>OU015602.1:0-1250000 GCA_907165245.1 Habrosyne pyritoides | reverse complement strand
CATAGTTATGTTTAAAGAAAACGTGCAGAATTAAATTATCACCGATTTCACCGTCCACAGAGTAAGTGAATTGCAAACTTGATACCAGTTCTATCCATCAACTTGATAAATATTACTGGGTCGATTTTAAACAGATTAGTTATGGACATTGATTTCTTGATAATTCTACTTGAGAATTTGCCCTGTTCAAACTTACTTTAACTTAAGCCTCGCATACACTTCGCGCACTGCACGAAACAAGGTATAGGTACAGCACGGATTGCACGACACAAGCGAAATGTATATGAGGCTGTGTCAACTTTTGAAATATTCTGATTTACCAATGGCAATTGAATACAATTTTTGGACCAATTTTATGTAACCAAGTAGCATCGTGTCTCTGTTTATGATTTCAATGTTGAATGTGACGTGTTTAGGATTTGTTTTCTTTAAATTATAGATCAGATAACAACATTTAGAATATACAGGAGTAGGACGAAGGATCGGCCAGCCGCGCTCAATGTGTATTTATTTTGCGAAACTGTGCTGAATCAGTTAACCAATATTATGTGTCTCGCAATATTTTTCAAACTCTGTATATTCTGAATAAGTCCAGAAAAATAAAAGTCCCGCAGTGAAAGTGCCACAGTCCTTGACATTTTTTTAAATTATTTATTCTTTTTAACTCCCCCGAACCGTAATCGGGATTTTTATTTTCCTGGTCGATAAAAACTTTATTAACTTTAAAAATAAAACACTTTAGTCTATGAATCACGAATCACGATTGCATGCGATATCACTTAGCTAGTCAGTCACGTTTCGAAATTGTAGCTTTAAACGTCATATCATCGGCTATATAGTCAAATATTAATAGAGCATTATTATAGAATACCGTTATGTATATACGTTTTAGTTCGTGAATAGATCTGAAGTTAACAGACTGGGAATTGAATGAAGTTCATGCCATACAAAGAAACTTTAGGAAAATTATTGAGGAGCTCATTTCCATTGCTTCAAGTTTAAATATTTCGTAATTGCCCATTTATGAGTTACTCTCCCTAGTTATTTTACTGTGAAAGACTAATTGAAGGTCATTTTATTATCATAGTATTATACATCAAACTGCCCTGACTCCAAACATTTGGAGTCGGCGAAATATGTATGCCTGCGTATATTCATATTACATACAACAAGACATTTAACGCCGACATTGGAAACGCTTTAGTAACTTTTGTAGGTCCAAAGTACGTGCACGTGGTTATCGGTTTTTTTTGTCCCTTCTAACGATACCATAGAGAAGACTTGGGGTAATTATTGTCACCACCAATACACAGCACTATGATAGCATTATAGAATACAAATAAATTACCTAAAAAATAAAAAAATAATCATTAAAATTGCTTCGCCCAGTCGAAAGTTATAAGGACACAAACATAAAAAAAAAACAAAAAAAATACAGACGAAATGATAACCCTTGATGGCACTAGGAACTAAAAAACAACCCTCTTACTTACTAACTATGAATAATAAACGCTTGACACTTTGCGTGTTCCATTAAATTATTGGTTATGGCATGGCTTTTATATGACATTGACAATAAAAGCATAACTTCGTCTAATCGCGAATACAAAATGATATAACATAAAACGGAATTGAATTTAATTCATATTATTACATACAGATTCTAGTCATAAAATCAATTAGATAGGTAATTTACAGTAGATTATAATATCAGTACGTAGAACATGAAAGTGAGGGATCAGTTCTGTTGTAGGTGAAATGTAGAATAGATGTATTATTTAGCTCAAAATTGAAAATAAAAATATTTATAATTAAACCATTTTCTTTGGAATCTAATTATTAGGTAACATTTTAATAGATTTTAGCTTGTATTCAGTATATTTTTATCCATGATCCATTAACAAATTTATTAATAATAACTATGAAATAGCTTTGGCCAAATTACAAGACTACATACATATAAACATTTTTTATTACTAACTACATATTGAACAAAAGAAAAAAATGTACAGCTGCAATTTTAACCATGATATTATTTAACATGAAAACGAAAGACTCTTTTGAAGGATTTGCGAGGTTTAATATTCTCTGATGATATTATATTGAATTAAAAATATTTACAATTTATTTAGCATTCATTAAAGTACTTAATAAGCCGAATAAAAACTCTTCTGATTAATATAATGTAGAATGTAAATTAAAAATGCATCTGATATTTAAACAGTAATTTCTGTGATGTAATATTTCGATTCTCATCTTCCATTGGCCTTGTATTACGTAATCAGAGCTGAAAATATGGGTATACTAAAATAAAATTTATTCTTATATAACAAAATATTAAAATTCAACTTTTCTCTATAACTGCACCTCCTACAGTAAAAATAAAATTAATATAAATGGTATGTGATATTTTGCCGGTTGTTATATATTTTGCATACATAATTGTTAAGATGGTCAGCTTTAATATTTGGACATAAGAAGCTACGACTCAATCTTGTGACTCTAATGTACATTCTCGATTTATACTTCTAAAATACCTTTGCATTCTCAAAATGTCTCCAATGGTTTGTTTCTTCTACAAATATTTGACAGCCTTGCACTGATCCATTGAATATTATATTATATGTAATTATTTTATTTGTTAAGATGATTCAAATGTATTTTTAAATTTGATGATATTGTAAATATTGTATGCATATAAAATAAATTTTAAATAGCTTAATAAACATGATAAAACATGGTTATGTTGTTTTATTTTGTGTACCTTAAATCACTCTAAAAGACATACTATAAGAGGTTAAAACTTTTTACCTTTTGTAAGAAAACCCATAACAGCATCTCCATGTCCTGTACGCCAAGCCCGAAAATCGATATAAATATTTGTAAAAGTATAAAGTATAAAAGTAATGGTTTAATATGTTTATTTAGTACTTTTCTGTGACCTGTTTATTATAGAGTATTGACGACAATGGCGCACAGGCCACGGTTGGGCATGTCGTAGCCAACATTGGCGTTCAAAAGGTTAACATGTTAAGGTTGAGGAACCCAGGCACCATCAAAAATGTTTTTATGGTTTTTAAGTACCTGTCAGAATTAGCACATGAATGATTTTGGACTGAAGCCAAATGCAGTCAATAAAAAAAAAGACTATTAACTGAATTGAATATAACTAGGTCTTAGTTCAATAGTTATGAGAATTATAGTTTGAAATAACAATAGCTTTATCAACTTTATATAAGTTACATTATAGTATTAAAAATTAATCAAACAAAGTTATTTGGGGGTTTTTACTCAGTTGTAGGATGACTTACTTTTTTTATGTATGACAACTAGGCTAGCAGTCTAACAGGCAGACAGACCACCTGATGGTAAGTGACCACCGCAACCTACGGACATTTACAACATTACAGGTAACCCCTATGCATTGTCAAACCTGATACATCAAGTTATTAAATCTCATGTGGCACCGGCCCCTTGCCTTTCTTTACTCTGCAACAAAGGAACCTTCAGTACCTGGGTACTCATGATTGTAAATGCTAGTCCAATGGCTTAAATTAAATAAAGACCTAATCAGATATAATCAAGAAACACTACTGTTGTTGGTAATATACCAATTACCTAGGTGTTATTTTAGTTTTACTCAAGACTCAGAACTTCGCACGAATCCCATGCTGTTTTTTATGCCCACAACAGTAACATATATCGCTTATATCTGAACAGGGCCTCAAATAGTCTTGAATTTGGACACCTTAAATATAGCAGGCAGAGAATAGATTCGGCAGGAACGAAAATGTGGCAAATCAGGTAATGCATTCTCCAGCAGTCAATGAGAACAGCTGATGTTTGTGATGATGAGGTACATCAAATGACTTTGTAATAAAAAATGCTAAGTAATTTTAAAATCTGGTTGCAGTTTTATTTAACATTAAAAAGACTTATAATTTACTTGTATTTGTATAAATATTACATATTGTAACAGTAATTTTACTCACTAAGGAATGTAAGAGGTATTTTCTTTCACCACTTAAGACCCTTATCTTGTAAGTCCCTTTTAGCCTCAATGATCTCAGCCTGTAGCTCTTTGGCAGCTTCCTCGCAGTTGTTGAACGTAAACACTCGATAGAGGACCACGGAAGCGGCGTACAAACCAAATAGTAACACAAAAACTATTGGTGAAACTAAAATGAGGTTCATATTTTTTTCAATCGCTGGGTGTTTCACGTAGCCCGCCACTAGCGAGTACCACACGGCGAAAATTGCAGATAGCACCGAAACAAACTCTAAAAGCTTCGTCATGGCTCTGAAAATAAAACAAATAATGAATTTTACATAAACAAAGTAAATCTAAAGGACGGGATATAGAGAATAAACTAGACATACCATTAATTTTTATATTTATTAACTTCAAATGGGCTAGAACGCTTTTCTTTACAATAAATACTGGACAATTTCTCTTGTGAATTTTGATAATCGGCAAAAACACATCATCACAACATGGTGCCACAAACAAATGACATTTTATTAATTGATGACATTGACATAACAATTTGCTTGCTGTCGAAAGAGTAATGCTGGCTGAATGCTGATTAATTATTACAGTGTTGCTATATTAATTAAGGACGTTCCGATACCATCTATCGACAAAATTATCGACTTCAACTTGTATAAGATGAATGTACATCATAATCGATACTACACATTCAAAATGGGATAAAAGTTCTGATAAAAAATAGACAATTGAACAAGGACTAAATATCTTCAAAAGTGAACGATGATATAGACACATCAGCTACCAAGCTGCTCGTCTATTAATAAATAAATAAATAGCCACATCCATATTCTTTGAACGGGTTTGGCATTTGAGACAGAAATGCTCAAGATTGTTTTTATAAGCACTTGTTTAGAATTGATGTCGCGATGTAAGAGTTCGTCGCTATAAGTTATGTAAATCGATTGATATTAACAAAGAAATATACATATATAGATATCAAGTAAATATTTCATTTATGATTCAATTCCAAAACTTGTGTGTATCCGAACGAAAATGAATGACTTGATGACATTGACAGTTGCTGCAGTTGATTGACAGTTTGTCAGTTTGACAACAAATCATCTGTGAAGTGAAATTTTGTTTATTTGTTGCACTTTTGCTTGAATATGATAATAATCAATCTAAACTAATTAATTAGCCAATTTAAAGCTAACTTAGAAAATGAACGAAATAGATGATAAATTTTACTATGTGTACAGTTCATCGTTGGATCATAAAGTTGAGATTAAGATGTAAGTACCATTATATTTGCCCTATAAATTATAATATTCATTACTTAATCAATGAGTAAATCCTTCGGAATCAATCCTTTTCACAGGCAAAAAGCCTCAAAAAACCTGACTAATTACATACTTTAATGTGTTAAAATAGCTGAAATAGGAGTCAATATCATCTGTGGTTGAGAGTAAAGCTAGGCAAGGGGCTTGTGATTAACAATTATACATTTACCGTTCCCAAGTATTTCAAACAATACTGCATTAACTTTTTCAACAACTATCCAAATACCTCTAAAGTATTAGAGCTCTTAGTGCAGAGTTCGCTGGAGAAATGCTACTATTTTTGCTGAGAAGCAGTAGTGAACTTGCATGTCTGTATTTCGGTTAGACAGGTAAGGGGGTCAGCGAAATTACAAGCACATGAGACTCAATGTCTAAGTAAAGTTGTTAAGTTTCACACCTCAGGGTTAACATGAGTCCATAGGCTGCTTCCATACCATTTAAAATCATGACACCTTGATAATATATTGTTGGTCGTATTAATTACTACATTTCCAAAATCATGTGTTGAGAATAAGGCATGCAGAATGGTAGAGAATTGTAAATATTTAGCTACTTTACAACAAAACAGTATTAAATCTGTATTATATTGTTAAATGAAAGTAATAAAAAATATTTAATTTTATAAGAGGTAAACTAGCATTTGAAAACTAAAACCATCAATTAATCAAAACATCATATATTGAAATGCACCATTATTCTTTTTGCATCAATTGTTACTAATTATATACTTATTTCTTTACAGAGGTACACTAGAAGGTAAACGCACAAAACCTGAATATGACAAGTTGCTCTCAGACCCAATGCTCAAGTTCTCCGGGTTGTACCAGGAGGGATGCTCAGATTTATATGTGACATGTCAGATATTGAGTGATGGATTGCCTCTTGCTCTCCCCGTCACTACGTCTTATAAGGCTTTTACTAATAGATGGAAGTAAGTGGAAGAAACTTAGGGTGAAATATTTTATTCTAGTATTTACATTCAAGTTACTCACTATGCTGATATTGTGGTCAAAAACAGGCCATAGTATGCAAAGCAAGCATATTATTATACATTCTTTCTTCACAATCGGGAGCTCATTCCACAATCTGAGCGGCTGCGCCAAAATCTCAGTTGAAATCGCACAAATTAATTACACTCATCCCACAACATCTAACCAAATCTCACAAAGCATTCCAAGAACAGTATATCTATTAAAGAAAGCATTTGTATGTGTGTTTTTATTTTTTTTAAATTACCACAAATACGTCTGGACGAATTTTAATAATTTTTTCAATATTAGAATGCAACTTTATCCAGAAGTAACATAATCTATGTTATACAAAAAACAAATATCTAGTAACTAATTCTGCCGCATTCTTCTCTGTCAAGTCCCAAACAAAGTAACTCAACCGGAAATCGACACGTGTATTGCATCTACACAAAGCATAATCTATGTTATATTATAATCATAGGTACTAGGGTCGTCCTTATTCCTAAGAAAAAAAAAGTTTTTCTTTTATTTCGCGGGGCCCCACGTAATTTGATTATATACCATAAGAAAGTATTTCAATATTTTTTTTTTTAATTTTAAATTGACATTTAGAGGTCGCTACCAAGGTTTGAATTTTAAATAAAAACTCAAAATCTGTTTTTGTTAGATTCTTTTATTTTTATATCTAGGACATAAAAAATATTACAAAATTATTGTTGTTGTTATAAATTAAGATACTATGTAGAATAGGTACATTAGATCCTTCAGGAACTACAATAATAATATTACTTCCACAGCTGGAACGAATGGGTGACGCTCCCAGTTTACTTTAGCGATCTCCCCCGCCATGCGACCCTCGCTATGACCATCTACGACTGCGCTGGTCCAGGCAAAGTCATGGTAGTTGGAGGCACTACTATATCACTGTTTGGAAAGCATGGCATGTTGAGACAGGTATGTGGATGATTCATCTATGAAAATACGTCACAACCAACAAGTCGGGACAGCTAGTGTGGAGGTTAGAGCCCTGATTGCCACGCTGTGGGTTCGATCACACCCAGGACAAACATTTCTGTGCATGAACATGTCTGTGCCTTTACCATGAGTTTTTAACGTACGTACTCGCTTGCGACTGCGTAAAACATTTCTATGGCACATGTGTACAGCGCCACTAGCGGTCACCTAAAGAACTAAAATCGGTAGTACGAGTCGATAGGTAAAACCTATCGAAATATAAACACACGTTTTTTAGCCTTTGCTATAGAAATTCGGTACCATGAGTCACAAATTTGACAGTTGCTATCGAGAAATACTGTATCGATAGTAGTTTACCCGCTAGTGACTAAAGTAAGTTTCGATAGCAACTCATGGTAGAGGTACTGTTTGTTTTGTGTCTGGGTGTAGGTAAATATCTATTTATGTATATATTTAAAAAAGAACAAACATTGTATATGTAGTATATCAGTTATCTGGTTGTCAATGAAGTTAACTGCGGAATTTCCCAGGATATTTAATATTAACTATGTACCTTTAAGAAGTAGTTAAGCTTAGTGGAGAATTCGCCCGGGGAAGTATTACCACCATACCCATTTCCACCGTGAAGCAGTAGTATTAATAGTGTCTGAGTTAGAAAGGTAAGGGGTGAAGTTACAGGCACATGAGACTTCACGTCTCAGGGTCGACAACGCCTTGGCAATGTCCCTGGTGCCTCAAATGTCGATAGGCGGCGGTAACCATGCATTTACCGCAAGGTGTTTCGACCTACTCGACAATATGATAAATATAATAAATAGGTACCAGTCTCGCCTAGGCAATGAATTTAAGGATTAAGATAGATAACATAAAGATAATGGTAATAACTATATCTGATAACTATTTCTAGGTCAAATTCTAGGTAAGACTACTTAATTACTATTTGACATCAGTAGAAATTGCAACGATAGTTTCGAAGTTAAAATCCATCAAAATGGGATCCATACCCAAGGTAGGTAGGTACCTACTTTACTATAAATACAAGCATATTTGTTTTAAAATTACTCTGTACTGGGTTTTTTCCTTGTTAATGTACATACTATTAGTATATAACTACAAGCTGTCCCCCGTATCATATATAGCCTATAACCATCTACGAAAAAATCCCCATCGAATGGTAGCAGTCCCATCCCGATATGTTCAGTAGTTAATTCTGTCTATTGATGAAAACCGCATAAAAATCTGTTGTGTAGCTTAATAGAGCTTAGAGACGGCAGGAGGTTTGTTTTATATTATGTAAAGAAGATAAACTTTTGTTATGTGAGTTGCTGTTGGGTTCACTATGTTTTATACTATAGTTAGGATATGACCTAAGGCGCTTACCGCACAAAGTCTAGAAAAGATCTGGCTCGCAAGAGCACACCGCCAGGTGCTTGGCTGGTATTTATATACAGATACTGCAAAGTACCAGGTAGGGTTTAAAACTATTTACATACCGTGCGAAATCCTCCTAATATCATGCAATAAGCTCAAAGTACCATGTTTAAATTACCTACATCAAATAATCGAAATAGGTTATCTATATTCTTCAATCATCATAGTTAATTAAACTAGCACCACGATACGTTGGCTGTTTGACTGTTGTCATTGAAAAACGTATTCTATTGCTTTATTAACACAATTTATTATTAATCATCTAACTGTTATTTCACCGACCTTCTTACCTTTCTAAAACACAGTAATACAAGTGAACTACTGCTTCACGGCGGAAATGGGTAGGCAGGAAAGAGCTCTACTTTTGATTGGTATTGTACAAACTTTTTGAAGTTGACCGAATGAGTCCCTCGTCAGAGGTTAGGTTAAGATCATTGCACCTCTAGTATGTCATCTGTGATAGCCCAGCAAGCGTCATCTGTTTACATCCCACAATCTATGTACCTACCATATGATTTATAATATGCCATGCCCCTTTCTCATTTACTTATCATTGTACGTCATACTTATTCCTCATCTACACTCCAGTAGATCAACATCGTCTGTTAAGTGTACACGATCTTGTTAAAAAATATATTTTAAAGAAGCATTAAGAGTATGGGACAGATAAAAATTAAATTGAGTTTCAATTGGCTGTATAGCTATAGTTAAAGCGATGTGTGTTTTAATTTTTAAATTGTGTTAAAATTCCATTATTGTCCGAAATGTGTAGTAAAATTGTTTGCAAACTCACTCAGTAGTTTCGTAAAGTTGATAAATTAGTTCCCGTGAAGTAAAATGGGTATCAAACAGAGTACCTTACGTAAATTCCAAGTCTACTACTTGTCTGCTGTATGTAAATTTAAAAGGATATGTTTTGGGGGCAAAAAGGGCATGTTCGACCTGCGGGTCTGGCCCGGGGTGGAGGGCAGCGAGAAAACCCCCGGGAAGGCGCCTGATCGGGGCAAGGAACAGATGCAGAGACTCGCCAAGCTGGCCAAGAAACACCGCAATGGACATATGCCTAAGGTAAGATATTTATGTCGTTTTGACGATTTAAAGTGTTATAGAATTATGAACCCTAATGGTTTAATATAAGGTGCATGATCATTGGATCAGTAAATTTATTTATTTCAAAGTTGTAAACTTAATACATACATTCCACCGGTTCTGAAGTTAAATGTTAAAAAAAGTCTAAGTAGACCATATTTATTTTTGAAGACACCAAGTATTGAAATTAAATACATTTATTCAAATAAGTCTCTACAGAGCATTTTCATGTTAGCCCACGTCAACCCACTGCTCGGCATAAGCCTCCTGTCTCCAGAGCCATCCCTTTCGGTCCTGTGACAATCTTATCCACTGTTTGCCCACCTTCTAGATTATATCATCGTCACAATATTTCCTTTGAATATACTTATAATCTATCAGACTAATCCCCGTTCGAAAGGATGCTTTTGCCGATAGAACCAATCAAACAAAACACATTAAATCGTAAAACATTTTTACGGATTGTACCATTTGCCATTCGCTAATAAATGCATCAATCTTTCGACTGTGTTAACCCTCATTTATAAAGTTCAATTTATTTCCACCAGGTTGACTGGCTCGACAGACTCACTTTCAGAGAGATAGAGATGATCAATGAGAAAGAGAAGAGAAGCTCCGATTATATGTACCTCATGATCGAGTTCCCAACCGTACAGATTGATTCAATCAACGTATGTATACCTCTATAATATAGTGTATACTATAAATAGGTATTACTGACTGCCAAACCTAAGGTCGCGGGTTCGATTCCCACCTAGGACAAATATTTGTGTGCATGAATATGTCTGTTTGTTCTGTGTCTGGGTGTAAATATCTATATAAGTATGTATTTAGAAAAAAATGTAGTATATGTAGTATATCAGTTATCTGGTTTCCATAGTACAAGCTCTGCTTAGTTTGGGATCAGATGGCCGTGTGTAAAGAATGTCCCGGGATATTTATATTTATTATTATTTATTTGTAGCTTATATTTTGCCCACAATTTAATAGTATGTGATGCCTTTAAACTTTATCTATAGGTTAGAAGGTTGAAATTTGTTTACAGACATATTCGCGACATTGTGACCTATATATTCATTGCTTGTTATAATAATTAATCACCAGTAGCTGGAGGCCTCATTCAGTAGGGATAGCTCGGTAGGGATAAGTATACCACTCGGTAATGGACAGTGCACTTATCCCTACCGGTATAATTAAATCTACAAAAAGTGCACTTATCCCTTTACCAGTAGGGATAGCTTGGTAGGAATAAGTGTACCACCCGAATATTTCTACCAAAACTGTAACGAAATGGCAATTCATTGATATGATATTTTTTTATTAAATAGCCTTTTACACGCACTTATGAACGTTGTTCTTAATCAGAAGAGCCGGCAATAAACTTAGCCATTATTCTTTCCATAAAACAAACTTAAATTTTTTAAAAATTATTTAGTTTCACTGACAATATTGGCGGAAAAAAATAATATAAATAAAATTGTTCTATGTACCTAAGTGACAAAATACTGGCAGCCATATTGTAGGCAAGTGAGCGACACGAGCGAATCACGCGACGCTGCCGCAAGCGTACGCCTTCTATAAGGAATGCTATGAAAGTAATACCTAGTAGTCATGTAAAGCTACAATTATCTGGGAAAAGAGTTAATGTACTAGTAAATCTTCATCACTTTGCAATTGACCGGTAAATGTTCCAGTTAATCGCGCGGTGCAGTTAAATATGATTTTAACACCGGGTCACTTGCTCAATAGCATCCTTAGGGTGCTATTTACCAGAGATGTGTGAAGGAGCTATAAAGTTGAACTGCCAATTGTATTGTTTTCATTTTCTTGCTTATCGTGTCACGGTTACAGTATAACGAATCTTTTAGCGGACTCGGCGTTTATAACTTCGTACATTTCTGGTGGAAAAATTATAAATTTTAAACAGTTTATTCAGTCGAGGCCCGCGGAAGGCACGTAATTTTTTTTATAGTTACAACAGGTTTCGAAGTCAGCCTTCAGAAGAACATGCTAGAAACGCAGCGAGGTTAAAAAAAATTGCGTATTATTTATTTAAATGTTTTTCTAATGATTTACATTTTCAAAATAATTAAGAGTAATATTAAACACATAAAAAAACTTATATATAAGAGAGTTTACTTATTATCACCACCCTAAAGTGGAATTTGATGTAGCGTAGAACATCGTAGGCGGTTATAGTTCACCAGCAAAAGAGCATCCTCAGCTACATTGCACGTATCCCCGCCACCAGCACGCGGTGGTGTACTACGAGCGGCTGGGCGACGAGGTGCAGCAGGGCGGGGCCGGGGGCGGGGGCGGGGACGTGGTGCGCGTGCCCGACCCCGAGGTGGGGCGCGAGAACCTGGTGGAGAGCAAGCAGCACCGGCTGGCGCGCTCGCTGCGCTCGGCGTGGGGGCGCGACGCCAAGCCCACGGCGGCCGAGCGCGACCAGCTCGCCGCGCTGGTGCAAGCGCCGCCCGCGCGCCCGCTGCCCGCGCACGACCAGGACCTGCTGTGGAAGTTCAGGTGCCTACCGACTCTTATTCGTTAACTTAACTTTAAGTTACTTAACTTTAACGTTAACCGTTTGTGTCAATTAAGTTTTCTTTTTTTTTCATCCGTAATGATTTTTCGTTCATACATTGGTTCATTCCACATTTTTCCTTCGAGGACTAGAAATTGACATTAGTAAAGACGGGAAGCAAATAAATAAACATTAAGTTATATAGTTCAGAACGTGTCTCTGGCCATTATCATGGCCCAGATCATGGTGTTAAGATAAATTAAATAATTTCATCACATAATACAGGTTATTTTAAATATTTTTGAACTTAGAAGAAGTCATCAGTAAAGAACAAAAATACGATCAAGAAGCAATTTGTATTATATATATACAGTGTAAACTCTTTATAACGAAACTCAAGGGACTGAGCATTTTTTGTCGTTATAGAGAGTTATCGTTATATGGAGTGAACAAAAAAAACCAAATTAACAAGAATTTTTAATATGTATGTCTTAGATAATAAATGCTTGTATAAATTATTGTTTACACATATAGTCTGATAACTTTGTCTGACGTTTTTTGCTATGCCAGTACTTGTTTTGTATTATTTTATGTATTCTATTCATATCTAGATATGTGGTGGAATCGTCTTGATAAAACAACAAAAATTTTTCTACCAACTTAGCGGCATCTAGGGCTTGTTGAATTGTTGGTGGTGATTCGGCTTTGTCCACTTGATCGTCTTCTTCATCTTGATTATCGGGTGTTTCCTGACTTTTTGACACTAAATCAACAATTTGTTCATCTGTAAGTGTACCAGTTACGGCTACATCCTCATCTATATTTTCGTACGATTGTAGATCTTCGTTAAAATTGTTTGGTATGTTGAACTGGCTTATCCATTCACTCAGTGGTAGATTGTCTTCACTGTCAAATTGGTTCGTTTCTTGGCTACTACATAATCCAGCATGTCGAAAAGAATGTTGGATAGGTAGTGGCCGCTGTTTTTTTTTCAGCACAAACTTTTTCGTCAACACTAATCGCTTTCCGTTTACTGGCCATGTTAACAGTTTCAAAGTAGGTTTACGACTGATAATACGATAGGTACCCAGTATGCTTGGTCGAAGACCATCACTTCCGAGAAAACAATGTGTCATACTGCACGTGTTCAAGGCAATTAAGGATAACAAAAGCTAGACCGACCTCGGATGTTTCGGAGCTTCAAAGTCTTTTGTTACCTGATAACATAACATAAACAATAATACCGATAATAAATATTTACTGTCTAAAAATATGAACACATTTCTTCGTAATTCTTCGTAATAGAGAATGGCGTATCGCTATAAAGAGTGTTTCAATATGTGGGTTTTAACGCAAACCAACCAACTTGGGCTCACTTCAACGTTATAGGGAGTTTATCGTTATAAAGGATAACGTTATAAAGAGTTTACACTGTAATTGAAACTGTAGTACAAATTCCCTTCTGCTTCTTAAAACTTCATTGTTCACAACATTTAATTATTAGTAAGACCCAAATTTATAAACCTTCATAGGGACCAGAAGTCCTGAGTTTGATTCCCAGGTCAGGCAAAGTGCAATTGAAGTAACATACTCTAATGGCGACGAAAATTCTCACCACGTGTAACATTAAAACTTAAAATAATTTAGGAAACCAAAGTACCTACCTACCTAAGGAGATCTCTGCCTACCTCATCGAGTATAATGAAACTGAAGATTTATGTTTATTAATTTTCAGATTCTATCTATCATCACACCGTAGAGCTTTAACCAAATTCCTAGAGTGTGTCAATTGGAATAGACCAGGTAAGAACACATTTTTATTTCACTTTCCAAGCAAATATATGCCTTATGTTTTAAATCATAGAGCTCAACAACATCCGTTATGAATTACCGTAATATATTTTAAGTACAATCTGATCTTAACCTTAAGATAAGAGGTCAAGGGCTCAATTTTAACTTTCATTCATAGTTTACATTCAAGGTAAACCAGATAGGTGAATAAGTTATGTAATGATCATGTAAATTTTTTGTATAATCGAACAACGGTCTACGTTTATTTCTGTTCAGTCGGATTATATTGTTGGATTTGTACGAAACAATATTATTTTGTGATAGACAAAAAAAATTGTAAGTATTTTTTTTTTGTTTTCGTTCACTTATTGATTTGCATTGTAATTTTTTATTTTCCAGTTCTTTAGGCATAAATAGAAGTCTGAAAAAAAAACTATTTCTTTACTTTCGAGTGTAGTAATTTTTGTAATTGAATTTTAAAACTAACATAATTTACTTTGTTTCTTTAGTCTAATATATTAACATAATTTTCGAAAAAGACAAAATATGCTGAATTAGACCCTTCGCCTTTATTTAAGTCGATTAAAAAGCCTATAATTTATTTTGTTATTTACTTGTAGGTTGGCCGTACAAGGCGATTACACTCTTGTAAAAATTAAAATAATGTTGTGTTCCATTGCAGGTGAAGTAAGACAAGCATTGTCCATGATGAAGCAATGGGCGCCGATGGATGTCGAAGACGCACTTGAACTGTTAACACCAAAGTTCACACATCCTGCTGTAAGGAAGTAAGTTTACTGTATTTCTAAGACAATAACTAAATATCACAATTCCTACTAATATTATAAATGCGAATGTTTGTGACTGAAGGGTTTTGGATGAAACTTGGTACATACATAGAGCATGCCCTAGAATAACATATAAGAAACTTTAAAAAAAATGGGAAAAATGGAACATCCCTCAGGAACGCGGGTGAAACCGCGGGGGACAGCTATCTTTCATAAAATAGGTCCTTTTTAATGTTTAAGATTGTCAAAGAAAAATGATCTTAGCGTCGTTCTCACGATTTAACCTTCGGATGAATAATTAACCTTAATTCAAAAGCAATTAAGTACATTTTTAAAAGTCTAAAAGCTAAGATATGACAACACAATATTACAAAGTCTTCTATAAAAAAGGTATTTTTTAACCGATTTCAAAAAAGGAGGAGGTTCTCAATTCGTCTGTATTTTTTTATGTTTGTTACCTCATAACTTTCGACTGGGCGAAGCGATTTTAATGATTATTTTTTTATTTGAAAGCTGGTGCTTCCCGTGTGGTCCCATTTTGATATTTAAAAGTGACTAAGTAAAATGTACCTTATTCCTTTGTTATAAAGTTAATCTGCATAATTCTTACAATTTAACCGTCGGATGAATAATTAACCTTATTGCTCAAGCAATTAAGTACATTTTAATATGGCATTATAAAAGGTCAAAAGGACTATGGAATAGAATATTGTTGTCTCACGTAGTAGTAATGGTTATGGTTGGCCAGTAAATAAAGCCTTTTTTTTTGGTCAACCTCGCACTATATCTCCGATCCAATAAAATTTATTTTTTTAGGTTTATGGTCACTTACTGACCATAAAATTACAAAATACTGACAGATCCAGGTGGAGCTTCGGTCGCAATCTTGAAGGAAAGTTTTTGGCCGATATCTCGGGAACTGTCCACTTTAGGGCAAAAGTTATTCAGACCATAATTATAGAGAATAAAATGTCGCATCTTTTATTTCCTGTAAACTTTTTTGTATAAATTACCGTTAACGATTTATGGCTACATTACACATTTACAATTACAGCTATTAATATAATTTTAATTGTTCCAGATACGCAATATCGCGATTAAAACAAGCACCAGATGATGACTTACTTCTCTATCTGCTGCAACTGGTGCAGGCTCTCAAATATGAAGACTTTATGGAAATACATGATGGTATGTAAATTACGATTTTCTTTTTTATTTTTTTTTATCATTTTAGTATGTATTCTAATACGTATACCTAATATAATATTTAAATAATAAAATAGTCAAAAATGTACAGTAGATAAAATTGCAAAAAAAATTGTAACCTTACATAATTGATTTATCAATAAACATTTTTAATTATGTTTTCTTCTCATATCTTTTTTGACTATATGAAGTATATTGTAAAAAAAATGTAACATTTTAATAATAATGTACCCAAAAATGTAACCTTGCTGAGTTTCTTGCCAGTACTTCTCCGTTGAATTTAGCTGACTTCCGAAGCGGTGTTAGCTTCACTAACTTTTCATATCGCACCTTTAGAATTGAAGTGGCTTAATCCAAAATTCTTGTTTTTTGGTAAACACCAAAAATGTAATAGAAGAATTAGCCGTTTTGTAGATTTTCCATTTTATTGCTCTAGGTTAAGCGTTTATTTTTAATTTTTTTGTTATTAACCGTAGGGTAGGAATTGTTTTAATGATTGGACACTAAACCTTTACGTATAACTAATTAGAACATTTTATAATTAGTCATTAAAAAAAAAATGACACTTATTTTCCGAAATCAATTTAATATTATTGGCATATTTGACTTTGAGTCAATTTTTTACTTAACGATACATAAACAAATTGTGCCTATTTAAAAAAGGGGCGATTAATTTCTAATGTTATATTTGAACATGGTGACAGATTTTACAATATGCTAGTTTAATTATTGTAGATTAGTTAAATTAAAGGAAAGTGAAAAACAGACTTTGGTTTCAAAATCGTGTATTTTGAAATTTTCCCTCACTAATCATCATTAAACACTAATTTACTGGTACTGCTACCAACATAACATTACCACCTGGTATTCAATTAAAGTAAGTTTATAAAAATCAATGGTTTGAAATAATCTCCAAATACTATGTAAACCTTTGATAAAATAATATAAAACAATGAAATACTTCTTATCAATAGAGTAGAAAAATAATAAAGTAAAAGTCATTTTGTTATATTTGAATAACTGGCCAAAAGATATTTATAAAAATGTCTAAGAAAGAATTTACGAAATAAAAAAACTTTTATCAAACTCAACTAATTAACATAATCAACCATTCACTTTTTTTAAATAAACAGCAAAAATAACATATCTTGATTCAACACTAAAATGAGATCAAAATAGATCATTAAGTTAATTTATTAAAAATAATTATAAACGCGAGTCATAGAACCAGGCGTAGATACTAGGGATTGCTTTAGTTCTTATAAGATAATTCAGATCTTTTTTTAGATTTTCTGCAAGCACCATTTTGGACTATAAGCATTCGTTATTGTAATTTCACACGCTTTTTTCATTTTATTTCTTAGTCTTTTTCAGCATATGTATTTTTATAGTAAAATAAAAATAGCTCGTCTTTAACTAATTTTAACACTTTTATCTCGCTATCTAAGTCCCTCAAACCCACTGCATTTTTATCAACATTCGTTCTGCAACACATTTAAGTCTATAAAAAATTGTAACCTTAACTCTTTAACTCTAATTGGGGTGCCAGTTTTTCTAGCACCTCTTAGTAAAGGCATATATTGTTGCGGTTTGTCAATAGGACCAGATCTTAGGTTTCTCTTTATTTCTTTTCAATTAAACTATGTGCATTGCCTCCCTCTTTCTGTGTATGTCCCTTAATTAGATATTTATGCGTTATTGATTGAATGTTGTCAAAATGGGCCACTGTCTTATGCAGTGGCCTAAACTGCTATAAACTGGCAATATATTTATATTATATTTTGTTTTGACCATTACAATTTCTGAATAAAATATTAGATTTAAAGTTTTGTCTGCATTATTTTCACTGATGGGACTTTAAGTAATCAAAAACGCAGAAACCTATTTCAATAGCCCCTTTATTACCATGTCTTCTTTTCCAAAAGTAGCAATATACTCCTTCATATGCACCTAGTTCACTATCGTTTTTCTTTTTATTATTATATTTTGATTTAGAAGCTAGTTCAACTATTGTAAAATTATAACAATTAAGTCTTGACCTATAATAAAAAGATGAAACATCGCCTTTACGACAGGTCATTGCAGCTTCGAGATCATAAACAGCACATTTAGTTTCGTTAATAATACATATTCATATTATATTTATATCTTGTACATTAGTCTCATAAATATTTTTTGGCCTTAAAAAAAGCTTATATTAATTTCAGTTGTAAATATTAAGTAAAAAACCCAGTACGGGCGTGAGACTTGTTTTGATTATTATTAAAGTCCCTACATATCTCTTTTATACTCTTGCTGCCATCCATATAATCTCTTGAAGTAGAAGATCTTAGTTAATGTGATTCTATGCGCGGTAGACTATTAATATGGTCCTTAATATCTTGTACAAGACTTGGGTTAATCGGGGCTCGGCTTCTAGAACGCCCTCTAAGATCTTCCACAAGGCCATTAGTTTTCAGTTTCACAGTTTTTATCTGTCTCTCTGTAATACGAGTATCTAGTGTATTGATAAAAAAAGGTTTTACAAACGCGAATTCTTTGGCAATCAGCTGTAAAATAAATGGCTGTGTTTGGTTTACGAGGATGGGCAGCATTTTTGTACTGATATTTTGGTTTCACCTCCATCGTGCATGCCTTGATAAATGATCGCTTCAAGTCAAAATTACTTAGCTGCCAATAATAGTCGTATATTTCGCTCAGGGGTTATGTTATCGGAACAACGAATTCTACAAACACAATTACTTTGTTAGATTTAGAAAGTGATTGGTAGGCTTTTCCGGTATTTCGAAGAGATTTAACAATATTTTGTTTCCATTGAGACGGATTGCGCAGGCGCTTCCTAGATTTTTTATTCTGAGGAAACAATTGCATCGTCACCATCATGTGCCCCATCCCTGTCAGACGTGTTGGTTGATGAACTGAAAGAGCGTCGTAGCGATGAATCGTTGTAAGTCGGATCAGCGTCACTCAGATCGACTTCTGATTGCAAAGAATGCACAGGTGATTGACGGTCTCACTATCGCAAAAGTGAAGAATTATTGAACAATAATATAATATTATGAATAACTAATAAAAAAAAATAATAATAATAATACAAACAAACAACAGAACTGGATGATGATGAACTACTGGATCGATCTCTCATGTTTTGTGATGTTTGTTCTTTGATAATTGGATTAACGCTATTCTCACTGCTGATTATGGACGTATTGTTAATCTCCTTTAGAATCCGTTGTTCAGTTTCCACTTGCGGTAAAATTTCAATTCAATCTAGGACTTCCATCCGTCGCCTTATCCAAGGGTATTTTCTAATAGTTTTCCTTATCACGCTCTTTGGATCCATTTTAAGCACTAGTATAACCTTCTGCACTTGCTGTTCTCATCTCTTCACCCTGTTCATGCATAATATTTCATTCCGGTTTAATAGATGCAAAATAAGATCTGCACTTCTTTTCATTATTGATCTCAAACTTTAACTGAAATAAAAATAAAAAGACTCAACTCAAAATAAAGCTCACTAAGTCTCATATCATTCAGTAAAGAATAAACATATTTACCTATACGTCTCCGTAGTCACAAAATTGGTAGTAAAGTAAAGCAATAATATAAAATAAGGCTCGATCATTTAAGCAATATTTGGTAATAAAATGACGGCAGTTCTAATACGACACCACAATATTATAATCATTTAGTATTGAAACGCCCAAAACCAAAATGAGTCATTACAAAAATATGTATCAAAGAAATAACTTACCTTGCGTTTAGTATTAAAACTGCAGATTACAGTTTCCGCCCTTTACGGAGCAACCGCACTACGTCCAGCGTTTAGCACTGTTGACGCAACTTTGAATGAGATCCTTCAATACAGAGGGATGCGCGGTAACCGCGTGATTTTAAAGAGACGGAAATAGCACGTTTGTCCTTTTCTGGACTAAAATAATCTATTTATTTATAATAAACTGATAGAATACATGTTTATAAGTAATTCCATATACAAAAGTCATTTTCTTAAAATTTTGAGTTATGCCACTTCAATTCTAAAGGTGCGATATGTGCCCTCCGCGTGGACTTTAACTGAGTAAATTGTATAAAAAAAATATTTTTAAACTTTGAATTTCAAGCTGTAAGGCGCATTTTCAATCACCATTGTTAGCTATAATAATCTAATGCTATGATTATTTTCAGAGTACGCAAGACTGTGCGGCAAGGACGCGCCAATGTTTGGCGACGATGGCAAACTGTTAACCCACCGTGGAAGCCAACATAGTCTCTTGGGGACTTCAGGTGAATACTGGATATTTTAAACAACACTCGATCGTATTTTTAGGGTTCCTACCGATCTCCCGATCGAAAAATCCTATACAACGTGTTACAAAATACCCCTTAAAAATATAATTATGTCAGGGAACCAGATTATTTAACAGAGAGGTCTACGTACCTATTTTACCTAATAATTGTCTACTTTAATAGTTTTTCTATATTACATTAATAAAAAACAGTTTTTTTTATTTATTTTGTTGTATGTTATACAGCGTTACTACGGTTCTTAAATATTGTGAATGAACTCGTTACAAGGCCCCGTTTAACCTCCTTTCGGGTTTACAGGTAATTTTGTAACACCGCTAGAAAGCTATAGTGATTTAGATGTAACTTCGCATACAGATTGTTTATAAACTGGAATAGCACATAATCACTACATAGTATAAAACAAAGTCGCTTTCTCTGTCCCTATATCCCTATGTCCCTATGTATGCTGAAATCTTTAAAACTACGCAACGGATTTTGATGCGGTTTTTTTAATAGATAGAGTGATTGAAGAGGAGGGTTTTTATGTATAATATATGTGACATCCCACGAAAACGCGGGTAAAACCGCGGGGGACAGCTAGTTTGAAATAATTTATACTATAAGAACTCGCCGTCTAACACTTACTCGTTTTATTCGACGTGCCATTGTAATTTTGCAACTGTACCCTAATAAATATCGTTGATTGTTCCAGTGATCACAGCGAGTGAAATGGCAGCGTCGACAATAAGCCACCGCTCAATAGACACGCAGCCGGATGAATCTATCGTCGCCACCGAAGACAACTCCAACAGTCTCGAACAGAACAGTGTAGTGGATAATAATAACTTTTACGGGTGAGTGTAATCTATATATCTTCTATATCTATATATGTATTAGCAAGATAGGGTTGCTTTGACACACCATCACCTCAAAATTACTGAGCATATCAGGTTGGGACTGTTACCCTTCAACGCAGAATTTTTCGTAGATGGTTATAGGGTGGGTATACAACGTGTTACAAAATACCCCGTAAAAATATAATTAATTAATCAAACCAAGCCAACAACCCTAGTAGGCTGTCATGTCAGGGAACCAGATTATTTAACAGAAAGGCTTACGTACCTATACTATACTTTAATTACTTTGGTTAGAGGCTCTGACTGCCAAACCGATGGTCGCGGGTTCGATTCCCACCCAGCACAAACATTTGTGTGCAAGAACATGTCTGTTTGTTTTGTGTCTGGGTGTAAATATCTATATAAGTATGTATTTAAAAAGTAGTATATCAGTTACCTGGTAGCCATACTACAAGCAGTGCACTCTGTTTAACTTGGGATCAGGTAACCATGTGTGAAGAATGTCTTGGGATATTTATATTTATTGAAGTTATACTTCTTTTGGCGCGATGGAGAAAAATGATGAGAGTGAATTTTTACGATGCGCGCGCACAACGACACCAGATTTCTACATCGTAAAGTTAGTTCTAGGTGGCATGAAAACCGATAACTATGTTCAAGTTGTATATTCTAGTTTGTACTTCTAAACCATATTGTGTAGGAGTAAGGTTCAGTTTTGATTGATATTATTTGAAGTATTAAGTACTTCAATGTTAGATTTGAATTTATAGTAGGGGAGCCCAAGCGGGGATTTCGGGATTTACTAAAGCGCGGCAGATTAATATACAGGGGGATACCTTGTACCCGGTTAAGTACCTTCACACAACATGAGACCTATATATAAGGCCGCCCGTGAAGGATACAGGATCAGATTAGTAAAAAAAAATTGACCATCAGAAATTCTCGACCACGTCAGATTAAGGTAGGGTGAGTTAATTACATCCTAAAAAGTGTATATTCTACTAATCTGACAATTTGAGAGTGACGTAAAGAAAGGGGAGGGCAGCAAAGTTGTAAAAAAAAAACGTCATCTCGACATTCTCGAGCGTAGCAAACATTTTTTTTATTTTGAAGGAAATAATTCAAGAATAATGAAAAATATATAATCTGACGATTTCCGCAAGCCGAAATAACAAAAATTCGTCGATAAAGTCAAATGCGTGCAGCTGCGTGATGCCTACATTTCCTTCTCCGCGTTTCTATTCCTCTCTCACTCTTTCCGGGACGGAGTGAGAGAGTAATAGATAGCTATTACTCTCTCACTCCGTCCCCACTCTGGTTTCTGCTGCCATGACGCCATCACAGCTGATCATAAAGACTCGTTCGTGGCATACTGTTTACAACGTGTTTCCAACCTTTTGGCTTTTTTTGCTATTTTAATATTATTGGTGTGAATTAAAGTTTATAAATATTTAATATGAGTGATATTAATTTAATGTGTATTTTGTGGTTCGATCAATTAAAATTGCAAAATTACTTATAAGGATGATAAAACTGCGTCGAATGCCGCCAACCGCGTGATAATTGGTTGATCCATTCAAAAGTTATTGCGGTTTGAAAATTCCAAAAATAGTGTTCTATGAAACTTCTATCAGACTTTCGAGTTGGGAGAGCTCAAATGCATAGAAATATTATTTCTTTGAACTCAGCGAGCTCAAAATATCATATAAATTATATTTTGAGCTCAAAAATGTCATAAGTACAATTTTAAGCGCCCAGGAATGGAATTAGCGGGAAGTTGCGGGGATGGCCTTAAAGGTGAACCGTTTTTCTATTTTTTTTTTGTCAGATCAGGCGAATCCCTCTAGATAATCGTCAGATTATGAGACAGTTCGTTTAGAACATAAAGATGAACCATATATATCTTAATCTGACGCGCTTGAGTATTTCAAAATGGCGAATTTTTTTTGCACATTATGAAAATGGCCGCGAGTTTGTGTCCCAGCGAAATCGTCAGATTAGTGAGTGAGAGCTTTTTTTTGGTGCACTTAACACTCCCTTAGAAAATCTGACGCGCTCGATAATTTTTTTTTATTTTCATTTTCAACCCTTACATTCAATCACCCGCATCATGATAACGATCAGATTAACATACGTACATTATTACAAATACGTAGGGCATTGATGCTATCAATATCTGAAGTGCTCGAGGATGTCCATGCAACAGTTTTTTTTTACATATTTAAAAATGTATAGCCGCTTCCGCCACCGATGTAAAGGTATATATCATATAACATTTATTTCTTCTTATCATCTAAGCTTTGCAACCCAATTGGTCTCTACGACGCTCGAGTAAATCCTCATTTAGCATCGTGGGCTCCCCTACTATAGAATCATATACAGAGATTCACAGGAATGTCATATCAATTCGATTATAATATGATGATACAGGTGAACCGTGTTGTGAAGGAGTAAGGTTGATTTTTGTGTGTGTTTTTTGAGTTGACATTTCAAATCATAAAGAACGCATTTCTATATTGTCAATATTTGATTGAATGTAAAAAGTAATCAAAAAAGATGAAGAATGAAAATGATCAAGAATGTCATAGGAAAATCAACCGAATCGCTTCTTGAAAAGTTATTTTCTTGACCTTTCGAAGCTGAAGATTTTTGGAATTTCACGAACTGTCACGAAAGCGTGATGTCATTATCTCACTGAAATAATTGAAGTTATACTTCTTTAGGCGCGTTATGAAAAAATTATGAGAGGGAAATTTTAAGATGCGCTCGCATCAGTTTAACACAAAATTCTCACGGATGAAGTTGGCTGTTAACTGTATCTCCGGAACATCGCACAAATCGCAACTGTCAGTGTCAATGAGTGAGTAATGATGTTATAGTCAATAATAACCTAACAACGTCAAAAATTGTTGTTCGTTGCTACAGACAGGTGCAAAGAGTTTGGACACTACAATTTCACGACGATAGTAAAAAATGCTTTTAGTGCTGTTTTTCTCACCTATAATTTCGGGTATAACTTCTTACGTGCGTACATAAGTACACACACCCGTTTTTTTTTTTTATATTCTATTTTTCATTCTTTGGGGAATGTTATACAGCGTTACTATGGTTCTTAAATATTGTTAATGGACTCGTTATAAGGCCCATTTAAGGCCTCCTTTCGGCTTTACGAGTAGTTTTGTAACATCCTGTATATAAAAATGAATGTTTGTATATGTTATGATATCAATAAACGCGGGTGAAACCGCGGGGGAGAGCTACTTCTTAAAACATTCGTGTTAGTTAGACCATTTATAACTCAAGAACGGCTGCAAAGATTTCATCGAACTTTGAATTGTTGGATTTATCTCTGTCCTGAATAGCAGAATAAGGAATATTTTTTTTTTTGCGAATATTGTTTAGTTTCAAATATTTTTCGTTATCAATGCCCTAGGATAGAAACAAGGAAACGACCTATCTAGATGGAGTTTAGAAAACCCAGAAATTATAAAAGATTTTCTTACCTTTTCTTATTTATCTTTCTTTTTGCTTTGAGCTGTATTACATTAGCATACATAGCATAATTTATTTTTGTAAGCAACCATAGACTGTACATAGGGAGTGCATCTAAAACGTAGATACCTCAGCGTTTTAACCTCTTACTTTGCCTTCTGTAGCGATGATTTTGCAAGAAGGTTCATACCTTTCTTTAATTCTTAACTATAGCCTCAATATGAATTTTCCAATTCCTAACTTGAAAATGTTAACTGTGCTTCAGGTCATGCGACCGTGACGAGGGGGGCGAAGGGGGCGAGGGGGGCGAGCAGCCGCTGTCGTTGGCGTCGTTCCTGATCCGGCGCGCGAGCCACAACAGCGTGGTGGCCAACTACCTGTACTGGTACCTGCTGGTGGAGTGCTCGGACGCCAGCGCGGGCCCGCCGCCGCACCGCCACATGTACCTCACCGTCATGCGGACCTTCTCGCACACGCTCGCCAGAGGTCAGTTTGCCATACTTATACTAGCTTTGGTTTATACAGGACCGATCTTCAAGATCAAAAGAACGATATAAATATAAAATTAAATGTGTGCTTTTAACACGCGGTCGAAGAAACCTTCAGAACACTACCTATCTCATTCTCTCGCAGGCTAATTCCTGTTGATAAGTTTGTCTCTTTTTAGCGTCGTATATAATTTGTCACTCGGTATGTTATTAAGTGGATCAAAACTTACAAAACAATTTTAAACCAGTTCCCAGCGTCGGATAGAGCTCAAATTTTCACATTCAGTTTTGGTGACGTCATTCTAAATTCAAAATGGCGGACACAACCAGATTATTTCCTAACCCTTACCCATTTCATAGGTGTAAAATGCAAGTTTGCCAAGTAGAATACGTAACGTCGATTTTGGTATATTTATATAATACACTTATAGTATATCTAATTTGGTAATTAAACACCAAAGAAAGGCATTACAATGTATCATGCCCTAAATCTCTCGCCCAGGTAACACAGACCACCAGCGCACGCGTTCCTTCCTCGCCCGTCAACAAACCTTCATCGACAAGCTGGTGAAACTCGTCAAAACTGTGGCCCGAGAGAGCGGCAACAGGAACAAGAAGGCCGAGCGACTCCAGCAACTTCTTGCCGACGCCGACGCCTTCAAATTCAACTTCGCCAACTTCGAACCTATGCCCTTCCCATTAGACCCTAACGTGACCATCAAAGGAATCGTCGCAAAGAAGGCCAGCTTATTCAAATCGGCTCTCATGCCTTCCAAGCTGACATTCCTGACAACAGAAGGTGTAGAGTACGAGGCTATCTTCAAACACGGCGACGATTTGCGACAGGACCAACTTATTCTCCAAATGATAACGCTTATGGATAAATTGTTGCGTCGAGAGAATTTGGACCTTAAGTTAACGCCTTATAAGGTTCTAGCTACGAGTTCTAAGCACGGTTTTCTACAGTTTATTGAGTCTGTGACTGTCGCTGAAGCGTTGGCGACCGAGGGCAGTATACAGAACTTCTTCAGGAAGTACAACCCGTGTGAAGGCGCCCCGTATGGTATAAAGCCAGAGACGATGGATACCTATATAAGGAGTTGCGCTGGATACTGTGTTATTACATATTTACTTGGTAAGTAGGTTTTGTTTATGAAATGTTGCTATATTTTAGATATACCATGGCTCATGTCGTGGGTTTCCCTATCAGGACAAGAGTCTTACGAACATTTGTTTGTTCTGTCTCTAAGTGTAAGTTTATATATAAAAAAGTTGTAAATAAATTATTTAGTTTCCACAGTACAAGGTCTGCTTAGCTTGGGATCAGATGGCGGTATGTAAAGAATGTCCCAGTATAGATTGAATTGGAAAAAAAATTCATGCTCAACTCAAGGTCGAAAACGCATTTGCAATGCCTCGGGTGTTGCAAATGTCGATACGCGCCGGCGACTACTTACCATCAGGTGGACTGTCTGTCCGTTTGTCAGCTTTAATGACAATACATAAAAAAACAAAAGCGCCGCATTTCACATGCAATAGAAAATTTTCTATCTCATTCTCTCGCAAGGTAAATCCTATAGATGTATATGTTTGAGTATCTTTTTCGTATCATTGACTTTTAAATCACAACGATCAAAATGTTTAACAAGTCTTTTTTCTCTTATTCTAGGCGTAGGCGACCGGCACTTAGATAACTTGCTTCTGACCAAGCAAGGGGCACTGTTCCACATCGATTTCGGGTACATCCTGGGGCGCGACCCCAAGCCGCTGCCGCCCCCCATGAAGCTCAGCAAGGAGATGGTCGAGGCCATGGGGGGGATACACTCAGAGCTCTACCACGAGTTCCGTAAACAGTGTTATACTGCATTCTTGCATCTGCGCAGGTGGGCCATTGGCTTTTAATGTATAAAAAGGCAACACTAAAAAAAGTTTTAATTTCATATTGCCCCTGCAATATGGGTAAGTATATGTAGGTCAAGAGCCACTGATTTTGCTCAGATTTCAACTGAGAAGAACCGGCAAGAATTCTAAATATATCTGCTTGACAGAGGTTCCCAGACTTCTTTTCACATAGACCACGTTTAAAATTAAGCTGGTTCCGGTCTCCCAAAAACTCGAAAAAAAATGTGAAGATTAGATCTAACTATAGAATTAACGTAGTCTCGTGGAGTCTCCCGTGGGAATCTGCAGTTCCCAGGAAATAACATATAAAAACTTATAACAATTACAGACAAGTTTCTTTAATTTAGACATTAAAAAATAACTAGCTTAATCCGAAAAGGCTTTTATAATAAGTCGGATTATACTTATGAAACATAATAAAAACTTGGCAATAAATTACAATCGACTATTTACATTATTGTTGGTAACATTAAAACAAAACGATTTATGAGAAAATGTAATTGTAATATTTCATTGTAAAAAGTCGCAATATTTTCAAAATCTTTATTAAAACTTGATTATGTTACACAGGCACGCCAACTTGATGCTGAATCTATTCTCGCTGATGGTGGACGCCTCAGTTCCTGATATCGCACTAGAGCCTGACAAGGCAGTCAAAAAAGTACATGATAAACTCAGGTTAGTTATTATATACCCTATCCAAATAATATTATTAACTAACTGACTCAGGCGTGGCCTTGCGGAAATCCATTATATGATTATAATAGGTTGTGGAAAAATTTTATTCGCATTTTTTAAGAAAATTCAAAACATTTTTTAATATAGTTTTTTTACATTTAACTAACATACTAGACACCGTTTTGTTCGATAACTTTTTGCCATCTTGTAGGTAGGGACATGATCCCATTGCTATAGAATGTTTGGGACTTCTGATCAAAATACCGCGAAAAGTGGTTTTCGCAGTCCTCTCGTGATGTTAACCTGAAACTGCCTAAAGAATTCTGAAGAGACCGAAACAGGTGGAAATCTTAAGGTGCAAGGTCAGGACTATACGGCGGATGCATTAATACCTCCCAGCCAAACTCTCTTAATTTTTGCTGAGTGGCTAAAGATGTGTGAAGTCTAGCGTTATCATGATGAAAAACCACACCCCTTTTGTTGATTAATTCCGGCCGCTTTCTCTCAACTTCTTGCTTTAATCTCATCAGTTGTCCGCAGTAGAGATCAGAATCGATGGTCCTGCCTGGTGGTAACAGCTCATAATGAATAATGCCCTTCCAATCCCACCACACACACATCATTATCTTGTTGCGAGTTAACCCGGGTTTCGCCACAGTCTGTGAAGCCTGACCGGCCTTTGACCACAACCTTTTTCGCAGGTTCTTGTCGTACGTGGATCACGTACTTTTCATCACCAGTTATCAGCTTCTTCAAAAATGGTTCGGTTTCATCACGTCGCAATAAAGAATCACAAATGAGTACACGTTTCATTAGGTTTCTTTCAGTGAGCTCGTGAGGTACCCAAATATCGAGCTTTTTTGTGTACCCAGTTTTATTCAAATGCGCCAAAACTGTTTTGTGGTCAATTTCCAGTTCTTCAGCTACGTCGTAATTACTGATATGCCGATCTTGCTCTACTTTTTCAAGAATGGCATCCATTTTATCCGTAATATAGACCAGAGCGACGTACATCTTTGTCATCAAAATTTCCTGATTGAAAACGCTTAAACCAAATTTGTGCTACTCTCACAGACACTGCACTAGGTCCATAAACATCGCAAATTTTTTTCGCGGCTTGCGTTGCATTTTTACCTTTTTTTGTAGTAAAATTTTAAAATGTATAGAATTGCTTCATTAGATTCACTCATCTTGACGGTACGAAAAACAATTGAAAATCACATATTTTCCTAATTTGAATTTGGAATTATGTTCTTTAAAATTTAAACTTTCTATGATACAAAAACCAGCCAGATACAAATAGTATGGACAAAGAGATTTTTTTACAAGTTCATACATACTATAATGCGAAAAGTCTTTACTCCAACCTAATACAATTAACAAATATCTTGTAACTAATTCCGCTGGAGCTGATTCTTAATATTATTAATGCGAAAGTTTGTGATGATGGAATGGACGGTTGTTACTCTTTCTGGCATAAATATTATTACTATGTATATGTGAAGAACTATAATTGGCCATTTTTATTTACATATTTTTAAATAATATGTAATTATAAATATAGAATTTATTTTAAAATCTAAAATTAAATTATTATTATTATAGATTTTATTTTTATTTAATTTTTCTTTATCTTAAAAAACTTTTGGAATTGTATCGATTTTGTGCAAGCAACGTCAAACGAAAAATATTATATTCATCTTTTAGTTTGTTTGTACATTCGAATCTACTTTATGCCATCACAGAATACAAATTGAAACTATATTTTCCCCCCACAGGCTGGATCTGGGCGACGAAGAAGCCGTCCACTATCTCCAGAACCTTCTAGACATGTCCGTGACGGCTGTCATGGCGGTGCTTGTAGAGCAGTTCCACAAGTTCGCCCAGTACTGGCGCAAGTGAACTTACATAACGAACGAGGCTTTTTCACAGACGAACATATTTTTATATTGCAACATAAATGCCTGTTTAGATATAAGTAAGCTATTTATGCTACCGCTGTGGGTAGCGGAACATACCGCGCGGTATTTGTATTTAGACTTCCGAACTGGTGGTAGCTTTAGTAACATTCACTTACATAAGAGCCCTCCACAGGCCTGATCTGTTTGACTAAACATTGTTTTTTTTTTTGTACCGCACAAGTAACCTGTACTAAAGGTATGCCTGATTTGCGAAATAAGGTTTAAATAAGAGGATTACCGCGTAATAATAAAAAATGCAACTTACAGAAAACTAGCTATCTCATTCTCTCGCTAAAGTTGTATATGTTTGTCTCTTTTTAGTTTCATTGGTTTTCAAATCATAACGGTGCTAAATAATTATTCACTTCAATATTATTATTGCTTACATCTAAACAGGCGTTTAGCCACTTGTTGATGCTGCCAATCTGTTTTATTATCATAAAAATGTTTATTGCCTGCCGTACTAAGTTAGAAATATATTTAGTTCAATGAAACGTGCTGAAAAATATAATCATTTGTAACCAATCTTATTTATTCATGTTATATTCAAGATATTTAAAGATCAAATAGTCTAATGAGTACAGTATAATAGAATTAGTATCTTTTTCACATAGGATGAGTTGTGACAGTTTTTTACCCATATCTTGTGAAATAGCACTTGATTACTCTGAGATACTACACTAAACTTGCGGCACGTTATGACGTTTAACAATGACAAAGAAAAATAACCTTTATTCATTCAGACATAAGGTGGGTCTATTGACCCAACAGCAAATTGTATGATGATGGAAATCAACCTAATTCCAAAGCAATACAGTTTCTTTTCCTATGACAATCTGAAACGTCAAAATGGGCATCATAGCGTGCCGGTAGTATAAATGCTTCATGAGACTTTGCTCTGTTACGGTATCTCCTTATTATGTCGAAATAAACAAACCATTGATAAATCTTATAAAACACCATGTGCCACCCAACTCATGCTATTTGAAAAATACTATAGTACTTAACAAACCATCAATATTTCACAATATTGATTGTTATTTTATGATCTATATTATTCTATATTCTCATGTAAATGCTTAAGAAATGTAATTTTGTACTGTGATATACATATAGGTAGGAATTATGTATCGAAATAAAAGCAATTATTAATAAAAATATTGTATATACACTATTTATTTGATAAATATAAAGATTAAAAATGTTACATAATAACCCTGAAAGAAATTACTATAGTATTTAAGTACACGAATTTAATAAATATTCACTAAAGAAAACCAAAGTGAAGTAGTGAAATCGAAGTAAAAACATCAATTTTATATAAAAAGTTTTGAATATAAAAGCGTAAATACGGTCTAACTATATAAGATAAATAACTTAATATTAAAAACAAAATAATAATAATATTATTTGACTTACAAGTAAGAATCTGTTGACTTATTTTTATAATTCAAAACATTTATTTAAAGCATGAAGCCTGAGCAAAGTTGTTACGAGTTTTCATAAGTTAACCAGCCGGCCGAATGTGTATACTGCTCTCACAATCGAATTCGAAGCGTATTTACCGATACATTTATTTTTATTTATTTATTTTATTTATCTCCACAAATTACATGTAATGATAAAATACAGTTGACAGGAAGATTGGGAAAAAATTGCAATTTGAGGGAGATCTGGAGTCCAAACTAAGCCTGGGCCTGTATTTTGGAGCTCCAGGCCCCCATTTCTTTTAATTACAGTAGTCAACTTGGTGCGTAAGTGTGTATAAATGTGTAAGTAAATGAGTAAATGTGTGTGTGTGTGTATATGTAGTAATGTTAGATTACATAGCCCTACTATTGGTCTCTCTCTGCGCGTAGATGTGTGAATGAGATAGCAAATACCCAACGGTCAATCTTGTAGCAAAAACGCCTCAATTTATATTCCGAGAGCACACAATCGCCTAGCCGATCAGCAGTTGCTATAATGGAGGTCTATTAATGTATTAAAATCATCAAATATAGTTCAGTCGCCATCTCAAATATTAGCCATAATCAAATCACTGCCACTCGCTATACAGTCGCTTACTATGTATATTTTACTTCCCGTAGTTGTTTGTACAACATCACAAGCTGCTATTTCGGCGTAATTCACCCCGCCAATTACATAAACTAAAACACTTCTTGGCTTCAATGGAAACATACTACCTAAATTCGGCTCGCTCTTCAACGCCTTGCTCAAACTTTTAGCATCTCGACAACCAAATTCTAAATCACTCTGCAGTTTCAAATTCGATAATTTCTCGTTCAAAGTTTCCATGCCATCTTTCATATTTTCTACAATTTTTCCACCAACTTTCAGATCTGTTAATGCTGCTAGTTTCGACAAGACATCGGCCAAAGTATCTGATGTTAATAACGTGTTGCACAGTACCGCAACTAATGGTACATATCCACCATTGAAAACGTAACTTGGCGAGGATTTTCCCACTTTATCAGGTTGCGATGGCAACTGTTTTAATTTATTAGCAGCTGTCTGAAACTCATTCTGCCATTTGGGTAGTCTTTCACTAAGATTCCCTAAATTTGTTATGTTCAAAGACAACTTAGGACTCGAAGGCTGCAATAGCAAACCTGCATTTATCAAATTGTTAAACACGTAAAGAAACTTATAACCAAAAGCCAATAAATACTTTTTTACTAAAGAATTATATTCATCATAAGATAAACCTTGCGTTAAACTCAATAGACACATAAGACGCAGGCTGTTGTAACTATGAACGTCTGTCCCAAAGTTCTCATCGACAAAAGTAAAGTTTGCCTTCTTATTTCTATTGTTTAACATTTCTGTTTCAGTCAATTTCAGATTTTCGAACTTATTACTCATTTCTGATATAATGGTTTCACATGCCAGAACATGGTTGACAAGATTTTGTTTGAACAATGTAACTTGTTGCAGTTTGGTTGCAACAAAGTGCTTTATTTCTTGTATACCTAAAGCTTTGATATCTTCATTCTTCAACAGCTTAGCTTTCGAACTTAAAACACTCAACACTTCTGAGAAGTGCCTGTGTTTTATTTCACCATACAGTGTATCTATCGCACTGTCTAATGTCATGATGGCATTTTTGTTTACACCACTTTCATTTCCCGAGCCAAAATCTAGTTTGCCTTTTTTATATTTAGTTTCTTTCACATTCATATCTAAATGTCCACAGCTTATATTGAATATTTCGCTTAGTAATCCGCTGTAGGTTCCTGGTGTAAGCAAACTTGATGCATAATCTTGGTTTCTATCAATTACAATCAACGCCCCAATTTCTTCTGAATTGTTAGAATCCAAAAAATCTCTAGCATAAGTTTCATTATAAATTTCTAACATATCTAAAACACTGGCAGATCGTTTTCCCACAGAGAAAATTGCTTTGGATCTTCCAGTAACGTGAAATAAGCTCCATATTGACATTGAGATACTAGAGAGTAAAGAATGGTTGTGTTCAACGAATAATTGCTTGTAAAGAAACGGCAGTTCCAAACTTAGGAGTTGTTCATCTAACAACATTAATTCCCATGAAAAGGTATGCAAAGTCACTATGCCATACAGCCCTCGACTTTCAAGAATGGAATCATATGAACATTGTACTTTAGGTGTTATTATTATATGGAAACATTTCAAATTCGCTAAAGAAGTGTTTTGACTCAACAGTGAGGAGATTTGATCTAACACACATTTGTACTTTTGTATGCAGGCTGGTATAAAGTAAACTCGGTTTGTGTTGGCTGTAGCTCCTAATTGGGGATCCATTTTGTATATTTTATCAATTCCATGTTGCCTGAAACAAAATGATTTATTTATTTATTGTTTAAACAGCATCATCATCTGCCTATCTCTGTTTACTGCTGGACGACTTGGTGAAAACCCACATTCCACCAAGGTATTTTAAGACTGAACAAGTCATGTGGTAAGCATTGTCCCATTTCTTGGGCAAGTGGCCTTCAAATTGAATGAGCAATGACTTTCAGTTTTTCATAACAGACTGAAATGATGGTGGTAATCATTGAATTCTTTACTAATATTATAAGAGAGTTGGTTTGTCCACATATTTACTGTTTACACACTTATAGTTATACACAATTTAGTGTTGAGTATCAAGTTTAATTCTACAAATATTAAAGTAAGTTTTTAATGTTTCACACTACTATAAAAAGCTGCTTCAACAGTCAGTATTAGATAAAAAAATTGAGACATAGAATAACTTCCATGAAACAGAATGTATGAAAATTCAAGAGTAAATTGAAACAGAACTTTCAGATTTTAACATTGAATTAAAATAATATGTTGTCAACAAAAACTTTAAATTGTTAAGTATTAAGTTTTTTTTTTCTATATTTTTTTTATTTATTAGGGTAGATTGTTACTAACATTGAACATGGAGTTTTATAGTCTCATATAAAAGTATACTAATATGTTCCCTCTATGTTAAAAATCTTTGTCTCTATTTCCCCTAACTTCTTTATTCACCCCATTAACCGTTTCTCAGTCAATGCATGGAGTGCTAACTAATTGACTCAGATGTGACCTGGCCGAAATCCATTGTAATATTATACAAATAAGAAAAGTAGTAGTAGTTGATTTCCTGTAGAGTTACCTTGTTTGGGACTTGACAGAGGAGTTCCAGCGGAATTAGTTACTCGATATTTGTTTTTGTTTAATATTACATGGAGTACTTTTTATCCCAGGAAAATTGAGATTTGCAGGTAAAATGAAGCAAAAGGTAGAAATGAAATGAAAGTTATTTTATTCAAACAGCCTTTTACAAGATCTAGTTTACAATATTCCATTGATTTTCTATACTGCAATATAGTTTTTCAAGATTTTACCTTAACCAGCCCACACCACATATTCTCTCCAAAGGTTTAATGAGTGAAGGATCAATAATAAGGTCCTTTTTATCTCCGCACTGGGACAGTATATTTTGTAATTTACATTGAGAAATAAGCCCCAGTGAAGCTAACTTCAGTGCCAGAGGCTGCGCCATGCTGTTCAATGTTTAATGTTAATTCTTAAGCTACTGAGTATGTGTTGACAATATAAAAATAAGGTTAAATCAAGTTTTCATAATTTTCGCTTGTTTTAGAACAATCCTGTTTATTTAATGTTGACAGTTTGATTGACAGTTCAGCTGACAATAAATTGTTAATTGACATAGATAACATAATTTTTATTTTCACATGTTGCAACACTGACATCTTCCGAAACGTCATAAGATGGATAGATGAGACCTTTGCAAAAATTGAAGAGTCCTATTCAAGTCAAGTCTTCAGTCTCTACATATTATGACAACGCGAGATTCTATCACAAGCTTTGATGATGCTATGAAGTGAATTATTTTGACAGCAGCTAATATTGCCATTCCAATAAAGGTTCTTGGTTTACTTCTTCAATTTCTGATTTATCCATAACTATAACTTTTTCGTAGGGTTTTAATGTATTGACTATGAAATTAAATTAATAATGATGATTATATAATTATATGAATTTCTCATTGACCGTCCTTGATATCAATTTCCGGTCATGCGTAGTTGCCGCGCTTGCAACTTCCTCCCCCTCCGCCCTTCGTCGCGGAGCAATCGCTCGTCGTCGGATTTGCAAAAATTTGTGAAATGGCTGCGAGAATTATCAAGAAAATTGTAAGTGTATAGATCAGTGTTACGTAATAACTTACATTTTGCATTATATTGCATGATCCCTATCTAAACTAAGTGTAAAGGCCGTCCGCCAATTTATTCTTGCCATCCAAAAATAGACGTAGTATAGTTATGTCGAGGAATTACATAAAAGTCCTTTTGGAGCCTTTTCGTGAGAGTAAAGTGCTGGGATCGTTGCTGAAGTTTTTGGAACCGGCCGCGAGTGATAGTAAAATATCGATTAAAGACAAAAAAAATGAGGTTGAATTTTATTTTATGTGAAAAATAGTATTTAAGTTATTTTAGGTTATGTGACGGATTTTGATCTTTTTGGGTAGGTCCCAGCTGCCAGGGCTGGTGCGGCCCAGTATAGCAGTGGAGTGCGGCGGGTGACGCTCATCCCTGGACATGGAATCGGCCCTGAGATAACAGTGGCCGTGCAAAAAATTTTTGAAGCAGCCAAAGTTCCGATCGAATGGGACGAAGTAGATGTCACAGCTGTTCGCGTAAGTCAATTAACTCATACTTACTCTTCCCTACAGAATTTTAAGCCGTTTTAGCATAAAATAAGTAAAACACTGGCAAAAAGATTTCAAACAGCATTAGCAGTAGATAGACCACTATGCAATCTTAATTGTTTTATTTCAGAATATTTTCTTTTTATTTTAACAAAAACAGGTTTACCCACTGTTCTATGTTATGTTTTTAAGTTTGTTTACTCCACCATTTTCCTTATACCTATGTACTTTTATTTATGAGGAAATAGTTGAAATATACTTTGTCACTACATATTGAAGGTGTCAAAACAAAGCAGTCAGGCCTATAACTAAATAAATAGTTAGCTAGCACCACAGCTTGACTACTCCAGGGTCTAAGCTAACCTCTGCCAATTTTCATTTAAATCAAAAATAACAGTTCACTCAAAAAAAAAAACATTAATGGAAACAGAAACAGTTTTAAAACTGCATTACCAAATTGGAGCTGTTCTTTAAAAATAAAATTTCAGATAGGTCAAATGGAAATATTCCACCAAATATCAGTAATTGAAGGCTTCAAATGACTCACAAATCAAAAAACTGTCCATATCATTCCATTCTAGGGACCAGATGGCAAATTCGGCATCCCACAGAAAGCGATTGACTCCGTCAATGCCAACAAAATCGGGCTGAAGGGGCCTCTTATGACTCCAGTGGGAAAAGGATACAGGTCTCTCAACTTGGCTCTCAGGAAGGAGTTTGATCTGTATGCCAATGTCAGGCCTTGCAAGAGTTTGGATGGGTAAGTAGATTTTCCACCACTCTTTCCAATAAATATAAGGCCCAGCTTATGTATATGTTGCGATTTTAGAGTTTGGTAAATGAACCCTGCAGGGGTTACCTAATTTGCAGACTTGATGCAAAATCACCCTTATGTCACACATAATAACATAGTTTACTACACTACATAGGTGTGATAACTATGCCATGAAGTTGCTTCAACGAATACCACTAACTCTTCTCTAAGGTGACTAAAGAGTACACTAATGAGTGCATGCACTTTACAGTTGTCATTTGTAAAATCTATAATCTAGAACATGGAGCTCTAAAACAGTATTTGGAGTCTAAAAATATAATAACTAATAAACTATTTTTATATATTTAATTCATAATAGCCGTCCCCCGCGGTTTTACCCGCGTTCCCGAGGGTTATAACATTTTCCCGGGATACAAAGTAGACTATATGTTATTCCAAGATATGCTCTATCTGTGTGCCAAATTTCATGCATATCGCTTTAGTAGTTTTTGCGTGAAAGAGTAACAAACATACTTATATACAAATCTTTCCTCTTTATAATATTAGTATTGATAATACCTTAGACTTCAGTAACAATATCTTTTAAAAAATTCTCGTACAATATTCAAAGGAACCATCGTTAAAATCAATTTTATATTACATGAACGGCTCAACGACTGTTGTCCCAGCAACAGCTTCAACATTGAACCAGATAGAGTTACATATATTCCCAAACTATGACAAATCCGGGGAAACCCGAACGTCAGCGGCTGACTGTAAAAAACAGCCAATTTTCTTATAATATGAAAGCTAAACAAAAACCATAAATATTGCAGGCAAGATGATTGCAGGTGTTATAATTCAACTTATAAGGATGCAGTAAGTTGACAATTGCTGTTAAGTGGGCCAATCGGTCGCCGCGTACCCGCGATTAGCTAGCCAATACTGGCCATGTCTAGACAATGTCTGTTGAAGGTTGTTTGATTGCATTACGTTTGCCACACACATCTTTTATACTGTGCTTTGACTGAATAACAAATTTAAATCTATTAGGTCTTGTTATTAAGTCAACTGATCTGCTACTCGTTCTTTATTTAGTTTTTACAGCCTATTTACAGAAATACTGTCAGTGAGACGGGAATGAAAAACATTGCTTTTGTTATAAAAGTGAAATATTCCTTTTTTATCACCTTTTGACGACTTAACAGTACAACAAATCGTGATGAAAACTTGGGATACAAAATTTTCTTATTAGGGTTCCGTAACCAAAGGGTGCCAACGAGACCTATTACTAAGGTTCCGCTGTCTGTCCGTCTGCTACAGGGTTATATTTTTGGAACCGTAATAGGTAGACACTCAAATCAAATTACTCTATAACATGAAATTATGCAAATAAAATGAGTTAAATTAGGGGGTCTCCATACAAAATGTCTTTCGGTGTTTTGTTAAATATTGTAGGGAGGCCTTATTTTTTTTTCGCTATCTCCCTTCGTTTAATACATTCAGCGTAGAATATATAAATCATATTTGTATACTATATACCTTTTTTAGATGTGGTGTATAATAATAAATGCCAGGTCTATTTAGACGTATCCAGAGCGTCTTACACCAAGCTTTGACATACCAAAGAGTTGGAATATTCAAAGCTAGATAAATGCAATACAAAGAAATAAATGACGAAACACGATAATCCCCGATGCGGAATGTTAAGGAAACTCGATCCAGTGACTTTGACCTCTATTTCCCTTATCTACGAGTGTATTCGCTGCATTATTCATTGGCTTAAATTGCGATGTTGACAATGATACCTATAGAAATCCAGTTTATATGCACAACTATATTAGTCATGTGGCCCATATTGAAACAAGATCTGTTCAGCCGATGGATATTGGATGAATGTTTACTCATTCACGCAGAATCTAGTAAATGGATTTTGATTGAACTTGGCACATAGATAGTTTATAACCTTCGAGTAGTAGAGCTCTTAGTGCAGAGTTCGTCCGGGGAAGTACTACCACCTTACCCATTTCTGCCGTGAAGCAGTAGTGCACTTGTATTACTGTGTTTCGGTTAGAAAGGTAAGAGGGCCGGTGAAATTACAGGCACATGAGACTTAACAACTTCACGTCTCAGGGTCGACAATGCATTGGCGATGCCCCTAGTGTTGCAAATGTCCATATGCGGCGGTGACCACTACCATCAGGTGGACCGTCCGCTTGTTGTTGGGCCCAAGTGGCATAAAAAAAAAACAACATGATACTTTTATCCCGGGAATATGTAACATCCTTCGGTAATGCGGGTAAAACCGCGGGGGACAGCTAGTAGAAGATCACTCACCAAATGGTTTCCATTGTACAAGCTCTGTTTAAACTTGCGGCACGCTATGATGACCGTTTTGACGTTTAACAATGACAAAGAAAAATAACCTTTATTCCTTCAGATATAAGGTGAATCTATTGATCCAACAGCTAATTGTATGATGATGGAAATCAACCTTATTACAAAGCAATACAGTTTCTTTTCCTATGACAATCTGAAACGGCAAAACGGCCATCATAGTGTGCCGGTAGTATAGTTTTGAGATGTTGGTTGTATGGTTTGTATGGACAATTGATCACCGCACATACTGTGACGTTGCGTAACGTTCAATTCCTCATTGCATCGGTTTTTGACGCACTCGATACGCTTACGGTTGTTGTCCGTGCTTAGACCTCAAATGGCCTTTTTTTTTTTAATGATCGTGAATAATTACTTAACTTTTGATACTGATAACAATCATTGTACCTAATTTAAAAACAATACTACGATGAGTGGTAAATCCATTTACAGTAAGTATGTTGCTATCGCGTTGTAAAATCGAATTGATTTGAATCACATGACTGTATCAACACTTGTACAGCATTAATGTATTAACAACTACTCTACACTGATATTATTAACAGGAGTATGAATGTAGTAGGTAATCTCCGAAACTACTCAATCGATTTCATTAATTCTTTCACTGATCGAAAGCTACAATATTCCCGTGTGACATAAGCAATTATTACGCTTAGGCTTAAATCGACGGAGATAGGCTGATGATTATGATTGGTTATTTATAGGTACATTAGATCCCTTAGCGAATTAGTAGGTTATACAGAAGTTTATGTGTCTTGAGGAAACCAGAACACGATGGAAGGGTACTAACTCTATAGTACCCGATGACCATATCCAGTTGAAAATCTTCTGTCAAAAAAAAATTTCAAAACCATTTATTCAGTTTAGGCCCTCGGAAGGCACTTATGAAGGTCAAATTTAAAGTTACTGAAGCTACTTTAGAACTAGTTGTCTAGTTCTCTTCGATGCTTTGTATGTTACCACATTCTACCACAGTATCAAAATAATGTGGTGAGATTGTGGTCAGACTCAAAACTTACCTCGATCGGACCTACAAGTCCGTGACCCTTAACCAACTAGTACATAAAAAAGAAAACAGTGTGTCGTAATGTACATTTTTTTTAGTATAACAGGGAAACATTGAAATTTTGATACAGTTTATCATTGATACAGTGATTATCATTAAATTATTTTTCGTCACACAAAAAATGTTGCGGATCGGAATTCCAAAGACCTCCCGAATGAAGTTTTAAATAAAAACAAAACCTATTTACTTATGGTAAGAAAAAAATACAATAGAATGCAACATTGTCTGATAACGAATGAAAAATCGAATCAAAGTTATTCGCATCAATCACGGATTGTGTCTTATCGAAATTAGTTTGATAACGTTTGAGTGCATAGACGGGTACACGTGCAGGAATTGTCCAAGATTATGTACATAGACGAAATTTTTGTGTGGATTGATCTTCCATATGGTGGGTTCCGTACTATAAAATAATTAAACCTTACTTGTTTTATTCAATTAAATTTCTTTTTCGAAGTAACATTTTATAGGATTTTTAAATCTATTGGTTGGGGAAAAAGTTTCTTCGCATTTTTTTTGAAAATTCAAAACATTTTTAATATATGTAGTTTATTTACATTTAACTAAAGTATGTAGGTAACATTTTGTTCGATAACTTTTTGTCATCTTGTAGGTAGGGACATGATTCCAGTGCTATAGAAATTTTGGGATTTCTGATCAAAATACCGCGACAAGTGGTTTTGGCAGTCCTCTCGTGATGTTAACCTGACTCTGCCTAAAGAATTCTGAAGAGACCGCAACAGGTGGAAATCTGAAGGTGCAAGGTCAGGACTATACGGCGGATGCATTTATACCTCCCAGCCAAACTCTCTTAATTTTTGCCGAGTGGCTAAAGATGTGTGAGGTCTAGCGTTATCATTATGAAAACCCACACCCCTTCTGTTGATTAATACCGGCCTCTTTCTCTCAAGTTCTTGCTTTAATCTCATCAGTTGTTTGCAGTAGAGTTCAGAATCGATGGTCCTGTCTAGTGGTAATAGCTCATAATGAATAATGCCCTTCCAATCCCACCACACACACAGCATCACCTTGTTGCGAGTTAACCCGGGTTTCCCCACAGTCTGTGAAGCCTGACCGGCATTTGATCACGACCTTTTTCGCACGTTCTTGTCGTACGTGATCCACTTCTCATTACCAGTTATCAGCTTCTTCAATAATGGTTCTGTTTCATTACGTCGTAATAAAGAATCACAAATGAGTGCTCGGTTCATTAGGTCCCTTTCAGTGAGCTCGTGAGGTACCCAAATACCTAGCTTTTTTGTGTACCCAGTATTTTTCAAATGCAACAATATTGTTTTGTGGTCAATTCCCAGTTCTTCAGCTACGTCGTAACTACTGATATGCCGATCTTGCTCCACTTTTTCAAAAATGGCATCCATTTTATCCGTAATAGGGCGACCACAGCGACGTGCATCTTTGACATCAAAATTTCCTGATTGAAAACGCTTAAACCAAATTTGTGCTACTCTCACAGACACTGCACTAGGTCCATAAACATCGCAAATTTTTTTCGCGGCTTGCGTTGCTTTTTTGTAGTAAAATTTTAAAATGTATGGAATTTCTTCATTAGATTCACTCATCTTGACGGTACAAAAAACAATTGAAAATCACACACTTTCCTAATTTGAATTTGGAATTATGTTCTTTAAAATTTTAACTTTCAATGATACCAAAACCAGCCAGATACAAATAGTATATATATAGCCAAAGAGATTTTATTACAAGTTCATACTTACTATAATGCGAAAAGACTTTTTCCCCAACCTAATATAACTATATTTAGCTGAAAGATTTTTGCTGAGTGTCTTTCGAGTGAAATTGCAAATGTTTTGTGTTTGAATTCTTTACTCAACTCAAGTCTTAGAGTAGTAGAGCTCTTGTATTACTGTGTTTCGGTTAGAAAGGTAAGGGGGCCGGTGAAATTACAGGCACATGAGACTTAACAACTTCACGTCTCAGAGTCGACAACGCATTGGCGATGCCCCTAGTGTTCGAAATGTCCATAGGGGGCGGTGACCACTTACCATCAGGTGGCCCGTCGAGTAATTGACATAAATATGAATTAAAATTAAAGTGAAACCTCGTTTTTATAATATCAGTCAACGGGAGCGGATAATGACTCCCTTTATTAGTGAACGAGAACAAGTACCAGATAAACGTTTATTTTTGTACTTACTTGATAACCGTAATATGATAATAGTAGGTAGTTTAGTTACATGCAAGGTTGTTGACAATGTACGAGTATAGTGTTATGTTTCAAATGATCTCTATAATATTCTCGAAGGGTATTTGTATTATGCTAGATGTATCCGGCATGCGTTGCTATACGACTTTTTTTTTCGTAAGGATTTTGCGCAGGAGTACGTAACTGAGCCGGGGTTTTAACTATGAAAACCAAATAACTATACTGCTTTTTGAAATACATACTTACATATATACATATTTACATCCAGCAAGGTACAAACATACTCACATTATATAGATATCCTGAGTAGCTCTTAGTGCAGAGTTCGTCCGGGGAAGTACTACCACCTTCCGCCGTGAAGCAGTAGTGCACTCGTTTTACTGTTTCGGTTAGAAAGGTAAGGGGTAAGGGGCCGGTGAAATTACAGGCACATGAGACTTAACAACTTCACGTCTCTGGGTCGACAACGCATAGGCGATGCTCCTAGTGTCGCAAATGTCCATAGGTGGCGTTGACCACTTACCATCAGGTGGACCGTCTACTTGTTTGTCGGTCCATGTGACATAAAAAAGGAACAAAATCTAGAAGTCTATCAAGTGAAGTTTAGGCCACTGAAACGTGCCTGGCGGTAGACAGGCGGTACCAGGCTGAACGTCTGCCTTCTTTGTCCTACTTGACATGTAGATTGAGACAATAACTGACATGAAATGACGTCATCAATTAGCACAGTTATCTAACAAATAGGCTCTATGGTTGCTATCGCAGTCGCAACGTTATCAATTCAATGCCAATCGTTTATCAACCACGTAGTCTTATCGGTGTCAATGGCCTCACGTTCAAATCACTGCTATCACAAATTCCTATGGTGACCTTCTGAAATGTACAAGTTCTTTGGAAGTTTTATTTAATCTTTATCTATAAACACACTAAAAATACTTCTCCCTCTGGCCGTTATAAACTTTGAAACCATCGAACCGATGTTCCTCAAATCGGTTTCATTAGAAAGGCAATAATGAGGAGATGGTTTAAAATAAAAACAAAGAAAAAATAAATATCCTTGCTCAAATTGATCGTAAAATGAAACTGCACTAGCAGTACAATAGTCTGGAATGCCGGAAAATCTTAATGTTTACACACCTACTGAAAAAATTTAAAATATTGTTTGTCCGCCAGCATTAAGTTAATAATTTTCTTTTTCAATAAATAGCCAAAATGTATTTCTTTTCGTAGTTTAGTAGAACATGCCGGGTATACGCTAGTATTTAATTCAATATTAAATGATTACTTCATTTATCTCAATCTTAAACAATGCTGTCTAAAAATGTGCGTTAGATGTAACTGTACAAAGACATGTTTGATTGTGCTTGCTTGTAAAGTAAAACAAATATCTTGGGACATTCTCTACACACGGCCATCTGATTACAAATGGAATTAAATTAAATAAATCGTCTTCATATTGTTTTTATTTTAAATAATTAATACAGATTTTACAAGAAACCAATATCTAGTAACTAATTGAGCTGGATTACAGATTTAGTAACACTCATTTTCTTTCATAGGCACTTATGAATAGTGTTAACCTCTAACGAACTAAGCAGGGCTTGTATTATGGCAACTAGGCAGCTATTATACTGCATATAATGGCGTAATAGTCAGGGTATCTAAACACCGGGCCAATCTATAATCTATCAGCCGATCTATTCGTACCTATAAAAAATAATAAATATCCTGGGACACTTTTTACACACGGCCATCTGATCCCAAATTAAGCAGTTTGTACAACTTCTACTATGGAAACCAGACAATTGATAGAATAGAATAGACATATTCTTTATTCATGTAGGCTTTCACAGACTCTCATAGCAGACATTTATATGATAAATGTCGAAATAATCATAAACCATTGAGAAATCTTATAAACACCATGTGTCAGCCAACTCATGATATTTGAAAGATACTATATATCCACAAATATGATACAATCATAACTCCTATATTCTCTCTTCCAGCATCAAAACTCTGTACGACAACGTGGACGTGGTGACCATCAGGGAGAACACAGAGGGAGAGTACTCCGGCATCGAGCACGAGATCGTGGATGGGGTGGTGCAGTCCATCAAGCTGATCACCGAGGAGGCCAGCAAGAGGGTAGCCGAGTTCGCGTTCCAGTTCGCGAGGGACAACAAGAGGAAGAAGGTTACTGCCGTACACAAGGCCAATATTATGTGAGTACAGCGAATTAGTTTAAAGTAACGCTGAAGCTAGCAGTGAATATTAAAATAAAAATAAATAAAAATCCTATTGAAAAAAGTACTGATAATTTGGAAAAATTCAAATTAAAGTGTGTCGTTCGCACACCTTAGAAGTGAAACCTTCAGAAAACTATGTCTGCCTATCTCATTCTCTCGCAAGCTTAATCCTATAGATGAATATGTTTGTCACTTTTTTGTTTATTTGGTTTATATTTACAACGGTAAAGATTTCATTTTAAAAATTGGTCGGCTTTAAAAATATATACCGGGTCCAATTATAGCTATCCATGTAGATGAGTTTATACACGATAAGTACTAAAAATACAGCGAAATTAAACCGCGGGGTACAGCTAGTCAATATAAAAAAATTAACTGCAAATAATTGTAATTTATAGAATGTTTTAGTCAGTTAATTACCTGACAACGCATTGCTTAACATTGTAACTACAATAAAATGTAATTACTTAAATTACCCATTCAACCGAGTATCAAATGACTCCTTTGTTGTTACTTATTAAAGTATTGATTACACGCTTAAAGTGTTGTTCGCTTGCAGAAAACTTGACCCTGTTCTGTATATATATAATGTATGCGCGTGACGAATATAGTATGGTAAATATTGATGAATAAAATAGGCTGTGTTTAGTGTGGAAGGTTATTTTCAAAGAGAACTTATCATCAGTTGTTACGATACAAATTTTGAATAATTATTTAAAAAAAAAATGACCATTTCATGATAAGCATTGCACTAGATATGGCATTACTAGTAGCTAAATACAAATAAGAAATACTTTTATTATTTTGATACATCATTATAACAATAATATTAGTGCGGATGGCAATAGCGACTTAAACTGTTAATATAGAAAGAGATGGACAAATCTATTAATCAAATTTGCGATACGTAACCGAATCGGTACTAGATTTCAAGTCTAATATTCTTTGATAGCAAATTCATAAAGAATAACACTTTTTCGTGATGATTTTGACAGCATATAATGTTTTCCAGGCGTATGTCGGACGGTCTGTTCCTGCGGTGCTGCCGCGACCTCGCCACCAAGTACCCCGACATCACGTTCGAGGAGCGCTACCTCGACACCGTGTGCCTCAACATGGTGCAGGACCCCTCCAAGTTCGACGTGCTGGTGAGACATTTACTTTATTTCTATAGGTATAGGGTTTTTATGAACTAATATCATTCGTATGCAATATTCTATTTTTAATTAAGTTATAATTTTTATGTGTATGTTGTTTGAAAGTTCTGCTGAATTTATTCTTTTAACATATTTTCTGTACTTTATATATTTTTTTCCTTCTCGTTAAATGTTGTTGGACACTACCGCCACAGATGGTTAATTTATATATGTAATTAATATAAATATGTTTAATTTCTGTGCCAGACACAGGCTGAAAATCAGTGCCACCTGAGCCTATTTTAGCACTACCCTAGCACATAGGAATTTTGAAAGATCCGGAAATTAACACGTCAATTTCTCTTTTCAAAAAAATACATTATGACTTGTCCTGCAATTAATTAAATACAGTATAATATTTGAACGATATCCAGGTGATGCCCAACTTGTACGGAGACATCATGTCGGACATGTGCTCCGGTCTGGTCGGAGGCCTCGGCCTCACGCCCTCTGGCAACATCGGCAAGAACGGAGCCCTGTTTGAATCCGTGAGTATCTTATAATTATTGAATACCCGTCTAAAACAAGTTGATACGTTGCGAAGTAAAATAAACTTGCTCTCACAATAGTATACAGTGTAAACTCTTTATAACGTTATCCTTTATAACGATAAACTCCCTATAACGTTGAAGTGAGCCCAAGTTGGTTGGTTTGTTCACTTTGTTTTGTTTTTTTTTGTTCACTCCATATAACGATAACTCTCTATAACGACAAAAAATGCTCAGTCCCTTGAGTTTCGTTATAAAGAGTTTACACTGTACTTCTAAAATAATTTAAGAATGTTCTAGAAATTAAACCTACTACTATTGTCATAGTAGTAGGTTTAAGTTTCATCTGTAATAATGCAATTAATAATTGAATCAATAGTAGACCTTAATTCGATAGTAATAAACATAATTTTTCTACAACATTCTTAAACGTCAAACATTTACTTCTTGTATCTGTTAGATAAGAATTACGATAAAAAATATTTTATTTTGTATATTGCAAGATAAATATGCTATTTAAATAAATAAATATCCTGAGAAATTCTTCATACGTTGCCATTTTTCGGAAAAATAAGAAACTAAAATATATATTGGATTCAAATTAACTGAAATAAATATCTACAAATGGCCCCTTTATGTATCATATTTTTCTTGCAGAGCTTTACGTAGTTATAAAATAATTGAGTCATAAGATTTGATGTACTAGATAGATCATCGATATCTATACTGTCACAAATTGTAGCTACTCGGTTGTCGAGTGAGATAAAGCTCGAGTAGACACTGGACATCCTGAATTTGGTTACCATGTCGGACAAGGTACGGTTTCTTTGCGAGAAATGATATGTGGTTCGAGGACCGGCGAAAATGCTCACCTGAATAATTAATAAAAGAAAGATCTTTTACTTTTGGCACGATTGGAAAAAATATGAGAGATTTTTTTACGATGCGCGCACACCGACAGCCAAAAAGCGACATGATGAAGTTAGCTGAACTGTCTCCGGTTGCTGTGAAAACTCATAACTATATTCTAAGTAGTTTCTCAAATATTCATAAACACGTGTTTTATGTCAGTGAAGATAAAAAAAAAATGTTTTAAATAAAATTATAAATAGATTCGCTCGAAATTAGCATCGAATAAATTTTTCAAGTTTTGAGGTTAATATTTGTTGACAATATTAACATTACTGACTGACAGTTGCGATTTGTACGATGTCCCAGAGAGACTGTAAAAAAGCGACATGAATATTTTTGGCGCCGATAATATCGGGCTGTCGGTGTGCGCGCGCATCGTAAAAAATTTACTCTCATATTTTTTCAGTTGTGCCAAAAGAAGTATAACTTCAAAAATACGATTACAGACTTGAGTAAATTTGAACTTAGGTAAATAAATATCATAGAATCATTCAATCGTCTCGGCGACAACGTAATTTTCTGTGTATTTTAATGTTTTAAAACAATTATTTACAAAGGTATTTAAAAATTAAATTTTATTATGACATTTTGTCAGTTAATTATTATTTAGTAATAAAAATGTAGTAATCTCTTTTTTTCAATCTCTCCGAATGCCTTTACTTAAATTTCTTTGTCTGTAGAAATTCTTAAATGATAGTCTCAATTTTTATTTACAAATTTAGGAGATTTTTTTGATCTGATTCTTCAAACATCAATTAATTCAAATTAAAGTCTTTTATATCTATTTTAGATGATGTCTATAAATATAAATGTGTCTTAAGATATAAATATAAAAAAAAAAACAATAAAATTTGTGAAATTTGAAGTGCAACGAAATTGAAATGAAATAAGTTCAATATGTAAGTCTATTTCATGAAAATTATAGAGTTTGTCTACTAACAAGGTGTGGGATTGTGTCTATGGTATAGCACTTTCATTTTTTTATTTGTTGTGGCATATAACCGCATGGTGTTCAAAATTATATGTTATAATATACAAATATGTTTATGTGTACTAATACATTGATAATGTGTTAAATACTTACAATACAAATATTTGGTGATAAAGACTGCCATAAAATCACACTATAGGTCTAACACGGCGTAAAAATGGTAGCTATGGTAGCCAGATAAGTGATATACTACTTTAAATACATACTTTTATAACCCTAAGGCTAATCTAAGGACGAAACCTAGACAGCCCAAAAAGAAAACATATTTACACTTGAACACAGAACAAACAGACATGTTCAAGCACACAATTGAACTATATAGGAATTGAATCTACAACCTGCATGGCAGTCGGCGTATTTATCCACTACACCAACCCGTTTTACTAATATTTAGATAAAATGTTACCCTTCATTGATCGATCTGTGTTTCGTGATTCGTTTATTAAAAATCCTCCTTATCTATACCTACTCAGTTGCTACTCCCATTGGTAGGAACAATTCTATTGTACGAAATTCATCCTGATGCTGTGGTTGTCACTGTCATGGTAAGAATGTAAGGAGGTATGAAAGCCATGTAACTAAAAGGATGATTACTCTGAAAGTAGATGGGCATTTAGGTAGAGGAAGATTGATGTAATAGATAGATTGTGTGAGCAGTGACATGAAAAAGAAGGGAGTGCATGCTGACAGGTAGAAAGGCTGAATGGAAGAAATATAAATAAATAAATATCCTGAGACATTCTTTTACACACGGCCATCTGGTCCCAAACTAAGCAGAGCTTGTACTATGGAAACCAGATAACTGATATACTACATATACAAATTTTTTTTTCTAAATACATACTTATATAGATATTTACACTCAGACACAGAACAAACAGACATGTTCATGCACACAAATGTTTGTCCTGGGTGGGAATCGAACCCGCGACCTTAGGTTTGACAGTCAGAGCGTTAACCACCAAGCCAACTGGCCTGTCTATTGTTTAACCCAAATGTCCTGGAACAGGGATGGAAGATAATGTGGTAGATGGTGTTATGTCCAAAGGCGCAATCCAAAAGGAATTATGATATTCTAAAATGGAAACCATTTTATTCCATACATGACGTGACACAATCGCGATCCGAACTGTTCCAACTTCCACTTGATTTGTGTAATTTATTATATAAGCATGTATGTATCACGAAAATTAACCGACATGTGATTTCATTTGTGATTTTTACCCGTCATAGACCATGTTTCTTAAATTACTGTTCTGAATGTTCGTGTGGGAAGAGGTGTCGATTTTTTAACTGGTAACACAACCTTAAAACTAAAAAAAATAAACGTATTAACTATATGAAGTTTAAATTTAGAAAAAAAATTGTACTTCTACCAGAAATTTGTCGTCTTATTACTACCCCGTTGTCACGTTGTGTCAGTTAAAAAATCGATATCGGCTAACTTCCATTCTCCACCAAAAAAAATCCTAAGTTATCATTCCAATAATTTTCCAGGTACACGGAACAGCTCCGAGCATCGCGGGCCAGGACAAGGCCAACCCCACGGCGCTGCTGCTGTCCGGCGTGATGATGCTGCGACACCTGCACCTGCCGCAACACGCCGACAACATCGAGGCGGCTTGCTTCAAGGTGCTGCGCGAGGGCCAGCTCCTCACCGAGGACCTCGGCGGCTCCACCTCGTGCACTAATTACACCAATGAGATTATCAAAAATCTTGATGGTTAAATTGGCCAGGATTTTGATCGCTGGGTGCGTTTGTTTTAGAACGATGGACTGGTTTGTTTATATTCGGAAGAGATGTATGTAATGAGGATGCGCTGAAGTTAATATTTTGTTGAACCGGCGGAAAACTCGACAAGGTTATATAATCTTATATAACAAGCGTATGTTTGTAACTTCAATAGCGACGCACGTTCAGCGATCAAAACTAAACAAAAATCAAATAGTTCAATTACATATTATATAGATCAAATCATTGACTATAAAATGTAACATTTTCGTAATTAAGCATTCCGTTAGGTTATAATTTAATTATTCGCTTATTTATTGTAATTAGGAATGAGATCGATCTCTTTAGGAACAGGTATGTGCTGCCAAAGAAGTATTGAACACCTATTTGTAATAATATATTTATTTTGCCCGTTTGTTTTGTGGCTTGAATGTGGTATGGTGATGTTACGTTAAACGTATCATTGTAAATGACAATCCAATTGTGACACTTCTCTAAAGCCTTACCATCGGGTCTTTTTGCTATCCAATAGGAATTTATACTTTATTGAAAATTATAAGTCTCTACTATTAGAAGTGCCTTTTGATGTTTAAAAACGTGATTGAAAAATCAACTTTATTTGTTTAGGAATAAGGTTCATCAATTGGCTCCACGGTTAAATGTATGATGGTCCAAATTAACCTAATCTCAAAGCAAAAAGGTACATTTCTCTATACCATTTTTATACGTCAAAGGGGACTTCTTATAGTGGACACATTATAATGATCAAAGACTTACGAAATTACACTTATACACGGATACATTTAATATGATCAAAATTTGATATACCCATCTAACAACAGTGAGTAGATTTGATGATTTACAATTGACGTCACAACTCGCTTTTGCATACGAAACTATACAAAAAAACGTTTTGACGTTTAATAAAAAGTTGCTGATTTGACATGTCAGTCACTATTCCAATTTCAATTTGTTGTTTAACGCGCCATCTTGTCAGCGATGACTCTACCAATGCCATTGAAAAATAATGTATATGTACGAATGTATAGAAAAGTGGGAAGTTTCATAGAAATGCAAGAGTAGAGACGCAATAAGATGTGATGGGTAAGGCTCTGGTTACCTGAATCCGCTGGTCGGATGATACACAGGTACCTATTTATAAACAGAAGGTTTAAAAAAATAATTGAAATTAATGTTGTTTATGAAATAATAAAGCACATATATATAATCAAAAGGCCTCACAGGCACTAATTGTCAAACTAAAGGTCGGATGGTTACTTTGCTAAAAAGAGCTAACATATAAAAACCAATACAATGTGTTTTGCAAGAGCAAATGTTACCAAGCGTTATCATCAAAATGATCTAACCTAAAGTTTTAGTCCAACACTATCTTATATAATAATGTCATAGAATATGACGGACATAAGTAATGTGTAAATTGGACATTGAATTAATTCTGACAATGAAAAGACCTTTGCAAAAACCACATCTTTACAGACTTTTAATGCCTGTTTTAGCTAAGTATGTTACAGAAAAATCTTCTTTATTGCTTCTGAGATTAGGTTCATCTATTGAGCCAATCCAATGTGATAATGTTACCTTTTGTATCATGCCATAATTAGCAGTAATACTTCACATCAGTATTTTGACGATAAGGTGACAATTTTACGATTTAGGTAATAAAAACGCTGCTACTAGTGTTGCACTATATCGATAACAAATTGTCGAAAGTATCAACAGTATGACTTTCATCAAAAGATTCGCAAATTATTAGCCTATCGATATTTTTGCTGCAGTAAGGTTACAATAGTATCGATAGACTATCGATATTTTATACTATAATGTGCAACACTAGCTACTACTCATAAACAATTCCATTCACCTGACTACATAGAAAAGATAGACAATAAAATTAAGAGATTTATAATTGACGTAGAAGAAAATGGCGTACAAGTATTATAAATGCATTTACAACATTGTTGGTTATAAGATTTGAATGTACTATTTATTTATTTATTGTCTTATAATTATGTTACCAGTAGCTCTGCAGTATTATTTAAATGTCGAGTTTATTTATTTATATTCTAAAGTCGTCGAGATCGTGTTACAGAAAAATCATCTTTATATGTTTTGAATTAAGGTTCATCTATTGTTTCATTGGATAATGTTGATGTTCCTTATTTAAACGTGCATAGAGTTCATTTTAAGACCTATAAGATCTCGACCACTTTAGTACATTGTGATTTTTACGGTTAGTATATTACATTTGTTCCTTAGTTTGTGATTTTATTTATATATTTTTAGGATAAATAATTCAGAATTCATCGTAAGAATTCAAGGATTAATCATGATGATTGTTAAGTGCTTTATATTAGAATTTGTGACTATGAAGTCAATGTAGTTGAAAGTTACAGAAGTGTGTTCGAGATTCACAGAGATCATATTTTGTTTATGTATAGTATTATTTTATAGTTGATACAATTTTAGTATTTCTATAACAATGCAAATAAATTTAAGGAAACTTCTTACTTACACTGTTTTTTTTAAATTTCAGATGATTTTTAACACAAGTATTAATGACATGTATTGGATTTTTTTTTAATTATTCTAATGGCTTTTGCCATTTTTCAGCCACGTTTAAACAATGCATTGCTTATTTTAAATTGATTGTAATTTCTGCTAAGTTTTAAATCATGGACTACTCTAGCACCATAGACAATGCCTTCTCCACTTTACAATGTCTTCTTACCAGCGTATGTTGTTAAAGTACATGAAGTTTTATAATTTAATTGTATTCAGTAATTTTAGATATGTTTTTTAGTTTAGTATTATTTATATAAATAAGTAGCCCAATAAAAATGCATACGAAAATGAAAATATGACTTTCTACACATACAGAATATCTTTGTCCCACTAGAGCTAGCCGGTAAAACATATCTTCCTCTCACATTTTCCGCTCAGCCGTCATTTCCGTCATCTCTCCTTCCGTACACATATCACCTTTGAAACAATCCATCCCTACATTATTCAGTTTTCCTCTATTTTATAACCATCGAAGCATGCATCGAACTGTATGTTCACAACTCTCCTCGTCACGGGATAGCTCATACTGAATGACCAATCATTAATTAATAACCATAGATTGCTATACATTTGAAGTAAGCGAGGAAAAGGTAAGATTTTTTTCTCTAGTTTTCATAAAGGTACTAACAATTCAATGATAACTTTGTGAAAGTTTTTATGGGCGATTGATCCTCGAATGAGCCGTTAGGGCTGAAATTTTCTTCATAAGTAATTCATACCCGAGAACTTAACATCCAAATTTAAGTTTAAAAATTACTTAAAGCACTGCAACAAAAATGCATCACAAAACAAAATTCAGATAAAGAAAATTTATTTTGCGTATTTGGTCCACAGGTTCACGGAACTGCTCCAGACATCGCCAACAAAGACATGGCGAACCCCACCGCTCTTCTCTTGTCTGCCATCATGATGCTCAGACATCTCCAGCTGAACGACCACGCCGACAGAGTCCAGAACGCTTGCTACGAAGTACTTCGCGAGGGCAAATCTCTTACCGGCGATCTCGGAGGCACCGGCAAATGTAGCGAATACACCAACGCTATCATTTCCAAGCTGAATTAAATAGGCTGTATAGACTCCACCCTTAGTCCTCGAATATGTAGAAAAAATTGCCTGACTTTTTAAAATTCAGGCTGAGCAACGGCATAAGCAATCATTCTGCAACTTAGATGTGATCGTAACAAATAGTATTTATTATAAAATATTAAATCAGAATCACCAAAGTACTTAACGTATTTTAGTAATGTAGTCTGGTTAGTTTATTTTCAAATATTGCTGAGCAATGAACTTGTTTTTTTTATCTTTACTATTGAGATTTTGTTATGAATGTGTTTTGTAAATATACTTTTGATAACTAAAATGTCTAAGATAATATGGAAATGCCGCTGTGAAGATAACATACTAGAATAGAATGTGACGATTAACCGCAAATCATTTTTTTATGTGCCTGTAATCATTTATAGGCACCTAACTTTATATTTATTTCATTACTAAAGAATATAAAAATAATAAATAATTTTGGCAAAATCTTATGGAAAGCATGCTAAATTGAACTAAAGTTCCTTAAATGTATATTTATTTAATAATATTGATAAATATACCAACCTAACTTGACTTTATGATTATTAATAAAAAACCGAAAACCTTGTTAAGTGTTACAATGCTTGTTTAATTTTTGGCCCTTTACAAAATGATTGATGTCTCCCGCGGTTTTACCTGCGTTCCCGAGGGATATCACATTTTCCCGGGATAAAAAGAAGCCTATATGTTATTCCAGGATATGCTCTATCTATGTGCAAGTTTCATCCATATCCGTTTAGTAGATTTTGCGAAAAAGAGTATAAACAGTTACATACAAATCTTTCCTCTTTATAATATTAAGTATAGATAAAATGGTGTTTAGACTTCATACATACGTTTCAACTGATATGATGACTCATATGACAACTTATATGGACAATTGGCGTAGTTATTTTATAAACTGAATATCATGCAATTCGTTGGTTCGATTCCATAACCCTGTGTGAAGAATGTCTCAGCATATTTATTAAAGTTTTATACTTCTAATGAAAATAAACAGTAAACTGTTTTTTACTGAAATACACTTGGAACTAAACCATTCTGTATAGGTCTTTTGTTTTACTCTTTGAACTAAACATAGTTTGTATTGTGTGCCAGTCAAATTGTTCTGTTTGCTCTTAGATGACTATTGCTTTGTACAGAATTAAATATAGGTAGTTCAAGGTTGTTTCGTTGTAACATCTCTATTATAATCGTGGCCCGTGTCCGTCTAGCACTTTCCGTCTCATCCTTACAACTTTAGCTTCAAGAAAGTAGAACTCATGAAATGAATAGGAGTTATTAAAGCCTATGCTATGCTACAGTCAATAGACAAGTTTAGACAGGCGGTAGTTTTACATAAGCTGTGACAAATGTAAGCCAATGCTTAACTGTGATGAACATAAGGGATTAAGTGGTTGGAGTGTTGAATGATACACGTGTTAGAGAGTGAAATAATTTATTATATATTTTTTCACTAGCTTACTCACGATTTATGTTGAATTGTTCTATCTGTGTTGTTTTGTGTATACGTGTGGTTTAAGGTTTGTATAAACTTTCCTTTAATATGGATATTCCGCCTGATCCCCCAGATCCCCCGGATGAACATGGTATGTCAGGTGTTGAGTCGTCTCCCCCACTTTTTACTCAAAGTTCATCAAATAAGCGTCGTCTAGAGAACGAAGATAACAACTTGTCATCAAAAAAAACTATTTTTGACCCTGCCTCGTCATCAGCATCCATTCAGACGGTTTATATGCATCATAGCCTGACAATTGGAATTAAATCATATGAGAAAGAGGATAAAGGTCCATTTTTAGTCCATGTTTCTCGTACAGAACCCGATCCCTCTGCTGGCACCTCAATTAGACCACTTAAATTTGGTCAATTCCTCTTCACTAACAAAATTAAAAATATTTGTAGGGATGGAGTGAAAAGAGTTGGTCGCAACAGAATAGCTGTTGAGTTTTTGTCAGGTGCTGATGCAAATAGTTTTTTAGATTGCCCACTATTACCCCAATATAAATATATTGCTAGCATTCCCACATACAACATCACCCGTATGGGATTAATTCGCAATGTTCCTGTTGACTGGTCAATGGATGAACTTGTGGAAGCATTAATCATCCCTGATGGCTGTGGCTATATTTTGAAAGCTCGAAGACTTAATAGAAAATCCCAAGTTGATGGTAAGGTGACATGGATTCCTACCCAAAGTGTTGTCTTAACCTTTCATGGTCAAGTATTGCCATCTCGAGTTTTCTGTTACCATACATCATTACCAGTAGAAACTTATCAACTTCCTACTATACAGTGTAATAATTGCTGCAGATTTGGTCACATAAAGAGTCAGTGCCGTTCCAACCCTCGCTGTTTTCGCTGTTCTCAGCCCCATTCTGGGGATAGTTGTAATATTGCAGAAGATTTGTCCACTTGTCTGTTTTGTTCGGGAAAACATTTTGCTATCAACAGAAATTGTCCTGAACATGGTAGACAGAAAAATATAAAAACTATAATGTCTCAGGACAATATTTCATATGATGAAGCATCATCCCAATTACCCTCTGTTCGTCTCTCCTATGCTGAGGTGACTAAGGACGTTTTTTCATCTACTCCATTAGCTACCCGTTCTAATTCTGGATCTCAACCCCTTCTGCCTACTTCATACAGAAAAACTGTGTTTAGCAGTAGGAGTCCCCGACCCCAACTTGGTGTAGGGTATGATAGGGATGTTCATAGATATTTGACCTCGGATGTCCCATCTTCTCTGCCTAATGGGTGTGCCCTTTCCCATCCTTCTCCCTCTTCTTCGAATTCTCCCAATGAAAAAATATTAGACCTTTTACTTTCAATAATCTTAAATTTAATTTCTAATAAAAACGATAATTTACCGTCCCACGTTGCTGATAAACTAACTCAGATTGCTATGCTTACCAATAATGGATTGTGTCCGAATTCTACAGTGGAACATTAAAAGCATTAAGCATAAAAAGCATGAACTTATTTTTTTAATTTCAAAATTCTCTCCTGTGTTGATTGCCATTTCGGAGACATGGCTAATTCCTGGTTCTCCTTTTAGATTATCGAGTTATGCCTGTTTGCGAGATGACAGAAATGATGGATATGCTGGTTCTGCTTTATTAATAAGAAGATCCCTTTCTTATTCACAAATAAATATTCCTACTCACAGTCCTAACATTAATGCAGTAGCAGTTAGATTTATGAATACTTCCTTTTTATCCATCTATATTCCTCATCCTCACTCTTCCCATGGTCCAGAACTTCATTCTATCATCTCTTCCCTCCCTCCCCCTGTCCCTGTGTAATGGGTGATTTTAATGCTCACCATGTGTCATGGGGTTCAAGTCATTGTGATTGGTTTGCTTCAATCCTGCTAGACATATTGGATGACAACAATCTTTGTATACTTAATAATGGCTCTCCCACTCGTAGGGTTCTTCCCACTCAAAATCCAAAAAGTGCGGTCGACCTCACATTTTGTTCTTCTACACTGTCACCAGTTCTTTCATGGAATACGGTTGATTGCTCATATGGTAGTGATCATTTCCCAATAATAATATCTTCCCCTTCTAGGTCATCTTCTCCAAATTCTCCTCCCCCTCTACTAAAATATAGGATTTCTAAAGCGGATTGGCCATCCTACGCTTCTTCACTGGATATTAAATTAGACTCTCTCCCTTCTTTAGATAATGAAAATGCGTTAGATTTGTACGAAAAATTTGTTGAATCCATTTTGTCTGCTGCAGATGAAAATATTCCACTCAAAAAGACAGCTGCATTTAAAATCTCCCCCCCGTGGTGGAATTCTGAGTGTACAGCAATTATACGCAAAAGAAATGAGGCTGAAAAGATCTACAATTCTGCAATGTCTATAGAAAATTTCCTCTTGTATCAACATACGGCAGCCCAAGCTCGAAAATTGTTATCATCAAAAAAAAAATTTGGTTGGATTCATTTCTGCGAATCATTGTCCCCGCGGACTCCCCCTTCTATTGTCTGGAAACAGATCAAAAGATTTCGTGGATCTCTTGCGGTTGAGAGCTTGTCCTCGAATGATCCTGATTCATGGATTGAATCGTTCTCGAACAAATTGGCCCCCCCTTCTGTCCCATACTTTGACTCATTACCTGTTCCTCCTTCGATTTCTATGGTTTCTCGTCATAGAATGGACTCCCTATTTTCAACAGATGAACTCCACAGGGCCCTTGACGGTCTGGTCGACTCCTCTCCAGGTGTAGATGGCATTCCTCTTTCCTTTGTAAGGCTAATGACAAAGCAAAATTAACTTTTCTCACCTTGATAAATTCTTTTTTTGAACACGGGATTATACCTGTAACGTGGAAAACACAAATTATTATCCCTCTACTTAAACCAGGCAAGGATCCTTCAGATCCTAATTCAAGAAGACCTATTGCTTTATCCTCTGTCCTTTCGAAGGTCATGGAACATTTACTTCGGAACCGATTGGAATGGTTGATGGAAAGCAGAGGAATCCTAGCCAAATCTCAATATGGATTCAGAAAAGGCATGAGCACCTTGGATAACCTTAGTCTACTCACAACAGCCATACAGATGGCTTTCAGTAGGAAGGAATATCTTATAGGAGTTTTTTTGGATATTGCATCTGCTTATGATAATGTCCTTCTTTCAGTACTCAGGAATAAACTTCTTCAGCTGAGTATCCCGGAAAAGATGACTAGGTTCATTTGCAATCTTTTAATGGCTAGAACCGACATTATCAGATCACAAAAAGGCTCCTTATCTCCCAGACTTATCTGGAGAGGACTTCCACAGGGCTCTGTTCTTAGCCCACTCCTATTCAACATCTACACCTATGATCTTGAGAGATCAGTAAACAATTTCTGCCAAGTTCTCCAATATGCGGATGATTTAGCCCTATACTCTTCATCACTCTCTGGAGTAGAAGCTTCTCGTAACATCAATACTGCTCTCAAATACTTGGGTGACTGGCTCTTCGATCATGGACTTTCATTGTCGGTTAGTAAAAGTTCTGCAGTTATCTTTACTAAAAAAAGAATTGTCCCGATAATAAATATTACATTCGACGGAGAGGATATCCCTTTAAAAGATCAGGTAAAATTTTTAGGCATCATTCTGGACTCTAGAATGACTGGTATTCATCATTTTTATTATATTGCCCAAAAATGTGAGAAAGGTATAAATGTTTTAAGAGCTCTATCTGGCATGTGGTGGGGTGCCCACCCTTACACTCAAAAACTGTTATACAACGCCATTGTTCGGAGTCATATGGATTATGGATCCTTCCTCCTAGATCACTGTAACAAGGCGGTCACGGATAAACTATCCAAAATTCAATCCAGATGCCTCCGCATTATCTTAGGAGCAATGAAATCCTCACCCATTAATGCAATGCAAGTAGAATGTGTTGACCCTCCTCTTCAGTTTCGCAGACAATACCTATGTGATAGGTTTCTTTTTAAACTGATACAGAATTCTTCTCATCCCCTTCTTTCTAACCTTCAACAACTTAAATCTTTAGTTCACGCTTCTTCTGGTAATCTTCCTTGTCTTGTTCGTAGCTTTATTTCCTATTCCAATCTTTCGCATCCAGTTATGCAATTTCAATTAAATCCCCTTTTTTCTGTTCCTTATGATGCTCTTGTGTACCGTCCCTCTGTACTCCTCAACGTTGGTATTGATAAGGGTCCTTTACTGGCTCCCATTCAATTTAAGGAGGTAATGACGAAGAAATTTTGCGGATGGTTAGCTGTTTTTACTGATGCCTCAAAAATGTCGGATCAGAGTCATGTAGGCTCTGCTGTCTGGATTCCCAAATTCCATATTATTCTAAGTTACAAATGTCCCCCGATAACTTCTATATTTACAGGGGAATCAATTGCTTTGTTAGAAGCTATTAATTATATTTTTGCCCACAATTTGAATAATACTGTGATTTTCACCGATTCCAAAAGTTGTATTCAGTCCATATTATCCAATCCTTTTCGTTCCAAATCCAGATTCCCTATCATTATTAAAATTAGAGAGGTGTTATTCAAATGCTATATCCATGGGATTAATGTGACCGTTGTATGGATACCTAGTCATTGTGGTATTCAAGGCAATGAATCTGTGGACTCTTGTGCAAAAAATGCTATTTGGACTGGATCTTCTCAGCACTCTTATATAGTCTCTGAGGATTTATGTTCTCTCGCTAAGCCTCGTATGGATGGATCTTGGGACAAGGCATGGCAATCATCTAAAAACCAGAAAGGCAAACATTATGGTGATATTCAGCCTATTATGCCCTGGTTTTTTAAATATCGTCAACTAAATAAAACAACATCATCTGTTATTTGCCGTCTTCGTCTTGGACATACTTGCACTCCCGTGCATTTACATAAACTAAGGATAAGGGACCATTCTCTTTGTGAATGTGGGTTGGACGAAGGCACTACTGATCATATGTTCTTTGTATGTCCTAAGTTACAGTCTCCCCTTTACAACTTCCTTCCAACCAACATTCCTTACCCTACTAATATAAAATGTTTGTTGTCTCTTGTGGATTCTCCCATTGTATATATTTTGTCCCGTTTTATTAATACTAACAAAATCAAAATTTGATTACCTCTATGTTTTTCTTGTACATACATATTCTATTTATCATCTAATATGGTGTATGGGTTCATGTAAAAGTGCTGACTTTATTTATTTTAGGATAATTCATCACCAGTCAACCGAGCACTACATTTCTACATTTTACAATTCTCCATCGTTTATCTTCAAACACCCTGACACTGGCGGAATTGTGTAAAATAAACACATCTGGTGCCAAAATAAAAAGAAGTGAAGTGAAGTGATGAACATAAGCATCAGACTTCCAAATTTTTGAATTGTGGTGTGATCGAATTTTTTTTTAGATTATAACGTGCTTAGCGTTTGGCATAGGAGCGAACATAGTGCAGCGAAAGGCTAAAAGATAGTACCCAGTGCCAAAACAATTTAAAAACTCAAACGTCAATGTCAAATTATTTGACATCTGAAGATCGCCGTGCTGTTTGCACGTTGTTTACGATTATAATAACCTAATAATTCAAACAATTTGACTTTATATCTCCGGCTTTAAGTGATATTTTGAAAATGGTGAAGCGGGTAAGCAACATCTTATAATAATTGAAAATCTCGTAGAGTAATTGTGTGTATAAATAATATTTTCGTAAATTTAAACTACACCGTGTGTTTTTCTTATTTTCTATATGAACTTGTATTGACTGTTACCTATAATTACTTCAGGATGTTAAAACTTCAGTATCTGAAGACGATGAAGATGCGTGCGAAGGAGTGGTCAATGAGAACGGAAAAAGGCCATCCGAAGTTCAAAATGTAGATGGGAAGAAACGGCTTAGAACCAAAAGCTTGTATCGTCAACCGACTGTAAGAGAACTAAACAGGCTCCAAGAGACTGAGAACCTATTTAACTCCAACTTATTTCGTTTACAAGTCGAAGAAATACTGCAAGAAGTTCAAATAAAAGAGAAAACTGAAAAAAAGTTTCAACTGTGGTTTACAGAACTCAAACACCATTTACTATCGATCCCGAAGGACGATACGGAGTATGATTTATCGGAAAAAACATTATTTAAGAAGTTAAAAGTAAAACTGCCAGTTTCTAAAGAACTAGAGAAATCAAAATGCATTTTTAAATTTCACAAGTTTACTAACATTGACATAGTTGGGTCTTACGCTTTAGGTTGTTCAATTAACTCCAAATTATGTATAGACTTACAAATCACCGTACCATCCGAAACTTACACAAAAAATGATTCAGTTAATTATAAGTATCATAAGAAACGGGCAGCATATTTAGGTTTCATAGCTTCACATTTGAAGAAACTGGAAAGTATTAAAAACCTGACATATTCATGGTTGAACGGTTGTGAAACAAAGCCTGTATTAGACTTCAAACCAGCAGGAAAACTCGGCAACCATGTATCTCTACGAATAAATCTGGTTTGTGAACAAGATGCCTACAAGCTTCACAGGTTTAGTCCATCCCGTAATAACTTGCGAGAAGCTTGGTTACTATCAATGGAAACATCAGAAAATACATCAGAAATTGGTCCACCAACTCCATACTACAACTGCAGTATATTATCAGATTTAACTGCAGTAGAAAATCAAGCATTTTTAAAAGAAGTTTTAGAAAAAAAAGACAATTTGAAGCAAGCTGTTGTTTTATTGAAGATCTGGTTACATCAGAGGCACTTGCAGGTCTCTGGTCACATTGTTAGTCTGATTGTGGCATATTTTGTTCAGACTAAGAGGATTAATAATATTATGAGCAGTTATCAGATTGTAAGAAACATTTGGATTGCATTACGTAAGTTATTCTTTTGTTACAGTTTTTGGGAACGCTAATTATTGTGAAAATTCATATGAGAGCTTATATTCAGGTGTGAGGTAGATACAGGTGGAAAATATGATGATAATGTCATATAGGGGTAGGAAATGGTACCAAGCTATTTACATAGTAATAATAAATAACTAGTTATCCTGGAACATTCATTACACACAGCCATCTGATCCCAAACTTAGCAGAGCTATGGAAATCATATAACTAGTATACATACTACATTGTTTGTTTTCTAAATACATACCTTTATATATATCTATATATATTTATATAGATCTACACAGAACAAACAGACACATAACACAAATGTCTGTCCTGTGTGGGCATTTAGCCCACAACCTGCGGTGGTAAGGGCTCTAACCACCAAGTCTGGCCCTTCAAATAATACTTTATGGAGTTTGCATGTTATTCACTGTCATATGAAGAAAGGCAAAATTAATACTTAAACAATTTTTGATTAAAGGTTGAGGCTCTTTACATTAAGAAGAAATGTTGTGAAATCATATTTAAATTTTTCAGAGACATCAGAATGGGATACAAAAGGTATATCCCTTCATAAAGGTGACAACACACCACCCATGGAAGAGTTTCTACAACATTTTCCCATAGTATTCCTTGATAAGACGGGCTACTATAACATTTGTGGCCAGATGTGTAAGGGCACTTATAATGCTCTGAAGAGAGAGTCCATGTTAGCTATTGAGATGTTGGACAATGGCAAAATTAACAGCTTTATACCACTATTCATGACACCTGTGATGCCTTTGGCACAGTTTGATCATATATTGAGGTACAAATCACTATCTATACATACTATAATAAAACTGTAAAACTGTGTTTCTACATTGAAAATATTTGATTCTAGTTTTTGTAGGGACTGTAACAGAATACAATGAGACCATTTTTGAAACCCTTGGCTGTTTCTGTTTAAACACGCTAATCTCTGAAACTACTAGACATATTTTATTGGGGTTTTATCATGTAACTGTAACCTATGGTCTGTATTTCATGAAAATTGGCTCTGGAAAATATACCCTAATTAAAAGTTATCATGCATATGAAGTTGCAGGCACAGCTAGTTCAATATAAAAATATCCTGGAACATTTTTGACCCACTGTTTTCTGATTCCAATTTAAACAGAACCTGTACTATGGTAACCAGATATCTTACATGCTAAATATCTCTTCACTCTCTGCTCTTCTAGGGCCTTAACTGAAGGTCTACTGAAGGCCTCACTAAAATGGCTTAGAATTTTGTTAAATTTTTCCCATCATGGTTTTGCAGAATAATCAGAAACATTTTATATTTTCTACTCAACAGATTTAAAAATCTATCGAACCTTAAAGAATGTGTTCTGGCCAAAACCCCTAAAGAGTCGAAGATCAACTACGGCTTAGACCAACTGTCCCTAGTAACAGAAACAATATACACGCTCCTGGCCAAAGGCCTTGGCAACCGTGTGGACCAGATCTTGCAGGTGGTAGAAGCTGATTTCTCATGGCCTGTGAAGAAGACTCCAGAGAAGGCGAAAGAAGGGTGAGTTGTAAATCTCTTTTCTCATGCTTAATCTTGCTATTATAAAATGCAAAATTTTTTATGTTTGTTAATGAATCACGCAAAACTGCTGAACAGGTCTAGATGGAACCTGTCACAGTGATAGATTATAGTCTGGAATAGCACATAGGCTACTGTTTATCCCAGGTTAGCTTCAGAGATTACCTCATACATCCACAAAACAAAAACAAACTTTACATTACCTTCATAATATTGGTATAGACTTTGTTGTAAAATGTCGGAGAGTCTGAAAGTTCGTAAATATGTAAACATTAATCAGATTGCACCGTTACTTCAAATAATTATGACTAGTTTCAAAACAACTTCAATAAAAGAGGAGATTTTCAATTCGTATGTTTTTTAACTTTAGTCTTTCCTATTTCAGATATGAAGAAAAGCTATACTTTGGCTTTTTACTGAATCCTGAGAATTGTATAAATATAGTTGAGAAGGGCCCGCCTGCAAATTTGCCTGAAGCAGAACAATTTAGGTTTGTTTTTTCAATTCAATTCAAATTCATTTATTGCAAGTAACACGACCCATACATTAAAAACATTAAAAGCAAAATTACACATTAAAAATAAATAAAAATAAATACAGAAAAATACATAAAACACACACACAAATATACATAATATAGCCGCCTTATCCGGCACTGCAAGTGGTATGCCTATCACAGCAGTGCCGGATATAGGGACAATCTAACTTATTACCTATTTTGCTTCATTTGTGTCCCGTTTCACCCAAAAATATATTATTAGATATAAAAGATATGAGTCTCTATAAAGTTATATAAAACTGTAGCTTTTAGAGATTTATTAAAAAATATTTATGAAAACTGATGAATAGTTTCGGAGATTACCTCTTACCTTATATTATTACTGTAGTTGGAGAAAATAATAGCTGACCGTAGGAAGCACAAGTATTTTTTATAGTAAAATGTCATGGTTACAAAAAAGTATAATGTTATTCATTCCCTCTCAAAGACTAGTTCATAATCCTTTCAAATCAATTCAAATACAAATTCATACCAAATTCAATACAATATCATAGAAAAATAGATTAAACAGTAGGTTTGATTCAATGTTTGTGCCTGATATTGTTATCAATATTTTGCATAGAGTTACAGTGATATTCTTTTATTAGTGATTTAATTATTAGTACCTGTATGGCTGAGCATTGCTCGGGATTTCTTTACTAACGTGACTTCTACCGTATACTCTTTTTTAAAGCACTGTCATATATACTAGATACGAATTAGATGCGATAATAAAGGGCTCCCAATAACAGTATTTCTCACAAAAAATATAACTTGAAAACCTTACCTTCTAATGACATTGTAGCAGTTTTCATTGCCTAAAAACACAGATATAACGACATTTTCTAAAAATGAATCCTGGCTAGATCGATTTAACGCCCCCCCAAACCCCCCGCATACTAAATTTCATGAAAATCGTTGGAGCAGTTTCCGAGATCCTAATTATTTAAAAATATATGTACGAGTATATACAAGTATTGCTCGTTTAAAGGTATTAGATAGATATATAGATAGATTTGTGTGTGTCTGGAAACGGCTTTTTATAGATAAATATATTGATCCGTTACAGGGAGTTCTGGGGCGACAAGTCAGAGCTGCGTCGGTTCCAAGACGGGACCATCACGGAGGCCTGCGTGTGGGAGGGAGACAGCGAGTGCGAGCGACGCGGTATCATAAAGCAGATCCTCGACTACCTCATGCAACTCAAATTTGGTATGTTTTGAGTACTTTTATCTTTAGAGGATATTCAACTGTTATGTTCGAGCTTGCCAAATACGTTGGGAAAAATACTACCATCATACTTATTTCCACCGTGAAGCAGAAGTGCATCTGTATTACTGTGTTTTCGGTTAGAAAGGTAAGAGGGCCGGTGAAATTACAGGCACATGAGACTTAACAACTTCACGTCTCAGGGTCGCCAACGCATTGGGAATTTCCCTGGTGTTGCAATGTCCATAGGTGGCGGTGACCACTTAGCGTCTACCTTTATATCGACCTACTTGAAATAAGGGCACAGATAAACATAAATAACTTTTACGATTTCGTTTTATACTATTTAGAGATAGTTAGCTTTATCCTTATATTTGAAAGGTTGAGTTATAATAAATTTGATTTCATTGGAAACCTATAAGTACCTAACATATTGTAAGATGATTTAAATCACCTCCCCTCTCCCCGTCCCTATCTGTTTCTATACATTTATTATTTTATCTCAGACAGTTGTACATATTAGGTTAGGAAGGTAAGCAAAACGACTTACTATGTTAGTAACATTAGCAATTAGCAACCTATAACTAATTTAAAAACCTCCATTGACCATCTGGTGCACCCGACCCGCACCAATGCATACGAGGCCAGTGCCACAGAAGAGGACAAAATTAAAAAAAAATCAAAACCATTTATTCAGTTTAGGACCTCGGAAGGCACTTATGAAGGTCAAATTGAAAGTTACTGAAGCTAGTCAGGCTTGTCCCCAATGAAACTTATGTATGTATGTATCACTAATTTAGTCCGGTAGATCAAGTAACCGTGTGGTGGGAATGTACCAGGACATTTATTATTTTTTTGATAAACCTTACATATTGTTCCAATCCTAATTTGATGATCACTATCACCAGATATACCCCAGTCGGAGTTGTTCAACATCGGCGACCAGCTGGACGTGGTGGCGAGCAGCAAGCTGCAGGGCCGGGACAGCTCGGCGGGCTGCCTCGACGTGTTGCGAGCCTTCGACGAGCTGCGGCGAGACCTGCGACAGCTCACCGGCCTGCCGCTAGATGTCTCCGCACTATATGGTACCTGATTTTATAACATAGATATAAGGCGATTAAAAATACAATACCATTGATTCAGTTGGTCCCGCAGAGGGCACTTATGATGGTAAAACTGCGGAAGCTACTACCGGTTCGAAAGTCAGCCTTAAGAAGAACCAACAAGAAACTCAGCAATGTTACATTTAAAAATATATATATATTTTATATAAATTTGGTCTGATTTGACTATTTGGCTTTTGTATTATTGAAATTTTTTGTTTAACATTTACAAAAAACTGAATATAACTATCAAAAACAAAATGGACCAAGAAAATAATTTTATAAATTATAATATAATAATAATAATAATAACCTAAATCAGAAAATTAAACGAACTGACAATAGTAGTCAAGTTGGTAGTGAATTTGTATGCCGTGGTGAGAGTTGTCTGTTTAAGCGTAGCTGGTGAAGAAACCTTTCCATTGTGATAGGATACTTTCTAGTTCATCTCACATCATCTTAACCCTAGAAATCTCCATCAAAAATGCATAATCTTTGTCTTTCCCAGCAACTATCCAGTTAGGTTATTATCCGTTACCGCTTGATAAGATGCCAGTGCCTTAGTGTTATTTTCATTTTTGACACATACAATTTTACATACTTAGATAAATCCCCCTTTTAAGCATGCAATGTCTAAGTGGTGAGGTTCCGCCTGGATGGCTACTAGCCAGTTCCTATCTAGACTATGTATACTTACCATTTTCAACTACATTATAGTATGCCATCATGAGATTGTGGTCACAAGCATAGTAAAATGAAGAGATCTTCTTATTATTATTTACATTATTTCCCCGTCCCCCCACAGGCACATCCCCCTGCTTCAGCTACACGAGCCCGCTGCCCCCGGCAGGCCTGCCGCCGGCCCCCCGGAGCCCCCGCCGCCGCGCCGACGCCTGCCTCATCAAGGACATCCCGCGCCCTGAAGGCTACGACCTACCAGACTATGTGCCTGTGTCACACGCTGTTCTTGAGCTTGGTAAGGGAAATTGTTTAGTTGTTTCAAGTCTTTCAGATTTCTATCAGATAATCTTCTAGTGAGTGGTATTTTCTTATGTCGTGAGCCTGAGAGGTAGACGATCAAGTTTCACGGATAATAACTCTACTGAACCTATCTTTTGATGGAATTTAACACACACATAGCCTATATTATATATAGTATAGAGAGGGACATAGGCTACTTTATATCCCGGTGACGCGGGTCAAACGGGGCGGAAGCTAGTATTCTATAAATTCAAAATTCAAAACCATTTATTCAGTTTAGGCCCTCGGAGGGCACTTATGAAGGTCAAATTTAAAGTTACTGAAGCTACAATATGAATGAATAAATATAATCTATAATAAGAATTAACAAAGACAAAATAGTGAAATACCATTTTTTCTTGTATTTTTTATTTTTGTTTAGTAGTTGACGTGCTTTAGTGTCATCAATAAAAAAATAAAACAGTTTTTTTTAATATTAATATGCACGCCACAGGTTAGAGCTTCGATTCTCACCCCGGTACAAACATTTGTGTGCATGAGTTTGTCTGTTTGTTCTGTCTCTGAGATAAGGAAAAAGTAGTATAATATGTAGTATATCAGTTATCTGTATTCCATAGTACAAGCTCTGCTTAGTTAAGAATCAGATGGCCATGTGTTAAGAATGCCCCAGCATATTTACTTATGTTTTCCTAAAATTTTCAATAATGATCATGGTCGAACTAGTAATATTTACAAATTAGTTTATTTTGCATATTTTCATAGCCTCTTGTCCTATGGTATTTTATTTTGGAGAGCAGCAGCGGATATAGAATCAATATTTATTATACAAAAAAGAGCAATTCGTGCAATTTACAGTATGGGTCCCCGTGAATCATTAAGATATTTATTTAGGGAAATAAATATAATGACATTGCCTTCATTATATATTTATGAAAATATAATGTTTATACGTAGAAACATAGGAATGTTTGAGTCAAAATTGGATATCCATAATATTAATACAAGACAAAGAGACAAGTTAGTTGTTCCATACTTTAGACTAACTAAAGTAAACAAGTCATTTCTTGGTAATTGTGTTCGATTTTATAATAAGATACCGCTTTCAGTAACCAAAATGTCTGATCATAAATTTAAAAATTATATTAGGAAAGTTTTGAAAGAAAAAGCGTATTACAAGGTTGTTCATTATATTGAAGATAAAAATGTATGGAAATAGCTACTCTCTGCACAGTGCACCTCTAATTTTCTTGTTTTAGTTGTAAGTAATTATTGTCATTTTCTATTTTGTAGTCTTGTTATTTCTTTTTTTTGTTTTTTTTTTTTTTTGTTTTTGAATGATACCTTTATTAAGTATTTTGTAATTGTTAAATATAAAAATATGTAAAATTGATATTATAAAATAGCCAAAAAGTCAGAATAGATAAAAAAGAATTTAATAAAATAAAAAAGAATGTAACCTTGCTGAGTTTCTTGCCGGTTCTTCTCAGTTGAAGGCTGACTTCCGAACCGGTAGTAGCTTCAGTAACTTTAAATTTGACCTTTATAAGTGCCTTCTGAGGGCCTAAACTGAATAAATGGTTTTGAATTTTGAATACATATGTATTTATGAATTCCAGGTCATAGTGGCAAATGGCCGGGCGACCTCCAGGCGTTCCGCTGCCTCAAAGCGGCTTTCAACCTACAAATAGCGGAACGCCTTAAAACACAATACTCTCTCGTAACCCAGCCGTACCCGACACATATAGACGTGCTCAAGAACGGATTCGTATTTCGGCTCCGCATCGCGCATCCGAAAGAGATAACACTATTGAGGAGGGAGACGGAAGCCGGCGTTGTGAAGTACAAGGAGAGCGATGAGAGCGTTCAATTGCAGTATGATACAGTTCTGTTGCCGAGGCTAAGGGGGGCTTTGCATGGGTGAGTTATACTTTGTAGCTTCAGTAACTTTAAATTTGACCTTCATAAGTGCCCTCCGAGGGCCTAAACTGAAAAAAAGGTTTTGAATTTTGATTTTTTTGAACTTTACTGGTGTTCTGCTACGGTTTTACTCGCGTGCTCGAGGGATGTAACATTTTTACGAGATAAAAATACCTATGTGTTAAATCGAGTTATTAATTTATCTGTGTCAATTTTGATCGAATTCCGTTCTGTTGATTTTGTGTGAAAGGGTAAAACACACCCATCCCTCCTCGCAAACTTATTAAGAGGTTACATATTTTGTATAGAAGAATTTGTTTATTAAGTGTCATCTTCCCGGGTACCCGTGTTCGATTCTCGGGTCGGGGTATGTCGTATCAATATTTCTCTATTTGGAACTTATGAACATCTTTGGCAGATTGGGTCTCATTACTGTTACCTCAGCCTTCGAGGATAATCAGAAGTAGGCCCTCCACCACAGCCAAACATAGAAACTAAACATATAGATAATAAATCCAGGCTACACCAGAAGCACCCTAGCTTCGGGCCGACGAGCTGCCTGCTGCAGCGCTGGCTGTCCTGCCACCTGCTGGCGCCGCCGCACTTCCCGGCGAGTGTGGCCGAGCTGGTGTGCGCCGCCGTGTACAGTAGGGCTCCGCCCCCGCCCGCCGCCCCCGCCGCCGGCCTGCTGCGGGCGCTGCGCCTGCTGCGGGACACCCACTGGCCGAGCGAAGCCATCGTGCTAGACTTTAATGATGATATGACGCGTGAGTATCACTTGTTCAATAGTGTGGATATATCCTAGAAATAGGGGAGTGGTTATATCTTAAGAGAGTGGATATATACTAAGAATGTGAAAATACCACTGTAGCTTTTCTTCTTTTTTTATTATGCGTGAGCTTATCTTTAACCAAAGTCACGAGTGGTGATGTGGCCGAAGATCATGAGCACGCAAAACCGATAGGGATCTACCCGTCAAGTGCAGCTATCGAAACCGTGCAGACAGATTTTCAAGTTGAGTAGTCAGCCGAGCGGGTACTTCAAGGTACCCTATCACCGTGCTATAGAAACCATAGAAACCACGAGATGTAGTGTCTTCACTGACATCTCAAAATAGTTGTAGTTTCGAACCCACGACTCTCGCGACCACATTCGACGTCACTACCAACTGAGCTACAAATCAGGCATTATCGAAAAAATTAAACATATTTTTTTAACAGGTGAAGAGATATCCGAAGTAGAACGCAAGCTACTGGAGTCAGAATCCCCCTGCCTTCGCATAGCGACAGCGTACGACGGCAACTTGCCCTCCGTATGGAGCTCGCAGGGACCCAGCGCGCAAGTACTGGCGCGAGTGCAGACGTTGGCGGCAAGTACACTCGCCTACATGGAGGACAAGTTAATGGGCGAAGGAAAGGACAATATTTTGGTGAGTTGTTGCTACTGTTGGTTTAAATATTGCATGTTTTTTATGCTATTCTTAATTTCTATGTTTTAGCAGTTCTTAAACTTTATATTCTCAAAAGATTTACGAAATCACTTACAGAGAAAATACAAATTAAAAATTAACAAAGTAAACATTTAATGTTAAATACGTTGGCGTTATGCGTACGAACAATCTCGCATCCTACCCACAAAGATAGTGACAATTTTATAAATAACTAAAATAAGTTTTCATACTAAAGTAATAACCATGTATAGCGACATCGTTTACAACGACTAAATGGCCAGGACCCGACGAATCCCTAGGTATATAAACACTTATGTAAACATACCGCCTAGACAGTATATATAAAGCAACGAACCTTTATCGAATTCATCGGCTAACACGACCAACCGTCATATTTTTTCTCCAATACATTATACTTAAGTGGTCCCTACAATCTTATATTTTACCTTTATTTACCATTATAGCAGACCATTTACCAATAATATAACAATCTTGTTCCCTCAATTTAGGGCGCCTTTGTCCCCTCCCTGTCCGGCTACGACGCGCTGATCCACCTCGAGCCGGACGCGGTCCCGCACGCGGCCGAGCGGCTCGACCGCCGTCCGGACCCGCGTCCGGTGCCGGACACCTTCGCCTCAGACGTCATACCCGTCGTGGAGTTCCATCCTGTACTTAGGTACCTGGACGAGTTGAGGGTGAGTTGAGATGTGTATTTCTGTATGTATAATAGTAATTTAAACTTTGATTGGTTGGACGCACGTTTCTTATTTCAATGAATACTTAAGACCAAAGTTATGAACCTATTTAACCAAAAATGATGTGAAAAATCAAAAATTATATGAATTATTTCTTGAATGAAATGTTTATGTCTGTCTATCTGATATTAATTTAATTATATTAGGATTAATAGTATAATAATGCATTAAAATCGGATGAACAGAACAAACAGACATGTTCATGCACATAGATGTTTGCCCCGAGTAGGAATTGAAATCGCCACAAGTCGTTTGTGGCGTGGAAATTAGTTTCTAACCACCAAGCTAACATAGCTGGTAATTTTGGTGCTTTTGCTTTTACAGAGCGCATATGACGACTTCGCGTTGTTCTTCCACGATTTATACGGAGGTGACGTGATAGCAGTACTGTGGAAACCAGATATAGCTGAAGTAAAGGACTTTCAGGTAAATATCAGTTGTTACAAAGCATTTGTAAGTTCAATAGCAACTGTGAGCAGAATGTGTGCTCTATTTTAATATGATTTAAGTCTATATTCAAAGAACGTAAACAATATTTAAAACACGACCTTGCGTCTCGCGGTTTTTCCTGTGTTCTCGACGGATCAAATGTATCTCGGGACTTTAAACATCGGTATTTGTTTTATTTCCTTACGCAAAATATTATTCACTTACTTTCTACTACCACTATGATAAGATTACAGGCACATGAGACTTAACAACTTCACGTCTCAGGGTCGTCAACGAATTCGAGATGCCCCTTATGTTGCAAATGACCATAGACGATGACCACTCACCATCAGATAGACCGTCTGCCTGTTTATCAACCTCCATAATATTTGAATAAGTTCATATTTTAATTTATGGTGCTGATAGCTTAGTTGGTAGGGACGTGGTATTCAAATGGTTCAAAGGGTTCTTTGTAGTACCTTTGAGTAGAAAATCTCTCATCACTTGCCATTCGATTGTGATCAAATATCAAAATTCGAATAAAAAAAATATCTATACCATTTATTCAGTTTAGGCCCGCGGAGGGCGCTTATGAAAGTTAAATTTAAAGTAGCTAAGCCTATACATAGTAAAGAAACCTCTCTCCACAGATAACAAACGCAAATGCCCTGCAGCCAGTCAACATAAAAGGTGAAACAAAGTACAAAATCAACACGCAAGCCCTGATCGAAGACTTCAAGCTATTAGGAAGAGGTCTTGTGAGAAATATCACTGTTAATACATAGTTAGCTGTATTGTCGTCGAGACCTAATGCTTGTTGTGACAGCTAAGACTGTTATTGAAAAATTTACCTTATGCCGTTTTGATTAGGTTCATTATACAATTTACCATTGTATAAGCAATAAAGATGATTTTTCCATGACATTTTAACTATCAGAACGTGTCTTTTAAATCTGGGTATTGTAGTTATGTATTATATTTACTGTTATGTAGTTTTGTGTTTCATTTTTTAGTTTTAATTTTACCTGTCATTATATTATTGAAATGGTTAAAGACAATTTTGGTTTATGGTTATTAGCTGACCCGACAGACGAATATTGAATTCGAATCTTCCTATTGATTTGACAGTGATATGTGCAATAAGTATATTGATACTAGCTGACCCGACAGACGTTGTCCTGTCGTTACTATGAATATTGAATTCGATTCTTCCAATTGAATCGACAGTGAAATGTAAACTTCATATTATAGAAATTATAAATTTATTATTTTATCAATATAATTTCGACCCATCCCTCTCTTTTAAAGGATATTTGCAGCGCGCATTCAGCCAATCTTGCAACTGTCAATAGACTGACAGTTAAGTCAAACGCCATATACATTAGAAAAGTGAATATGGTCGTTATGTTTTCTGAAATTTTCCACGCAACTTTCTTAGTTTTTTCTTTCATAAGAACCTTCTCCTGACAATAAAAAACACAACAAAAAAAGAATTAGCGAAATCAGACCAGCCGTCCATGCGTGATGCCGTGACCAAGGGAAATAGGCATTCATTTTTATATATTATCCATAGACTGCGTGTCCTATGAATGTAAAGCCAATGTGTATAATCAGAAAATTTACAAATCTCCGAAAATATATCCAATAAAGTCCTTTCTTTATCCACCGGAATCCATTCTCTCTTTCTTTTATAATTCCGTTCCTTAAATGTGACGTACCTCGGGAAAACAGATAAAACCGTCACGGAAAGTTAGTTTAATTAAGTAAAACAACAAATATAACCGATTCTAAAAGCATACATTGATGATGTCTTAAAGTAAGGTCATGTGACACTAGTCGGCTCTAACAAAGTAGGGTAGGCTGTCGAGCGGGGCCGGGTAGTCCCGCAGCCAGCCCCCGGACACGGGTCGCGAGGCGTCGCCCTCCGCCAGCCACGACCCCGCCGGCAGGTACACGTCGCGAGATGTCGCTCCACGCTCAATCACCGGAGCCACTACTATATTCTCGCCGAGGACGTATTCTGTGGCAAAGAAATATTGTTAATTCATATACATGTGGTCAAAGATACAAAAGGATAGGGAAAGACTAGGTGTTTAAAATGTGTTAGAAAAGGATGGAGAGAATGTGCTGAAACGAGAGGACGTGTAATTAATACGCTTTTATTAGCTTCAGACGTATGTAACGGAATCTTTGAACATGATTTTGACCCCCTTCAAAACGTCGGATTAACTCGAAATTCGGCATACTTATTAAGGACCGATGACAATTCAATATTTTAAACATGTTGACCCGTTATCCTTACTAGGATAATCAGGATCAGCGATTTTTGTTTTCCTGAGACCCGGAAGGCCTGCGTCAAGACCAATAAAGGAATCTACCAGGCGCGCCGATCACCTATGCTCGGATACCGACTGTGCTTGTGATAAAATTTTCGGAGAGGAAACCTGAGAACCGCCTATCTCATCCAAGGAAGGCACCACGCACTCATTTACTCACTTATCGAATAAGTTACCGACTGTGCTTAAAATAAAATTTTCGGAGAGGAAACCTGAGAACCGCCTATCTCATCTAAGGAAGTCACCAGGCACTCGATTTACTTATTTATCGGATGATTACAGACTTAAAATAAATAATAGTTTAAAAAATCTAAAAAATACGCTTTTATAAAAAAAATCGACCAAAAATGAAAAATAAATAATAGTTTAAATAAACTAAAAAAATACGCTTTTTACAGAAAATCCAAATAAAAAATATTTTTTTTAAAAATTGAATTAAGAATAGTGTAAATATGAAAAAAAATCTTTTTTTATTGTAAAAAAAGCGTGGGGTGCTTTTTAAGATATTATCAAAATGATAATCCTTCTACTCATATCTGTCAATAAAATATTTATAACTATTGACACCATGCACCCCACGCTTTTTTTACAATACAAAATATTTTTTTCTTATTTACACTATTCTTAATTAAAATTTTGAAGAATTTATTTTTTAGTTGGATTTTCTGTAAAAAGCGTATTTTTTTAGTTTTTTTTATTTTTGAGCATCAAATGTCCACTTTTTGAATGTACTTCAAATTTAGTTTCGGTACGCATGATTAGCACGTGACATTCTCAATCCAATATGGCGGATGTGGCAAGGTGGCAAATTAATTAATTCATAAAACAACTAATGGGTATCTAATGAAAAGGTTTGGCAAGTAGAATACGTGACCAAAATTTTATTTATTTTATGGCTTAAAAAAGGATTTTCGAATTGATTGTTTTTTAATAAAAGAGGGTATACATACGATCGGCAATGTCGAAAGTGGCGGTGTCGTTAGGAGCGATCCACCACAGGGGTGGGTTGACGGGTGCCCCGCGCTCTACAGCTCGCTCGCACGCCGCTACTATCTGGTCAGTGTATTGCGCGTGCAGGTCCACGTACTTCTTACTTATTGCGATCGTCTGTCAACAAACATGGAATACTCAACTAAAGATCTCCCTGTGTCTTACTCTGCCTGGCTGCGTGTTCCACCAGAAACTTGACAGACTGTCTGCCTAATTATAAAATTTTTGGTATGTGTAGTTAAAAATCTTGTGGCGAGTCTTCCTTAATAATGACTTTAAGGCCATTAAAAACTTTAGAGCAGAATTTAAATAATGGAAATTGTGCACCTATAGAAAAAAATTATGTACCTATAGAAAAATATTCTTTAATATATATATATATATATATTAACATAAGTGTTCGGAGCTAGGGATTGTACTGCTAAAACGACCCCCTATGTTTTGTGATCTATTTAAATATTTTTTTTACATAGCTGATCAAATCCATAAGCAACTTCTAGATATTCAACTTACCTCGTTATCAAAGTCCCATGGGACATAAGAGAACTGTAAGCTTGGCATGAATGTGTTAGCCTGGAGCCATCTGATGAACAACTCCTTGCTGGGTGGCTCATTGTAGCCATTTCCTCCAATCATGTCTGGCAGCACCAGCGGGTATCCGTTAATGTTGAGCTGCAGCAGGGTGGTGATGAGGGTCGGGAGACCATTCTCAAAAGTCCAGTAGGTGTCCTTGTCGATCATACGCACGAAGATTGGAAGGTCTTGAGTTCTAGAAAGAAAAAAATGGGTTATAGAGCAGATTATACAAAATGAGCATTTGTGTGCATGAACATGTTTTTGTTGTGTTTTTATATTTATGCTCTTTTCCCAAGCATATTAAAATTACCGCCTTTTTAAATATAGAAGGATTTTAATAACTAAAACTTTATGTGAGTACCTGTATCCAGCCCTGACCTCTGCCATGGGTGCGAACTGTGCGACAGCCCTAACGTAGTCAGCTGTGATAACACCTGGCTGGTCCCTGATCTCGCCTTTCAGCACTGGGATCTATAAATTGAATAAGATGATCATATCGATCTTGCACTTAACATATTGCTCCAAGTTCATGCCTAATGTGGGGAAGCGCCAGGCAAGCAGCCGGCCAATCTTCAAATATCTCTTGTTGTATTCAAAGTATCAAATGACGAAAGAATTCTTTCTTCTCCTAAATTATAAACCCTCAAAGAAGGTATATTTGCTATGATATTCCATAATCAGTTCTCCAAAGAACTACCCAAAGCTGATTTTGCATTGACAGATCACAATTAAAATTTACCTGTGGTGACCAACTGGATTCACCGCCATCAAACTTATAGCTGTCAATGCCAGTTTCCTTCTGTAGATCTTCCAGACGGCTCAGGTACCACTGTCGAGCTTCGGGCTTTGTGAAGTCGATGTAAGCTGTAGTCGTGTCGTTGTCGTTCCACCAGCTCGTCTCTACTGATCCGTATTCAGAGACAACCAGGTATCTGAAAGCGGTAAGATTTGAGGCATTAATATTATTGTCACTTTTTTTGTACTTATATAGTTTACAAATATGCGTTACTTATGTGTTGAAATCGAACCGACAATCTTGGGTATACCAGCAGCAGTAATCGTAAAAGAAGAAGGGCTTAAGTAGAACTGATATTGTTGGAAAACTATAGCAGTAAATATGCGAAACAAAACCAAGACTTGATTTTTTAAATTTTAAGTAGTATTTTTTGCAATGCTTTGTTGTGTACTAAGCCACAGAAGTAATAATTTTTTCAAGATCTTTTTGTTGGCAGTAAATACTCACCCTTTGCTCTTAGCTTCAGAGTACCATGGCTCGCAGCCCTTATTCAAGAAAGGATGCGCCCACATCGTTGATCGGAAGCCCTTCTCCCTCAAACTATCAACTGTGTTCTTCATATCCGGGAACCGTCTGACGTCCACAGTCAGGGATCCATAACAGATCTCCCATAGGTCATCAATCTCCAACTGACTGTTGGGGAAACCGTAGCTGTTCACTTCATCGGCGAACTTCATGATGACTTCGTGATTGACGTCAGTTTTGTAACGAGCCCAGGTGGACCAAATCGGGTACTTGATCATTCTCACATCAGGGATTCCAGTCGGCTTCTGGAGGTACTTCTCTACTGCATATTCATGAGCTTTTCTGACGTCCTCGAAAAGTCCAACTGCGTATATCAAGTCGTTTCTTTCACGTTTGCTGGAGAATGGTGGTTTAATTTCGGCAATGAAGCAGGCAGCGTTCTTCTCTAAGTTGTTTTGGTCGACGAACAGTGGTACCTTCTTGTCGAAGTAGAAGAACATGCCTTCGGAGCTCAACCAGTAGGGTTCGGCGACCCCGCAGTTGTCGGCCTCCTTCGTCACGTATGAGTAGTTGGGCAAGACCAGGCGCTCGATGGGCCAGTACTGACGCTTCTGCTGTGGGCCGCCGTACCAGTTGCTTGAGCCTGAAGATACGGAATGTTTTAACTTATTGTTAATATTATTCAATTTGCTATGTATGTGTTTTTGACCAAAATCTTACCATGGTAGGTGATAATGTGGCCAAAGGTGGTAAGAACACAAAGGAACTGGCTTTCTAAGGCTTTCGTTATATTCCACATCACAACGAATTTACACAATAGGCTTTTGCGAGTGCTGACTCGTAGGTACTAGTGTGCAAAATTCTAAGGCATTTTTATAAGAATTACTGATGGTACTACCGGTTCAGTAATCAGCTATATTACCTATATTATATAATGTTTTATATGTTCCGAAGTTCTGGTCTTTGGAATTTTCCTTTAATTTGCAAGTTTCTGTCGATGTGTAAAGGTTATCTTACCAAGATTGACGCAGTCTTCAAGCCTGACACTTTTAGGGGCTTCCCAAGTGACTGTGATAATTTGTCCATTTATTTCGCCAACGACCTCGTCCGTGCTGATTCTCACTGAGGTGTCGTTCTCGAACTGAATGACCACGTCGCCATCTTCTACCACATCCTTGATCTCGCCGGCGCGACGTCCTATCACGGTTACCACTTCAGCTACACCTTCTGTTGGTTAATGAATAATAGAGTTAGATTATCCAGTTGTAGTCTCTCCATGGGGACTTACGGTGGTTACTCCTGGTTCAACACAAAAAGTTAGAACAATTTGTCAAAATTATCATCAAAGAATTTTGCCGCCACACTCAACAAATGTGGCCAAATAATTAGACATTTGCAACACCAGGGGCATGGCTAATGCGTTGCCGAACCTGACATGTGAAGGCGCTATGTCTTATATGCCTGTCATTTCCACCAGTCCCTCTTCCTAACCGAAACACAGAAATACAAGTGCCCTAATGCTTCAAGGCGAAAATGGGTGATGTGGATGTACTTACCCGGAGGAAATCTGCTACTTCTATATTGTAGTGTAGGATCGATTGAAATATAGATTCTAACGAGAATAAATAGAGTCAGTACTTACTCCTCTGTACCATCAAATTGAGACCTCCCAACTGATTCTTCTGTAGACGTGCTTTGACCACTGGAGTATTGAGTAGAGTGATGTCCACGGCGCGGGCGCACGCAGCCAGCGTGGCTAATACCACTGAATTAGAAAAAAATAACATGGATTAGGTTTTACACGAATAGCCGGTTGGCTTGATGATCAAACCAGAATTTTGATTCTGTATTGTAAAAGACACTAGGTCGAGGATGTTTCGTCGCGGCCGCTATGCTCTATCTCTTTCGCTAACTACACAATCACGTGAGAAGTAAGCTCTCCGAGGCCTCGTGCAGCGGCTCGCCGACGAAGTTTGTATTAGCTGAATAAGGGGCCAAGTCGTAAGACGAATCTGGGTCTTATTTCTACTTCCCTATAATCATAATGGGTGTGAAGATATGAAGATTTACAAGTTGTACGCACGTATTAAAGATTTGTCGTAAAATCTACATATTAGCATATTATAAAACACTAGTTTACGTCTCTCGGTTTCACCCGCCTTCCCGTAGGACCTAATGTATTGCGAGATTATAACAGTTTATGTTACTTCTGAATAAAGCAGCGTTCTAATAGTGAAATAATTATTCAAATCAGTCCAGTAGTTTTTGAATAAGTTACTAACAAAAATACTAATCGTTATAACATACTAGCCGTCTCCTGCGGTTTTATCCGCGTTTATCGTTATCATATATAGCCTATATCCATCTACGAAAAATTCCGCGTCGAATGGTGGCAGTCCCATCCCGATATCTTCAGTAGTTTTGAGGTGATGGTGCGTCAAAGGAACCCAAATTTGCTTATATATACATAGAAGATAATGTACCGATATATAATGTAGGGTTCTGACGATACCCACAAAGATTGATCAAGTAGACGTATTTTTCTTCACCCGTGTCTTGACAAATAGCAAAATCAATCCCATGACTAGACACGCTACCTTCATCCAATACATATTATAATTATAAATTAAATTGATCTGATGTAATAGATTCATTATTCCTATAGATGCGTGTTCGAATCTCTTATAATGCCGTATTTTTTCTCATGTCATTGTCAATTGTGAGGTCCAATTACTTGGGCTGAGCGGACAATGATAATTTTGCATCTAAGCGAGTACAATTATGTGTTTTGTATTCTGTATAACATTTAGGCCCTTGTAAACGTGAATGACGGGTCAGTTAGCTTGGTGGTTAGAGACCCTGCCACGCCGCAGGTCGCGGGTTCGATTCCCATCCAGGATAAAAAAATTATGTGCATGAACAGGTCTGTTTGTCCTGTGTCTGGGTCAACACTACAGTTGAATTTGAATACTGTTACTTTGTTTTAAAGTTTATTTTCACTTGAAACTATACATTTTGTTGTTATGTAAATTTGTTTCAGACTGGGTCTGAGCGTACTCAGTCAAATTGAACTCTTATGCTGCTAGTTTGAAGGATTATATTCTTCTGGCTTTCGCTAATGATATACATACATACAAAATTCGGAAGGATGCCGCTAAAATACGCATTTAGAAAATGTACATAATATACTAATTATATGATCATAGTAGGTTAAATAAATTGATAATAATAAAAGTGTCAGAAAAAATAAAGCTTTTTATAATTATTTTATTTATTTTTTTACTGCAACTTTAAATTAAGTCTATCTTATTTTTTCGTGAGCAGATTTTGATGATATAAAGCCAATATGTTGCTCCAATCTACGTTCCTATTTCATGAGAAAAATCCTATTAAAATTTGTACTTGTTTGTCTGTTTTCAAAAATGCTCGTTTTTTATTCCTTATATCAACCGCAATTAGGTTTTTGCAAATATTTTCAATGTAACACTATACTTTGATTAAAGTATTTCTTATAACTATATTTTTTTCTTGCATACCTATTTCAGATGCGGTTATATTTTTACTAAAATACTTTCGCAAATATGTAAAAAGTGATGCTTCAATGTGCAGAGCATTTTTACAACAAAATCGACCGAACAATTTTACAATAATATTTTAGGTACCTTTTTTGACATTTAATATGGCAAATATTTTTGTCACTTTAGTTTCTTAGTTACTAACATAGTTTTTATGAAAATACTGTAATACCAACAAGTGAGCCTCAGTCACAAGAAACAACATCTAATCTATCTATCTAATACCTAAATTAGGATCTCGGAAACGGCTCCAACGATTTTCATGAAATTTTGTATGCAAGGGGTTTCGGGGGCGTTAAATCGATCTAGCTAGGATTAATTTTCAGAAAATGACGTTTTATGTTTTTAGGCAATGAAAACTGCTACAATGTCATTAGAAGGTAAGGTTTTCAAGTTACATGTTTTGTGAGAAATACTGTTATTGTGAGCCCTTTAATATCGCATCTAATTCGTATCTAGGTATATATGACAGTGCTTTAAAAAAGAGAATACGGTATAAGTCACGTTAGTAAAGAAATCCCGAGCAATGATCGCCCATCCAGGTACTTATAATTTAAAACTAGTAAAGTATCAAAAACGTAAAACACAAACTACTCACAGATGATTCTGAAACCCATCCTGGCTGCCAATCGTCCTGGAACTGAGAACAACTGAGGAAGAGCATTGTTATTTACTCTTTAAAACCCATCATTATCACACCTAGTTGAGATTATATCTGTTAAGGAGAATCTACACTAGTCCACTGGTTCTTCTGACATTTGTTAGAACGTGGTACATTTCCACAGTTTTAATTGCTTTTTACGAAATATTTTTAATTGGTAAAACCAATTTTTTTTAGTATCTACTATGTACACGATAGTCGATAGTCGCGTGGTATAAAGCTCGGTTAGAGGTAAAAGGTAGGATTACCTCTAACCTGGGTTTTGATAGGTAATGCACCGTCAATTATAAGCATCATGTTGCCTCGGGGCTTCATCCGCGTATCAGTTAGACGTAACATTTTCCCGCGAGAAAAAGCATTGTGTTATTGCATGTAATAAACTATGCATTTGCTAAGTTTCAAATCCATTTGGTAGTTGTGTGAAAGAGTGACGAACATTCTTCCTCACAAACTTTTGCATTTATTATATTACTAGCTGCCCCCGCGGTTTCACTCGCGGTGTTTTATTTTTCTAGGATATAAAGTATCCTAATTGTTAATCCATGCTACAAACTATCTATTTGCCAAGATTCATCCAAATACATTAAGTGGTTTTTGCTGGAAAGAGTAACAAATACCCATACATCCACTCTAACAAACTTTTGCATTTATAATATTAGTCGGAATAGAACTCAATTGTACAAGGCATCTAACAAAACACTACGTCAGAACTAGAGTAATCAAACAATAGGCGACAAAAACTGCATAGCAATCGACTCCTGCGCATCCGTAGATGCAGGGCCGGGCAAACAAACCTCTTGGAGTGGCGCCCTTAGAGAGCTCACTCGACATTCTCACATGTAACTGATATGTTGATAACTATTGTAATATCCGTTCTTAATGAAAGTAACATCCATTGTTAAATTCTGTGGGAATACCATCTTTATTAAGCTTTAAATTTTTGCTAGGGTTGTACATATATACTTTTTTTTGTTATTTATGGCGGGATTGCGATTGACCTCGATCTCAGCTGATGGTAAGTGAGGCTGAAGGAGCTATATCAGTTATCTGGTTTCCATAGTACAAGCTCTACTTAGTTTTGGTATCCGACGGCCATGTGTAAAGAATGTCTGAATATAAATGATTATTATGTATTTAATTTTATAAAGAATAATTTGGGGGATTTTTAGTGTATTAATGAAACCAACTTTAAAAGAGCACTATATTCACTTCAGAGCCTTTTTCGACGCGCCCCCAAATTCTTCAACTTTCATAGCAATCGGATGAATGGTATAAGAACGCACAATACACAAATAAACACTCCAACACTTTTATACATTGTTTCTTTTTAATGCGTCATATTTCACCAGGCTAAGGAAATATTACTGGCCAGTAATCAATTTATGAAATTCTATACCTATACTGATCTAATGGGTTGGGGAAAAAGTTCCTTCGCATTTTTTAAGGAAATTCAAAACATTTTTAATATAGTTAATTTACATTGAACTAAAGTATGTATGTACCATTTTGTTCGATAACTTTTTGCCATCTTGTAGGTAGCGACATGATCCCATTGTTATAGAAATTTTGGGACTTCTGATCAAAATACTGCGACAAGTGGTTTTGACAGTCCTCTCGTGATGTTAACCTGACACTGCCTAAAGAATTCTGAAGAGACCGAAACAGGTGGAAATCTGAAGGTGCAAGGTCAGGACTATACGGCGGATGCATTAATACCTCCCAGCCAAACTCTCTTAATTTTTGCTGAGTGGCTAAAGATGTGTGAGGTCTAGCATTATCATGATGAAAATCTACACCCCTTCTGATGATTAATTCCGGCCGCTTTCTCTCAACTTCTTGCTTTAATCTCATCAGTTGTTCGCAGTAGAGTTCAGAATCGATGGTCCTGCCTGTTGGTAACAGCTCATACTGAATAATGCCCTTCCAATCCCACCACACACACAGCATCACCTTGTTGCAAGTGAACCCGGGTTTCGCCACAGTCTGTGAAGCCTGACCGGCCTTTGACCACGACCTTTTTCGCACGTTCTTGTCGTACGTGATCCACTTTTCATCACCAGTTATCAGCTTCTTCAAAAATGGTTCGGTTTCATGACGTCGTAATAAAGAATCACAAATGAGTACACGGTTCATTAGGTTTCTTTCAGCGAGCTCGTGAGGTACCCGAATATCTAGCTTTTTTGTGTACCCAGTTTTTTTCAAATGCGCCAAAACTGTTATGTGGTCAATTCCCAGTTCTTCAGCTACGTCGTAAATACTGATATGCCGATCTTGCTCCACTTTTTGAAAAACGGCATCCATTTTATCCGTAATGGGGCGACCAGAGCGACGTGCATCTTTGACATCAAAATTTCCGGATTGAAAACGCTTAAACCAAATTTGTGCTACTCTCACAGACACTGCACTAGGTCCATAAACATCGCAAATTTTTTTCGCGGCTTGCGTTGCATTTTTACCTTTTTTGTAGTAAAATTTTAAAATGAATCGAATTTCTTCATTAGATTCACTCATCTTGGCGGTACGAAAAACAAATGCAAATCACACATTTTCCTAATTTGAATTTGGAATTATGTTCTTTAAAATTTAAACTTTCAATGATACCAAAACCAGCCAGATACAAATAATAAAGCCAAAGAGATTTTATTACAAGTCCATACATACTATAATGCGAAAAGGCTTTTTCCCCAACCTAATATATTAATATTTCATAAATATTGAGAGTATAAACATTGTTTGTTTGTATGTAAAAAATCTATATAAATACTAGCTGTCCCAACAGACGTTGTCCTGTCGAAATGAGTCCATAAAAGAGTTCCCTAAAAAATTAAACGTTGGTACTTTCAACACAGCGCCATCTGTTAGAGTCTTTTGGAGTTAACAGATAATTGTGACTGTCAATTAATTATAGACCAATAATTTGCAATAAAATAAAATTGCGACTATAATTAAAGATCTAAGCTATCCTATCTCTTAAGTTGGACCAGACTGCTCACGGTGTGCCAATTTAATTTAAAATCGGTTAAGTAGTTTAGGAGTCCAACAATGACAAAGAAAAATAACCTTTATTAATAAGGTGCATCTATTGATCCAACAGCTAATTGTATGATGATGGAAATCAACCTTATTCCAAAGCAATACAGTTTCTTTTCCTATGATAATCTGAAACGCGAAACGGCCATCATAGCGTGCCGGTAGTATAGTGTAGTATGAAACTAAATCACTATTTCTGCATATCAATCCTAATTTGTGCGCTTAGTTCTTTTTAAGTACGCAATAGATTTTGGTACGGTTTTCTCCATTATTTTGGATTTATTTACAGAAGATGGTTAACTTAAAAGTAAATCCGGGGTGGGTCGCTAGTTAAACTAATAATCTAATCTGTGTACCCTTTGGCTTTCTCCTACTTATCTGTGTACATTTCTCTCTGCCGTGTGGAATTATATTATAGACGTTATGAAATGTATGTCGAGAACACTCATATAGAAGCATACATTATACTTATATAAATAGAAAATATCGGAACCCTTACAACAAGCCCTACATTTGATATATCACACGGAACGGTTGGTTAAACCTTTTTGGTTTCAATTTGCCCTCAAAAGTGTCGTACATTTACGTTTGGATGATAGAAAATTAATAGCAAATTACAACTAAATCGGTCCAGTAGATTCGCAGCAAATTGGCTAACACATACAGGTTCGTTTTGATTGCATTTCAGACGAACCCTAGCCATTCAGCCTATCAGAACACTTGTATCAACTTTATGCGAAAAACAAACCACTCGACCTTCGCCAAAAGTATGCATTGACAACCCTAAATAATGATTGCACAACGGATTTGTTAATAATGCAATATCCATATGCATTTGTTTCTATCAAGTTCATACGGAGCGGAAATTGTACGTCTGTATGTTATCAGATATAAATGGAATTAATTCAACAAAAACACTCGATACTACTGCTATATGAGAACACTGTTGAGTTCACTTAAGTGTCTAATAGGACACTATGACTGATAATATTTCATCACCATCTTAACAGCTTACGGATGTCCACTGCTGAACCTAAAACGATCTTGAGCCGCCTACATCTGGTCAGAGTCGTTGCTGACCAGATTGTCGGCTACTTGTGCCTTTACCATGAGTTTTTAAAGTACGCCGTCGCTAGCGAGTAGCGACGGCGTAAAACATTTCTATGGCAACTGTGTACACCGCCACTAGCGGTCACCTAAAGAACTAAAACCGTTAGTATGAGTCGATCGAGTTCGATGGTCGTTTACTCCCCAGTGACTAAAGTAAGTTTCGATAGCAACTCATGGTAAAGGCACTGGTGAGAGCGTCTCGTTCGGCGTTTTCCCATACGTGGTCACCACTCGAAAACCTTTCTTCCCCAACGCTGTGAGAATGTCTTTATGCAGTGCGATCGTGTCGCACTGCCGTGCGTCTAATGTCACCTATACCTCGAAGTTTGGCTATATTTAACACTACTGAGAAAGAAACCTGAATGTGATCTGTTTGTGTGTTAATGCTTGAGGTACTGGGAAACGCTAGAGAAATTAATAAGTATCTTGATTTTCACTTCAGAATCCATGACGTCATTTGACTGTGGGGGTATCCATAAATCACTGGGCTTATCAGAATGCAAGGTAATGAGACTGTCCACTTGGTGGGCCACTTGAGGCAATAATATCTTTTTTGGTCTATGACGCCAGTCCGGCTTAAATCCTCAAATTACCTTAAATTATAAGAAAACTTGGTTTTTGAAGGGGTGTTTCTTACCTGCCTGACTGGCTACCGTTATGTTTTAATTTTGTCCCCAAGCCCCTGTCTTTGTGGTCCTTCCATCTTTGGCCACATCGTCACTTAACATGGTGTCATTGTGGTCAAAGTATCCATACAATCGAAAGAAATACAAATTGATTTCCATTAATTTATTTGGCGATGACTATAATATTTACAATGTTTTTAATATTAAACACTTACATCTAACTTAATTTATTAATTGTTACTGCTTTAATATAGTTAATATATTGTACATTGATTTCAGTAATACCCCGTTGTATTTTGTTAGGTATTCTTTTTATACATTTAGAAAATAGATCTTATGCCATTTATTATTTGTTATTCCTTTTTACTCCAATATCGAAATCACAAGTAGTTTTTGTCTCCTTTCCATACACTTGAATGTTATCATTTACCTGTCATTTGAATATTTAGATTACGTTCATATCTTACAAAATGTTAACAATATTTAACATAAAACTTAGAAGTACGGTAAATAATGTTACATCTAACATCGTTGCGGCGTTTGGCTCGCCATTTGATTCCCTTACAAAGTAAGGAAGTACTTCTATAGGTGCTGGGTAGTTCCTGATCCACGTTGGACCTTCGTGGACTCTTTCAGGGTCACCTTCTTCAAGCCAGGTACCCGCCGGTAGGTAGATGTCCCTTGAAACTGCTCCTTCTTTTAGCACTGGAGCGACTAAAATATTCTCTCCTAGGAGATACTCTGAAAGAATTATGAGAGATAAGATTTCTTGTTCAATATGGAAATGTATATTAGAATATGGCTTAGCTTAAGCTAAGATTTTCTCTGGGGTTGAGGGCTATAACACTGAAAAGAGGAGTCCCAGGTTCAAGTCCCAAACACAAACAGGGTTAAAATAGCAGCGGGACTCATTTTACGTGAAAGTACTAAGAAGGGCCTCGCGGTTCCACTCACGTTAAAATTGATACAAAGTTGCCCATATCTCTCCCCTTACTATAAGCTACGTGTGTGCTAAATTCTTCTTTATCAAATTTAATTATTAAATCATCTATAAAATCCGCGTTTATGATGATACTAGCTGTCCCCGTAACATTATCCCGGCACCAAAGGTATCCTATGTGTTAACATGCAATGTTATTCCAGGCCATATTCTATATACGAGGTGGCAAGTTTCATCGAAATCCGTTGGGTAATTTTAGCGTAAAAGAGTAAATACAAACTTTACAATTAGTAGGATGTAAGTAGGATTTTTAAAACATTATTTACCATCCCAAATAACCAAAGCTTCCTTGTCAGTTGGATCGATCCACCAAAGCGGAGCATTAACTAGCTTTCCATCATGAACTGACGCTTCCATTGCTGCGTAGATCTCGTCTGCGTACGCCGCGTGCAGCTCTGTATATTTCTTGCTTATTTGTACTGTCTGTTGTATAAGAAATTTATTGTAATAAAATTAATTAATTAAAACATAATATTACGTACCCTTTTTGACATTTAATGTCACACAAAAATTAACTCTAATTCGTTATGATTAATAATAATATTTGAACTTTTAGTGCAATAAAGTATTTTTTTGACATTGTTGTCTCAAAAAAGTCATAAGGGATTATTTATCACTGTCAATGCAATCGTTATCTGCAAGTTGTTTAGTTAATAATATCCTGGGACATTCTTCATACTCGGTTATCTGATCCCAAATAAAGCAGACTGATCTATATAGATATTTGCACCCAGACACAGAACAAACCAAGATGTTCATGCAAACAAATGTTTTTCTTGGCTAGTTATCGAACCCACAACCTGTAGCCTTACGGCGAATTAATATTATAATATGAAAATGAAATTAATATGCAATCCCGATCGAATATCCATGGATTGATGAAACTTTTGACAGTAATTTTAATACACGTAATGTCAAAATTCTACTTCAATCTTGCGATTTTAGATCGAGGTCGTCTATTAATTTTGGCCTTTAGCCACCAAGCCTCAAGTTTTCAAACGAATAATTTAATTATATTATGGTTTCGGTGACAAATTTGGTAATAATTCTGATTTATTTCGTCAATTGTTTTAACATCACTTGACATTATTAGATAAGCGACACTTTTGTTACAATTGCACCACAATGCCGCTCATCATCTTGAAATAAGTTCTCTCCTTGCGAAATATTTCTCAGATTGTTCAGATTAGATATTATTTTTGATGTGATAGCTAAAAATATTGTTCTTATTTTTGAACTCCTCTTATTGTACTGTTAGGTTTTCTAATAATAGTTATCTTACTCTTATTGTGGCAAACTAAAACAGTGAATTGTTGCTGGGAGTTTGGGGTCTCTCTTCTTATCTCTAGTCTCTTCCTCCTACAGTGGTAAACATTTAGAAGGTTTTGCTCATGAATGTAGTCGAATACCTTATCTACAAACCTGATCATCAAAGTTCCACGGCGCGAAAGAAAACTGCATCACAGGCAAGAACGTGTTCGCTTGTACCCATCTTATGAACAACTCCTTAGTAGGAAGGTCGGCCTGGTCATGATCCAGATTGTAGCCGTTTCCTCCGATCATGTCTGGCAGCACCAGGGTGTAGCCGTTGAGGTTCATCTGGATAGTGGTAGTGATGATTGTGGAGAGGCCGTTGTTGAGGCCCCAGATTGAGTCACGGTCCACCATCCGTACGAAGACTGGGAGGTCTTGTGTCCTGGTGACAATGCGTGGTGTGGATAATGATGTGTGAATAGAATAAGAGATTGGGTCGGAGGTGGAGTAGGGGTCTTAAGATACCATTAAAGCAATATTACTGAAGGGAATTGAATTCCCAAATTCAAAGTGGATCAATCCTATTCAGCAAAATCGATCCATATTTGAAATAGTAAATCTATTATCGAAAAATATTCGTGGCAGTCTGGCCTTTTAAATCGGAAACTTGGTATCGTTTATGATGAATCTATATTGAAAATATAGCATGATGAACTTTCGAAACCCCCTGAAGAATTTTCTGAGAAGGAATCTTGCAAAAGATATGCGTTTGTTCCAAATTTACATTACTGTATAAAAAATTGTTCTGTTGCACATACCTGAAACCAGCTCGCACTTCAATCATGTCTCCGAATTTAGCACAAGTTCTAACGTAGGCCTCCACGATGTTATGAGGTTGGTAATCTATATCACCATTTTGAACAGCTATCTAAAAATGTTAAGCATCATTGTATCAGTCATTCGGGACTCAAATAAAATGAATAATTAAAATAAACTTTCCAATATAGAAATTTTGATTGGAATTAGCATTTCTGGACACAAATTGACAGCAACTTACAATGCACTTCAAATTTCATACAACTTATTGTGTAATGTCTTACAATACATACATAAGATATGATTACAATATAGAGAATTCTGTTTTAAACTCCTGACGAAAAAAAAGGAGTGTTATAAGTTTGACGCCTGTGTCTTTATGTGGCTTCGTAGCTCCCACACACTGATTTCAGTGCAGTTTTTAGTGTTTAATACCTGAGGTGTGAAACTGCTCTCTCCAGCATCAAACTTGAAGCTATCGATATCATACAATTCGATCAGCGCTCTAATTCTATTCGACCACCATTCGGCAGCTCGAGGGTTAGTGAAGTCAATATGTCCGGCCACTGAACCATTATTGTTCCACCACGTGGTATCTGGACTCCCAGACTCATCTAAGACTAGGTATCTGGAAGAAGGTGTTCAGTTGTTAGCTGGTCCATTTTGTCATTAATTTCTAGAACTCTACGATTGAAATCAGGGTGTCAGTAGGTATATTAGAGCATATAGATATGTGGTTACATATTAGAAGTCAGACTCAAAAGAGGCCATGGTGCGCAAGGCTTCTGGTGAAACAGGTCAACTGTGAGTGATCCAGTAGTAAGCAAGGACTTGATTTACTGAAAATACTGACCCACTGTTCAATGCTTCGGAGTACCAAGGCTCACAGTTCTTATTGATAAACGGATGCACCCAAATTGACACGCGGTAACCAAGCGACTTGATCTCCTGAACGAAATGAGTGAAGTTCGGGAACTTTGTCTGATCAATTGTCAGAGAACCGTAACAAACTTCCCATAAATCATCCACTTCAAATTGGGAGTCATTGAAGCCATGTTCTCTTATCTGAATAGCATGATCTATGAGATTGCTCCCGTTAATATTCCGCGAGTATTGAGCCCATGTCGACCAAATTGGATGTTGGACCATGCGGTAGTCTGGAACTCCTGAAGGCTTGCCCAAATAGTTGGCGACGGCGTGTTGGTGTGCTTTTTTTACATCGGGTAAGAACCATACGTCGTAAGCGAGGTCTACATGGGTTCTTCGAGAGGAATATGGTTCAGCGATTTGTGCGCCGAAGCAGAGATGGTTGCTCAACAAATGCTTGTAGTCAACGAAGAGTGGTACTTCAGGGTGAACTATGATGTATTCGCCGGCTGAATTGAGCCAGTATCTCTCGACGATTGCACCGTTGTCGTGCTCCTTTGAGTAGCATGGGGCGTATACTTGATCGGCATTTTGTACTGGGTATACTTGGTCGATTTGCATTGGTCCGGCGTACCAGTGTTTTGAACCTAAAATATTTTACACACTTTAAATATATGAATGAAAGATCCGTCCTAAAGTAATCAAGCAAACCGGTCCGTAAATTTCGAGAAGTAAGCTGTATCTTCAGAGTTGTTTATTTATTTAACAATATGAAAGAAACTTCATCCAATAACATTTAATTACTTACCAAAGTCAATGCAATCTTCGAGCCTAGTTTGTGCTTCAGCACTCCACTTGAACTTAATTCCTCTAGCTTCAGTATTGGAATCGTACAATGTAAGGATCGTTAAGTTAACATTACCGATGTGGACAGCTAACCCTTCATCAATCGCTTCAGTGATGAAATTGCCTGTGAGAGTTCGGCCGATGTGACCAAACACTACTTGCTCTTCATCTGTGAAAGAGATTAACTATAACTTACCAATAATAGGGTCTATCATATATTAGATATAATATATTGTAGCTTCAGTAACTTTAAATTTGACCTTAATAAGTGCCTTCTGAGGGCCTAAACTGAATAAATGGTTTTGAATAACATAACATACAAAAGCACATAATTTTTACATAATTTTTAATTTTGAATAGTCATACATTCCTTTGTACATATTTAGACGTACACTTACACATGCGAGCACACACACCACACACACGCTCAGAACACACTCAAAAACTCTCTCACACACACACGCACACACACACACACACACACACACACACACACATACACCCACTCACCCATTTACTCACCACTCCCACACACACTTCACTTTATTTGATCTAAAATCAGTGCCGCAGTTATAAGACTTTATATTAAGGCAACATTATTTTATTGTTAAGATCAAAGAGACTAGTCTCAACGATAGCGAATCCTAGTGTGGAGGCTAGCCTTTGCTAACAACATTTATTTTTAAACAATAAAGGATTATTATTATTAATTTTGAATTATGTTCCGCCCAGGGGTATCTCCTGCGTTTGCGAGGTGCTTAATGCATCCAGGGATTATAACATAGCCTATGTCCATCCATCTGGAATAATATGCCTTTCAAATAGTAAACGACATTTCATGAGGTTCAGACGATATCCGTGCTCTAAAGAATCTCATAAATGCTTTCCCTCTCTTTATAATATTAATCTGTTTTAAGATGGTTATTTTATTTGTATTTCTAATTTTAAAATATCAACATACGCCGCGATGTTTTTTTACTTAAGAAAGATTTAAAACCAATGATTATTACGGATATTTACAGTTTCAAATTAAAACATAAATATATATATTTACTCTGGTGCATTACAACTGAGAATCCTCCAGTCAGCTGCGGTTCTAGAGTCAGTGTTACGTCATCACCGCGCATGTCGATGCTCGCTGTATGCGCCCGCGCACCCAGCGCCAGGATCGCTGAAAAAGCAACTTTTATTACCTCTGGAATATAGACTTTGGTAGGGAAACAAATAGATGCTGATATTGCTTGAAAACTAGATTTGATCGCATTGTCCAAAATTGATAGCGAATGGTAGGGAAAGGTTCTTGAGAGGCGTATCAACCAAATCGTTTTGAGTTATTTACTTCTTAATCATTCGCACCCTCAGTACTAGGGCTTAACTCAAAATGTTACGAAATGGAGTTACGATCATAGAGAGACTAAACAAAGTACGCTCTATCCGATGAATAGTAAAACATACTCAATTTAATGATAGAATAAGCATACCGATACTTCAGCCTCTTTAACACCGGGACCCACCCTCCCGGCCCAGTGCGAAAGTGACTCAATCAGAGATGTGCCAAAAGTGTTTTTTTTTAAGTTAAGCCCCAATCGTTCTGAGGTTGCGATATGTTAACTTTGCTATGGAAGAGCGAGTTCTCCTAACACAAGTAGGTATTTCTATTCTTAATAGGAGACCTCAACAGTCAAGGCTAGTGAAATAAAACATTTTTGTATCCTCGCTCGTTAAGTTACCTTTCCTTAATGTGGTGAGCCCGCCAATAGAAAAGCTTCCTTAGAGACATGTCGCGTTACGCTATAAAATGAAACAATCGTATTGGCGGACTGTTTGCATATACAACATGCATTCAACTCAACATGGTTCAACTTAACATAGAAGGGGGAAAACCATTGGTGTATCTAGGGTTATTTTTCACGATTGCCTGGCCCCTGAGATGCCATGGCCGCTGTGATCAAGCATAGTTGACATCAATTGTTGTTAAGTATAGGTAGTAACGATAAACTATGCGTCATATAAAAAAAACAAAAGTTCCGTAAATTTTTTGTGAAGTTATGTAGGTATCCTAGAATTTCGAATCGGTGCAAGATATCTAAATAGTATATTTACAAATACCTTAACCCGTCCTTTAACCTTTGGCTTTTGTGTTATCTTAAGTTTCTCTATGGTAAATATAACTAGATTTATTGCATTAGATTTTGTACATATTATTTCAGACCATCTTTTCACACGGTAGTTTTACTTGTACAATCGTACATCCCCTATTTTTGGGTTGAGTTTCGAAAAATCTATCTCCAATACCTACACCGTTACGTTATAAAATAAGCTGCCTTCGTAATGATGTCAATGAAATTGTCTATGTTGATGCTGTGTGAGTCCAAAATAAACAGTTGTCTTGGTGGTTGGTGAACTCTGATTCCCAAACCGAAGGTTGCGGGATCGATTCCCATCCAGAACAAACATTTGTGTGCATGAACATGTCTGTTTGTTCTGTGTCTGGGTGTAAATATCTATATATTTAGAAAAAAATATAGTAGTTTATCAGTTATCTGGTTTCCATAGTACAAGCTCTGCTTAGTTTGGGATCAGATGGCCGTGGGTAAGGAATGTCTGGATATTTATTTATTTAAATGGGTTCCAAATGTTTACTTTCTTTCTAATACCAGGATTGAAGTCCTGCGTTGACAGGATAAGTTCTTTTAATGTAGGTACAAGTAGCTCTCGTTCCGCGGTTTCACCCACGTTCCCGAGAGAATTAATGTTTTAGGAGGTAAAACTAACCTTAAATCACTCGATTAAAATGTAGTTTTCCGTCTGTGAATCGTTTTTTTAAAAGAATAAGTAATGTAAATACATCCTTCTCCCTTTACCAACATGTAAACATACAAATTTTTCAATTCTATATTATCTAAATATTTGTTTTTGCCGGTGAAAAAATTTATCAAACATTGTCTGGATGCGTAGTTTTCTAGAGAATACCTCCTACATCGAAATACAAACTTTACCTTTTTTAATATTTTCACCTATCTATTTATAGTATATATTTTTAGTGTAGATGTCATTATAATAATTGTCTATGATTTTTCGTGTACCAAATAAACGTAGCATATTATAAAGATAATTTTTCTCACCAAAAACTGTTCTCAGAGCAGCCATCACTTATCACCCGCGGCTATTAACTGCCAAACCTCGTGATCCATCTATTTGATCTTTTCTTGAAGCGAGATAAACATGTCTTCTTATCGTTTGATCTCCGGTTCTTATTTAATATCTTTCAGATAACTCTTGAAATGTCTTGATATTTGCTTTGACTACTGATCTGAATCATTTGTTATCATCGGCGTTACGAAATTGGCACCCGTTTTGATAATAGTAATTGTGTTTGTATGAGAAAATGCAATAACAAACTTTCCTGTTCTGGACCAAACTTCAAGCTGAATTCTTGCAAGCGACTACGTCCAGTCTCTCTCGTGAACTCTGCAGTTTGGTGAGAGGACCGCCTTCGTCCACCTGAGCGATATGAAATGAAATGAAATATTTATTCAAATAGGCCTTCACAGGCACTTATGAATGGTCAGGCTCTAACACCGGTTCGGAAGGTTGCTTTTACTGAGAAGAGCCGACAATAAACTCAGCAATTACTCTTTTCAAAATATGATTTTGTACATAAAGATGTGTCCTGCTGGAGCGAGCGCTACACCCAAGCATTGTCGTCATTAAAATAATCATTTGTGTTGTAGAAAGCCTTTTGTACTAAAACAGTCTTAATTCATTCCTTAAATTTTTGTAAAGGCAAATTTAAAATTTCAGCAGGGATTTTATTATAGATGCGTGCACTAAGTCCTAAAAATGAGCCTTGCACTTTTTGCAGTCTATATGCAGAAGTAACAAGTTTATCCTTATTTCTAGTATTGATGGAGTGCATATCACTCTTTTTGACATAAAGACTAATATTTTGATGATCAAATATTAATGTTTGCATAAATATACTGCGATGCAACTGTGAGGATATCAATTTGTTTAAACTTTTCTCTGAGGGAAGCTCGAGAACTCAAATTATAAATTGCTCGAACAGCTCTTTTTTGCAATATAAAAATGGTTTCTATATCAGCAGCTTTACCCCAAAGCAAAATGCCGTAGGTCATAACACTATGAAAGTAGCTAAAATAAACTAATCTAGCCGTATCGACATCTGTAATCTGCCTGATTTTCCTAACTGCGTAAGCTGCTAAACTAAGTTTTCCCGCAAGACATGATATTTGTGTCCCCCATTGAAGTTTTGACTCTAAAGTAATTCCTAAGAAAACTGTTGACTCAACAAGGCTAAGAGCTTCATTGTCTAACATTAAACTACAGCCTAGTTTTTTAACATTGGATAATGCAAATTTAATACATTTAGTTTTTCTTGCATTTAAAACAAGATTATTAACAGTAAACCACCAATTTAATACCTTTTTTTTTTTTTTTTGCAAGGTGGGAAACTCGGTTATGAGTTCGACCCCTGTCCTGGGAGAAACGGGGGGATATGTGGGTTTCCCTTCACCTCTCTTTCTCCTAGTGAGAAAGGCAGGAGAGGTTTACCCACTAAAACCCACCTTGGCGTGCTACCGCTGTCCGGTTGGTTGGACACCGTGGTACCGCTGAGCATTACCCACGATGTCCACCGGTCTTCGCCCCGGCTGATGCCGGGGTCTTCCTCTCCAAAGGGAGATGGCCAAGCACGCGTGGCCATCTCCCGGCCGCCCAGTGGCTTGACAAGGCAGACGGAGGACTCCCATCCTCCGCCTGCAGCCACTAAGGGTCCCCCGGGGGTGGGACCCTTGCCGTATGTGCCGGTAGAGGCACCCACCCGCAGAACGTAGAAATGCCATAATGTAGGCATTTAGACGTCCATGCGGGTGTCTTCCTCTTCCGGCCGGCTGGCGGCCGCTGCCTCGGGGGTGGGGCGCGGTGGGCGGGCGGGCTTTATCCGCGCCACTTTGCCTCTCACCGCGGGCGGGGAGCATTTGGACCCCCCCATGACGTGGTTGGCCGGGAGTTGGGCGTGGTGGCATACTGCGCACCGCGCCTTCTCCTCCCGGCAGTCCTTCGAGATGTGCCTCCTTACCGCACCGGAAGCACATATGGCTCCGGTCGATATCAGAGGGGCAGAGCTCCCTAGTGTGGCCCACACCCATGCATTTGAAACAGTGCATGGGTGTCGGCCCAACCGGAATGATCCTGATGGACGACCAGCCCACCAGGATCCGACCACGCCCGAGGAGGGCCCTTGCCGCCCCCGCCGGGCACCGGATCAGAGCTGACCCGGTGCCATCGTAGCGGGAGCGGATGCCCCCCACCCTCACGTGAGCCGCCTCGCACTCCCCCGCAGCAGCGACGGCTGCCGTCAGCGACTCTGCGGTCGCTGACTCGTCCAGGCCGACCGCTTGGATGGCGGACATTTTCTGCGGGCGGCTTACGTGGGCTACGTCGCCCACGATGGCCTGCAGCTTCGCTGCAAGCGCATCCGCCGCCCGCTCCTTGTCCGCCCCGGGGACCTCGATGACCCTGCCCCCGGTCATCGAGGCCCGCACCCTCACGTGTTGTAAACCGACCTCCGCGAGGCTGCAGCCCTTGATGGCTTTCGCCATAGTGGCGTGCAGCGTGGTGGCGGTGGCGAGGTCCTTTTTCAAGGTAATCACCACCGCCGCCGTGTCCGGGCCCTTCGGTCCCTTCTCCTTCTTCTTGGGCGCTGCCTTCTTGGGTGGGGGCACTTGGGTTGGGGGGGCGCCCTTGCCTTTGCCCTTCTTGGCCACTGTTGCCCAGCTCACCTCCTCGGGCTGCTGGCCCGAGGGGCCCGGTCCCACCTCCGGGGCCGGCGGGGCAACAGGGGCTGCCGGGGTGGGCTTCTTGGCGGCCTTAGCGGCGGCCCTGGCGGCGGCCTTGGCGGCCGCCTTGGCGGCCTTTGGCCTCCGGGGCCGGCCGTCGCCCAGCCTCGCCCTTTCGGGCTCGCTTGTGGCTGGGATCGACGTGGTCAGTCCCGCAGTCTTCGTTTCGTCGGCCTCCAACGGGGGGCGGACGATGGGCTCGGGGGGCGGGCGCTTGTTTGCCTCCCCGAGACGGGTATTGATCATACCCTCCAAGGAGGCGAACAGGTCCCGCCTGATCTCCATCAGGGCCTCCGCCAGGTCCGCAGCGCTAAACTGCGAGGACGGTGGGGCCCGGGTCCCGCCTTCTGAAGGTCCGCGCTTCGTGGAGGCGGCGTGGAGCCTCCTCAGCTCCTCATCGCGGAGGAGCGCCCGCTCCCGCAGCCTCCAATTTTCAGCTTGGAGAGCGCGGACCTCGTCGCTCACCGACTTCTTGGCCTCCATTACGTCCATGGAGGCCAGGATTCTGTGGCAGGCCCTGTTGATTTGGCCCCGCACAGCCCCATTCAGGTTCCCCGACTTGCGGGCACCCTCTATGATTTGGGCAGCCGCCCTACGTGTCTCCCCGACCGGGTCGACCACGGGCTCCTGCACCGTTTTCTTCTTTCCCCCCCCAATACCGATTCCGGACGGGGAACGGGGGGATCCTCCCGGCACGAAGCGGAGCTTTCATCGAGGAGGCTCCCCGCATCGGAGGTAGCGCAGTCGTCCGAGTCTGCGCCCTCCGCTGCGCGGGGCCTCGCTCTTGCCGCCGCCAGTCTTGCGAAACTCGCAAGTCTCCCTTTGGCCCCACCCCTTCGGGAGGTGTTCACCTTGGGGGTGTTGTCGGGCCTCGGGTCATCCTCACCTTCCTCGTGTCCTCTTTTCCGGGGCAGAGAGGTCGCCGGAGTTCCCGGCCGGACTCCGCCCTCCGAGTCCGAGTTCTCGGGCTTGGACGACTCAGCCCAGCCGAAGAAACCCGACGTCACTCGCAGCTCCTTCGTGCCTCCAGGCACTCCCTCTTCCTTCCTCCTGTCCTCACTGCTCTCTGTCATCTTATCATTTTGGCTTGCATTTTTCATTGTTGTTCCCACGAGTATGGACGAAAAGGTGGTCGACCCCCGGGTGACGCCGTTCCGGGGGCAAGGCTAGTGCCCGTGAGGGCTACTGTACAGGTCGCCCGGTATGTACAGGGTTTTTACGTCTTGTCCTGACGGGTTTTTAAAGAGTTTTCCTTTCTCGCGGGCCGGCCAATCAAGGCAAGCCCTCCGCTCCGGGCTCCCACTACTCCACAACGCCGTTCTGGTGGAGGTCGTTGCAGGATGCCCGGGCTACGGGTCGCAGAGGAGCGGCGTGCCTCACTCTGTTTTGGGCGGTTATTCCCGACGACAGTGTTACCTGCCGCCAGGCCCGCCCGGAAAGGGGTGGGGGGGGGGGGGGAAAGGAAGGGGGAAGGGGGGAAGAATAAGGGTTTTCCCTTAAAAGGATGGGAGTGGAAGGATGGGAAGAGGACCGAAGGGAAGGATGTGAGAGTCAGCCGCCAGCGCCAAGTGTCCACCAAAAGCTGGTGGGCACTTGGAGCTGTCGTTGCCCAGGGTGCGCCACGGGGAGGCCTCTCACTTGCACCCCAACCAATTTAATACCTGGGCTAATGCACCGTTTACATCGTCATAATTGTATTTCAGATAATATAATCGATTGAGCTTTGAATCGTAAAAAGCACTACAGAGTATTTCAGGGAACCGATTTTTTTGTAACCCTGGTTAGCTCGGTCTTGCAAGCTCTCTACTAGTTATAATTAATAACATTATTAATACACTGGTCTGGCCACACTTGTAAATAAGAATATGTAAGCTGTTACTGCAGAGTTCGTCCCGAGTAATACTACCCCTACTTCTAAACTGGGTCTCGAGTTCTAAGATAGAAAACAAGGTGCAGTCACTAATATTGTTTGTAAGGGGCTTTAGATCAGCACCCTTAGTTGGGAAATAAAACACCTCGTCAGCGAACCGGTCCAACGAGGCCTCCGGGAGCCGGCCTCTCGCGAAAGAGATAGAGCATAGAGGCCGTGACGAAACATTCTCGAGCTAGTGTCATCTTACCTTACAGAATGACACCCCAGAACTCTAGAAGTCTTATCGTTTATATTGTCTCGGACTAGATAATAATAAATGAGACATTTGATTTGGCAGGCGTCTCGTTTTGTCAATTAATAACCCAGAAACCTGTCCAGCAAGTTCCACCCGATAGACCCAATACAGTTTCCCTTTTCCTGCAATAGTCCTTGCACGTAGCAGGTGATGTCTTTGGCTGTATCACTGTAATAGTTCAGTCAGAGATAGTATCCGCTAGGTGTATACAGGTGTTACAAAACTACTCGTTAAGCCGAAAGGAGGTTAAATGGGGCCTTATAACGAGTCCATTCACAATATTTAAGAACCGTAGTAACGCTGTATAGCATACCCCAAAAAAATAAAAAAACTGATTTTTATGATTGAAAAATAGAAAAACTATTAAAGTAGACAATTATTAGGTACGTAGGCCTTTCTGTTAAATAATCTGGTTCCCTGGCATGACAGCTTACTAGGGTTGTTGGCTTTGATAAACTAATTATATTAGGTTGGGGAAAAAGTCTTTTCGCATTATAGTATGTATGAACTTGTAATAAAATCTCTTTGGCTATACTATTTGTATCTGGCTGGTTTTGGTATCATTGAAAGTTTAAATTTAAAAAAACAGAATTCCACGTTCAAATTAGAAAAATGTGTGATTTGCATTTGTTTTTCGTACCGCCAAGATGAGTGAATCTGTGGCGACATCTATGAACGCGCCTACAAAATACTTCACCGCCCACACTACAGTGATGTGGCGACATCTATGAACGAGTAGAAACACACGAGAATCCTACATCGCACTATCAAGATTCTCTCAGGATTTGACATATATACCAGGATCCAACATCAACAGTTGGACCGCGGTCCCCAGGCATGATCACCTAGCCTGGCGGAAGATCTTCCCTTTTAAATGGAGGAGTCTCATACCTCGCTCCTCCATAGTGGTGACCCCGACGTGATCCCCATCACTTCGCTTCAAGCTCAGCTGCATTCACACAGCAAGCCAGCTTTGCCTTTATCAGTTCCATCGCAGCCGACTCACCGTGCTTCCTGGTTCTGCAAGGCACACTTCATGCGACAGCACGCATCGCCCACACCACAGTTCACCTGCAGCACACGTCCGGACCTCAGCTGGCTCCTCACTCTCCGGCGTGGCGGTTTCTGCACACGTGGACTACTGTGGGAAGCCTCAACCCATCGCAGCTATCCCGCTCAGTCTCGACTCACCGTAGACTTCCGAGCAGCACTGGCACTTGCAAGCTATCAGCAATGATGCAGCAACAACAGATCGACCTCTGGTCTAGGAAGGGAGTGATGTGGCGACATCTATGAACGCGCCTACAAAATACTTCACCGCCCACACTACAGTGATGTGGCGACATCTATGAACGAGTAGAAACACACGAGAATCCTACATCGCACTATCAAGATTCTCTCAGGATTTGACATATATACCAGGATCCAACATCAACAGTTGGACCGCGGTCCCCAGGCATGATCACCTAGCCTGGCGGAAGATCTTCCCTTTTAAATGGAGGAGTCTCATACCTCGCTCCTCCATAAATCTAATGAAGAAATTCGATTAATTTTCAAATTTTACTACAAAAAAGGTAAAAATGCAACGCAAGCCGTGAAAAAAAATTGCGATGTTTATGCACCTAGTGCAGTGTCTGTGAGAGTAGCACAAATTTGGTTTAAGCGTTTTCAATCCGGAAATTTTGATGTCAAAGACGCACGTCGCTCTGGTCGCCCCATTACGGATAAAATGGATGCCATTTATGAAAAAGTGGAGCGAGATCGGCATATCAGTAGTTACGACGTAGCTGAAGAACTGGGAATTGACCACAAAAAGGTTTGGCGCATTTGAAAAAAAACTGGGTACACAAAAAAGCTAGATATTTGGGTACCTCACGAGCTCACTGAAAGAAACCTAATGAACCGTGTACTCATTTGTGATTCTTTATTACGACGTCATGAAACCGAACCATTTTTGAAGAAGCTGATAACTGGTGATGAAAAGTACGTGATCCACGTACGACAAGAACCTGCGAAAAAGGTTGTGGTCAAAGGCCGGTCAGGCTTCACAGACTGTGGCGAAACCCGGGTTAACTCGCAACAAGGTGATGCTGTGTCTGTGGTGGGATTGGAAGGGCATTATTCATTATGAGCTGTTACCACCAGGCAGGACCATCGATTCTGAACTCTACTGCAAACAACTGATGAGATTAAAGCAAGAACTTGAGAGAAAGCGGCCGGTATTAATCAACAGAAGGGGTGTGGTTTTTCATAATGATAACGCTAGACCTCACACATGTTTAGCCACTCGGCAAAAATGAAGAGAGTTTGGCTGGGAGGTATAAATGCATCCGCCGTATAGTCCTGACCTTGCACCTTCAGATTTCCACCTGTTTCGGTCTCTTCAGAATTCTTTAGGCAGTTTCAGGTTAACATCACGAGAGGACTGCCAAAACCACTTTTCGCGGTATTTTGATCAGAAGTCCCAAACATTCTATAGCAATGGGATCATGTCCCTACCTACAAGATGGTAAAAAGTAATCGAACAAAACGGTACCTACATACTTTAGTTAAATGTAAATAAACTATATTAAAAATGTTTTGAATTTTCTTAAAAAATGCGAAGGAACTTTTTCCCCAACCTATTATTTTTACGGTATCTTGTAACACGTTGTATTCAACACATTAAAGAACCTACAAGAGGCTTCTACCTGTTGGGTCTGTATCCCGACGCACGTTATCCAATAATAAACATGACACTAAATAATTTTACTGCAAACAAAAACAAGAAACAAATAATGCAAAGAGACAAGCTCAGCGACTTCAATGATTCTCTTTGATATAATATCTGTTTCGGCTTATCCTAGTACTGTATTTGGAAATGGTTATAAGTAATTAATATTTTTGTTTATTTAATTTAATTGGGATTAACATCAGATACACTGTATGGTGATAAATCAGAGCAAGAGATATGCAAGTCCATAGAGGACCCTCAAGTATAACTGCCGTATGATCTTGGCGAATTTGTCTGGTCGTTTTAATTCGGGTTTTCTTGAAGCTGACGGCTTTTACATCCATCCTCTGAGAATAGTTTGACTTTGTAAAAAAAACTTTCGCCGCTATTGACGAGTTTGGTATTTTAATGTCGGAAAGCTGAGTATTGTTTCCACATGATGATTCACTTGTCACCCTTACCTATTAACATTGACAGACCAACCTTTAAAGTCTGTAAGCTTGTGGTATAATTTTCTTTTCCGGAATATCAATATACATATTAACTTAGGTCTGCCGTTTATAGTCCAACAGATGTAACGGATTTCCTGGGGTGATCGATTAAGTCCGCGTAAGGATTTTTTATTTTGTTTGAACAGAACCAAAAAAAAAAACAGGTATAATTAAAAATAAATAAATTTATTTTAAAACATAGTAACATAAATGAGTCCTAATTCTCCAAAATGAAGTATGGCAGGACGTCCAATGGCGCCGGGTAGCTGTACAGCCAGGTTGGGCCAGTGTACTGCTCGCCAGTGTAAGGGTCTCGCCAGACACCTCGAGGCAAGTACACGTCACGGGCGACGGCGCCTTGTTCCAGGACTGGGGCAGCCAGGTAGCGGTCGCCGAGCAGGAATTCTGACAATCGAAATTTGTTCCATATAAATGTTATAGAAGAGTGGATCTTATTTCTATTAAAATAAGGTCACACTAAGTATGAAATAATCTACTTTTATTGGGTTAATTAGGTATAAAGCGAACATTCTTTCTAAGCGAATTATATTATGAAAAGATAGAGTTTGTTTGTGGGTTTGTATGTTATGAAATCATTGTAAACACTATTTCCCTAATTAAAAAAAATACACTACACTATCGCGGACGGTAGCTCATATGTTTATAAACATATAAGACATTTATACTGTTCAAAAGAAGATGAAAGGGGTTTCGCAGAATCGACCTCGCTTACAATCTCTCGCGCAGAAATCAGCCTTTGCACTCTTATTTTATGGACTGAAGTTACTTTATACCAAAATTAAGGTGACACATAAAAGATTTCGTGATTTATGATACATGAAATTTATCCCCCCTATTGTAACCAATAACATACCATCCCAAACGCCAAGAGCGACTTCATCGGTAGGATCCAGCCACCAGATGGGAGCATTGACTGGCTCCCCATAGTCGACTGATGCCTTCATGGCCGCCACGATGTCGTCGGCGATATCCGCGTGCAGTTGAGTGTATACACGGCAGATTTCTACCGCCTAAAAGATGGAGAAGTCAGTCAATAGTGTTGTAGGCCGAAAAACAGGGCATACCTATTCGTGCCGTGAAGTTGTCGAGTTCTAAAAGTCTGTTTTACACCAAAAATGTCATTGAAAAATCATCTTTATTGCTTTTGAAATAAGAGTAATGACACTGATGTACCTTGTCATAATAATATAGGGTTCATTTTTCTATAACACCTTACACTTAACACTTACCTGTCAAAACGAATCTAGGACCTAAAGCAAAAGATTTTCTTGTCACTTATTTATAAAACACCTGTTATTTATTCAGCTACGTTGCTGACTGTACAAAGAACCCACCTCATCGTCATGGTCCCAGGGCACGAACGAGTACTGTAGCGTCGGCATGAATACATTAGCCTGGAGCCACCTGACGAACAGCTCCTTGCTCGGAGACTCATTGTAGCCATTTCCTCCAATCATGTCTGGCAGCACCAGGGTGTAGCCGTTGAGGTTCATTGCCAGCAGGGTGGTGACCAGGGTAGCCAGGCCGTTGTTGAAGTCCCAGTAAGTGTCCTTGTCTACCATGCGGATGAATACTGGCAGGTCTTGGGTCCTGGATTTAGAAATATTTTTTTACTACTTACAACATAGTTTATGAAAAGGTGGTTTTTCAATTATGAGATGGGTTCATGTTTCAAAGCTGATATTTTTATAGTCTTTTGACCGGTTTAAGGCAAGTGCAGTTGCCAGAAGACACCTGTCGGCAGTCAGTCAGGCGGGTACTACAAAGTACCCACCACCGTTCTATGGCTTTCTTACTATGTTCTTCTTCATCACAATTCTTTTTTTAATATAGTTATATTAAAAGTAAGCTTTAACTGCGAAAGTACCTCATTCCAGATCTGATCTCAATCATCGGTCCGAACTGAGCGACGGCCCTCACGTAAGCTTGTACGATGTTTCCAGGGTGCAGATCGATGTCGCCATTTTGTACGGGGATCTATTGGATGAAGAAAGAAAATCTTTATTTTTTTAAATAAAGTAAAATTGTCTTGTGAGTCCTCTAGATCCTCAGTCCTTCTGACCTCACCCATAACTTATCGATCGTAGTACTATTAATTATTCACATTGTGGTAGCGACCAATCTACACAACCCAAATAAAGTTCAGGGTGTCGTAAGAGGTAATTTAGCAGTATTACTTTGATCACAAATACATATTGGGTAGACTCCAAATGATTGGGAATAGGGCAAGCAGTTGACGAAAGCTTACCTGAGGAGACCAGCTTGACTCCCCAGCGTCGAACTTCACGGAATCAATATCGTAGGTCTCGATTAGATTGCGGATCCTGTCAGTGTACCAGGTGGATGCTTCAGGGTTGGTAAAGTCGATATACGCCGGGACGGAGCCATTATTGTTCCACCATGAGGTATCTGGGCTGCCTTCTTCATTAAGGACCAGGTAGCTGATAAAAATAAATATTTTTAAATAAAGGTTTCTTCGAAAAGGAATTGGATAAAAACTTCAAAAGCTTATTCATGGATATGTTTAAAGCTGGAAATACACACTCACCCTTTCTCCAGAGCCTCTGAATACCAAGGATCGCAATCCTTATTAATGAACGGATGAACCCAAATAGCTACTCTGAAACCCAAGCCTTTGATATCCTGGACCAACTTTTTGAGGTCAGGGAGTTTCTTCTCTTGAACAGTCAAAGATCCGTAGCAGATCTCCCAAAGATCATCAATTTCGAACTGAGCGTTGGGGAATCCACTGTCTTTAATCTCGTTGGCGAACGTCCATAGCAGTTCCTGGTCGATTTCACGGGAGTACCTGGCCCATGTGGACCAGACTGGATACTGGATCATCCTGTAGTCCGGGATGCCAGAAGGTTTGCCCAAATACGTAGCGACGGCGTGCTGATGAGCGACCTTAGCATTTTCAAAGAACCAGATGTCGTATTTCAATGAGTTATGAGTACGTTTTTTTGAGTAAGGATCTGCAACTTTGGCAGTGAAGCAAATGTGGTTGCTCAATATATTGTGATGGTCAACGAAGAGTGGTGACTCTGGTTGGACATAGATGTACTGTCCGGCGGAGTTGAGCCAGTATCTCTCAGATACGGCGGAATTGTCTTCCTCTTTGGATACGATGGAGTATTCTTGAAGGTTTCCGTTTTGGATCGGCCAGTACTGTTTCTTTTGCTCTGGACCGCCGTACCATTGCTTGGAGCCTGTATGATGAATTTAAATGAAAATTGCACAGTAATTTACCTGTAGTCTCCATTTTTATAAAGAGACCCGATTAAATTCAACGCAACTAAATAGAATGCTTACCAAAATCGAAGCAGTCTTCGAACACCCTATCGGCTGGGCCATCCCACGCCACTGTGAGCTTGTAACCGCCGCTCTCTACACTGTACGAAGAGTAGATCTCGAACGATACGCCTTCCTCGTCGGTGGAGATCTTGCGACCAATGTGGCCGAGGTACTCAGGACCGGATTCTGTTGATGCTACTACTGATGAAAAGGGGACTTAAGGGAATCAATGTACACAGTTTTAGTAAGTCCAGCGTTAGCCTATTAATAGTCAGAAATATATAATGAGAAACTAGTCCTTTTTGGCGTTAATGGATGTCATAGGAAAATCAACCCTGTTGCTTTATAAAGACATTCTCTAAGACCATTTTTACTCGTCAAATAGAACAGCTTATATGGAACAGACTGTAAGCTGAAGACTTACAGTAAAATGTATAAAGATCCAAATAAAAGGTAACCTAATCCTTCTATGACAGAGAATCAGACACTATAAAAAAAAAGAAACTTGCCTTTAACTGCGGTGAGGATGAAGCCGCCATCATCATGTTCGTCCACCAGGAACTCCCGGGCGTTTGGGGACCTCGGCACGGCACAGAGCGCCACCGTCGCTCCTAAACATACATATATTTGTTTTAACTATATTTTATTACATCATAGTTCAACATAGTCCAAGATGTTACTGGGTTCTATTCCAAGTCGAGAAGGTACAACTGACATTTCTATATCTTCAATAGTTACCTGAGACATTGGTAATGCTCACCACATCTCACGTTAGGAATTATAATACTTTTCTTCAACTATCGTGCAAATGTTCATTGATTCTACATCTGTCGCAGTAATTAACACCTTGTCACCATCACGAAAAGTTGAAAATCGATAACCACGCCCAAAAAGAAACCACCAACCTGCGAGGAGTAACAGCCACTTCATCATGTGATCACTGCCACTTAGACTGTTAACTGTCTCACGTCCACCACAATATATATTTATCAAAATTTATCTTAAAGTAAATCTCTCGATACGGAGATATGAAAGACAGATAGTATAGGAGGCTGCGGATAGATAAATCACTCGACCAAATCCCCAGCGATGTTACACGGGTTTGAATTCACAGGATGTTGGTTTCTGGACATAGATACAAGATATAAATAGCCTAGGTCATTCATCACACACCATAATTACAGGCACATGATACTTAACAACTCCACGTCTCAGGGTCGACAACGCATTGGCGATGCCCCTGGTGTTGCAAATGACCATAGGTGACGGTGACCACTTACCATCAGGTGGCCCGCCTGCTTGTGTGTCGGCCCATGCGGAATTAAACAAACTTTGTTGTACTGTTTTTTTATACTTCTCCTGTAGAATTCTATTGTATTTCTATTGTATAGATATTTACACCTGGAAATTTATTTATAAAAATGCGTAATTAGGTACTTACTTTTGATCTTTATAATGTTAGTATTTGTACTAAAAACTAGTGACCCACCCCGGCTTCGTCTGAGTGGGATATATAATATATAATAAAGGGGTAATGTAAGTTTGGATATCTCAGAAATATCTCATACTATTTCAAAAATTATTTCACTGATTAAAAGCGACAATATTCCCGAGTGCATAGGCAGCATAAGTCATCTTATCATCCCGGGATATTTTTTTTGTACTATATATGTATATATTTCTAACCGAAACAGAGTTATACAAGTGCACTTCTGCTTCACGGCAGAAATGGGTGGTAGCACTTCCCCGGACGAACTCTGCACTAAGAGCTCTACTACTCTAGATTCGATTCTTCTTCGTCGACTAAGTTTGTTTAAGATAATTCACGGTATGGCTTCATCAGCTTTCTATACCTGCAAAGTAAGTTACCTAAGTATTAAATTTATCATCCTTTAAAATATTCTAGAAAGCGAAATTGAAACGAAGGTAACATTAGTATAATTTCTTGATTAAAACATCAGCATGTAAGTATATTTTATGAAGTTTAAAGGCCGGCGCTCACAGACAGAATCAAACGGCATGACACGGTAAAGTATTACTGTACGAGTATATTGTTGTTATAAGAACGGTGGACCGGACGAAAGATTTGAAGGGGTTGAACTCTTAGTGCAGAGTTCGTCCGGGGAAGTACTACCACCATACCCATTTCCTACGTAAGGCAGTAGTGCACTTGTGCCCGGGTAGAAAGGTAAGGGGGCCGATGAAATTACAGGGACATGAGATTTAACAATTTCACCTCAGGTTCGACAACGCATTTGTGATGCCTCGGTATTTCAAATGTCTATGAGGGGCCGTAACTACTTACCATTAATGGTGGAAAGGTGGAATGTCTGTCTGCTCTCAGTGTAGAATCTGTTCGGAAACCTATCACGTGACGTGAAGCAGTAGCGTACTTGCACTACTGTACCTCTACCATGAGTTGCTATCGAAACATACTTTAGTCACTAGCGAGTAAACTACTATCGATACAGTATTTCTCGATAGCAACTGTCAAATTTGTGACTCATGGTACCGAATTTCTATAGCAAACGTTACTCACTAGTGTTTACATTTCGATAGGTTTTTTACCTATCGACTCGTACTATCGATTTTAGTTCTTTAGGTGACCGCTAGTGGCGCTGTACAGATTTGCCATAGAAATGTTTTACGCCGTCGCTAACGAGTACGTACGTTGAAAACTCATGGTAAAGGCACTGTTTCTGCAAGAAATGCGAAAAACATCATACGCGTCGTTGGTATTAATATCACGACTGTTTTATTAAGAATGTTAGAAATATATTAAAATTATAGTTGATTCCGATTAATATAGAATATTTTTAGATTTTTTTTTTATACCTCAGGGCCGACAAACAAGCACACGGTCCACGTGACATTTGCAACAACAGAGCATCGCCAATGTGTTATCGTCCTAAGACATACTCGTATATTTAAGTCTCATATGCCTGTGATTTCACCGGCTCCCCTACCTTTCTAATCGAAACCCAAGTAATACAAGGGCACTACTGCTTCACGACGGAAATGGGTAGTACTTCCCCGGACGAACTCTGCACTAAGAGCTCTACTACTCAAAGCTTCCCACAATATACCCAAATCTCCCTATAGCGATGTTATCAAAAAATGAGAGCAAAGAAATAAAAAGGTTTTAAATATTTTCTGCTTTCCAATGCCGACTTGTCGGTGAACGTCGGCCCTTAATCTTCAAGCACGACTTGGGCCCATACAGGTGAGTAGGTAGAGTTTGAAGTTTGAACCTTATCTTCATGCCGATAAGATACAGTCGGTCATCATTGAGTAGTTTGTTTACCTAGCTTATTTATTGATGCAATAGGTATAAGGAAATTGTTATTTGTATGAACTTGAGTAGGTGACTTGGATAATTGCAATCACATCTGTCGGACCCTACATGATATAATGGAGATATTGGGCTCTGGGTTTCTACCACCACTACTGTCATTCAACTTGATCAGACCCCTTATTCAGCTAATACACCTTTCTTTAGCCCGCGGCGTAACGAGGCTTCGGAGAGCAGACCTCTCACGTGATTGTGTAAGAAACGAAAGAGCAAAGAGGCATCGTATTTAGTTTAATTTACCTTACCTATCATAAGTATTTTTTTTCCATACCTAAACGTCTTTTGTTTGACACAAATATAATTCAGGGCAGCATGAATCGCGTTATTCTCTGGGAATGCAACAATACTCAGAACAGTATTACCTACGGCTTCTTCACATCGTCAGCGCTTTTGTAATGTTCGCTGTGACTCACACCACTGTAATAATAATTGATCATTTGCCTGCCCTGTTCCTAATTATTTGAGGTCGGCGGAGTATGTGTACTGAGTTTCCAGTCGGTTAATCGCACCTTTATTATTACAAGAGATGCAACATCGAGTTTATTTTTATATAATCGTGTTAATAATAAATGAAATATTTCATAGTGTATCATCATGTTACATCTCGGTTTCTTCCGATAATTGCACAAAATTAATATTAATTTACATGAGAGATGTTAACACGTAACAATTTTAATAAGTATTTTAATACTTGTTATGCTAGAATTCTTTTTACAACGATATCGCTGGAACGCAATTAGGACAGACTTGGTGACAGTTACTTAGTCAATGGTGCCAAGTAAGTCGATTTGTCTCTGTATTGGCTAGTTTTGAAGGGAGCAAATAAAATAGAGATAAGGCCAAGTTAGGAGTAAGTTGTGAAATGATTGTAACGAATCATTTGATTCTAAAGTTAGGAATTGATTAGGAAATAATATTAAAATACTTTCTATTTGTACCTTAATGGAATTTATCATTCAATTGATTAGATACCTTCATACAATATTATGGGAAGCATTGGTTTCCAATGAAACTTATAGAAGGATTTGATAAAAAAATATTACTTACAGGAATTATTTCGCCAATGTGTCATTATTGCAGTTGATAATAATAATATTTAATATTACATCCTGATAAGGCTTGGTAACATTGAAATTGAGCTTTAACAGTATGAAGTGTAGAAGTAAAGGAGGACCATCTCAGTGTACTAAAAAGTGTCCGTTGAAAGGGAAAGAATTAAGGTGGCGCTACTGTAGTAAGTGGAAGAATTTTAAATAGAGCGCCACAAATTATTAGAGTAGGAAACACAATTAATAGAAAAGGAAAGAAACATTTCCGTTTTGTTAAAGCGCATTTTTAAGATTATTATAATATATAGACAAATATGAGTATGGAATAAAATTATAGGTACAGTGTTTTAAGAACCCCAATTAATTGTAAATAGGAAATAGAAAATAGTTTTAAAGAATTACCGGAAACCAACCCAGCACACTTCACTCTGTTCATATCATTTCCACTTGCTATGCTAGCGCTATTTCGGTGAGAATTCAAAACCTAATTTGCTGTTTACAAGGGGACACTTTTTCGACTAATCCCCCATACAAGATGGTCCTCCTTTACTTCTACACTCCATAATTATTGAAAAAGCGGTGGATTGTTTTCGGTTACTTGTGGGCTGGAAAAATAGTAGGCTATTCAGATCCGGCTAGACTTGGCAACATTTAACTGAAGTCAAGTAAGAGAGAACAAATTAGTGCGTCAAAAAACGAAAAAAACAAAAGTGAGCGGTTCAGCGTTGAATTTTCGCAATGGCAGATCCTAGAATTCGTCAAATAAAAATAAAAACCGGCGTTGTGAAACGCATTGCTAAAGAAAAAGTTGTGTATGAGAAGGAAGCTGAACAGCAGAGAAATAGAATACAAAAGATAAAGGACGAGGGACAGGACGAACATAATATTCGGAAACAGGAGGAAGTTCTGCAAGAGTCGCTGATGATGGTCCCTGACTGCCAAAGGCGGTATGTACACTTTAAAGTAAATCACATCAATAGTTTCTATGATAAATTCTGACTGTCCTTTTTAAGGTAGTTTTCTTGCATTGTTAAGTTCAATTCGCAGATGTTTTTAAGGTTAAGTACGTATTAGTTTTGTAGAATTCTTTGTTCGCAAGTTTGAGTTCAAAAATTATGCATGACTCATCTTTTTGTGATCGTATTGTCTTTGTTGAGTCGAGTCATGGTTGTTAACACACGCGTAGGTAGGTAGCTTCTAATATCTTATAGATTGAGTTTACCTTAATTTTTTTCTTCAATAATCGAAACGTAAAACCTAAGTTCCTTCCACACTATTTCTTTTGTTATTTTTTTCATAAAAACTTAATTAGCATATAAGATAATTATATATGATACTGTTGCAGGTTAGTAAAAGCATTTGCAGACCTCAAAAACATATTAGACACAGAACAAGACCTTAAAGACAACGAGGACTACATAGCTGCCCAAAAGGCATTGCAAGACGCAGAGAGCCAACTGCCAGAAACCGCTTGATTATAATTCCATACAAATATTTTTTACTATTACTTTTATAATATTTTGTAACAATCATGTCTAACCGTAACTTTTATAATAATGATCACGGGAATAATTTTACATTCCAAAATAATTTCGCACCACAAACATCAATACCGCCACCACCTTTTCCACCCCCAACTTTTATACCGCCACCTATTCCGCCGCCACATTGTCCGCCACCACATTGTCCGCCACCACCTTGTCCGCCGCCACCTTGTCCCCCGCCACCTTGTCCGCCGCCATTTTATATGAATACTCCTCCACCAATGTTGTCATCAGAAATTACTGATCAAAAGTTTGTTAGGAGTTTTGAACGGAAAATTCCTATAAAAAATCAAAAGGTTGCAAAACATAATTCAGTATCAATCTCTCAAGTACGTGAGCAATTGTATGAAATGGTTTTAATTTTGAATGAATTGAAAAAGCAGGAAGACACCTTAGAAAATAATATTGATGCACTTTCGGATGAAGAGTGGAGTTCCTACCTAAAAGAAATAGAAGAAAAGAAAGCTAATATCAACAAACTGTTGAGCAACATCAATGATTCACAATTAGATACACTACGGAGGCTTGTAGCTAAAAGAGCTGCTAAGAGATTGCGGTTGAAAAGAGTTCATTCAACAAAGAAAAGAGAGAAAGAAGAATGGATTAAAGAATCACAAGAGAGGTCTCGGAAGATTGATGAGAATTTGCAGAAAGTTAAGGATGACATCAATAAAGTTAAACAGGTATAAATAAATAAATATCCTGGGTCATTCTTTATATGTGGTGATCCCAAACTAAACAGAGCTTGTACTATGGAAACCAGATAATGAATATACTACTTACCAGTGATTAAGTAGGCCTGCATAGGTACTTATAAACAGTCTGACTCTATGGAAAGTACCTTTAACTCAGAAGAGCTGGCAATAACTGCTTAAAACTTTAACCTTCCTTCTATCAAATCTAAAAGGCTGACTGATTTTCTTATCCAAAACTGTCCAAGTCATAATTAAGTTAAAGTAAATACATACCTAATCAACCTGATCCCAAGTTAAGCAGAGTGTACTGCTTGAAGTATGGCTACCAGGTAACTGATATACTACTTTTTAAATACATACTTGTATAGATATTCACACCCAGACACAGAACAAACAGACATGCACACAAATGTATGTCTTGGGTGGAAATCGAACACGCAACCGTCGGTTTGGCAGTCAGGGTATCTAACCACCAAGCCAACTGGCATGTCAAACTATTTTCTTTTCAGCAAGAACAGGCCAAACTACAAGCTGATATTGTTCTCAAAGAGGTCCTAAGAAAGAGAATTGATGCAAAGAAGTGTGTCACAAAGCTGGATGCATTGATGAAGCTCCGTAAAGCAAGAGAGAACACGGCTAGGGGACGGGGCGAGACAGTGTCGATGAGTGAAGCTGTGGCTTTTATTAGAAATATTGGTAAGTGTGTTATTATATTCTGTCAACATAAATTTTTGGATTTTGTTGTATACTTGGCTTAATTCTATTTACTGTGCGTAGTATTCTATTCAAAACAAATCATTCATTAATATTGCTAGTACTGCTTAATTTTATAACTGAAAAATGAGATTATTCCCTTGTGTGGATTCATGTATTTTCTTGTTTCTTACATAATATGTACGGATAAGACTGTTACTTCTGGTTTCCTCAATGATATCAATTTAGCCAACTATCTTATTTTATAGGAAAATTAAAAACCCTCTGGTCGCAAAAGCTATCGGCATACGAAAAGGAAGAAGCGGAACAACGCGCCAAACTGATGGAAGACAGTCAGGACTTGAGCATTGCTACCAACGAAACAAAGCAAGAGGTATCTGCTAACCTGAACAAGTGGCTGGAAGTAATGTTTGGAGGTGGTATGCCACAGATGGACTTTCAAGGAGATATCGGGAGATTTGTTGCTGTCAGGTTGGTACTTTGTTATTTTTGGAAGCTTATGGGTGTAAGGTAATTTGGGCAGAATAGTAGACGTAAAGTATTAATTGTCTTGACAGTCTACCTATTCATCATTTAAAAGGAATAAACTTCAGGGCTTTAGTTCGATACTCTGGGCTAGCTAGTGAATGAGCCAGCTAGAAAAGAGGAGCCTCCACAAACTTACCTGTAAGAAAGTATGTTCCTAGAGATAGGCAGGATCGAATCACCTCCCACTACCGGCACCTGTATTCAGTACTAGCTGCTCCCTGCGGTTTCACGCGTTCCATTCAAGTTTCAAAAATAATGTATTCGAGGTTTTCTTTTTGCTCGGCTCCTATGGATCATAGCGTTATATACCTTCTTTAAAAATAGGGGTAAAAATAAATAAATAAAATCATTTTCGGCTGGTAGCTCTAGAAATTAGCATGTTCCAAGGAACTATTCTTTTTCTTTTTTATATTAGTATATGATGCCTAATTTAATTAATTATATAATTTCAGAACACAGTGGGATCAGTTTCTAAGCAACGAGGGTACATCGCTTCCCATCGGATGGGTCCCGCCACCCTCCTGACATACCGCAATGAAGTATTAATTATTGTATTTTGTATATTTTTATAGCTTTCAATCTAATTGCTTCCGTTTCTAGTTTACAATTTCTTATTTATTTGTCTTTTGTAAACGTGGCCTTAATTGCGATGTGCTTTCCTTCGAGAAATAAAAAGATTGTTTTTAAAAGCGTTTTTATGTCGTGACTACATTTAATTTTATTTAGTAAAAAGTTTAATGTTAATGATCGATATGTGTATGCTGCCTACGGACTCCAAAACGGCTGGACCGATGTTGATAAATTTTTCAGGCAATCTTCATAATCAACCCGGCGGGCCCTGTGAGGTTTGGCAGCGCGTTGTCAGATAGGGATTCTTCTTATTTTGCATTTTTGTGTACTTCACATTAATTTGTGCTACCCTTGAAGCCGGGGAAAGTCGCTATTTATTAATAAAAGTCGTCATATTCGGCATATTTCAAGTCTTTTTATTCATTACAATCTTTCATCATATAGATTTTTCAGTATGAAATTACAAGGTAAAAACACACCGACAAATATCACCTTTAATATTTATATTCTAATTAAGTTTAAAATTAATCATACAGATATAATGTTTATGCATCGAATTGTTTATAATTGAACTAAATTTTGATAGATCTAGTAGTATGATATTAAGAAGTTTCGTCGAAAATACAAAAACAATCTCACACCGTGCAAATCATACTACAAGAAAAATAATTTCGTATGCGCTCAAATAAGATAATTCTATCTTAGAAATATAATATAAAATATGACACAAAACGGAGCTTTTAGACAAGACGAAATTATACATTAGCTTTTAGGGTTCATCGTTCATACGCAAACATAGTTTGTTCAAAACAGCTACTTGGGGCTTAAACTTAACATTTAATTTCACCTTTTCTATTCACGTCTCGTGTCAGAAACTTACACACAACACCGCTTCGTCTACATATTATTGAGGTAATACGGCATAACTCACGCGTTATAAATGTTTGCTTTTTTTACAATAGTGACATCTTTTACAAGGCGTATTTTATTGGTTTTAAGTACATCACTTAACTGACACCGTCCTACGCGCGTACAACATGTACTAAGTACGTTACGATTTGTTGTTTAATCAACAGCTAAATCGTGATAATATAACGTACTAGCGTTAACAGAATAAATAGTCTTGTGTCACTCTCCACTCAGACGTGTTAAGAAAATAAACAATCTCACTTTTCGATATACAATTTTTATAATCACTTCGATACCGTAAATATTTAAACTAGATATGCCGCGGCAATGTTTCTAAAGTCTGTAATTTCAGAGAAACAACATCACAATCTAATTCAATTCTGCTTTGGGCCTGCCTAAACGCTATACACAATTTGTACCGTAACGCCTTCACACAAAAGCGATATTGCCAAGTGAACAAGTTATCTTTTAGTAGTGTTAATTCGAAATGGACACGAAGATTTCAATACTGAAACCATTGCCTACCCTATCGGGGATAATGGGTATAACCCAAGCTTAATGTACTCAATCAAGTAGCAAGCGGGAGATAGACCTCGGGTTACGTACAATAATAATATCATATTCATTAAATTGCAATTAAAGAAAATTGCTCGCTCATTAATGTTTTTTTTCTTTTATCTATATAATTTTTAATTAGCTCATATAAATGAGCGACAAACAAGCTACAATGGTGCCAAATTTCACGTCAATAGCATTAATATTTGCTAAGAAAAACGAGTGTTATATGGCCTTTTTTCCATTTTGGGTACATAGTCGTATTATGTATTTGACTTCGATTATTTTTATAGCTATCATCGTGTTATGTTTCTTTCGTCAACATTATTATAGTGGAATTTATTATTTATTTGGCTTCTAGAAACCTAGGATAGGTCCATTTCGAATTATCACATATCTAAAGTAATAATAATAGGCTCTTAACAGATCCGTTTTTAATGTTACATATTGCATTATGTATGCCACAACCTTATTACCATATTTTTTTACTGGGGAATACTTTAATTTTCTATTATACTTGTTTGACCACAATCTTACCATGCTTTGTGACTATGTGGTCGATGGTGGTAAGGACACAGCCTGCGAGGGAACTTTCACATCAATATTGCTTGGCAAAAGATTTTAAAATAATGGCCAGGCGATGCTTCCCTTCACGCTTCAAGCTTATCGAAGGATTCGAACTCCCGACCACTGTGCTATCATCCCACTGAATTATACTATTCCCGCAGTAAAGAGTACATCAGTGGCAATCCTTATAGTTAAAGAAAACAACATAATATTCCATCTAACATTAGACTAATAGAACAAAAAATAAATATTTACACAACCCCTCTCATAATGGGCATTTACATTGGCCGTTACGTCCTTAAGTGTAGGCAGAGGTCTCAGCGATGATAATCACATTTTACATTAGATATTTAATGTCCTAACATGAAATGTGATGTACATAGATGATTCTCTCTTGGGCACTTTACCAATCTCAGGCTCTGCTTCTTTATGTAGGTAATCATTTCAATTCATTTCTACACAAAGAAACATTTATACGATCTTGCCTACCCGACAATCGAACCCTGGACTATCTACTAGATGACCACTCGACCACCGAGGCGATACTGAGAAAACACTCCAAATGAAAAACCAAATAAGAAAAATATTAATGTGTGAAATAAAAAAAACCTGTGCAAAAATACTATTAGTTTGCAAAATGTAAACAACAATGATGTAGCTCTCGTTTCAACGACCAGTGTAAATGCACCATCATTAAGTATTTATAGAAGAACTTGGATTTTTCGTTAAACGCTGGCGCGTTAGATAGAGGGGGGAGGGGGCGGCTACTGCCACAGCGCCGCGTAGTTCCCGATGAGCGGCGCGGGCAGCGGGCCGCCGGCGGTGAAGATGCGGGTGCCGCTGTCGTCGTAGCAGTGCGTGTAGATCGCCGGCACGTGCTTCACCTGGTTGAACCCTTCCGCCTCCTCGTCTGGGAACTGCACACAAAACATATTTATTTTATGTGTTCTGTGTGTGGGTGTAAATATCTAAATAAACATGTAATTAAGAGAAAATAAAGGTTTTATAGTACAATGTAATTTGCATAATACAAGCTCTAGTTAGTTTGGGATTATTTATCTAATAACACAGAAACATTTATTTTAACTTTACTCTACTAACAAGTCGAACCCAGGACTTGCGAGCTTCGTATACACTCTTCCACTGCAGCGACCATTTACCTCAAACCCCTTGTATATAATATTATGCTAAGACATTCTTATACACTATAATTCTAATTAATGTTTATAGAACTCACCACATAGCCTCTTGAAGCCTTGAGAGTGACCGTCTTAGACGAATGAATATTGCTTTCTAGATATTTGCCCGCTCGTATGTCGTAGAACATTAATAAGCCTGGAAATAAGATTGAGGATCTTAAATATTTTTTGATACATCATTTTGGAAAAATCTGAAAGCAGTTGGAGGATCAAAAGAACATTATGTTTTAATCCAAATACAGTGTACTAAATTATGTAAATTTAGAATAAACAAAATTTTGATAGCATTTTTTATTTATTACTATTAAAAACATTTTACAACATAATTACAATCATTACAATCTAAAAAATCACGGAGGTTTGTCTCGATTGCAAGTGACATGATTTAAATGTACACTGCCTTTAAAAAGTCTAAATTTAAAACCACGTTTCTTGTACACCCACCCTCCTTTAATTTTAGGTTTATATAATTTGATGTTATTGCGTCCATAGTAGTAAATACTATGTGAATACTTATTGCAGTTCAAAAGATACAGACCAATGCAGGGAATAGGCAGCTTTAGGCAATAAATAACACCAAAATTCAATGCCAGTTTAGGCCTTAGAACGGCACTTATGAAAGTAAAAGCTACTAAAACTTACCACCGTGTCGATAGTCAGCTTTCAACTGAGAAGAACTGGCAAGAAACTCAGTAAGATTACATTTATAATCATACTTTGTTGGCTTCATATTATAATTTAAAATAACAATGTGTAGGTTAGTTACCGAGCCCAGTGCCGATGGTAAGCATGTCCCCGCGGAAGCTGGCCGAGCGGATCCCGCAGCCGTTGTACCGCGACGTGATCTTCTTGACCGACTGCAGCGTGCGACAGTCAAGAAGCAAAGTATACGACTTGCAACCGATCGCATACACGCCGCTCTCCTGGTGGACAAATGGAGAAAAAAAAAATTAAACCAAAATTAGAAATGCAATTACTTTAAAGTCTATGATACTGAAGACAGTTCAGTTCGGAAGTTAGATTTCAACTGAGAAGAACCGACGAGAAACTCAGTATGTATATTCTACCAATATGATTAACGGGAAGGTTTGATGTATGTATGGTAGGGTTGCCAGGTTGCCACACCTAATAGCCGGACACCCTACATTATTGAGGATTTTCTATCTCAGTATTAATAACGACAAAAAAAAATATGTTAAATCAAGCTTGTCTATTACGTGCTCGTTTACGAAGTGTGAATAGCCCTACAAAAGCCGTACGAGCCGGACACCGGTTATTTTGGCCGGACACGCAAACGAAAAGCCTATGTCAGCCTTTATCCGGACGCCTGGCAACGCTATATGGATGGATGTACCTCTTTCACTCTAAAACAACCTAACGGATTCCGATGAATTGGCACATAGATAGAATGCCTGGAATAACATTATAGCACCTACTTTTAATCTCGGAAAAAATTAAGATTCCATCGGGAATGCGGGTCTATAGCTAGGTTCATGTATAGCTACAGTAAATAAATAAATAAATATCCTGGGACATTTTTTTCACACGGCCATCTGGTCCCAATCTAAACAGAGCTTATACTGTGGAAACCAGATAACTGATTTACTACATATATTACTTATTTTTTCTAAATACGTACTTATATAGATATTTACACCAGACAAAGAACAAACAGACATGTTCATGGACATAAATGTGTGTAGGAATCGAATCCGCGACCTTCGACTTGGCAGTCAGAGTCGCTAACCACCAAGCCAACTGGCCTGTCAGTAAACAGTGGCAGGGTAGTACGGTTAAGTTACCTGTGTAGCGAGACACACGAGGTCCTGGCAGGAAGGCAGCTTGCGGGAGAGGGTCTGGCGGAAAGTCTCTGCGCTGAACACGTGGATGTACCCGTTGAGGGTCAGCGCCGCGATCTCTCGCCAGCGAGCGTTGAATGTGAGCGCACGGACTTTCTGGCCTGTGGATACAACAACGTAATTATTGTAATAAATATCCCAGGACATTTTTCTAATATATCCATATGGTAACGAACTAAACTGAGCTTGTACTATGGACACCAGGTAACTGATATTACTGCATATATTTTACTTCCAAATAGGTATATACTAAAGTAGGTATTTACACCCAAAAATAGAACAAATAGACATATTCATGCACACCAATGTTTGTCCTAGGTGGGAATTAAATTTAGTGACTTGTCGTATGGAGGTCAGGATTTCTAATCATCAAGCCAACTGGCCCGTCTACCAAGAAGCTCATGTAATCATAGAAAGTGTAACATAGCTTAGTAAATTATTATAGAATAAATTTGAAGGTTTTTTTATATTTTGTTATTAATAACAACAGTCTACGTGTACGATACTAAACTCCTCCCTAAGCGGCTGGATATATTATGATGAAATTTGTGTTCGGACCCGGTAGGTGGCGCATCGAATTCCTGCGTCTTTGGGTGGACATACTCGGACGGGACAAATATCTGCCAGGGTGGCTAGTTTTCCTATAGGAAGTCAATCGGGAAGTTAGCTTGACATAAAAGAAATGATGCACCGACCAGAGCGACACTCCTTGACGCAGACGGGCGCCACGTAGCGGAGGTGCGGCGCGTGGGCGGCGGGGAGGTCGGGCGCGCGCCACAGCGCCAGCTTGGAGTCGCGCGAGCCCGTGACGAGGAACTCGTCGTCCAGCCAGCACATGTCCAGGATCCAGTCCTTGTGCGCCTCGCCCACGCACACGGGGTCGAGCGCGGGCAGGCGGTACACGGCCAGCTCGCACGCGTTGCGCGCGCCCGTGGCCAGCAGCGTGCGCGACGGGTTCAGCTGCAGCGCGTGGATGCCCGTCTGCTGCTCCGCGCCGCCCCCGCCCCCGCCCCCGCCCCCGCCGCCGCCGCCGCCCCACGCCGCCCGCGGCCGCAGCGTGGGGATGGCGTCCAGCGAGCGCGACCGCACGTTGTACACCATCAACTGCGACAGCCGTACGATCGATTAAATACCTTCGTAAGCGAAGCGACTTGTACGCGAGTAGCCATGGTACGTTTTTCGAGAGGGCGCGGTTAAACAAAAACCGAGCTTTAAGGAAAAATTTTCAGAAGACTCTCTGGAAACTAAAACTGAAGCGGTTGATTTATGAAATTTGGACTTAGCAATCCACATCTACTTGAAAAGCTCACCTGTACGAGCACAGGTGAGTAGAGACCCATCTCAAATTAGTTCCATCCACCACACGAATCCATATCTACAAATAATCTATCTAGCCTAAACAAAAACTTTATATTACCTTGCCCCCCCCCCGGAAATCCCATCCAGGACCTTCAGGTCGCTCGACCAGTGTAACAAATATCTCTTCACAGGATGAACAACTATTTACTTGACCTTCATTAAAATTGCTTCAGCCGTTTATTAATGAAAAGATAACAAACCGGCATTAACATAACTGTATATCTTACCTTGTTGCACTTGGTGCCGAAGACGACCTGCCTGTCGGAGAGCCACTGCGAGCAGAACACCTTGTTCATGTTGCCGAGGTTGACCGGCGTCTCGCGGAACATGTCGTGAGTGAGCATGTGCCGCGTCGCGTACGACGGGTCCACCGACCGCGGCTGGAAAGAACAAACATCATTTTACTTGATCTTAATGAAAACTTAGCGTTATTGCAGATTTTCGCGATCGAACAATGGATCGATGGAGCAACAAAAAAGTTTTTATTTTATTACGCTGATCTTACACCGCCAGCTTTTAGACCTTTGGATTAACATTTCTCTACACTATCATAACTAGCTGTCCGCCGCGGTTTCCACCGCGTTTATCGATATCATATATATATATATATATATTATATATATCCATCTACGAAAAATTCCGTGTCGAATGGTAGCTGTCCCATCCCGACAAATTCAGAATTTTTAAGGTGATGGTGCGTTAAAGAAACCCTATTTTACTTAGCTAGTTATATAGAAATATCCTATAGCGATGCTCCTGATTTTACATAGGTCTATTGGCGGTGGTGACCACTTACCATCAGGTGGAGCGTCTGCCTCTTCGTCAGCCTATACTCCATATCAAAATATTTTTATTGAAATTGGTTTTCACGCACAGTTAATATTTATCACCTAAACTATAATAAAACAGTAAAGCCGTAGTGTCACTGAAAATATTTGACAAAAACTGATTGCAGTAAGTTTGATGTAGAATTATAACATGAACATAGACTTCATTAAAAAGAGGTATATTTTGGATGTAGAAAATAATCTCCGAAACTTCTCACGCGATTTTAATAATTCTTTTAGTGATAGACATCTACACTATCCTCGAGTGGCATAGCCTATGTTATAACCCTGGTATAAATTGGATACCTCGGGAACGCGACTCAATAACCAAATTTATATTTATTAGAAATATTTTACATGATTGAAAATGTTTAGGCTATTTGGCTCACTTTCCAAAATAATATTGGGATACGAAATCAGAAAGTGGAATAACTACATCAAATACCAAATGGATTAAAACGCAGCCAGAACATTAAAGATAAATAGCAATATGAGACGATTGTAACGGGTACCACAACCAGGAATTATTAATAATACATATAATAATAATAAATAAATATCCTGGGACATTCTTTACACACGGACATCTGGTCCCAAACTAAGCAGAGCTCGTACTATGAAAACCAGATAACTGATATACTACATAATTCTCTGCACAGTGCACCTCTAATTTTCTTGTTGTAGTTGTAAGTAATTATTGTTATTTTCTATTTTGTAGTTTTTTTTTGTTTTTGAATGTTACCTTTATTAAGTATTTTGTAATTGTTAAATATAAAAATGTATAAAATTGATATTATAAAATAGTCTAAAAGTCATAATAGATGATTTTTATATAAAGAAATATTAAATAAAAATAAAATGTGAATGTGACCTTGCTGAGTTTCTTGCCGGTTCTTCACAGTTGAAGGCTGACTTCCGAACCGGTAGTTGCTTCAGTAACTTTAAATTTGACCTTCATAAGTGCCTTCTGAGGGCCTAAACTGAATAAATGATTTTGAATACTTTTTTTTTCTAAATACATACTTATAGTATAGATAGATAGTCTTGCCTAATAAGGTGTCCAAAAAACCGTTATATTAATTCTGCCGCACCCTAGCTGCCTTGTGAGTGAGGGTTCGATAAAAACGCATTAGCGTGCATTGAATACCAATTCAAGGTGACAATTCAATGCAACGAGATAAGATTGATAAAATTAGCTGTAACAACATTGTAGCGACTTAATTTACGCGGGTTTCATCACGCAATACCGATATGGTATTTGCTTTTGATATAAGACGGTCAAACGATTGTAATGTTGAGATTAAATTGGTTTCCTCGCTTACTCAAAGTACTGGTTATATAATATAATAAATTTATTTTAAAAACTTAGCTTAGGTTACATCACATTTTTTTTTTGGGATCTTCTTTTAAGCAAAGATTTGCTTGTGTTAGGAGATCCCGCTCTTCTAAGACATTTCATACTTAAAAGTTAAGTTACAGGTACAATAAATATTTTGTTAATATAATCTTATTTTTTTTACTACATGTACAATATTATCTATCTACTGGAGGGCAAAGAAATCCTTGAAATTATTTAGTGACGGAATATCAGTTCAATTTCATAATATCAAACTTGCCAATATCTAGCACAATAGGTTTATTTTGACGCACCATCACCTCAAAACTAATGAACATATCGGGATAGGACTGCTTTCAATGGACGCGGAATTTTTCCTAGATGGTTATAGGCTATATATGATATCGAAGAACGCGGGCGAAACCGCGCGGTACAGCTAGTACCTTCTATTTGTAGATTTTTTTTGTGGAACCACAATACGGAAAACATTTTGACTAAATGTATATCATCATAGCACACCCATTCAATCCAAAGTGGTAGGCAGAACTGAACTGTCTTCTTACATTTAAAAAAAACAAAAGGCTGACTTCTAAGTGTCAACTTTATAAGAGCCCTACTATAGCGTATCTGAATCTTAAATACTAAATTAAACTTACTTCCGGTGCCAATATCTCTCTAGAGCGCACATAATCCACAAAATTATATGACGTGGAGAGTATTTGGTGCTGTTGTGTGGGGGTTTCCTCCTCACTGTCACTATCCGAGTAGCAAACAAAATCCTCCGGCTTGTCAGGTTTCCTTTGCTGTTCGGACCTGTAAAATTTAAATTCTTTATGACTTAAACATAATAACAAAGCTATTTCTTATGAACTAGCTATCATACCGCGGTTTCACATGCGTTCCCAATTGATCTTATATATTCCTTGGATTCATGATATCCTTGTAAATATGTTGGGTAGCTTTCTATCAGCAGTGGTTGCAGTGGTTCATAGTGGTTTACAATATTAAGACTTCTTTTTCAAGTAATTTTTTTACATTATCTTTTGTGACAAAGGCCTTCATGAATAGCTTCTACAGATTGCAAAAGGCTATCTCAAATACACCAAGGCCTTTCCACAACTATTAACACATAGATATCAAGTATTTAATAGTTTATTGTATAAGTTCAGAAACACAAGAACATTTTCTGTTCATAAACACCTCTGTTTTTTCTATGCTTGAGAATGTAAAAAACTATATTAGCTTTCAGGTTACTATAGAACAAACTGCTTAGTTTGGGATCAGATATATGTACAGAAATGTCCTAGGATATATAAAAATATATTCACTATAGTAATAGCTAGTTTAGATCAAACAGTCATTAAAATACATAGATAAGAGAACTTTCACTCAATTAGCTTGAAATTTACTTAAACTTTGATAGTGATAAAGGTCACAATCAAGTAGAAGTACAATAATAATAATTTATTTACAAGTTACAAAAAAAAAATATGAACAACTTCATATACCAAAATTTTACAAAAGTAGATCTCTTAGTGCAGAGTTTGTCTGGGGAAGTACTGCAACCATAACCATTTCCACAGCAAAGCAGTAAGGGGGCCGGTGAAATTACAGGCACATGAGACTTGACTAATTTACTGCTCAACAAATGACATCACATTAGCAATATTCCTGGTGTTGCAAATATCCATAGGCAATGGTGACCATTTACCATCAGACGGAACCAGTTTGATGGTGTGTAAAAAATAAATATATCAATGCTAGTCAACCAATAACTAAAATACCAAGTAAACTAAAGACTGTTTAAGTTGCCACATTTATTGACCATCTTTATTGATGACAAATAATTTCCACTAATTACTTCCATTGATTTCCTCATTATACTTACTTTATTAAGTTAAGGCATTTATTTTTAATGTATTTCCCAGAATTACTTAAGGTGAATCATCAATACACACAGAATTTTAGCATTTATCCTTGATTGCAAATTTACAATTATGTATAGGAGTTTGACAGGCCAGATGTATTTTGTATTTCAGTTATCTGGTTTCCATAGTACAAGCTCTGCTTAGTTTGGGATCAGATAGCCATGTGTAAAGAATGTCCCAGAATATTTATTTGTTAATATTTAGTTTCTAGCTCTATCATGTCACCAATAACTGAACATGTCTCAGAAGATTTAATTAAAATATATGTAACTAAAGTTGTCTAAAAGATCAGTTTTGACAACTAAGAATTTCTAAGAATAATTATCTATTCATTGATTCACTTTATTCTTTGATCCAACTATAAAATGCATTTATTTTTATACCACATAGGCCGACAAACAAGCGGATGGTCTACCTGTTGGTAAGTGGTCACCGCAGCCTATGGACATTTGCAACACTAAGGGCATCGCCAATGCGTTGTCGATCCTGAGACGTGAAGTTGTTAAGTCTCATGTGCCTGCAATTCAACCGGCCCACTTACCTTTCTAACCGAAACACAGTAATACAAGTGCTCTACTGCTTCACAGCAGAAATGGGTAAGCTGGTTGTACTTCCCCTGACGAACTCCGACTGATGCTGATGAACCTAATTGTAATGATACACCTTTACAACACAATAATGAAAACAACTCAAGAACAGAGCAGCAATTACAAGGATAGGAACCTTTATAGATACAAACTGTCCCGTGTGGTTTCACCCATGTTTATCATATATTCATTCATTCATATTCATTCATATATAACCTAAAACTATCTATGAAAAAAATCAGCGTTGAATGGTAGCAGATGTTCAGTAATTTTGAGGTGATGGTGCGTCAAAGGAACCCCATTTTCCTTATTTTTGTATATATAATTCTTCTGTATGTTCACAGTGAACTCCTCCCAAATGGCTGGATCGATTTGAATGAATTTTTTGTATGCATTTGGGTGGAGCCCTGGATGGTTTAGATTCACAATTGAACCCAGTAGATGGTGCTGCAAGCAAATTCCTGCATTTTTGAATGGACTTATTTGGACAGCAGGACGTCTGTCCAGGCAGTTAGTATGTTTATAGATTTATCAACACAAATTATTGTGTATAAGGAATTTGGTCAATGCTCTGATAAATGGGGAATGCCTACGCACATGGCAATAGCACAATGTTGGTAATAGAAGTAATGTCATAAGGTGGAATATTCAAAATTGGAGATTTTTGGGCAATTGACTATGTTCCATCTTTGGGTTCACATTTTAACTGTAATATTTACTCAAAATACTAAAAGCTACAAATACTGGTGAGCATCTGACATGTCTTACATTGATTTGTGTCAATCTGCTAATATATATGCAAATGAGTTTGATTGATGTAACCATGCAATGGAATGAACTTTGTCTTTACTCTCCTCAAATCTGTCCTTAATTACTTTTAGAATTAGAAGTCTGAAACACAAATCTTGCCAGAAGGACTAGAATAAGGAGTTTGTTTTGAAAAGAGGTCAATTATTGCAGGCTCTCAGAAACCAGGTCAGTGACCCTCCCAACCAGTATAAATGTGAACTACTTTCGAAAAAAAAAAAGGAAATTTGTTACTTCTCATATCTTAGGACACAGGTGAAACTACTGGACAAGTTTATATTACTTATCAAATAGAAAAATCACATTAATGGATGCATAAAGGCATGACATGTTCTTTTTGCATTTAATGTATTGTTATTAATAACATGTGTTAACATCTGTTATAACAAGAGCCTTGAATGTAGAACAATTTTCGTACTTGTACTACCATATCAATGACCTATTGATTAATCAACAGTCACATGGTATTTTCAGTAAAAATAAATCAACTGGGTTGAAATTATTAAGCGCCCCGCAATGTACAAAAAATATTACTGTCTGCGTATAATTTACCTGAGTGCTCTAGCTTTCGCTCTTCGTTCCTGTATCCTACTTTGTATGTAACAAGATGGATATCTGCCCTCAATAGCTCGTCTCACAGTCTGCGCCATTTTAAAAAATCGAACACGGATTACAAAATAAAAATATTCAGGGTAACACACGGTCAGCTAGTCACTTTCGTTTTGTTCTGTTGTACATAGAACCAAAGTGAGACATCTTGCATTATCACGGAGTCCCAACATGAATTCACAGTTTTTTTCAGTATTGCACACCACATCCACAAATTACAAGTGTTGTGATATTATTTAAGTAATCCAAATATAGTATTCTCTATAAACGCAGTACAAAATAGAAATTTAATTCCACAAATTCCAATATTTTTCTAAAATACAGAAGGCTATCAACCAAAGATAATAGAATACAATGTTATACGTACGTCTACGTACTAGTGATTTAAAGTTAGATAGAACTTTGCTTTGTTAGAATTATAAGAACTTGAATCGATTCAAAGTCATTAATAATAATCGTTATTTATGACCGCAGACATTAAATTTTGTAATCGATTTGATAAAGACTGTGACCTGTCTTGTTGATTAAAGAATTAGTTGATATATTTTTCCACTATGAGTCTTGACTAAAATAAACCTAGAATTTTCTCCAATGTGTATTTTATAACCAATGCCATTAGAAATTAACTTCATAAGTGGTAATAAATAATACATTGTTTAATGTTAGTATTGTAAATTTTCAACTATGGTTAAATCCCCTCAAGTATTGACGAACTGTTTTATTATAGAATTGGAAAGGTATGAAATTCATTTGAGAATTGTATGTAAAGTATTTAAATAAGGGCAATTATGAAGGTCAAAGTTATTGTTTCTAACGACCGGCTCGGAAGTTCTAAATTTGAAAGTCTATGATTCGATTCATTACATCTAAGATAAGAAGCTCTACTCTTCGAATTTAACCAGAAACAATACTCTGACGGAAAATAGACTGGCTGTCAGATTTTTAGATTATCTGTGATTAGATCAAAATATCAATACAATTAAATATATCAGTACAACATTTATAAGCACATAATCAGTTATTTGTTTATACAATAAAAAAATTAATACCCTTTTTAATACAATAAACTAAAACATTTCAAAACAATGTTTTTAATAAATTATGATTAATTTCAACATCCTTTCGTCCAATGATTAGCACTCTCCTAATGTTTTGACCTAGACACCCAGCCTCTTTTGATAAATGTGTTGCAGTACTGTTACTTTTAATGTGGCGCCATCTATTGACTGAACTATTGCTTCGATGGATAGATGTCGCTACATGATCTGTTGGTTACGCGGACTGGTAGAAAAATAAATAATACTCACTGTATCGTACTAAAGCTTACTGTAATTATTTTTACATTGCTTCACACTCACCAAAGCGCGAGACCGACATTAAATCCTTTTTCATTGCCACCGAATATGATAAAAACAAGAACTAGTAGGTATTTAATACCAACCTTTTTAGTACTTCTCACAAGAAGATACAGTATTTCCTTTTTACAGAGAAGGCTATATATGGGTTGGCCCGGTATTGTTCGCCATTGAGAAAATTGCAGCGACTTACTCTCGCCTAATTAAATACTGGCGGTCTTGCTGAAATTTGTCTACGAATGGTACTACATGCATATGTAGGTACATACGTACCTACACTTCCATTTATGCTGCTGCCAGTGTTTGAGGAAAATATTTCCCACAGACGCTGAACTAGGACTTATTTTTTATCTTCCTCTATTATATATTCTATTCTTCTTATTATAGGATTGAATCTCTTTTATTTACATCGTTCATTATAATAGTTTAACAATTAATGTTAATTTGTCTTCTATGCATTCTTATAGGGTACCATTTATCCGAATGCGTTGAAACTATGTAGATCTGTTGTGTCGAAAAATAAATCTTTCCTTTCCTTTTGTATATTATTTTTTATATATTAAATTTAATGTTATAGCGTTAGTATTCTGCGAAAATCTCAAGCGTCAAATTTATTAATACAGTGATAAAAGATACTCTGTGACGGACGGTCCGATAGACAGTGGAGCCTTAGCAATGACTACTACAGTTCTATTGGCATTCTTTGGTTCCGGAAAAGACGTTTGCATGCCAGGAAAAAAATAGCCAGAAAATAGGCAGAAATAAACAGAAGGCATATCGGGATTGGATCAGGGGCCGAGCTAATCGGGATCCCAGAGTTGATTCACTGAAAGCAGCGTACAGTAAAGCTTCCAAGTCCCGTAAGAAGGCTTATATTAGAGCGGATGCACAGCGCGTCGGCCGCATAGGCTTAGAACTCGTTGCGCATCCTACGGGCTCCCGTAGCTTCTGGCGCCTGGGCAAGAATGTGCGGGGCAAGAATGCCTTTGACTTTGTAGCTATCAAGTAATAAACTAAAAATGGTTACAAGCTAGCTATTCCCGACATGCGTTACAATATTTCGAATCGTAAGTTATCAATAGTCTTGTGCTCATATAAAAATACCATTGAAAAAGCACATTCCATTTTTCAAGATTCCGGGTATTTTTCTGTCCCTAAAAATGGACTCGGACTTAACCGAAAGAAGAAATTAAAGAAATTAGCTAAATAGTTCCAGGCGTTCTGATGATTAGTTGACCAACGAAAGGCATTTAATTTTTTGGGTTCCGTAGTCCTAACAAGGAACCCATAACGTTGTAGCTAATTAAAGTTTTGAATTTTTCGATTCAGTGATCCGTTTTCGGAATATTAACTTTAAAGTGAAGTGAAAATTGTTAATAAAGTGAAGTATCCATTTATGATCAAAATTAGGTTATGGATTAGAATATATTTAGACAGATATTAATGTACTTTATTCTAAATTCATTCAGTTCTCAATGGATTACAGGTAAAGACTGCCTGTTTTGAAGAAAGTTTTTTTTTTCAATACCAGTTACGATCTATCTGGCTGTTAATTTGAATTCATAACGGATTTTGTATCAATTTATCAAACGAATAGCGTACCAGAGGTTTATTTTTCGATTCAATGGTCGCCCCTAAGTAAATTAACAACTAACAAGTTGTCAGCATTGAAAATAGTACAGGGAACTGGATATTCAAACACTAACCAGTGTATTGAACATCCATAAATACACAAAAACATAAAATATGATCAAAATTAACCGATCTAATCACAAAGAGTATGTTATTTGATGCTTTACAATTATGACGTCACAACTTGCTATTTCATACAATACTCCATACATTCAATCGTTTTGACATTTCATAAAGAATTGCTGATTTGATATGTCCGGACACATCCCTATTGCATTTAATTCAATATTCGATTTATAAAAACATCGAGTAGTCCTCAACTCTCGTATCGCGAGCGCTGCAGCGCTTTTCGATAAACGTTGAATTAAATACAATCAAGCTCACTCAGCTGATTTCTCAAGGGATGTCCTCTCCTAATGACCTGGGATGTTAAAGTGGAGGTCTGTGATTGAGTTGCTGAGAACATTTATAGACGATACAGTTGGCAACATAAGTATCTGAAAAGATACTTTATAAAACATGTGTACAAAGGCCCTACTAATATTATAAATGCTAATATATATAAATAAATGGATGTTTGTCAATATAAAAAAACTACTAATCGGATTTGGATGAATCCTGGCACATATATCTATATATATTAATTACTAATAATATTATAAAGAGGAAAGATTTGTATGTATGTCCATCTTTCACGCAAAACTACTATACGGGTATGGATGAAACTTGTCACATAGATAGAGCATATACTGGAATAAAATATAGGATACTTTTTATCCAGGGTTTGGTTTTTTTGGCCAATAAATATTACCTTATTGCTAGTGTTTAACTAAATATAACATTTGTGAATATTAAGTACCTTATTTGTTTGATGCTTTTTATTTTCATACATTTTTTTAGTCATAAATACATACTTTAATTTTCTAAGGGTATTTTTTGAACAAAATTTACGTTATCGCATTCAAGTATTAACCATAGTCTAAAGTCTATATTTCCTGGTAAAGCAATAAACATGATTCCGATTGCAGCGGCCGCCTTCCAGCCAAACCCGCAAGGTATTTTCATGAGGTCGTCGACCTGCCGCTATGCGGTATTGTATAATGTTAGTTTTTATGTCACAGTATTGTATTGCATGTAAATTATATCAGAACGAATTTAAAATATAATTCTTTATTCAATGTATAAACATTTCGATTTAGTAATGCACCCGAAATGTTTCGTTTGCCACGCAGCTGCACAGTAATATAAGTGCACTACTGCTTCACGGCGGATGTAATATTTCTCCGGATGAACTCTGCACTATGGCTGGTCTGATTTAGTTAGTGATTTACTTATTTTTATTTACTTCCTCTATAACACGTCTTGTTAGTGAGATTAAATAAATGGTTTGTTATATAGTAATAAGGTCATTTACAAAAGAGTAATTGCTGAGTTTAATGCCGGTTCTTCTCAGTAAAAAAAAAATCAGTCAGACCTTTAATTCATTATTAGTTTTTGTTACTATTATTAATTTAATTTTTATGAGCTTTGCTACTTTCAAAATCCATAAAACCTTAAAAAATAATAATGTTTATATTATTAGAGTTAGGGTACCTTCAATACGGGATGAATCTTTCGGCCAAATAAACTAATAATACATTTGCTCTAAAATGGTCTGCGGTCTAAAAAAGATAAAAATAGTATTCCGTTCTTGCCGCTAGATGGCGCTACTACCATAGACAAAACTAACATGTGTTTTAATAACAACGTTTCATATCAAGATCGATATCAGACCTTAGTAATTTGCCGTAATTACAACGCGGCTAAATATAGAATTGATCGAAACTATATAATTATCGTAGGTTGTCGACAATCAAGGGTAAGGGGACGTCCTGACTTGCGCAATGTCGACATTCAATAATAGTTTTATTTTTTTTCTACCGTAGTGTGACGGGGCTATTATGTATTGTATAATATTAGAATAGAAAATATAAATTGACAAAAGAAAAATGGATTTCGAACAATAATCGGCAAATCTAATTACAACAATATATAATTAGAAAAGTACCTATAATACCTATACTAATACCTATTTAAAGTGACTTATCTAACTGAACCACGCGATTTCACTCGCAATCGCAAGGGATTTTACATTTTATCGCCATTGAGTATTCTAGTCATGTATTAATTCAAGTTATAAACTATCTATGTGTTAAGTTTCATCCAAATGCGTTAATTCGTTTTTGCGTTAAAGAGTAACAACCTCACAAACACAGTCAGATAACAGGTTTCACTCACGTTCCCGAGATACCAAACTTACAAACTTAACTCTTTATAATATTATTATTATATGTAAAAAATCCTAGATAAAACAAAGTCAAATTTTATCCGAAGTTTAATGCGTAGTGTACTTTATAGAATCCTACTCAGGTGAAGCCTTTATTAAATTATATCATTTTAAGTACATATTATCCAATTTGTTAGGTGTAAATGATTCGGCTCTTAATAACCCCGATTCTAATCTGACAGATGTCATTAGTTGCTTTGTTACATAAAAGATGGCGCCACAGGTACTGAGTTCGCTATAGGTTCGGGGAAAGCAAAATTACATTTTAATTAAAAACAAAAGCCATTAGCTTCGTTGTAAAGCACTGTGTTTCCCGTCAAGGGATTCAAAGATTAAATGGGGAGTAATTTACATTTGTTTACTCAATTTCGAGTGGGAGAGGACATGATAAATAAATAATTCTGAATCTGTTTCTTTTAAAAAGGTTAAAGCTCATGGATATAAAGTATCTGTGGCATAAAAAGAGGTCAACTTGTCTCTTGTGACTGTTTTAAAAACCAGATTTGGGATTTAGCTTCCATCTTTTGTTTTATTTAACTAGATACCGTCCTGCGGTTTCACCCGCATTATCTTAGGGATCTAAGGTATCTCGGTATAATAGCATACCCTATGTCACTAGGGAATAGAGTAGCTTTCTATCAGTTAAAGAATAATTGAATTCAGATGAGTAGTTTCGGATATTAACTCCAAAAGACTAATAACAAAACTTTCCTATGTCCTAATTCAGAATAAATTCAGTATGCCAAATACCTTTAAGAAAAAACATCAAATGAAAGGGCCCTTAAGTTACTGTGTAAATATTGAACCTAATGCAGTCTGTAGGAATCTTTAGATGCCTTCTGAAATGAGAATAAACTTATTGGAAACTGTGAAACCTTGTTCAAAAAAATTCAAACGCCGCCAAGTTCTCGAGTGGCTACCGAAGCATATGCTCCATCCACATTGGATGCCAGCCAGACGCTCAACGAAACTATAATTCCGCTGACACGTCCGATGTAAGGTTTCTCCAGACTACGGTTAATACGGATTTATAGGCTTTATCGGTAAACACCGGTTTTTTTGGCTAGAGCTGGCGGATTAGAGTTTAAAACTGAGTTGAGCTTGTTCGACGTAACAATACTTTTTGTAACACTTATTAACATAATTGAGATTATTTTGATGTAGTAGAGACTTTTTGGGTTAGATAGGTAAGGCCGGTGGAATGACAACAACTTGAGACTGCCAGTTTGTTGTCATACTTGAAAAAAAAAGCGGAGAAGTGGTAGTCGGACTCGCACACAAACGGTTCCGTACCACCATCAAATGTTTAACAAAGCGCCGAAATAACAGGTTTCTTGTATGGTTTGCGGTTGTATTGTTATATATGAAAGAAACTGGATGATTGATGATTTGATCATGTGTTGGGAAAAAAGAGACACACGACGGAAAAACTGATCTTGGTCAGAAATTATAAGAGTTAGTTTAATATTTTTCCCAATGGGAACCATACTGATATTGAAGATAAATGATTAAATACTAACCAGTGTATTAAATATAAAATTCATTTGAAAGCCGATCTAATAAAAAAAAAAGATTATCTTTTGACGCTGTTCCATTTTGGCATCACAATTCCACACGGCAAATCGTTTTGACGTTTAATAAAAAGTTTCTGATTTGACATATCTGTCAATAACCCTATTTAAATCGTAGATGAAAATAAAGATATATTTAAACAATACAAAAGCATCATTGTAGGCTCTACCAACCTGCAAATATTTAACTTCGCCATTATCACTTAATTCTGTCCGGTTTTGTGTGTTTTCGTTTATACGGACGGGACAGCGCGGCGTCAGGATCTTGGCTCTACGCCAGCCCCTTTACTATCTAATACAAATATTCGAACACGTAACGAGGGCTTGGAGGGCGGACCTCTCGCGTGACAGCGTAGTTAACAAGAAAGACAGAGATAAGTGGATGCGTCGATACTTCGCCGAGCGTCATTTACCTTACTGAATCATCCCTAAAGGACTTGCCTATTGTATTCAGCTAAATGTTAACGAATGAACATCGCAATAGGGAATAACATACGTCTTTTCCTAATTTAAATGCTTTAGTAATTGTTTTTTTTATGTGAAGTAGGCCGACAAACCGTCAGACGCTATACCTGATGATAAGTGGTCACCACCGCCAATGGACATTGGCAACACCAGGGGCATCGCCAATGCGTTGTCGATCCTGAGACGTGAAGTTGTCATGTGTCTGGAATTTTATCTCATCCTTAACCAAACGACAGTGCGCGACTGGTGTATTATGTATCCCAACGAACTCAGCACTATGTGAGCTTTACTTCTTTTTAGATTCATTAATCTTTAGCTAACCACCTTGGAACCTACGGGACCTATCCGGGATATCGGCTTCGCTTGAGTGGGATACTATATGTGTATTATAAACATTAACCTTCCAGAAGAAACTCCCTTCATGGTGCAACCAAACAATACCTATTGCGTATCTAGTTGAAGAGATTTATAGTTTTTGGCTTATGCCAACAAACAGACAAACAAAAATGGTGAGTTTGTTTCATCCTATTTAGAGACTCAATGCAACTTCGAATCACCTTATGACATTCGTACAAAAACCTACAGAAATTTTCCGAGGAAATATTTGTCAACTAACACTTTACAGTTCATGAGACATACTCGTACATAGGTACAGCCCGCTGGCAAACAGTTAGACGGACGGACGGATAACGGAGTCTAGCCAAGTGATGTACATACATAAATAAATAACAACATTTCATTATTTATTTACCAATATAGATAAAGGCAAATAGGTACGTAGCGTTAGTGCGAGCAAGGTTTGACTTGTCTTCTCGGAATGGCCACAAAAACTAAATTCTAACGTCCAAGCAAGTGTGTAGTAATTACATTTATATTTAAACCTAGACCTACTATTACGTAACGGCGGTCGTTACAGCTCTTTGAAGGCCTTGTAGTCGCCCTATTGACCTTGGCTATAGCACTTAAGTGGACCAACCATATTTGGTCGAAAGTCCTACTAATATGCGAGAGTTTTATGGATGGATGATTTCGACTCTTTCACGCCAAAGCTAACTAAATTTATTTATTTATTTTTAACAATTAAAACGGTTTTCAACAATAGCACTAATTACACATAACATATCAACTAAAAAAAGGATAACAATAAATTTACAAAAACTAATCCAGTCACTGCAGCGTCTCACAATACCTCAAGCATTCCACAACTATCGTCTGCCATCCGTCCGCAAACTGATCACAGTTAGTTTGATGAAATTTGGCAAATAGATCTGATGCCCTGAAATGATCTGAAATAACATATAGGCTGTTTATCCCGGGAAAATGTAACTTCCCTTGGGAACGCGGGTGAAACCGCGGGGGTCAGCTAGTAATGTATAAATACGAAAGAATTGTTGAGAAAATGTTTCGTAAAGAAATGATGGTCAACTCACAATTAAAATGGAGATAAATAATTCGATTTTAGTGTGCATGACTTAAAAAGTAAATTGTTTTTCCTATATAAAAATTTCTGAACTCAGAATTTTCTCTTTTCTCATTTGACACCCCACACGATTCGATTGCAAAATAAAATATTCAGCGATCTCCTTTATTTTTGATGTAGCATCCATCATATTGATTTTATTCGTATAAAATGTACCTTACGTCACCCGGTCCATAGCTCGATTCTAGTGAGGTGTAAACTGGATGGAATTGTACTGCAGGAGGTGGTAAGCATATAAAGCCACACTGTAGAGATACACAGAGGCAGCTTCAGGGTCCAGAGGTCACTAATATATAGGTATTTGACAGCCTTGGCGTTGCCGCTGGATGCAGATGGCTCAATACCGTTCGAGATGGAAATCCAAGGGGGAGGTTCAGCAGTGGACATCCCTGGGCTGATATGATGATGAGCCTTGGCGTGGTAGCTGATCAGGCGGGTACTGCATAGTACCCTACAGCTGTAGTGTGGTTTCATAACGATGTTTTCCTTCACAGAGCGTTTATATTCATTTTTAAAAAGATATATCAGTTATCTAATTGCTCTGGAAAGTTTGGGATGAGATAACCGCGTCTATAATCTTTTTCACATAGGACGAGGCGTGACCGTGGAACGTTTTTTACCCATTTTGTGAAATAGCACTTGATTAGTCTGAGGTACTATACTAAATGCTTCATGAGACCTTGCTCTGTTATGGTATCCCCTTATTACGTCGAAATAAACAAACTATTGAGAAATCTTATAAAACACCGTGTCACACAACTACTATTTAAAAATAGCTATACTTAAAAAAAAAACTGGTTTTAGGAAACCATGATGCAAGTCAAACTTTTTGTAGGCCGGCTGTAATGCGACATACGATAGATAGACGAAAAAAATTGAGGCGATGTATAAAAATGTTCACTTTAAAAAATAAATTAAGATTTTAGATTTACGATAATATTGCTGCCATTATGTAGGTATGTACAGAATAGCAAGCAAAACGATTGTTAATGTACCATCTTCATAAAATACTAATATTACATGTAGAGATCTTATAAAGAACCAATTCCGTCCGTACTATACGGTTATTGTTCAATGTAGTTCGAACGTTAATATTGGTTCGGCTGTAAGACTGGAAAAATTTTTTATTCACTGGATAAAACAGGCAATCAATTTTGGCTAGAAATTAAGAGAAACCTTTGGTAAGCTTTAGGTGTAGGCTGGAGCAAGTAAACCTTTTACTAACTGGATAAAAACAGGGATGGATTACAAACTCGGAGGATCAAAACCTTTTGCAATTAGTTATTACTTGATGGTCATTATTATAGATATTTGTCGTGTATTTATAGCTGACAAATAGGCAGACGGTACACGACACCTGATGGTAAGTGGTCACCGCCGCCTATAGACATTTGCAACACTAGGGGCATTGTCAATGCGTTGTCAACCCTAAGAAGTCAAGATGTTAAACTTCATGTGCCTGTATATTTTACCGGCCCCTTTACCTTTCTAACCGAAACACAATAATACAAGCGTATTACGGCTTCACGGCAGAAATGGGTAAGGTGGTAGTACTTCCCCGGACAAGCTTTACTATTTAAATGGTAGTATAAGATGACATCAATGGCCCGAAAGTCTAGGGTCTCAAATTTGCGTTTTAACACTAAAGATACCGGGTCAAATGACCCATTTTGATCTTTGCATTGAAAATGCGCGTATCACCTTATTGCTTTTGCACATATGACTTCATGACTTTTTCTTACTAATTAATATACAGTTATACTATTTATTTCCCTTCCTAACAACTATATTTCATACATTCAAGCAGGAAACATAAAGTCACATTTGACCCGCTATGGTAGAAATTGGTACCTAGTAAGTGTTGGTATGATTAGTGTTAAGGTTGTGTGTAGACTTATAAGTCATATTCTAAGTCGTGTAATGCCAAACCGCTGTCCCGGTTGATGGGCTTTGGCCTGTTTTGACTTGTTAGGAGAGCTTGGGAACTTGTATTAGCTGGTGATAAATTTTGCAAACACACGTTATTAGAATCAGTGTAGGAATCTGAAATTTATAAGTACATATATATTTATCGGTTTAAGTCCTTCAACGGAATTAAGGTACCTACTTAATTAAAAAAACCTCGCCCCCTCATCAACACCGTTAGAGATTATTGAGAAGGGGTGTCCCCTTCTTTTAATTCCTTGGCCTTACGAGTAGTATTAAAACCTGAAGCTTCTACATCAAATAGTGGCCATGGCATTTGTTAAACCTGAGTATCGTGGAAACGAGTAAACTAAATTTTATCTAAGATGGCTAAGAAACCCGAGCAAAATAATTTTTTACTTTAACAAAAACCTAATCAATATCAGTTACGAACAAAAATTGTTATTGATCAAGATAAGAAATCTCGCATTTGACGTAAATTTTTAACAGTCTCATGGAAAAAGAGACTTCGAACAAATTCGGAACGGTATCGAACATTACTTTTGGCCATTAGACGCACAACGCCGCAGACCCACACACAGACAGAAAGACAGACAATGCTTAAAAATAATACAACTAAGGTCTACATGTTACCCAAGACATTCCATTAAGTCATACAAAACCTTTACCTTCTATTACCTAAAGAAAATAAATTATGCAAAGAGAAACAGCTACGTCAATCGTGACGGAAACATACCTAAGTAAGGGCACGGTGAGGGCGAATGATGTAATCGATCAGCTGACGACCTTGCAGGGGTCAATGACCATTATAAGTGGGTCGCAGGGCCGCACTCTAGTCGGGCTGAGGGCTGGGTGAAAAGCGCAGCGAGGGTAACTTGCAAGTTATAGTGGAGTATCGCTTAGGGAGAAAATGATCAAGTCTTCAGTGCCGGTTAATCGATGGAGAAGAATTGATAGTACCACCCAATCTCCTCTAGCATTTAAATGAGTAAAATTTAAAAAAAATACTCGCAAATAAATACTGGATGGGATTTTTTGTGACCAGGAGAATAAGTACAAAGAAGCGTGCGTTCAAAAATCAACTTAGGATATGCTCCGAAGTCAAATGAAATATTTATTCAAATAGGCCTTCACAGGCACTTATGAATGATCAGACTCTAACACCGGTTCGGAAGGTTGCTTTTACTGAGAAGAGCCGGCAATAAACTCAGCAATCAACATGTCTTCAAAAATCATCTGGATAGCGTTTCAAAATGAAATGAATATTCAATAGAATAACGTGTTCTGGATGCTAGGCGCTTTGTGAAACTGATTTGCTTTTGTAAACATGAATTTGGCGCCCCTTGAAATGGCCGCCTGGGGCTGTTGCCCCGGTTTGCCCCACCAACTAGGGCTATCCTAGAATGCCTTATCTTAGGCGCCCCGACCTAAACTATCAATGTCTGTAATTGGGAGCAGTATAGTACAAAAGCAACACTAAGTATTATGTTTATATGCTGTCCTTAATTTAGATGATATTAATTACGTTTTACGGAATATTTCTTTCCGCCAAATTTGATAATTCTTAGCTATAAATTTTGAAAACTGCAAAGTGTTCAAATATAAGCTTAAATAGCTGTTTCGTTTGATTACATCTGATTTGATTTTCTGCTTCAAAGGACCACATAATTTGATGTTAATTTCAACTTTATACCATTATGCGTGAACAAATGGGTATTGACTACTTGAGTTAATACTCACTACCACCTTACACATTTCCGCTGTGAAGCAGAAGAGCACTTGTATTGCTGTGTGTGTGACATGAGATTTACCAACTTCACGCCTTAACGTCGACAACGCAGTGGCGATGCCCTTGGTGTTGCAAATGTCCATTGGCGGCGGAGACCACTTACCATCAGGTGGACCGTCTGCTTGTGGTATAAAAAAATCAAAAATAAAATAAAAATTTCCAGACAGACAGATAACATGGTTACCTATATGGGTTTGGTATTTTCCTTTAGAATTAGGGAACCCTAAAAAACATCTAACGCTTAGTCACCGTGGCCGCACCCCAGCCGATGGCGTCTATGGAGCAATCGATTGCTCTTGTTCCACCCCATGCCGGGTAACCTTTGTGGCAGCTCCAAGTGGTTATTGCTGAACACGTGTGTTTTGTATGTTCTTGTGATCCCATAAATCTTGCTTGAATTAGTTGGTAATGATATATTTCTTAGGAGAGGGTGTAATGAGTATTTTTGTTCTTAAATATGTTGAAGTAAATTAATAATAATAATATATATTCCCGGTATATCAATATTCTGCCTTCTATCATATAATATTAATCGTCAAGTGTTTTTTGTATGTTAAAGGTCTATTAATATAGAATATATTTAATGAAATAGCCCTTCACAGGCATCTATGAATGGTCAGACTCTAACTACGGTTCGGAAGGTTGCTTTTTCTAAGAAGAATAGAAAATTTGCAATTACTTTTTTAATAAAGCAAATTTAGATTTTGTACATACTAGCGACTAGCCCAGCTTTGTTTGAGTGGAATAAATATAAGATAAATGAATTAAACACAAACCTTACGGAAGAAATTCTCTCAATAAGTACCTAGTGGTGAAAACCGCATAAAAATCTATTGCGTAGTTAAAACTATATAGGTAATAGCGGTATAGGAGATAAATAAATAAATTATTATTATTAATATAAGCGGACAAACAGACAGACAGAAATAATGTGTTTTTGAAACATTGTTTTAATCTATTTAGACTAATTAGTTTCACTAATAATAAAAGCATGTTACACGATTAAAAAAAATTGCGACTAAACAAACTAAAGCAGATTTCATCAGCTGTTTAGTGAAAATGGGCATACGTCTGTGTTCCCAGAAACTTACAACTTGGGGCTCTTTAAGAAAAGACTGAATAGGCTTCTAGCGGGAAAGCGAGCTCCATCTTCGGCCTCATCCTCACTTACCATCAGGTGAGATTGAGGTCCATCGCAATCTCGTACGAAAAAAAAAAAAACATTTTTTATCAATAGTATCTAACTAACCTACTTTTATACCTAAATGTTACAAACATTATATTCTGAAGAATAATGCTCCTGAAATTCAATTTACATTATATTTATAATTACACAGGTTTAATTCAACCTTCCAGAGACGAAATTTAAAACGGTGTGAATCTGTATTAAAAATTTCATGAGCTCAACAGTGTATTAGAGCGGGCTATGCTCCATCTCTCTCGATAAATACTGACTTATGTGAGAGGTGCGCTCTCCGACGCCTCGTTGCTTGTCTGAATGAAGAATGTAGGGATGTTCTGGGCCTCAAATATTTGCTAAGTTAATTAATCGCACTGTTTATTATGAAAGGCGCGTGGAATTATATATTAACACGCAATTATTATTATCATTTAGTGAACAGTAAGCGAGTTGGTTTCTGTTTAATCGAAACGATACTTTTCATTCTGATCTACATTTTCGCTTAAGAATACCCTAATACTGTGAAGCAGTCGTGCAGTATTACTGTTTCGGTTCGAAAGGTAAGGGGGTCGGTGAAATTACAGGCACATGAGACTTAAAAACGTCAAGTCTCAGGGTCGACAACGCATTGGCGATGCCCTGGTGTTGCAAATGTCTTTAGGCAGTGGTGACCACTTACCATCAGGTGGACCGTCGGCTTACATGACATAAAAATAAACATATGACAATGAGCATACATATATTTTCTTCTAAGCTAATATATTTATTTATAGTCTAGCTGTCCCCCGCGGTTTAACCCACGTTCCCGAGGGATATCAAATTTCCCCGGGATAAAAAGTAGCCTATGCTATTCCAGAATATGCTCTATTTATGTGCCAAGTTTCATCCAAATCTTTTCGGTATTTTTTGCGTGAAAGAGTAACAAACATCCATACATACAATCTTTTGCATTTACAATATTAGTGGGATATTTACACCCGTGAAACATATGTAATGTCACGACCACTATAATTATGTTAAAGAGTCAGGGTAGAGGCTCGTAAATAATGCTGGTAACAAACCTGGCTGTATGCCATGAGACTGCTCGCTTGTTACGAGAACTTTTTAACTTACCCGTGTTATATTGATTAAATATTCTCTCTATTTAGACAGTAGCTTCATTCTATTTGAGTTTGCTTATCTTTATTTGTACTATCTTTAATATTAAGTTAATTAAATAAATAGTATTTGATTTACAGTAGTAATAATAAAAATATAAAATTCAAGTGACATTCTTTACACACTTGACAATTATTGGTAATAGAAATAAAAGCTCTTATAAATAATAACAAATCATACAATAATAAATAGTGTAAATCTAATTAATCTAGAAGCGAATAGTATTGTTTACAATTAACATTTAAAAGATTAATCATATAATAAACAAATGAGGTTTAAATTTAGTTTAAAACAAAGTATACATACTAAACTACTTTAAAATAAAAAATATATTTTTTAAATATGAAATACAAGCTGTTCCCGATCTCACCCGCTTTCCCGAGGGAAGTTACATTTTCCCGGAATAATTTCTATCCTATATTTTATTCTTGAATACCTACTCTATCTATGTGGTGAGTTTCATACAAATCCGTTAGGTAGTGATTGCGTGAAAGAGTAACAGAGATCCATACATCAATACATACATCCTCACAATTTTGGTATTTATAATATTAGTAGGAAGTAAGATGTAACCGCAGACTTTCTTCTCTGTTCTTCTCAGTTTGAGGGTTACCGGTGGAAACTTCAGTAGATTGTGCCTCCATATCTTTCCTTCTAGACACTTAATTCTTAGAGTTGATTCATTTTTAAAGTAAGGATGACCTGATTCTATCCAGGATTGGCTTCAAACGACGGAACACCTCGGCGGTTAACAGCACAGACACAAAAAAGGTTGTGTAACAAAAAGTTTTTCTTACTAAGTATTAATTTATTTTTAGTTTTGAACTACCTTGCTAGTACCACATATCTGGGTTTAAATATCTATTTAAGTATGTATTTACTTTTTGCTTTATAGTATATGTAATGTATCAGTTATTTGCTTTCCATAGAAGATGCTCTGCTTAGTTTGGGATCAGAAGGCCATGTGTAAATTATGTCTCAAGATATTTATTATTCTTATTATTTTTTCACATTGTGCATTAACTTTTCGTTGTGAAAAAGCTAGATTTATAGGTAGGTATTTAATACAGTATCTAAATGCCTTGAACACAAGACATGAAGGTTACATTTTTGGTCTTATTAATTCAACATCTGAATTGCAAATCACTTGATAATTTGTACGAACAACTTTCGTAGGACGAAAAGGGAAATACAATTTTGGATTGTTGAGCCCCAGGGTTGGAGTGTGGTGGCCATACTCTGAGAAAAATATTGGGACAAGTAAGAAATTATTATGGCACGCTCTTGGAATAGAAGCCAGTTGCTTTTTTTGGTAAGTTTGAATCATTAGAACTTTATGATAAGCTGATAAGTTAAACACTAGGCAAGGCACGTGGAAAGGGTAGAGGAGGCGTTTACTCATGGAGTACATTTATTTGCGTTTACACTGGATAACAGAGAAGCAATTAAATAATCGAGAATTATAGAGTAGTAGAGGAAGTACTACCGCCTCACCCATTTCCTGAATTATTATTAACCGGGGAAGAATAAAATGAAATATTTATTCATATAGGCTTTCACAGACACTTATGAATAGTCAGACTCTAACACTATACCAATTTTCTGTCGAGAAGTGTTAGTGCACCTGTATTACTGTGTTTCGGTAAGAAGGTTAAGAAGGCCGGTGAAATTACAGGTACATGGAAATGGGCAACGGGAAAGTGAGCTCCATCTTCGGCCTCATCTTCGGCCTCATCTTCACTTACCATCAGGTGAGATTAAGGTCAATCCCGTCAGAAAAAAAAACGTCTTAGGGGCGACAACGCCTTCACAATGCCCCTGGTGTTGCAAACGTCTATAGGTGGGGTTGGCTACGGCGCGGTGCTATTTAAAACATTTACTATTTTTATTTCATGAATGAACTTACTTAATCTGTGACTACTTGTCAGGAGAGCGTCGTGCCACTAAAAGATTATTACCAATAAGGAGAGTAATAGAGTATTAAATTAGTAGTTCTTTTAGTATTTGTCCTGTATATTACTATTCAAATGGTAACACTACTTCGTCGAACCTTTTTCAACGACTTTCGGGATTGTCGAGGATTCAGTTGGCACTGAAATGGAACTTGGCAGATCTAATCTGAATGTTTACAGTTATAGCTGTACACTATCCACTGGCTTCTTTCGGATCTGATATTTTCAATTCCTGATAATACGGACATCTAGTGCTCGAATGGCGAGGGTGGTTTTAAAATAGCTTTCTATTTTTACCCGATTGCATTAGAAGGAGGGTAACGTTTCTTGTTCTTTGGATCAGTGGTACCTTATTTTCTTTTGGTTGAAACTTTACTACTGAATAAAATTATCCTTAATTCACAAATCCAAATTATATTCTGAGCCAACTCAAAGAATAGAGGATCGTCCTATCTTCTCTTCATCTCTTGCGTTATGTTTCACTAGTTTCCATTCTCTGATACAAAGTTCGTCACAAGCCAGAGCCACAATGGACTTGGACATCGGACCTCTCACGTGATAGTGTAACGTATGTATGAAGGTTTTAGTGTAACTAGTATCCTTTCATTAACTAATGAAAGAGACAGAAAAATTAAGCTTTCTGAAAGATATCCTTTCTTATTGTTATTGTTAAAAATAAATCTATCTGAACTAATAATATAAAGAGAGAGTGTATAAGTTAGTTTATATGTGAAGGGTTCTTCTACTTATTTGAAAACTATTTTTCTATTTGAAAAGTACATCATTCCAGATGCTTGTTATTATCCGGGGATACATTAAATACTTCTGAAACTTGGCTGGAACTACAAGATGGAAGCAAGTAGTTTGTATAAGCGTTTCTAAAGTAAACTTAGCTCCTTTATTCAGTTATTACAATCTTCTTCGCCTTGTGACGCAATAAGGTTTCAGAGAGGACCTCTCACGTGATGGCATAGTTAGCGAAAGGGACAGAGCATAGTCCGATATCGTCCAGCAAGTGCCATTTCTCAAACCTTATAGAATCATGCCCGTTTAATGAACAAACTTACTCGTAATTTGTGATTTATCGTGTCTAGCTTGTTGATCAACGGTTTAGGCACGGCTTTCTGTATTAATTCGCAAAGTCTTAAAGCAAAGAAAATTCATCTTTATGCTTTCATAATTTGGTTAAATTATTGATCTAATGATTCTTATCTGAAGGATCGAATTCGAATTGAAGTCCGTCAGAGAACCAAAGTTATCGACATAGCTCAAAGGAATAGCAAGCTGAAGTGGCAGTGGGCTGGTCATATCTGTCGTAGAACATATAACTATTGGGGTACATGTGTTTTAGAGTGGAAACCTCGGCTTGGTAAATGTAGTGTAGGGCGCCCTTCAGCTAGATGGAGCGATGATATACGCAAGCTGGCAGCGGTTGGGAACAAAGAGCTGAAGATCGAGTTCAGTGTCGTGCCGTAGGTGAGGCCTACGTCCAGCAGTGGAGATAGGTTGTTGGTGATGATAATGATAGGGTTAATTTTTCTATAACGTTCAGCTGTCTAAAGGGCTGACTTTATAATCCGTCTGAATGACATAGACTAAAATAATTTATTGGTTTTGAAATAAAGGTCATCTATTTATACTATGGCTAATTGTACAATGTTTATTAACACGCATATTTGTCCTGGGAATTGTACCTGTGGCGAGGCAGTCAAGGTCACCCACAAACCGTACCATTTAACTAAAAAAAGTTATCTCAAAAAAAATCTCTGAGGAATTCTCAAAATTATATAAGTATTCATAAAAGTCCAAGTTAAATGTGTGCAGGAAAGTTTGTCGTCTTCTTTCAGGCATTCTAATAACCGAGGGAATGTAAGAGAATGTGCTTAACTGCGAACTATTTACACGAGGCTGGAACTTCTCAAGTGCAGACTAAATTACTGGTACCTCATTACGTAGACTATATGTTCATATCTATTCTCTTCGCTTGTTGGAGAGAATCTTATTAATATTATAAATGCAGAGGTTTGTGAGGATGGGCGTAGTAGAGCTCTTAGTGCAGAGTTCATCCGGAGAAGTAATAAAATATAAATAAATATCTTGGTTCATTCTTTACACACGGCCTGATCCTAAACTAAGCAGAGATTGAACTATGGAAACCAGATAAATGATGTACATACATACTATATATAATACCATATACAGGTATGTTACAAAACTACCCGTAAAGCCGAAAGGTTAAATGGCGCCTTATAACGAGTCCATTTACAATATTTAAGAACCGTAGTAACGCTGTATAACATACACCAAAAAAAATTAAAAAACTGATTTTTATGAATGAAAAATAGAAAAACTATTAAAGTAGAGAATTATTAGCTAAAATAGGTACGTGGGCCTTTCTGTTAAATAATCTGGTTCCCTGACATGACAGCTTACTAGGGTTGTTGGCATTGATAATTAATTATATTTTTACGGGGTATTTTGTATCACGTTGTATATAATAATTTGCACACAAATGTTTGTCCTGGGTGGCAATCGAACCCGTGACCCGTGGCTCGGCAGCAAGCCAACTGGCCCGTCAAAGTAATATCACCATACCCATTTCTGCCGTTAAGCAGTAGTACTGTGATAGGTAAGGGGACCGGTAAAATTACAAGCACATGAGACTTAACGTCTGAGGGTCGACAACGCATTGAATGTCCTTGGTGTTGCAAATGTCCATAGACAGCGGTGACCACCAACCATCAGGTGGACTATCTGGCTGTTCGATGACCTTCTTGATGATAAAAATGCGGCAGAATTATGTAGAACCATTAACCAAATTGATGGTGAAAAAATTCCTGTCGTAACAGCACAAAGAGCGATAATTCATTAAAGGCGTCGTATTTGGGCCATTAACCGGCCCCAAATCGATATTTGGGACAGAAATTACTTTCCGATATGAAGTGGGAAGTTATTTGACTTAATTTAGGGGCTTGTGGATGATATCTACCTTTTTGGGTTCCGCACTTGAATGCTGGACTGATAGCAGAAATTGCCTGTCATGCGGTGGGATCTTACTCTCAATTATTACAATAAACATATTTTCATGCCCATTGTGCTCGAAGAACAGGTCTCAGTAGAGAGTTCTACATTTCATCGAAGATATCATTCAAGTCTCCAATTTCCTCTAATTTCATCGGCCTTATCTTTCTAACTGAAACACAGTGCACTACTGCTTCATGGCAAAAATAGGTATGGTGGTAGCACTTCCTCAGACTTGTTCTGCAATAAAACGCTCTACTACTTCTAGTCCCGTCAAATTGAATAAAGCCTTATTTACTAGATTTTACCCGCAACAAAACAACGACAAGCTAAAATTCAGTACAAGACGCAGCGCAACTACAACTAAACTAAACTTATATATCATTAACATAATTATCATTCTCTTCTCACGTTATAAAAATAGAAAGAGATGCACATATCATTCATGACTTTATCTTATCTATGCGCAGTAGAAACGTTAGGTACTTGCTCACATGTCACGCTGCAACTAAAAATATAATCGGAAGTAGGTATATTAAATTCATAGACATATGATTTCAACACGCAGTTATTATGAAATAATATTATACGGTGAAAATTACCGTTTTTGGGTAATAAGGGCAAAGTTCACGGTAGTGTACCGTTTCAGACCCATTTCGTGGATGGACGACGGTATGTTCGGCCATGAAACTCGCCTGCTTATCAGCTTATGATATACTACCTGTCCCCCGCGGTTTCACCGGCGTTCCCGAGGGATGTAAGATTTTCCCGCGACAAAAAGAAGCCTATATGTTATTCCAATATTGCTCTATCTATGTGCCAAGTTTCATCCTAATCCGTAGGGTAGATTTCGCGTGAAAGAGGAACAAACGTCCAAACATACAAACTCTCGCGTATATAATATTAGTAGGATTAAACAGTCCTCACAAACTCTCGGATTTATAATATACTAGCTGTCCTCCGCGGTTTCACCCGCGTTCCCGAGGGATGTTACATTTTCCCGGGAGAAAAAGAAGCTTACTACTTTTACGTTTCAATGTCCTATATTGCATTTGTTTCAAACGGGCCATAGCGCATAATTTTATTAGGCTTTAGGCCCGCGGGCCCGCAAAAACCAGCCTTTCCACCTAAGCACCCGTTATTCCAGGGCATACTCTATCTATATGCCAGGCTTCCAAATCCATTCGGTAGTTTTTGCTTGAAAGAGTAACAAACATCCATATTCACATACTCTCGCATTTAATATATTATATATATGTAAGCAGTAGGATAGGATAGAATAATAAACGTAGTATTGATTGTTGGGTATTTATAGTGCGATTTGAGAAATATAAAGAGAATAATACCGAATGCGCCTGATAAGAGGTCATCCCGATCGACGCTTGAATGCCATTTCATATAGCTCGCTGAGTATCTCTCAGGTTATTGATACGGCTGGCAATAAAAGCCGTCTCTGTTCCATTTGTCATGTTCATCACCGCTGCCACACGCTAATTCTCTTGTCGTTCCCGCTACGCGTATCAAACCGCCGGTTTCAAGGCTCTGTCTAGATATTTGATTTGATATGGGGCTACATCACGCGAGCGTCAAATAAAACGCCCGAGCCGCCTTTTTGGTCGCCCGGGAGTTTATATTTAGGTTATTCGGTGTCATTGTCGCACCTTTTGTGTGTTTTTGAGTAATTTTGGCATTATTATTTGCGAAATTTTACGTGAACATGTTTGTTTGTTTATTGAATTAATTTTACGGAGAAGAATTATTTTAAAAAGACGAACTGCAAGTTAAAGCTATTAATAAAGCTACAATCAAATTGAATGCATAGATTATAATATAAGTTCGATAGTGCCTCTGTCAAGATTTCACCGAACCGATCTTGCTGAAATTTGACGCAAACGTAGCCTTTTGTATAGACAGGGACGGGTTTTGATAAATTTTAACGAAACTGTTAATACTTATACTTCACTAAACTTCTAATGTAAATAATTAACATAACTATTATACTTCATTTTTTGTTGAAATATACTTATCTATCATATATAAAATAAAAGGAAAATAGCTTTGAGATACCATCACCACAAAACTATTGAACATGTCGGGATGGGACTGCTACCATTCGACGCGGATTTTTTCTTAGATGGTTATAGGCTAAATGTACTATGTGATATCGATAAACGCGAGTGAAGCCGCGGGGGGCTTCTAGTAATATATATAACAACATAGATATGTATTTTATCACAAACTATAATACTATTATTAATTACCTACCAAATTGGTAACATTTTATATTAACGGTACATATTTCCTACTTTTTTCATGAAAAAACTTTGCACTGTCTTGTGAGAATTCCTGGTTACATAATTTTTTGTTGTTGAACTTTGGTAGCCGGGTTTGTTTTAATCCTTCATTATGTCTGTAGTGCAGTTATGTTTGTTACTAGCCCCATTTTGTCAACGGTAGATTAATGGCTTCATGAGATAAAAGACTGTGAGAAAGATTTTTTATAAGTTTCTGTAAAAGCTAGAGTAACCAAGTAGTAGGGGTAAATGTTCGAGCCACTTATGTTTTAATCACTTTAGGACTTTTACTAGCATTCGCTTAGTAAAGGTTAGAGGGTAGTTTAAAACGAATCCTTTGCTTAGAGATTGTTAAATGCATCACATGTCACGTTGACACAAAATATCTTCGGAAAAATAGGCCCAGAAGGGTATGATATTCTTTTTTTATACCATATGAGCCGACAAACAAGCACGCGGTCCACCTGATGATAAGTGGTCACCGCCGCCTGTGGACATTTGCCACACCAGAGCATCGCCAATGCGTTATCGACCCTGAGACATGAACTTGTTAAGTCTCATGTGCCTGTAATTTCACCGGCCCCCTTACCTTTCTAACCGAAACACAGTAATACAAGTGCACGACTGCTTCACGGCGGAAATAAATAATAATATATAATAAATACATAATAAATAGATATTATTCACACACTGCCGTCTAACCCCAAATTAAGCAGAACTTGTGTTATGGAAAATAGATAACTGATATATTACATACCTATCTATAACACTCTTTTTCTACTAAACACATAATTATATAGATACTGTCTGTCCCCCGCGGTTTCACCCGCGTTCTCGAGGTATGTAACATTTCCCGGCACAAAGTCCTATGTTACTTCAAATACCTCCAAGAATATGCGTACAAAGTTCCATGATGATCGGTTAAGTAGCTTTCGCGTGAAAGCGTAACAAACAAACTTACATTGACATTTTTAATATTAGTAGGGATTTACAGCCAGAGAACAAACCACCAAGCAAACTGGGCCTTCGAATATACATCAAATATTTTTTATTGATGGTGAATTCGACAAGTGTTTTATCAGTTGTCTCTATGGAATAGTGTAGGTATCTCTACCCTCGAAGCCTTATCGATCTGTTCCGACAACTGACAAGAGAGCACGATCAATTTGAGGCTCCGCATACTTACTTCCTTCAATCTCCACTAATCATGATGAGTGGTCAAACGCGAGCCTATAGTAATTAAATGACTCATGTTTTCTCTTTATCATGCTTTCCGATTAATATTATAAATGGGATAGTTTGTATGGATAGTTGTATGGATGTCTGTTACTCTTTCACGCAAAAACTACTGAATAGATTTTTTTTTATATAAAAACTTGAGCGCATTTGACTAGATCTCACCTGATGGAAAGTGACGATGCAGTCGAGGATGGTACACGCGAACTCAAGTAATGCCTATTCACTCTTGCCTTAAAGACTCCCGATTTGGATAAAACTTGGCACAAAGAGAGAGCATGCCCTAAAATAGCTTGTATGATACTTTTAATATCGGGAAAATGTTACATCCCTCGGGAACGTGGGTAAACAGCAAGTAGTATTATAAATGCGAAAGTTTTTGAGAAATGTTCGGATGTTTGTTACTCTTTCATTCAAAATCTACTTTATGATTTCTATGAAACTTGGCACATTATTTATAACCTGTATTAATCAAAAATATACTTAGAACATTCCCTTTTTTCCGGGAAAAGGTAACATCCTTCGGGAATGTGTGTGAAACCGCGGGGGAAAGCTAGTAAAGTACATCAAGGCATCACGTTACAGCCAGTTATATTGACTCACAACTAGTTTATGCTAGTTCGCATTGTTTACGTTCCATTACGCGTCGGGAGGGCCGGGGGAGTGACCGTGTGACAACAGAACGTGACTAGCGAGCGATGGACCGCATTATATAACGCCTTGTCTTGGATTAGGCTGTAGGTATACGTTAGGTCTTTGTGAAGTTATTTTTATTTATGTTGAACATTATAGGAATCTGAAGAGCATTCTTATCTACACTTATGGTAGAGAAAAGATTTTTATACTTGTCTTCAATGTTTTGTTCGGTAATTGTATGATAATTCTGATTAGCCTTATCTTGAAGGCCATAGGGTCCTATTTTCCTCTCATAACGGGCCTATTATATCAATAATTTTATCACAAAAGAAAATGAACGTACTCTCTCTCTTTCCTTCCCCTTCCTGTCGTCTTCCTCACTGCTGAGCATTGTGGCTTCTTCTGACTTTGTCAACCAGCAGTCTTGGTTTCGATCCGTTGCTTGGTGCATTGCAGCACTAACCGGCATCTTCAGCTCCTGCGATATCTGGTGTACCCACCGCCTGGGGCTCCACCCTCACGGAACATCCTACTAACATTATAAATGTCAATGCAAGTTTATATGTTACGCTTTCACGCGAAAACTACTTTACCGATCATCATGAAATTTTGTACATATATTTTTGGAGGTATTACAAGTAACATAGGATACTTTTTGTACCGGGAAAATGTTACAACCCTCGCGGAAACGCGAGTAAAACTGCGGTGGACAGCTAGTAATACATAAAACAATAATACCCTTGTTTAATTACGGTCTATTTAAACAAACAAATGAATACATACACGTTTAGTAATTTAGTTTACTGTACTTAAATTTTAGTATACCATTAAGGAGGTACATAAATGAAGTAGTTAGGTACAAGGGATCAATTGTGCCCAATCTTTCCGTTCCTAAAGGCTTCGGTCCCCAGCTTCGGGGCTGTTTATGTTTCAAGTCATGTCACGTTTTACTCATATATTTGTATCCGAGAGGTCATCGTAGATGGACATAGTAACGTAGGTCGATAAATTGTTACGATGCTTGTTGAATTTTGGATAAATAAGTGGCTTTTTAACCGAAAGAGGTTTACGTGAGCCTTTTTTGGGTTCCGTAAATAACGGGACCTTATTAATAAAGCTCGGGCCATCTGTCACAGGTATCTTTTGAATCATAATATAAATAAATAAAATATCAATTGATTTGCAATTCAGATGTTTGCCCAACAATGTAGCCTTCACGTCTTGCTATATTTTTATGTTTAAATCTAGCCTTTTCAATACGAAAAAGGTTAATAAATAAGGCTAAATATCGTATCTGTATAACCGTTCCCTACTGATGTGCTTACAAATAATAGGTTGGGGAAAAAGTTCCTTCGCATTTTTTAAGAAAATTCAAAACATTTTTAATATAGTTTATTTACATTCAACTAAAGTATGTAGGTACCATTTTGTTCGATAACTTTTTGCCATCTTGTAGGTAGGGACATGATCCCATTGCTATAGAAATTTTGGGACTTCTGATCAAAATACTGCGACAAGTGGTTTTGACAGTCCTCTCGTGATGTTAACCTGACACTGCCTAAACAATTCTGAAGAGACCGAAACAGGTAGAAATCTGAAGGTGCAAGGGCAGGATTATACGACGGATGCATTAATACCTCCCAGCCAAACTCTCTTAATTTTTGCTGAGTGGCTAAAGATGTGTGAGGTCTAGCGTTATCATGATGAAAAATCACACCCCTACTGTTGATTAATTCCGGCCGCTTTCTCTCAACTTCTTGCTTTAATCTCATCAGTTGTTCGCAGTAGAGTTCAGAATCGATGGTCCTGCCTGGTGGTAATAGCTCATAATGAATAATGCCCTTCCAATCCCACCACACACACAGCATCACATTGTTGCGAGTTAACCCGGGTTTCGCCACAGTCTGTGAAGCCTGACCGCCCTTTGACCACGACCTTTTTCGCACGTTCTTGTCGTACGTGATCCACTTTTCAGCACCAGTTATCAGCTTCTTCAAAAATGGTTCGGTTTCATGACGTCGTAATAAAGAATCACAAATGAGTACACAGTTCATTAGGTTTCTTTCAGTGAGCTCGTGAGGTACCCAAATATCTACCTTTTTGTGTACCCAGTTTTTTTCAAATGCGCCAAAACTGTTTTGTGGTCAATTCCCAGTTCTTCAGCTACGTCGTAACTACTGATAAAAATGGCATCCATTTTATCCGTAATGGGGCGACCAGAGCGACGTGCATCTTTTACATCAAAATTTCCGGATTGAAAACGCTTAAACCAAATTTGTGCTACTCTCACAGACACTGCACTATAAACATCCACAGTCCATAAACATCGCAAATTTTTTTCGCGGCTTGCGTTGCATTTTTACCTTTTTTGTAGTAAAATTTTAAAATGAATCGAATTTCTTCATTAAATTCACTCATCTTGGCGGTACGAAAAACAAATGCAAATCACACATTTTCCTAATTTGAATTTGGAATTATGTTCTTTAAAATTTAAACTTTCAATGATACCAAAACCAGCCAGATACAAATAGTATAGCCAAAGAGATTTTATTACAAGTTCATACATACTATAATGCGAAAAGACTTTTTCCCCAACCTAATACGATATATATATACCCTGGGACATTCTTTACACACGGTCATCTGATCCCAAATTAAGCAGAGCTTGTACTATGGAAATCAAGTAACTGATATAGTATATACTACTTTTAAAAATACATACTTATATCGATACTAGCTGTCCCCCGCAGTTTTACCCGCGTTCCCGTGGGATGTCACGTGTATTATACATAAAAACCTTCTTCTTCAATCACTCTATCTGTGGTGTTTTCGATACACCACTGGGACTTGAAATAAGTATGTAAACATGTAAATAAGTGGGCTATGTAGAAATCAAAAATGGTACGTCACCCGCCAGAAGTACTTTGAGTTTCCAACTGCGTCCAGCTTCGAAGATATTATTATCCACGATTATGTGGAACGGTGGCTCACGTCCTTGGGTAAACAGATCACCAATTTTCACTCACAGTTTTATGATAGTTTTCTCACAAAGATTTATTTTTGATGCATGTTAGCCGTATGCTGCGCTCACGACACTCGGTTCGATGCAAGTGGTACTCTCGCGCCACCAAGCCGCATTGATGAGAGTTTTCTCCCAGTGCATACAGTTAGTAGCACTGATTGATGATTTGGCGGGTGAATTTAAATTTGGAAGCCCAAAACCCAACACTATCTATTAAAAAAAACCGCATCAAAATCCGTTGCGTAGTTTGAAATGATATGAAATATTTATTCAAATAGGCCTTCACAGGCACTTATGAATGGTCAGACTCTAACACCGGTTCGGAAGGTTGCTTTTACTGAGAAGAGCCGGCAATAAACTCAGCAATTACTATTTTCAAAATAAGATTTTGTATATAAATGTACATGTGTCCTGCTGGAGCGAGCGCTACACCCAAGCATTGTCTATTTTAAAGATTTAAGCATACATAGGGATATAGGGACAGAGAAAGCAACTTTTATGCTATGTAGTGATTTACATCCGGACCTAGAACAAACAGGTATGTTAATGCACATAAATGTTTGTCCTGGGCGTCGCAGCGGTTATCTAACCTCCACGCCAACTGACCCGTTAATATAAAGACATTTTAAATTTTCAGTTTCAGTACTACGATGGCTGTCGCGAACTACGTCCCGAAATGTACCATAAATTGTAAATAACTAAAACGTCAAACCTTGTTAATATCAAAGACTGGCAACCCAAGAAGTCCTGTCACCGGCATTGACACATTTTCCCGCGACTGCTACCCACATAAATAAAAAATCAATTATAAAGTGTGAACAAAGAAAATAACTAACTATTCAGGCAGAGATTCAGAGATGTAAGTGTAGCAACCGGGAGGCCTAGGTGAGTGCTTTAGATATAGTTGATTGTAATACCAATTACCTAGTTGACATTCGAGCGGGCGGTTCAGAAACATTGTACTTACGGTTGTTGTTACTTGCTATAGTGGGATGTGCCTGCTTGCCTCGGATGGTTATTGGTAGGGACGTGATCGTTGGATGATGCTCAGAGACTCAGCTATTCGTATTGCTAGCACTTAGACATACATTGGTATGGAGAAGGAGATGATCGTTGGATTATGCTCCGATGCTTAGACATACGTTGGTATGGAGAAGGAGGTGATCGTTGGATCATGCTCGAGGCTCAGACATACGTTGGTATGGAGAAGGAGATGATCGTTGGATCATGCTCGAGGCTCAGACATACGTTGGTATGGAGAAGGAGATGATCGTTGGATCATGCTCGAGGCTCAGACATACGTTGGTATGGAGAAGGAGATGATCGTTGGATCATGCTCGAGGCTCAGACATACGTTGGTATGGAAAAGGAGATGATCGTTGGATCATGCTCGATACTTAGCCAGTCATATTACTCAGGTAAACTGAGATGGACATGAGTGGAAAGGGGTCGCTATAAGGGGTGGCGGAGGCGACTTAAAAATAGTCCATAAACTATTGACTCAGGCTATTGTTCAGAAGAAGAATAGTAGAGAAGTATAGTAGAATGAAGAGTATAAACCCTCAACACAGTTTGCTCTCAGACAATCACCACTCAGATCAGCTACATGCATATTATTTATCAGTTGAGATATGATGCATCAATTCCTGTATAAAATAAGGAATTGATGTCTACTGCATCTGCGTTGTTAGATATATAGATTCTTTGGAAACTAGGCTGGATATATTTACTATCTATAGGTACATTTACTTACCTTCAAATATCATTAATAATTCCTATATTTATCAGCTATTCGCTAGACCTATTTTACTTATTAGTACAAGTTTGGCGACAATGGCCGCTATAACAACTAATAAAAATAGTTTTTATCATTTAGCAGTACAGAACCCTTTGTGTGCTAGTCTTACTTGCACTTGATCGCTGATTTAACTTTTTGGGTATATACTATACAAATGTATATGTCAAACCTACAAAAGAAATTCCAACATGTATGCGCTTGTAGCGACATCTATGAACACGCCTACAATCCTTCACCGCCCGCACTACAGTGATGTGGAAACATCTATGAACGAGAAACACGCGAGGATCCTACATCGCGCTATCAAGAATCTCTCAAGATTTGCTGTATATACAAGCATCCAACATCAGCAGTTGGACCGCGGTCCCCAGGCATGATCACCTAGCCTGGCGGAAGATCTTCCCTTTTAAATGGAGGAGTCTCAGACCTCGCTCCTCCCATCGCTCTTTCTCTACTTTTACTAATTTAGATTTTTTTGTTTTTATATTTCATGTTGTATTTGATTTTATTTGTGATTTAATTTTTTTAACTTTTCGCCTATATATATTTTTGGATGCTGTGGTCTCCTCTAATTGAAGGAACACGCCACCTCACATTCACTGTGTGTTATAATAATGTAATGTTAGCGTTTATCTTTTGTTGGAGATCCATAAATAAATAAATAAATAAATAAATGAACCTTACATAATTCAAATAGTGTCTTGGAGGCTTTATATACCAAATCTAAATTTGTTTGAGACAAACGAAGCTTGCAGAGTAATTGCTGAGTTTATTGTCGTATCGTCTGAGCAGAAACAACCTTTTGAACCGGAATTAACTATTCATAAGTGTTTGCTGAAGCCTTATTTGAATAACCGGATAAATTATTCATAATTATATATATTCGGTTCAAACCAATAGTGGGTGAGTCATAATTAATTTATCTATTTAAAAGTGTTTCTTAGGTGGTAATTTTTTATTAGAATTTGTATAACTGTTCTTCTTAAAAAAATAATTTTGTAATTAGTACGATTTATCGACAGAAAAATGATAAAGTTAGATTTTAAAATAAAAATTAAAAATGTCAGTCACAACTAATCAGATCAATAAATAAAACATCTTTCTGAGCTTAATGATACCGCTTGTTTATCCGTCTTTAAACCATACCTAATTATAGTCAAATTGAAATACCTGTTTCATTCGTTTATACTTTCCAGTGCAATCCTATTTTGGGAAGAATTTTATATTAAATTCAAAGTTAATTACGTAATTACTTAACCTTTATTCACCTTCAACAAAAGTTCAGACTGCAACCTTTTATTTTCAAGCAGTCTGTGTACTCCTTATCCTTATCAGTTCCCTGAATCGCCCACATTCCCGTTTCCTAAGAATAGAGAATAAGTTACGTAATTTTAAACAAAGACACGTTTGGATGCAATCGGAGCTAGTTATCCGCTGATCTCTTTAATTAATAGTCTTAAGTCCGAGAACAATGAAGAAGATGCAAAATAATTACGTTGCGAGTCGAGCGAGCGTTGCAAGTGAGCGTTACGAGCGAAAGACTCCTTTCCATCGCATAAGTGTGGTAGTGACGCTTTAACTTTGAAGAAACAAACTACAATTGAAATTGATTCTTATGTATTTAACAATCTATATCTATACTAGTATATACAGACGAAAGATTTGATTGTTTGTTTGCTTGCATTGAATAAGCTCCGAAACTACTGGATCGATTTGAAAAAATCTTTCACCATTGAGAAGATACACTATCTATTACTGATTACTACATATTTAAAAAAAAAACAGGGATCCTTACTAAAACTCCAATAATGTAACCCTTGACTTACTTTTGACTTAAAGTCCTATGTCCCCTGGATGGGGCAGAGGGCGTCCACATTACGTAGCCATCCCGAACGGTCTTGGGTTTCGCGCTTTACTTCGCTCCAGGTCATTTCTATCGCCTTCGATAGTAATGTATAATAATGTAACCCAAGGTGTAAAAAACGTCGCTGCGAAAGCTATTGGTGATAGAAAGAACTAAATAATGTTACATCCCTCGGAACGTGGATGATAGGTTAATAAACTCGAAAAAAATATGAATATAAACCGCGGGTAGAGCCGCTTCCGCGTTACCGTTATGGGTAAAAAAAATCTTGGCTATTATTTTGTTCGCCCACCGCTGATATGTATACGCGAAATATCACATGGATCTGTGGCTAATATATATCACTACATAGTATAAAACAAAGTCGCTTTCTCTGTCCCTATATCCCTATGTACTCGTATGCTTAAATCTTTAAAACTACGCAACGGATTTTGATGCGGTTTTTTTGATAGATAGAGTGATTGAAGAGGAAGGTTTTTATGTATAATACATGTGACATTCCACGGGAACGCGGGTAAAACCGCGGGAGACAGCTATACTTAATATAGGAGCACGAGTGTCCTCAAATAAAGATGGGAATTGAGACCATAGTCTGATGCATTGTTTGTAAGTAAATTTTAACCCAGAGATAAGGGTCAGTTATTCGAACCTGTCCCTGTGTGATCTTAAAAGCGTTTATCACTAAGCCATTGCAGCTTATCTTAGTAATATTATAAATGCGAAAGTTTGTGAGTATGGATGTTTGTTACTCTTTCAAATAAAAACTACCGAATGGATTCGGATGAAAGATAACACATAGATAGAGTATGCCTTAGAATAACATGTAGGCTACTTTTTATCTCGGGAAAATGTAACATCCCACGGTAACGCGGGTAAATCCACGGCGGACATCTAGTTATTGAATAATTTTGAAAATACCTCTAGCTATTTGAATAAAATACTGCTCAAATTGTCGGGTGAATAAAGTAACATTGTTTGACAATTACTGCAATGCGGTCTATAAATATTTGATGTTCATGTATCATAGTACATAGTTTATAGTCCTAGTGGTGAAATATTCCAACTAATTATCCTCTAATTAGCATTTTAACCGCATTCCCGAGGGAAGTAACATTTTCCCTAGATAGAAGTATATTATGTGTTAATAAAGGTTATATACTATTATATATTATATAGACTCCGAACCCAAGTCGGCCGATGCAGGGACAATCTGTGCCGATGGGGTTACAGCACAAGCAACCTGTGCAATTGCGGCGCCCCTCAGACAATGGCACATCTATTGTCGTGCCCTGCGTGCCCCTCATCTTGCACGCCAGAAGACCTGTATAATGCTACAGACGACACAGTACGCCTGGCAGAATTCTGGTCTAAACAAATTTAGCCAAAACGATCGACACGCAAAAAAAAAAAAATTATATATTTGTGCCAAGTTTCTTTCAAATTCGTTATGTATTTTAAACTTATTATCGCCCGCGGTTTTAGCCGCGTTCCCGAGGGATTTAGCATTTTCCCGGGATAAAAGTTTACTATGTATTAATAAAGGTTGCAAATCATCTATGTTGCAAGTTTCTTTCAAATCTGTTTTGTAGTTTTTGTGTAAAAGAGTAACAAACGTCCATCCATCCGTGCCTACTTTCTCATTTATATCATTAGTAGGATGTGAATTTTGTCACTCACGCATAAACGACTGAACCGATATAATTAAAAGTTTACGCTCACATATGTTTTTTTTTATTATAGCCTTATCTTGGGACATCCCGGGACATTCATTACACACGGCCATCTGGTCCCAAACTAAGCAAAACTTGTACTATGGAAACCAGATAACTAATATACTACTTATTTTTTTCTAAATACTTACTTATATATATATTTACACCCAGACAAACAGACATGTTCATTCACACAAATGTTTGTCCTGGGTGGGAATCGAATCCGTGACCTTCGGCTTGGCAGTCAGAGTCACTAACCACCATGCCAACTGGAACTTTTTATACCAAGGATAATTTTTATCCGGGAAAATCCTTAGATCCCATGGGCACACCGATAACTCCGTGGAGGCAAGTTTATATAAATTTAAATAAATCTTGTAGATAATTTAAAAGCTGCTGGTAATGTGTCTCCTTAACACTAAACTATGCTGCAAAAACCTTCAGGTATAACAAATGTGGGATCCAGCAACCTGATCCGGGATTATGCTACGAGATGCTACGGAGCTACGGCGTAGCGGCATCTACGATTTATAACCATGGTCCAGTCTACACAAGAATATTTAATTTGAAAAGTTATTCTACTAATATTGTAAAATGTAAAGTTTGTTAGGATGTATGGGTTGGTGAAGAGAACCGTGTTCACATTGCTTGCAATATGAGCATTTAAAAGAACGATATTTGGCAGCCTTTCAGGCATTCCTTTAAATAAATAATTGAAATTTTAGGTTTTTTGAGTAAAAATATTTTTTATATACTTTTTGGTAAGTTCGACCGAATCTACCAGTGTTACTTTAACAATTGTAACATAAGTATTTTGTGAAATTTTCTACTTACGCAATATTTTTGTATGTTGTTTGAGTTGTTATCTGTCTAATCATTCAAATAGTTTGAATCAGAATTGGGAATTGTTAAACAATACTACCGATGGCTTCAGTAACTTCGACCTTAATAGGTGCCCTCCGAGGGCCTAAACTGAATAAACGATTTGGTATTTTTGAATTTTCTTTATCTTCGAAGAGCTAGGCAGAGCTCACCCTCATTTCTCTCACTATGTCGTCGTTTTTCAGGTACATTTTTATGTTAATTACTTTAGCAAAAAAAACATCATAATGAATCATTGAGTCCATCTTTTTCTATCTATATATTGTATACATATATAAATTTATATAATAATAATAATAAATAATTAAATATTCTGGGACATTCTTTACACACGGCCATCTGGTTCCAAACTAAGCAGAGCTTGTACTATGGAAACCAGATAACTGATATACTACATATACTACCATTTTTTTTTCTAATTATATACTTATATAGATATTTACACCCATATTTCTACCCTTTGCCTTCTAATATTACTTATGTCATAGCGATGAAACTTTTGTGAGTTTCTATGTACTCCGGAAAGGTTATTGACACAAAAAAAATGTCGAAAAGCCAGGAACAGCTACTTTATCAATAAACAATCTAAAACTAACAAACGACCATTCAATGCCAGAACAAACAATAAATGCAGTTTATTACCGAATAGGAAGCCACGTCTGCCTTACGCCTAATGTCCATAGTTTGCCTGCAACGCGAGGGGAGTGAGTTGGCACCATTCCCCGCCAGCCAGTCTCGACCTGCCGACGACCGAGCTGGTTATACAACCTTACATAGCAGGACGTGGAATTAACTTATTGCTTGGCCGTCTTGAACTCACGTACCTCAGACCGGTGACGTCACAAGGCGGCCGTAAAGTGATTGAAAGAAAGAAAGAAAAGAAAGAAAACATTCATTTTGGACTCACACAGCATCAACATAGACAATTTCATTGACATCACAAATTACACACAGATACAACATAGCAATAACAACACAATCATACAGTATATACACTGTGTGAGGCTAAAAAGGCACCTATCTCAGCTAAAAAGGCACCTATCTCAGCTAAAAAGGCACCTATCTCAGCTAAAAAGGCACCTATCTCAGCTAAAAAGGCACCTATCTCAGCTAAAAAGGCACCTATCTCAGCATAAGCTGCGGCCAGCTCCTACGATTGATAATAAATAAATAAATTTCCAGATAAATTCTTTACACGGGCATCTAAGGGCTAATCAGCGAACATATATCGCGTCATCGTACCGTAGTGCGGCTAAAAGCTTGTTTGTTTGAAAAATTAACACCGCGCATACCGTGCCGTTGCGTTTCAATATCCCATTGCATTAGTATTTGGTGCACTCGATACGCTTGGGGTAGATATGCTTAGGCCTCTGTGCTCTGAGTATGAACACCGATCGTAAGGTAGTACTTCCCCGGACGAACTACGCACAAAGAACTCTACTTCTAAATGAGACAAAACAGTCGGTAAGAGTTTATAAGAGCTTATACAAGCCTTTATAAATATTTATAAGAAAGAAAACAAAGCGCCTTTAGAGTTAAGTAAATATGAACACAAATATCTACGTCATACGTTTCCGAATAAATAAATAGAAATATCAAGTCAGTATCTAGTTTCTAACAAAACCATATTGCTACAAGATATTTCCTCTATATTCCGAAAGTAAATTTGAGCTCTTAGGAGATATTCAATATTCGAAGCTCCAGGGTGTTATTCTGTAAGGTAAAGTGACACTAGCTCGAGGATGTTTTGTCTCTTTTGTATCTACAGAAACATGTGAGAAGTCCGCTTTCGGAGGCCTTGTTGCGCTGGCTCCCGACGAAGTTTGTATTAGCTGAACAGGGGCTGGTCATACATTTTCCGTTTGGACGCATTGGAGCGTGGCCTGCTTTGATCCAACCCCAGTGCAGCCATTGGGCCAATATCCGTATGAGATTTGATTGAGTAAGTTACCAGAATGGTTGAATATTTTTATTTAAAACTTGTGTCCGTCCCGTGGTTTCATCCACGTTCGTGAGATAATTAATATTTTCCTGGGGCTAAAATTTTGCCTACACATAGAATAAAATATGTATCTGCTTTGAGAACTTAAAATATTTTATAATTGTGATAAAATATATAAAAAAAAAACATTTTAATAATGCTCTCTTTTGGAAATACGTGATATAGCAAATATTTTTTTGGCACTTTTTAACAAATACTCATGGAAGAATGTTTTAAATCGAATATGTGGTTTTGGATATAACCTCTTACAACAAAACCTACAAACGTTACCTCTATATAATATTAGTGTGCAATTGACTAGCTTAATGCAAGTCGAAATTTGAAGCTGCTAACGACAACTGAGAGACAGATGTAAAATTCTCACCTTAAAGGTACCTTTTTAGGGTTCTGTACCAAAATGGTTCATACTTTTTTTTACGGGGCTGGTCGATAAGTGGCAATAAATACAATAACAATAGTAATTGTAACAATTTAGTAAGATTTGGTCTGCTATTTAAGGTTCGAACAGTAAGAATATAAACAGAAAGTTTGACAAAAATGTTCAATTGGATTATGGACTTCTGGCACAGTTGAAAAAAGGAAGGATAGTCGAAGCAGACACTACTGCTTCACGGCGGCAATGCCTACCTACTACCCCGGACGAACTCTGCACTAAGAGCTCCACTGCCCCCTTATTTAGCTAATACAAACTTCGTCGGCGCGCCGCTTTACGGAGGCCTCGGAGAGCTTATCTCTCACGTGATTAGTAGATTAGCGTAGTAAGCGAAAGAGACAGAACATTTTCCTTACAGAATCGAGCGCCTGCTTCGAATAGTTTTTATTTTTATGCCAAGTAGGTTAAAAAACAGACAGACAGTCCACCCAATGGTTAGTGGTCACCGCCGCCTATGGTCATTTGCAACACCGAGGTCAACGTCAATAATTTGTCGACCCTGAGACGTGAAGTTGTTAAGTCTCATGTGCCTGTAATTACACCGGCCCCCTTACCTCTCTAACCGAAACACAGTAATACAAGTGCACTACTGATTCAGAGGAAATGATTGCTAGGATTGCTTCGGACAAACTCTGCACTACTTATAGTAGTAGATTTACACCCGAAAATACATACAAAATACATACAAAATACATACAAAATATGTATACTTGTGTTAAAACAAATATATATAACTAGCTGTCCCCCGCGGTTTTACCCGCGTTCCCGTGGCGTTCACATATATTATACGTATAAACTTTCCTCTTGAATCAGTCTATCTATTAAAAAAAACCGCATCAAAATCCGTTGCGTAAAGATTTAAGCATACATAGGGATATAGGGACAGAGAAAGCGACTTTGTTTTATACTATGTAGTGATACTAGCTGTAGTCTTGGTAAACGTAGTGTAGGACGCCCTCCACCTAGATGGAGCGATGATATACGCAAGCTTGAGCTTAGTAGCGTGCCATAGGTGAGGCCTATGTTGAGCAGTGGACGGGGATAGGCTGATGATGATGATATAGTCTATAACCATCTAGGAAATTTTCAAATGGTAGCAGTCCTACCCCGATATGTTCAGTAGTTTAACGGTGATTGTGCGTCAAACGTAACCTATTTTCCTTATAATATTCATAGCACACTATGTCGCCATACCATATACGAGTACAATACAACTCGTGAACAAATACTTTAATCTCTGTTCAAGATGCTTCACGGAAAGTTCTGTAATTCCTATAGAAAGTTATTCTTTAGCAAAATATTGTCGTATATCTCTACTCATTGTACGCGAGTATGCGGGCGAAGTATTGATTAAGGCATTTACATCGGCCAAAGAAGTTATATACAAGAGAAAGCTACAGGTTTTAATAAATATCGATAAAATTTGCGGGTAGTAAGGTAATATTTAAGGAAATAATTAATACAAAAGGCTTTCTACAACATTAACGATTATTTTAATGACGACAATGCTTGGGTGTTACGCTCGGTCCAGCAGGACACATCTTTATGAACAAAATCTTATTTTGAAAAGAGTAATTTCTGAGCTTATTGCCGTCTCTTCTCAGTAAAAGCAACCATCCGAACCGGTGTTCGAGTCTGACTATTCATGAGTGTTTTATGGCTTATTTAAATTAAATTTTGAGAGAGCTTCCAATGAACTTGGCAATCATTCCTCATAATATAAATTGATTTAGTATCATTGATAATATTTGTATGTTTAGGCTGAAATTTATGAAAAAGTACACCTTACTATGCTTTGAAAATTTAATTCACGACACAACTTATAAAAGACGTGGAGTCTTTTTACGAGTCAGGATAATGGTCCCAATGGCTAATACAGGTAGACACAATATATTTTCATCTGAGAAATCGACAAACAAACCGCTTATGTGTTTAAAATATGGACCCACTCATAACAAAGTAAGATATTGTGAAGAACACTTCATCCTCTGTAATCTCTTTTTCAATATCTTATATAAAAGGGTCCGATAACAAAATGGTTTAAAAGTAACCTTTATAGTGAGATTATGGTGTCTCCTTGTAGATCACAGCTGCATAATAAATGTTAAATTGAATGCGGGAATAGTTTAACTATTTCTGAAGTGCAGTTCCTGATATAGCTTTTTTTTTACCACATGGGCAGACAAACAAGCGGACGGTCCACCTGATGGTAAGTGGTCACCGCCGCCTATGGACATTTGCAACACTAGGGGCATCGCCAATGCGTTGTCGACCCTGAGACGTGAAGTTGTTAAGTCTCATGCCTGTAATTTCACCGGCCCCCTTACTTTTCTAACCGAAACACAAGTGCACTACTGCTTCACGGCAGAAATGGGTAAGGTGGTAGTACTTCCCCGGACGAACTCTGCACTAAGAGCTCTACTACTCGAAAAAGCTAGTGTAGCGAGTTCTATCAAAATACGGTGGCTTTTGCAACTTCAACAGATGGACCGAGGCCTTCAAGCACGAACACATATGGCGGCTGATCTTCTTTTTTAATGGAGGAGTCTCACACTTGGCCTTACAATCGCTCCATTAAAATAAATATATTAAACTGGCTGTCTTCCGCGGTTTCACCCGCGTTTAGTTTGAAGTTAAGCAGAGCAAGAAAACACATCGTTTCATACAAATTTTGCACCCCCGTTTTACCACCTTAAGGGATGAATTTTCACAAATCTTTTCTTAGTGCTCCTGTACGTCATAAAAGAAACCCCTGTGCCAAATTTCAAGTTTCTAACCTATATAGTTAAGGCCCTGCGCTGATATGAAAGTCAGCCAGCTTCTCCTTTTATACATATAGATTCATTAGACTGTGGGTCCGTGGGATCTTGAAAAACGGGCCTTCCGACCTAAGGACCCAAAAGTACAAAAAATGTGCCTGTCTCAATTTCAGATACATTGACCTTCATACGTGCTCTCCTAGGGTCAAATCTGAATAAAGGCCACTACACCCTGCATTCTAATACAGGTTATAAATATCCTGGGACATTCTTTTACACACCGCCATCTGATCCCAAACTAAGCAGAGCTTGTACTATAGAGACCAGCTAACTGATATACTATATAAACAACTTTTTATTTTTCTAAATACATAATATATAGATATTTACACCCAGACACAGAACAAACAGAAATGTTCATGCACACAAATTTTTGTCCTGGGTGAGAATCGAACCGACCTTCGACTTGGCAGTCAGGGTCGCTAACCACCAAGCCAATTGGCCTGTCAGCTTCCAACAGCCTATATAAAGGCATATAAACCTTTATCGACTACATAAGGCGTATGTCTTCCACACAGGCGCAGTGAGGCACTTAGCACCAGACATTTATCTCGTGCTGTATTTTTTGCCGTTGTGTGAAGAGTCTAATGTGTTTGTCGGAGCCTCGAATATCGCGACAAGTGACGGCTTTCCCACGAGCTGTCGTCTGTGAGGTGTCTTACTTCATTTATATTGTTTCTGTATTGTTTCCGACTGTACCTAGTCGGTAAGAGTTTTGGACCATAAACAATACTATAAGTGACAACTTAACAAACGTGACAAAAAATATATGTTTTAGTTAGTACTTGTTTAGCTTGTTTGTTGTCCGGGTTTTCGTATCGTAAAGGGTTCGACTGAAAATCAGAGGCTCGATTCTGTAAGGAAAATGACACTAGCTCGAGGATGCTTCGTCGCGGCCTCAATGCTCTATCTCTGTCGCTTACTACGCTAATACTACTAATCACGTGAGAGGTAAGCTCTCCGAGTGCTCCGAGGGTCGCCGACGTAGTTTGTATTAGCTGACAGTTCTTGTATTGTAGTGTACAATATTACAGATTGCAAATTTATGCATGTTTTATCTATGTGCCTAGTTTCTGCGTGAAAGAGTAACAAACATCCGTAAATCCATCTTCGTATCTGTTAAAAGATAAAAAAAAAAACTATAAGTCATTTTTTATATATTAGTACTGTACGCTTCGATTCTGTATGGAAAATGACACCAGTTCGAGGATGTTTCGTATTTAGACTATGAAATAGCAGCTGTTTCCCCGAATAAAAAGTAAACTATATGTTATTTCAGAGTATGCTTTATTTATGTGCCAAGTTTCATCTTAATCCGTAGGCTAGTTTTAGCGTGAAAGAGTAACAAACATTATACATTAATACTCACAAACATTCGCATTTGTAATATTAGTAGCTCTCTGTTCTCTAACACCCCGACTGCCATACCATAGAAACCTCAATATAATGGTATCACGAGTGAAAAATTTGTTGCTAAGTACCTTACTTACCACATTCGGTCACGTTCGGGGTACTTCGGGTGCGCAACAAAATCTGGTGAAAAAGAAATACTCTTTATATGCTTTTTTTTTTTTTTTTTTTTTTATGCCACTTTGGCCGACAAACAAGCAGACGGTCCACCTGATGGTAAGTGGTCACCGCCGCCTATGGACATTTGCAACACTAGGAGCATCGCCAATGCGTTGTCGACCCTGAGACGTGAAGTTATTAAGTCTCATGTGCCTGTAATTTCACCGGCCCCCTTACCTTTCTAACCGAAACACAGTAATACAATTGCACTACTGCTTCACGGCGGAAATGGGTAAGGTGGTAGTACTTCCCCGGACGAACTCTGCACTAAGAGCTCTACTACTCTGAAAGCTTTTATAAATCTTCTTCCCATATACATTTTTAATAATATAGACGATATTAATATTAAAGAATTTTACAATAAAAATAGTTAAAGAAATAGATCGGGCCATGTATTTCGTTGCCAAAAGGTACTAATACTCCAAATAATCCGTTATATTATAAAAACTCCTTTGATAGTAAATTTTCTTTACTACCGTAACTACCGTTTTAAATTTATGAAACAGAAATACAGTATTGAAAAGCTACCATTTCGTAATTTCCATTTGGAATGAGGTAGTCGATCGTAACACGAGTGCGGTTAAAAACTGAAATTTTATAATAATAATAATAGTTTTTTATTGTGACTACTAAGGCCCACTTGTTACTATTACACTATATTCTTAAAAACTATGTTAGTAACAAATAAAATAAGGTGAGTAAAATTACTTATTATCTATTTACAGTTTCCACTCACAATTAGGTCTATAGCACGCTTTAACAAAGGCGTGTCAAATTTACTCGATAAAGTCTTCAGGACACTGTTGGAACTAGACCGCATCCTTGTTATTATAGAAGCGCTCTTTTTAAATCCTGCAACTGTTTTATGAAAAAATGAATATCTTAGTATATTCTTTCAAAAGGCAGTCTGAACCCAAACAAAGCAGAGCTTGTACTATGGAAACCAGATAACTGATATACTACATATACTATTTTATTTTCTATATACATACTTATATAGCTGTCCCCCGCGGTTTTACCCGCGTTCCCGAGGGATATCACATTCCAGGATAATATTCTATGTGCCAAGTTTCATCCATATCCGTTTAGTAGATTTTGCGTGAAAGAGTAACTAACATACTTACATACAAATCTTTCCTCTTTATAATATTAATATAAATTCTAGATATTTTATTTTAATCGTAATAATTTTTTTAACGGTTTTATAAACTGAATAAAAATAAACTACATACTAAGTTAAATTATAAATAAAATAAAATTTAAACTTAAATAGATACTTACATCCAGTAACCAGCACAGAACAAACAGACATGTTCACAAAAACCAATGTTTGTCACGGGTGGGAATCGAACTCAGGACTTGCAGCGTAGCAGTCAAGGTCTTACCACCAAGCCCATCTTTAACTTCAGAATAATCTGTATAAATAAATAAATATCCTGGGCTATTCTTTACACACGGCCATCTGATCCCAAACTAAACAGAGCTTGTACTATGGAAACCAGATAACTGATATACTGAATATACTTAATTTTTAATCTAAATACATACTTAGATAGATATTTACACCTAGACACAGAACAAACAGACATGTTCTCACACAATTTTTTGACCTGGGTGGATCTAACTTACGACCAGAGGCGTTGCAGTCAGGGTCTCTAACTACAAAGCCAACTGGCCTGTCGTACAACTAGGCATGCCATGATTCACAAGTAGCTTGTGAAAAATCATATGAAATACTTTTTCATATGTCACACCTGCTACCTGCCTTGACGTCGTCTGTTAAAAATCACACTGCTACTTTTCTGCTACCTTGCCTACATGATACATCGCACACCGCAGATCATTCGGATATCATCGTATTTCACCGACGACTCACGACGACGTCAGAAAGAAAGATCGTCTTTCTTCGTTCGTCGCTACGAACAGGTCGCACGGTCAAGAGTGACATTACAGCATTGCGAAAAAAAATCATTGGCTGTGAAATGTTACAGGTCAGAATTGATATTATAAAATAGCCAAAAAGTCAGAATAGATAAAATTTATATAAAAAATTATTTAATTAAAATAAAAAAAGAATGTAACCTTCCTGAATTTCTTGCCGGTTCTTCTCAGTTGAAGGCTGACTTCCGAACCGGTAGTAGCTTCAGTAACTTTAAATTTGACCTTAATAAGTACCCTCCCAGGGGCTAAACTGAATAAATGGTTATGAATTTTGAAAAAAATCACTGTGAAAAAAATAAATAATTTCATTAAATGAAAATGAAAAAAAAAGTAGCAATCATTTCCATGCCTACCTACAACCAAATAGTGTTCAATAAGGGTCATTATCGCGTATCAAGAACTTTCACAGCTGGTATCAATCGAGAGTTATCTCTTAGCCCATTAGTTACAGATTTACGTCAGCTCAACCCTCACGAGTGGGCGAAAGAGATAGCGACATGAAAGAGTACATGCTTAGACCTACGAATCTTAACTAATATTACAAAAACAGTGAAAATTTGTGCGAATGTTTAGGTAATCTCCAAAACAAAGAGATCTATTAAAAAAAATAAACTAATAGCGAGCTACACTATTCCCGATTGACATAGGCTATATTATTCTCCCAGGATACACAGGGAAAGCGGGCAAAGCCACAGGATGGTGGCTAGTTCATATCCATATCCACACTAATATTAAAAAAAAAAAAAAAAATTAAAATATTGTACTTTATCATTTCATTGTTTGTTTGTTTGCATTGAATAGGCTCCAAAACTACTGGACCGATTTGAAAAAATCACGTTGGGAAGCTACACTATCCCCGGGTGACATAGGCTATATCAATATATTTTTTAAATTTGGGATCCTTACTAAACCTTTAATAATGTAACCCAAGGTGAAAAAAAGGCCGAAAAATTCCTTACCTCGCGTGCGCTGCGAAACCTATAGATGATAGAAAGAACAAAATAATGTAACATCCCTCAGGAATGCGAGTGAAACCGCGGGGGACAAGTTATATAAAGTTAATTAACCATGAATAGCTATTATTATAGAAAGAATCGAGAAACGGACAAAAAAAATGATAGTGACATCTTACCGCGACCTGAGTCGTTGGTTTGAGCATATGGTGAAGAAAACCATAGCACGGTGTTAGGATTCTTTGTAGAACTCGGCTGCTGGTTACTCTCAAGTAGCCGTTGGCACCAGCTGGGCTTGAGAGCCAGTTTTTTGGCTTTAAGTTCTTAGCTACTGTCGCTGATCGTAGCTATACGAAATGAAAGAGATCGCGCTGAATTGAAACCACAGTTTATATTTTAAATTAATTAACAAGATAAAAAAGAGAAAACCAGTGAACTTTTCTAATCTAACTGACTGTCAGTACTTTTTAAATTTAGAAGACAAAATAAAATCCAAAAAGGTGATGTAAATGAGTTCGGTTCGTAATAGCTACTTCGGCTACATCATGACATGAGATCTAGCAACGCACCTGCCATCACTTAGGATCAGGTGCATTGTCTGCCGTGTGTCGGTCAGACTTGGACCCCTGCTTAAGCGTTTAAAATGATACGTAATACAGTATTGAAGATCAGAGTGCTTCACTACATAGTATAAAACAAAGTCGCTTTCTCTGTCCCTATATCCCTATATATATATGTGATATTTTTTGTTACAAGTATTAGAGTCTGTCTTAAGTAGTAGAGCTCTTAGTGCAGAGTTCATCTGGGGAAGTACTACCACCTTACCAATTTTCACCGTGAAAGGTAAGGGTGCCGGTGAAATTACAGGCTCATGAGACTTAACAACTTCACGTCTCGAGGTCAACGACGCGTTGGCGATGCCCCTTTAGTTGCAAATGTCTATAGGCGGCGGTGACCACTTACCATCAAGTCCGCTTGTTTGTCCGGTGCATGAGATATAAAAAAATGTTTATTGAGATATTTATTGGTACTTTTTCTACTCTTTATAGGCTTGAGTTTGACCACAATGTCACCATGATGTTTGATGGTGTGGCAAAAAGTGGTAAGCACACACATCCTAGGACTCTCATCTAGTGGCTCTCAAGTTCAGCTTTAGGAACATACTAACCTGGTTCTTGGGCAGATTTAAAACTTTTTTATTCAGTCATTTAAAAATACCAAAAATGTATGTATCTTAAAAATCGAATAAATTTGTTATAAACATAATACCTACTATTTCATCAAAACATATTATATTAGGTCAAGTTATACGTAAGTCATTATAATTATTAATTATGTAAGCTCCAACTTCACTAATTAAGTTTGAATATCGCGTAGCAATCCATACCTACAAAGCTACGGCGTTAAAGGGCAAAGGTTCGTAGCCTCGTAGTCACTCGTAGCGCTACGATGATTCGTAGCATCATCGCACCGTAGCGCGCGAAAAAAACGTATTCCCTAGAGGCAGTATTCCAATATACAAATTTGACATACGATGCGGTACCGACAGAAATAAAAAAAAACGATTTTGCGACAAAAATAAGAAACCCGATGCTTTGCGTTAGAGCTAAACTATTGATTTACCGTCCAAAAGCTGCATGGCTAAATTTGCTTTCTAGCTATTCATTTTTAAAGTCCACAGTCCACCTGATGGTAAGTGTTCACCGCCTCCTATTGACATTGGTAATTTCACCGGCCAACTTACCTTTCTAACTGAAACACAGTAATACAAGTGCACTGCTGCTTCACGGCGGAACGGCGGATAAACTCTATACTAAGGAGCTCTACTACTCTAAAATTTGGCAATTAATTACAACTATCGATTGGAAACTAAATTTAATCTGTCTTGCCAAACTAATAAACTGATATTAATGAAATATTGTATAAGTATAGTTCAGACTTCCGATTTGTCTTAAAGGGATAATAGTACAGTGAAAGTGATGTGGAATGCCGAGAGAGTCGTGGGTTCAATCCTATATTAATCTTGAGATTATTGTAAAAGAAATCTTTTTTTTTTGTGAGGAAACCATTAGCAGGGTACTTTGTACTACCCACCTGGTTGGTTACAACCCGTAAAATATATGTCTACAGCAATTATTCTCTTCTAGGCATCGTATACTTAGCACCTTTATTTCTATAGATTTGACAGGCCAGTTGGCTTGGTTTTTTTTTTTATTTATTTTGTAAGGTAAACAAAACAGGTAATCGTTAAATCTTGGCTTGATACATATAACATTAAGATTTAAACCTAGACAATAACCCTAAATATGTTTACACAGCATGCACACACATTATTGTTCGTATTAAAGTTAAGCTAACAAAAATAATAAATGATATTAAAAATAAAAGTTAAAACAGAAACTAAATATTAAAAAAGAAAGAAAAACAAATTAAATATAACTCCAGTACAATTCCAGACAAAAAATTACTTAAGGACACTATGGATATGGTTAGCGACCCTGACTGCCAACCCGAAGGTTGCGGGTTCGATTCCCACCCAGGACAAACATTTGTGTGCATGAACATGTCTGTTTGTTCTGTGTCAGGGTGTAAATATACTAGCTGTCTCTCGCGTTTTTATCCGCATTCCCGTGGGATGTCATACAAAAAAATCTTCCTCTTCAATCACTCTATTTATTAAAAAAACCGCATCAAAATCCGTAGTAGCGTAGTTTAAAAGATTTAAGCATACATAGGGATATAGGGACAGAGAAAACAGAGAAAGCGACTTTGTTTTATGCTATGTAGTGGAGGTATGTATTTAGAAAATAAAATAGTATATGTAGTATATCAGTTATCTGGTTTCCATAGTACAAGCTCTGCTTAGTTTGGGACCAGATGGCCGTGTGTAAAGAATGTCCCAGGATATTTATATATTAGATGATCAATAAGTCTTAAATTCCTCCCATAACGTTGTATTGCGAGAAAATGCTAGTACATAATAAAGGAAGGAAAATTAATTTAGCAAAATAACAACAACCGTGAAACAGGTTTAAAGGTACAATTCTGTCTTGTTATGCTAACAAGTGTTGATATTTGCCGAGGAGCTTGTACCGACAGCATAATTAAAGCTATATTTTTGTTTTAAACCGGCGTGAGAGGAGCTTAGCTGGCAATATACATGTTGCCTGGAAAACAGTTCAAATTAAAAAAAAATTCAAAATTCAAAACCATTTATTCAGTTTAGGCCTTCGGAGGGCACTTATGAAGGTCAAATTTAAAGTTACTGAAGCTACAACCGGTTCGGAAGTCAGCCTTCAACTGAGAAGAACCGGCAAGAAACTCAGCAAAATTACATTCTTTAGTTTTTTTCAGTGTAAATTAAGATCACTTAAATGTACTTGTACTAATAAAGCTTTACTAATATTGTAAATAAGAATATTTGTGATCATGTATGGTCATTACTCTTTCATACAAAAATGACTTAAGGTTTTGGATGAAGCTTGATAATTTTTTTTATTTTTATTTTTATTTAGGACAAATGCCTAGATATTTAATAGCGCGTCCCCTTATTCAGCTAATACAAAGTTTGTCGGGTCACAGCGCAACGAGGATTTGGAGAGCTTACCTCTCGCGCAATTGCGTAGTTAGAGAAAGGGACAGAGTATATAAGCCGTGACGAGACAGTCTCGAGCTAATGAATCGAAGAATCTATGTCCTGGAATAAATATTGTGGCAACATCTATGAACACGCCTACAATCCTTCACCGCCCGCACTACAGTGATGTGGCGACATCTATGAACGAGTAGAAACACGCGAGATTCCTACATCGCGATATAGAGATTCTCTCAGGATTTGACATATATACAAGCTATCTATTTTTAGAGTAGTAGAGCTCTTAGTGCATAGTTCGTCCGGGGAAGTACTACCACCTTACCCATTTCTGTTGTTTAGCAGTAGTGCACTTGTATTACTGTGTTTCGGTTGGAAAGGTAAGGGGGCTGGTGAAATTACAGGCACATGAGACTTAACAACTTCACGTCTCAGGGTCGACAACGCATTGGCGATTCCCCTTGTGCTGCAAATGTCCATGGGTGGCGGTGACCACTTACCATCAGGTGGACCGTCTGCTTGTTTGCCGGCCCAAGTGGTATAAAAAAAAAGCATCAAATATCAGCAGTTGGACCGCGGTCCCCAGGCATGATCATGGGGCAAGATCTTCCCTTTTAAATGAAGGAGTCTCCCACCTCACTCCTCCAGTAGTGACACTTCCATAATAAGATATTTTTGTCCCAAAAAATGTTACAATAATTGGGATCGCAGACAAATTCGTGAAAGTTATTATATAAATGCTAGCTGCTCTCGGTTCCCCCTGTGTTCCCGAGGGATGTAACATTTTCCCGGAATAAAAAGTACTCTATGGCCAGTTGGCTTGGTGGTTAGCGACTCTGACTGCCAAACCGAAGGTCGCAGGTTCGATTCCCACCCAGGACAAACATTTGTATGCATGAACATGTCTGTTTGTTCTGTGTCTGGGTGTAAATATCTATATAAGTCCGTATTTAAAAAAAAAAAATAGTATATGTAGTATATCAGTTATCTGGTTTCCATTGTACAAGCTCTGCTTAGTTTGGAACCAGATGGCCGTGTGTAAAGAATGTCCCGGGATATTTATTTCATTTATTCAGGTTATAAATGTGTCAAGTTTAATTTAAATCCGTTCAGTAGATTTTGCGTGAAAGAGTAACAAACATTCATACATCCATCTTCACAAACGTTCGCATTTATAATATAAGATAGATTAATACTGCCCTTTTTGATTTTACAGCCACCGAATTATTATTATTATTTCAGGTTGTACCCGCGATCCCGAGGGATGTCACGTTTTCCCGCGATAAAAATTAGCATATACGTTATTCCAGGATATGCTCTATCTATGAGCCAGGTTGCATCTGAATCCGTTTGGTAGTTTTGCGAGAAAACATACAAACTTTCGTATTTAGTTTATTTTATAAGTAACATATGACAAACTCACGTACAATATAATTTTGAGAAAGTGATTTACCTACCCTATAACTCTGACTTGAGGCTCTGTAGGGATCCTATTACTGGCTCAAGTTCAAACTTAGGTACTAATCCTTAGATATAATATAGGATGACCTGGATTCTGAAGCCTAGAATACAATCATGTAACCACCCTCGGTGTTACCCGTATTCCCAAAGAATCTGATGTTTTCCCGTGATAATATTATCATGTGTTATAGTCTAGGAGTTGTCCTATCTGTGTGCCAAATTCCATCCGAATCAGATGAGCCGTTTGTGTGTGATAGAAACACAAACATCCATATTGAACAACATTACCATATTGTTAATATTAGTGGGATGGTATTAAGCAATAATAAGTCATTACTTATTATGACCTTAAGACATTATATCATCATGAATATAGTAATAATGATGATTTATGTTTCCTCCGTAACTTACGAGTGTATACTAATTCTAACTAGTCTTAACTAATTATAAATGCGAATATATAATATTTGTACGTTTTCACAGCTAAATCTAAGCGGCTGTTCGAATCTTGATGGAATTTATTAAGCAGATAAATTATATCTTAGGAAAGGATAAAGGTAGCTTTGGTCTCAATAAGTAATTATAATTCCTCAAGTAAGGTACATGCGAATTCATATTAAGGCTTTTGGTAAGAAATAAAGTGATACTAGTTTGAGTGATTTTATAATACTTTTTAAAATTTTAAACACGTGAATTAAGTCGCGTGGAAGAGCAAGATGCCAATTTAAAAATTCAAAACCATTTATTCAGTTTAGGCCCTCGGAAGGCACTTATGAAGGTCAAATTTAAAGTTACTGAAGCTACTACATAGTGTATTAACAACATAAAAAAAATATTTTTTCGGAATTTTCGCCCTTCAAAGAGTGTCGCCTCTCGTCATACAATCGTCCAGCTTTACTAAGGCGGCGCAGATAAAAACTTATTTGCTGCAGGCTTAAGCACCTTATGAGGTAACGAAAACCATTAGTCAAAAATATTAGGATTTCTTTGCAGTCTTGGCTCTCTAAGGAAGTTTTCTAGCGCTATTTCGATCACAGAGCTTGAACTGTATTCGTTTTTGGTCGTTGGCTCGTCTTCCAACTTTATCGAATCATGAGCTGCCCATAAATTGGATTGACGCCATGTTTGCCTAGTTAGTTGAAGATGCCCATGTCGTCTCACAAGAATCAAAATACTGCTCGAACGGGGCGAAGACGGCCGGCCGCAGTTCGCCAGCCGAGACTTCAATCCTACACCTATCGACTGCGGCGCGTGGCCACGCGCAGTAAAATTTGAATGCCGATCCGAACAAAGTTACAATCTCGGTCATGGCCGAGAATCGAGAGCTGTAATTAGCCGAGAACCGAGACAAATTTCTCGGTTGGATTTGTAGCCGAGAATGCCGATACCGAGACCGAGACCGAGATCTCGGTCGAGCCTTACATGTTACTGATAATAATGAAATTAATACAAATATATTCCATAACATTCTTCACACAGCCATCTGATTCCAAACTTGTAACCAAAAAGTGGTAGTCGTATTTATTTTGCTATCATATCGAGTGGGCTTTCAAATGATTAAGTATACATAAAAGTTATAAAGAAAAACAATTTAATGTAATAATGTACATGTTTGCTTACTGTACGTAAGCTCAGTCTTCTTGAGTGTAAAATTTTCCTCGGGGTGAAATGTACGGTATAAGTAACACGCTGAGAAAACAAACTGTTTATTTTTATCTCCTGTAATTTAGAATTGTAATAGTAAATAATCTCTAGGCTGTGGTAAGAGCCGACTAACGGCTAAAATTAATATGCAATCTTGATCGAAAATCCATGGATTGATGAACCTTTTGACAGTTATTTTAATACGTGTATTAATCAGAGAAAAGATTGTCAAAATTCTACTTCAATCTTGCGATTTTAGATCGGGATCGTATATTAATTTTGGCCGTAAGAGTACACCGATGGCCACGTGCACTTCTTGTTAAGAGGGAAGAGATCTTAGCGTCCAGAAGCGACCTCGAGGATATCGAGGGATCGTTGTCGTTTCTCGACCTATCGACTTCCTTGTGCGAGAGTGCTGGGGGGAGGTATCACGCTTCCCCCGGGACGGGCTGTCTCAGCGTCGAGCCTGGAGAGGTCGCTAGTGCACTTTCTGAACCGGTATATAGAGTAGGTGTCTGGCATAATCACGGAAAAAAGAAAGGTTTAGCGACGTAAATGTTTTCCCAAATTACCACACAATATAAACAATGTCCAAATATTGTTTCCTGATAATATTAGTTGTTATAATAAATAAATATCCAGGGACATTCGTCTCATAGGTACGCTTATCTCATCACAAATACAGCAGTGTACTGCCTGGAATTTGAAATCAGATAACTGATGTACTTCTTTTTAAATACATACTGGGTGTTAAATATCTATTTGTATAAGTATGTGTTTAAAAAAAATGAAAAGAAAATGAGTATACAGTAAAGTATCAGTTATTTGGTTTCCTTAGTACAAGCTCTGCTTAGTTTGGGATCAGATGGCCGCGTGTAAAGAATGTTCCAGGATATTTATTTGTTATTATATTTATAGATGGCAGTTAGGGCCTATAACCACCAAGACACCTAGATATATTCACATTTCTAAATTGTATTCTCTTTTCGCTCATAACTTAACGCGCCTAGGCTTAGCTCTAGCCGTCTTTAGGTAATTCGTAAAAGGGAAATGTCGTCGTGCTAAGGGGCCGCGCGGTTAATTATCATTTGGAGCGAACATTTTTTGCAGGGCTCAAGTAAATGGGCCCCGAAATGGCAAAGCCTTAGTGGTAGTTAAGAAATAGTGTTGAAGATTTTTGTATTTTGTCGTTTTAGTTATACATGAAAATTTAACACGTGGTCATACCCAATATCTCCGAGGAAGTAGGCAGAGGTGTCAGTAATGAAACCCAAATTTCACCGATGGTATTTTATTTCAGACCTTAGGTCGGAAGACCTCTTTTAGAAGATCCCGCGGGTCTTACAGTCTTGGTAACCCACTGGCCCAAAATCGACCACAGTCGTTATTGAAAATTTGAGAAAAAAATATATTCGCATATTGGACAAAACTGTTTACAGTTTTTTTTAAATATTGTCAATATTTAAAAAAAACTGTAATTTCCCTTATTCCGTGTATGCCTATTTTCCTTATCCTACTAATATTAAAAATGCGAAAGTGTGTGAGGACCGATAGTTCTTACTCTTTCTCTCAAAAAGTACCAAACGGATATGAATACCTGGCTTATACGAGTATATAGTTAATCCGATATATCCGAGGAAAATTTAACATCCCTTGGGAACCTGGGTGAAACCGCGGGAGACAGCTTGGGCATAGGGATGGCAATCACTTCAATCAGGACCACGTACCTTCAACCCTTAGACAGTAAAGGGCTAAAGCCTAAAATAACATTAATTTATTTGTCCAAACTTTATTTAAATACAAATAACTTTTCAGCCCTTTATAAATGAATTCATGTCATCCCTTAACCGAGAGACATTCATATAGGATTATCTTTGCGCTAAACGTCAAACACATTACGGTCGTTGTGATTTCGCATAATGTATCATTTTGTATATATTTTTTTTACCTAAAAAACCTACCAGAACTATCTCGAAGTACATGAGAATAATTTGAAATAGAAATATTCTTAGTAGCTTCCGTTTCGCGGTTGTTCCCAAGGGAATTTGTGTTTTCCGGGGATAATGTAGCTTTCTAAAATATTTTTTGAAATGGGATGAGTCGTTTTGAGATTACTTCCTTCATCAAAACTTTACTTTGACTTACTTCACTTTGTGAAAGCTCTTAAAGATCGTCTTCACATGTTTTTTTTTGTCACAAATAATATAACGTGTTACAAAATACCCCGTAAAAATATAATTAATTATCAAAGCCAACCTAGTAAGCTGTCATGTCAGGGAACCAGATTATTTAACAGAAAGGCCTACGTACCTATTTTACCTAATAATTGTCAACTTTAATAGTTTTTCTATTTTTCATTCATAAAAATCTGTTTTTTATTTTTTTGGGGTGTGTTATACAGCGTCATAAGGCCCCATTTAACCTCATTTCGGCTTTACGGGTAGTTTTGTAACATCCTGTATAATAAAAAACTAGCAACCGTTCCACGGTTTCACCCGCGTTCTCGACCGATCTTGAGTGTCCCGGGATTATTACATAGCCTATACTTCAGTATAAAGTAGCTTTCTAATAGTGAAATAATTACTTAAATCAGTCCTGTACTTATTGAGTTTATTCATCGAAACAGAAACTATACATATCATTTCTGTATAATATTAGTATAGATAAAGAATTTTATATTAAAAATAGTTGAATATATGACTTTATAAAGTGAGCAAATTATTGCCAATTATCCTAGAAATAATTACATATCTATATTGTAAAAGCCCTCAAGGAATTAGCAAGGTGAAGTGGCAATGAGCTCGTCACATCTGCCGTAGAACCGATAACCGTTAAGTAAACGTGTTCTAGAGTGGAGACCACGGCTCGGTAAACGTAGTGTAGGGCGCCCTCCAGCTAGATGGAGCGATGATATACGCAAGCTGGCTGGCAGCGGTTGGAAACAAAGAGTTGAAGATCGGGCCCAGTGGTATGCCATAGGTGAGGCCTATGTCCAGCAGTGGACGGAGATGAGCTGATGATGATAAAAGCCCTTGGGATATAAAGTGTTCTACTAACTTTGAATATAATATTTAATGCACTTAAAACGACACAATTAATTCATTATCATTATTTTTATTATTATCAATCTAATGAAAATGATACTAATTTATCAATTTATTTGTTGCGTGTGTGCGAATGAACTTTGCTACACCATAACGTATGATATACTGAATAGAATGGAACTTGGCGTATTGTTACAAAAAGTTTTGGACATTGAATGTTTTTTTAGCCCAGGAAATCAAAAGATGTTAAACCTCGGCGCAGATGCTAGCACATAATAAATAGACCTCATAATAAAACCTTTTGTTAGGTTTAAAAAAAACAGTATATGTATATTATTATTAAAGTTCACAAAGAGTGATGACGTAAGTAAATTCAATTTCAGAATAGTCACAAAAATAACACTTGCATTATTGTACCTATATACATTAAAATCTTTTATGTAATTGGGTTACATCTGCTGCAAAGAATCCAATTGCAACGAACGAGTATTCTGGAGGATACGCCACGCTCTCAAAACGTCACTACAACGTGTGCTGCTCACCCATTGGAAAATTGATACCGTCCGATACATAAAACTCACAGATAACTGCAAAAAAAAATCATATTTCAAACCGGCAAATTGCATTTTAATCGTCAAACCTCATAAAACAAACAGCGGCGACCACTGAGCGTGTTCCAAAATCAGCTGTTAAGGAAATCGCGTGGCACCGCAATGCGACGGGCGATCGATACCGACCGCGGAGCCTTGCACGCACCCGCCGCCCGGTCCGGTACATTGCCGTGGACTTCGCGAATCCGCCGGGTTATACTTATGCTGAATTAAAATTTCGAATTTGGATGCCGAGTTTTGCCACAGTTTAATTGAGTGTTTTTATAGGTTTTGTTATGTTACAAATGTTGGAAAAAAAGATCTAATATTTAAAGTTTTGTTGGCATGTAACATTTTTGTGATCCACTTAAACATAATTAGTATTTTTTTAAAGATATAACCACGTAGTGAATACATATCACAACTAACTATATTTCATTAGCCAAGTAGTGTAATCAAAGGTGTTTATCGCACTAGCAGACAATAAAAAATCCGCAAAGTGGAACTATAATAATTTTCTATTCACAATACCCCACTCGCCATGTCATTAGCATTACTCACTGAGACGTAACGTTGTTACCCCGTTGTTATCTCGCTGCTGTCTGCTCTGCATATAATTAATCTGTGCTTATCCGATGAAAATGTGCGATTCGTTAACAACACTTATTGTGTGTGATGGGTTGGAACTGTGATTATGCGTTTTATTTTAAGGTGTTTTAAGTTTAAATTTAATTGTTAATTTAGTTTTATTGTTGATTCTTACATACAAATACTGAATTTTATTGTCTTACTAGCTGTGCCCTGCAGCTTTGCCCGCTTTCAATCCTGGTTATAAACCTTCGTCTTGAATTACTCTATCTATTGCTGAAAACTGCATTAAAATCCGTTGCACAGTTAACGATTCTATAAAGGACATACAGACAAACATTCATTTTTATAACGTTTTTATTTCTCTTCATACGTATGTAACGGAATCTTTGAAAATGATTTTAGCCCTTCGAGACGTCGGATTAACTCGAGATTTGGCATACTTATTAAGGACCGATGACAATTCAATATTTTAATAGTTTGACCCGTTATCCGTTCTAGGATAATCAGGATAATCAGGAAACCGCTAGTTCAACTAAAATAATAAAATAAATAATAGTTTAAAAAGCCAAAAAAAACAGGCTTTTATAGAAAATCCAACTTAAAAAATAGAAAATAAATTTAAATTGCGAATAGTGTAAATAAGAAAAAAAAATATTATTGTAAAAAAGCGTGGAGTGCTTTTTAAGATATTATCAAAATGATAGTCCCTCTGCTCATATCTCTCAATAAAATATTTATTACTATTGACACCATGCACTACACGCTTTTTTTACAATTAAATACATTTTTTTCTTATTTACACTATTCTTAATTTAAATTTATTTTCTATTTTTAGTTGAATATTCTAAATAAAAAAGCGAGTTTTTTAGATTCTTTAATTATATAAATTGATAGCTTTATCTCTCGGTTAATTGCGTTCCAGAAAAATCCAGAAAATATACTATCTGTATGCTAAGTTTCATTTAAATGAGTACTGCTGTTTATGCATCCTCTCAAATTTTCACATTTACAATATACTAGCTTTCGGTGGTTTCTCTCGCGAGATGTAATGTATCCCGGGGTTACAACATAGCCAATATGACTCGGGAATAGTATAGCTTTCTATTAGTGAAAAAATTTAATAAATCGGATAAGTAGTTTCGGAGATTAGGTACCTTCTACATACAAACTTTACCTTATATAATTAGGATATAATTAAAATTAATATTTTTACTATGTTTCCTACATTAGCTAATAATACGTTTAGTAGACTGTGTTGTTAATATTTTGAAGTTATTTCATTTCATATTTTATCAGAGCTTTCATTTTAAAAGTATTAAGAGATATTTTTGATGACCAAAATTAGTATAGATACCTAACTAACCTAACTTCCACTTTAGATCGCTTTTTCTGAACATGGAGTCTCAATTTATTTTCTAAAAATTTGTCCCTAGAACCATAAAGATATTTATACAGGAATACAACTCGGGGCTCTTTAAGAAGTGAATAGGCTCCTAACAGGAAAGCGACCTCCATCTTCGGCCTCATCTTCACTTACCATTAGTTGTGATTGAGGTCAATCGCAATCTCGTCCGAAATAAAAAATATGATATATATATTGAAAACCCAAACTAAACTTCCAGCCATTAAAACATTGTAAACATGCTGTCCTCCGCAGCTGAACCTACGTTTCGGAGATATGTTACATTTTCACGCATAAAAAGTACTATAATTTATTCTAGGGCATGGTCTACATACGAGCCAAGTTTCAGCCAAATCTGACTAGTTTTTGATTCAAAGAGCGACGAACATCACTACATCCTAACATTCATCCTAAGAAACTTTCGCATTTATAATATTGGTAGGATAGCAGACAATTCAACTAACAGATCAGTAGAAGCAGTCAATGCACCCATTTATTTGCGCTACTGTATAGAGTTCAAAATATACGCCGTGTCGGAGCAGGCTGACCTAAAAGTGTCTATATGTACGTAAAGTCAACTCTACTATGGGAACAGAACTCGCACCTCATGGTTATCACTTTTAATCCTTAGTTCTCAGGTCCAGGTGAAGTCCCAGGTGTTAACGGGAGACTCGACGGGTCGACGGGGGTTACGTTAATCCCATAGTTATTATAGATCTCTTCGCATTCTTTGTTTGAATGGGTAGAAATGTAGCTGCAGGGTCACCGGAACCAGTAAAATTTTGAAGTGGTCTATGAGAATAACACTCCTCTGGTGGTGTGGGTCTGGGAACTCTGATCGAGTTTTATATTATATCTAACTCGGTTATGAATTTAACGTATTGTCTGGTTATATTCGCTTATTTAATACATAGTTAGGTGTTGTGATTGTATTTTAAACCGTTATTATTCGGTATGTTTATTTTGATTTTTATGTTAATGAATAGTTACGGTAATATTTTCTTAATTTTGATAATAGGTCCTATACTGTACAATACAGTACAATTATTTTTTTCTGTGAAGTTGTTATAATGTACGTCGAAAAAAAATTATTAAAAAAGAATAAAAAATATTATAACATTGTACACTGGATTTTTTTAAACTAATAATATATAATTGTTGATAACTCGGTCGTAAAATTTTTAATAAAATAAAAATAACACTTAAAAAAAAAATTACACATTAAAAAAACAAAAGCATTTTATACATATTATTGTCCGATAATTAGAACAAACCGTGTTAATTGAACCTGGGATTTAAGAAAAAGTTAGTATTTTTTTATGAATTGTTTTATTTTTTTTTGGTTTTCGCAATATATTTTTTATAAGAAAATTTAAGATACCATTATTTATTGAATTCTATAATTTAATTTTGCAGCGTCCCTTTTTTATTTCACATTTTAATTTTATATCTGTTTGCAGTTATATATTTATTTGCATAGGGCACCATTTAAATCTTTTATTTTTGAAACTTAACTTTTTATTGTATTTAGTGTGTCATGTTAGTAATAATAAATACAATAATCAAGTGAGATGAAGAACCGTGGTACGATCGAGTTTGCGGCCTTAATCGTCTGGTGGGTTAATATTTTTTGCTCTGTTACACGAGCGACGGCGGCGCGACGCGCGAACGTGACAGGTTCCAAGGCGCGGGTTATGTCCAGATTTAATAACGTCACGCCTCTTTTGTGGGCAAAACACTAATTGAATCAAATCTAGTTAGATAAAAAAAATTTTTTGATAAGATGTTTGATAACTTATAAAAATGAAATTACATATTTTACAATAATTTATCATAAAATCTTTAATGAGAAAATGTAAAAGGTGCTAGCTTTCCTCCGCGGTTGCACCTGCGTTTATTATATAGCCTATAATTCTTGCAATCACACGTTCCGACTATATACCAATTTTCATTAAGATCGATCAAATCGTTTTTGAGTTATAAAAGAACTTACAGACAGACTACCATCAAAAAATATTTATCTGATTAATTTATAATAATAATGTGCAGAATAGTAAAATTAAGGCTAATTTAATAAAATAATACTAATAATATTTTAATAAAGTTTCTTATGTATGTTATTTTTTTTAGATGTCTGTTACTCTTTCACGCAATAACTACCAAATGGATTTGGATGAAACTTGGCACATATATAGAAAATGCCTTAGAAAAACACATAGAAACTTTTTTCCCGTGAAAGTGTAACATGCCTCGGGAACGCGGGTGAAACCGCGGGGGACAGCTATAGAGCAGATTAGAGCAGTCTATGGGTATACCTTGTTAGTTTAGTGCTTAGATGGCTGTCTACGTTGCCTCTTTGTATGGCTAAGCTTATTCTATGACCGAGATTAGAGCCAGCCCTCTGGTGTATGTAGTATATCAGTTATCTGGTTTCCATAGTACAAGCTCCGCTTAGTTTGTCATCAGGTGGCTATGTGTAAAGAATGTCCCAGGATATTTATTTACGGGCCAGTTGGTTTGTTGGCTAGAGACCCTGTCTGCCAAGCCGCAGGTCGTGGATTCAATTCCTACCCAGGACCAACATTTGTTTCATGAACATGTCTGTTTGTTCTGTGTCTGGGTGTAGATATCTATATAAGTATGTATTTGATCAGTAGTATATGTAGTATATCAGTTACCTGGTAGCCGTAGTACAACTAGTACACTCTGCTTAATTTAGGATCAGGTAACCATGTGTGAAGAATGTCTTGGGATATTTATTAATGAGAAAAACTCGTTATAAAATCAGTAATCTGCCAGTAAAGTCCCGTTAAAATCGGTCCAGCCGTTTGAGAGTCCATACATATATCAATTTTTATACATTTAGATAGATACCAGCTATATATAAACGCGTTAAAAGCCTAATCAACTCAATAAACGCTCAACTTCTTCATCAAAAGTCAATTCAGCATAACGACCACATGCTGAAGGGTTCTGCAAGCGTCATTCTTCAGGCTCGCGTGTTTGTAGGTCACATTTCAGATGACCGCTGGCACGGTGCCAACTATCGGACGGGCTCTGCGGCGAATTGTATACTTTCATATGCATATAAGTGTTAATTTTTGTAAGGAAAAGTTTTACAGCAGAAAATTTGCAGTTTATTCTTTTTGGGGATATTTTTTGATGTAATATATGTTCTAAGTTGATCACGTTTAGGCGCTTCATTATGTTTGTTTTAGGAAGGCTATGGATTAAAGTAAGAACTATAGTCTCTTTTTAAGACAATAAGAAGTCATTGGCATGTTGGCTTGGTGGTTAGAGACCCTGACTGCCAAGTCGCGGTCGCGGGTTCGATTCCCACCCGGAGCAAACATTTGTGTACATGAACATGTCTGTTTGTTCTGTGTCTGGGTGTAAAATATCTATATAAGTGTGTTTAGAAAAATAAAAAGTAGTATATCAGTTATCTGGTTTCCATAGCTCAGTTTAGTGTGAGATCCGATGGCCAAAAATGGTGTGTTAAGAATATCCCATAATCATTATTTCGATAAACGTGGGCGAAACCGCGGGTGCCCGCTATTACCACATATACATATATACAACTTTTTATTCTACTAAATACTTAATTTTATAGATATTTCATTATAATTTTTCATGAAATCTTTCTCTATTTTAACAAGTAGGTACTATCAGCACAAGTAAAATAAACCTGGAAACTGTTATGTAGGCACTGAGAACTAATAAAATAACATTTCCACGAGAAGATGATCCCGACATAGTATCCTAACTCACAAAAGGAATAAAACGAGTTAGGGCTTCCAGGAATGTTTGTTTGTACCAGAAAAACTAGAAGTTCTTTGTGATTTTTGTCGATAATTGGATTTAGCCGACTACTTCAGAAAGGGGGTAATGTTTTAATCTTTATTTCTGTTATGTATTTATATTTGAGTAGGTCCCTGGATGGTTTAAATAGACTATTAGACACGGTAGGTGGCGCTGCGATCTAGATCTTTATTATTTTTTGCCGAACCATTTTGATATAATTTTTTTTGAGAAGTTATTTTTTTTATGGGATTTTCATATGGACAGATTTGGACAAAAATAGTTTGTCAGGGCAGCTTCTGGTTTTATAAAAAATACCTTACTGAGTTTCTTACCGGTTCTTCTCAGTTAGACCCTGACTTCCAAACCGACATACATAGGTTCGACATCCGAAAGTGCCCTTATTAAGGTCATTACTTCATTGGCTTTGACTTATAGATAAATAGTTTAGTGTTCATTTGAAAAGCCTACAAATATTATAAATGCGAAAGTTTCCCAGGATATATGAATGGATTGTTTGCTATTCTTACTGTAAACTTGGCAAATATATCGTTTAAAACCTGGATTAACATATAGGATATTTCTTATTATCCCGGAAAAATGAAATATCCCTTGGGAACGCGGGTAAAACCGCGGTGGACACTATATCGCACCCTCAGTACGATAAGGGTTTAACTCAAAATTTTGCGAAATTGAGTTACGATCATAGAGAGACTAAACAAAATACGCTCTATCCGATGAATAGTAAAACATAGTCAATTTAATGATAGAATAAGCATACCGATACTTCAGCCTCTTTAACACCGGGACCCACCCTCCCCGCTCAGTGCGAAAGTGACCCAATCAGAGATGTGCCAAAAGTGATTTTTTGAGTTAAGTCCCTATCGTTCTGAGGGTGCAATATGTTTTAAAGTTACATTATTCCATATAACTAGATATAGGCTATGTTATGGCCCTAGGATAAATTGGATCCCTCGGTAACTCGGATCAAACCGCGACACGGTAACCTAGTGCTAAAATTTTATATTTATTAATTTCCTTCCTAAATAATCCACATTTAAAATATACACTTCACTACACAGACAGAAAAATAACATTTATACAAAATAAGGCTTAGATACTTTCGGTGTAACGAAATATTAAAAGTACAAAATTCAATCATCACATAACTTTCCCAGAAAATAATCCGGAAAAGGGATCCGGACGCGTTAAGTAGATTTGCATCCAACGGGAGGCGGTCCGGTCTCATCAAGTATTTATAACCGTGGAGGTACCTGGAAATTATCCGGAAAAACATTTTCACATCCACAGGTTGCTGTAATTCTTTTAAGCGAAGATAATTTAGAAATAATGAAAAAACACGTTGAAAATTTATTTTTATCCTATTTTAACTGATTCGATTTTGCGCAATTTGCTGATTTATTTTGCTTAAAAATGAGTATTGTAGAAATAAAGGTCGGTACATTCTCATGCTTCAGGAAACGTCAAAGTTGTAAATTTTAGGGTTCCATAACCAAAAAATGCCAACATTATCCTATTACTAAGGTTCCATTGTTCGTCTACTCTTTTGTCACAAGGCTGTATCTTTTGAACGATATAGGCAGACACTTGACATGTTATACAGAGTGTGAACAACTATGGCCGCTATAACAAAATATATAAAGAAAGGTTAAAAATTAAAGAGTGCTCCTATACAAGAAACGCGTTATTTTCGGCGTCAGGAAAAATATTGTACAGTACCTTTCGTGGCCGCTTTTTTATAATTTTGATTATGTTTGGATTGGATTTATTGATGACAATCCCCCGCGGTTTTACCCGCGTTCCCGAGGGATATCACATATCCCGGGATAAAAAGTAGCCTATATGTTATTCCAGAATATGCTCTATCTATGTGCCAAGTTTCATCCATATCCGTTTAGTAGTTTTTGCGTGAAAGAGTAACAACATACTTACATAAAAAAAAATCCTCTTTATAATATTAGTATAGATAAATTCTATTTAATCACTATTACATTATCTATCATACTTACAAGCATTTTAGTTATATTAATTTATTTGAAATTCCAATGACATTATCATCATCTTCCTTCATAATCCAAATTATTTGGGATCAGCGCAATAAGTTATGCTCAGTTCTTCGTTACTTAGTGCTTTACAAGTACAAGGATTTGGCTGTCTTTTTACGACCGACCCGACGACCAACTTCTTTAGGGATTTATTGACCACTCAGTACAAGGTGTAAAGTCTACGGTATAGTCTCTAGTCGCCTCTTACGATACCCTAGAGATGAGAAGTAAGATATATATCACTACATAGTATAAAACAAAGTCGCTTTCTCTGTCCCTATATCCCTATGTATGCTTATATCTTTAAAACTACGTAACGGATTTTGATGCGGTTTTTTTTAAATAGATAGAGTGATTGAAGAGGAAGGTTTTTATGTATAATATACGTGACATCCCACCGGAACGCGGGAACCACGGGGGACCCGTGGTTTTACAAAAGGTAGCCTGTGTCCTTTTATAAGATGCAATCTATCTCAGTACCATATTCCTTTAAGATCTATTCAGCCGTTTAACCGTGAACACGTTACAAACGAACAGAGTTACTTTCGAAAATATTATATTAGTATGAATTATCCATTAGCAGTCCAAACCACTGCTGGATGTAACCTTCTCAACAAATACTAGCTATTAGGTTCTCCACTGCTTCTCTTACTGCTCTCCTACTACTTCTACTCCCTCCTACTACTCTCAAACATCTCCGACATACAGTACTTTAGTTATTTGGACAATACTTTAAACAAACGTTACATTATTCCGCCGATATGGATAGAAATGGAGATAGCTAATAAATGGAAGAATAGAGATTTTAGGGAAAACAGGCAAGATGAACGTCATACCAAAAGCTGATATTACAGACTACGGCAATGACTGATAGAAAATCAAAGGAAAGTAAAGATTTTACAAAAAAAAAGGCTTGGAATAAAAAAAAAGAATTAAAGGAAGAATAACAGAGGAAAGAGAGAAAAAGGATTAAAGAAGGTTCAATCTCCCACACCGATAGTAGTTTTTTAAACTATAATGATAAAATTATGACTTCTGTGAATTCAAATGATTACCTACAATTTATAAATAATCTAAGAGTCAATGACATTGCATCATAACTTTCTGAAGAAATTGCCTGAAGTTGTATTGTTATTGGGAACAATAAACCTGCAAATCATTTGAAATAGCGACGGAACATAGACGGGCTGGTTCGATACCCTGACTGCCAAGTCACAGGCCAAGGTATATATAAAAAAAAACTGGTATACGTTGTGTACCAGTTATCTGGTTGCCAAAGCACAAGCTCTGCTTAGTTCGGTATCAGATGGCCATAAGTAACAGATATGTCCGATGACATTTATTTATTTATACCTTGTCAATACCACGACACGTTAGTTGTATGTACTTATGTAAGATAAAAGCAGATGTAAATTCTCTTGAATTTAGAGAACTTTATAAAGAGCTGAGCTGAAAATGTAAGCGTTAAAATGGTACATCATTCGGACCGGATGATGGACTGTAGTTCTTACTAATAACATTTGTTGAACAAGTCAATTGTAACCCAAAAAATAATCATTCAGTCACACAAGAGAAGACCGCTGATTCTAAGATAAATGTTATTGTTAGAGGACATAAATAACTAAATGGACGGCATGAAGATCAACTATTCAAAACTGGAGCTTGTAGTGAGATGAGGGAAACGGCTCATTCGTTACAGGTACTGAAAATCTTTGCAGAACGAGATGAAAAGGTATTCCTATCAGAGTCTCTAGTTTCTTTGTCCTTAGATCCTGTAAGTTGGTCATAGTCTCTGAATTTATTGCATTAATTGGTCTGGAGGGATCTGGGAAGACTTAGGTAGTTTGCTGCAGGAATAAGAAATAATTATTTGAACGTAACAAGGCGTAAGGTTCGCGGAACCAAATAGATGTAAGTTCCGATAAAAACCCGTCAGTATATATATACAATCGGTGTTTATTTTTAGCTTCCCAATAAGTGTTGCGGACCAAACGTCAAGTCATTCGCATTATATCATAATCGATTGTAACAACCATGGCATTCTGCTAAACAGCTGAGGCACCGGCGCGAGGTTATTCAGCCGGGTTGTTTAGACGCAATGCAGATCACGTGTGCGCTGGAAAACCTACAGCGGCTCACGAATACGCCCTATCGGCCTTGCATCCCTCTCGAACCCCCTGAAATTCAGGTGGGACGGAGAAACGAGGCACTTTGGGGATGTGTCGTGTCGCCGACGCGTCTGCGTGCCGCGCAATGCCCGCGGTCGATTCTGGAGCACTGCGCGCGCAAACGGGTGCCTCGCCGGCCGATCCAAGTCATTCCGATCGGAGTTGTTGTGCCGAGCGGTCGATTCGGAACGCTACCTCTGGGCGTACCGTCGGCAGTCGCGCCGGCGCCGCCGTCGGCGATGGACCACGACGAGGACAGGTCCTTGTCTCTGGGGACGGAGGTATCTGCCTCCGTGCCCCCCCCGAGCCCTCTTACGGGATGTTATTTACTGGCGGTGATTGGGGAACCCCACACGCACGAGCATAAGGAGATTATACTGCAGCGCCTCGTTAAAGGTAAGTCATTAGTATTTTTGGAGAAAAGGAGATGACAGCGGCTGTCAAATCGCGAGAAAATTCGATTCGCCGGTAAGATGCACGTCGGCGGAATGAGAAACGTTAGTTTTTTTCTTTCAATACACGCACTTTCTCTATTGATTTCGCGGAAGGAGATGTTTTGTTGTGTTTATTTTTATTGGCACTTTAATTTTATATTATAATCGCCCGTAAAGTGTGTTGTAAAAATTATATATGTTCGTTTGTTTTTTTTTATGATTATTTCACCGGCCGGCGGCTGTCCGTTTTTCATGTTACGTCATCCGTGACGTAGGCTCATTAAGTCGGTTAAGTAATGAACCGAAAGAACTGCGGTGGTACATGACAGACATCGTTATATTGATTACGCAATTGGACGAAAAAAATATCTGCATTATTTTGTTTATTACAGCGGGTACTGTTTATGAGAACACACCGTTTATTGCCGGCAACCGAATTTTATTGTATTTTTTACCGAAGCCTGTTTACCGGCAAATATTATTGTTAGTACAATGACTTCGACTGAATCGCTTCCGCAAAATGGGTAATGCAAATTTCACGCTCGACTCAAGGATGCGACGAAACTAAAATGTTTTTCCACGGTCTTGTATATCTTTACAATGTAAACAATAACTACATCTGAGTCCATATATGACGTAATATTATCAAAGTCACATATTTATGATGTATTCTTTCAGATAGTCTAGAAACTTAGACTGAAGGCTAACTGGCTATCTTTTGTAATCGCCAAAAGCCGGTTTAAAAAGAAATTACGAGTATCGAATTACGAGTATCGCACTTATGGATTCCATCAAAACTTTTCTAAAGGGTGATTTCTTCTTATTTCGAGAAAAAAGTAGAAAGGTCACAGAATTAATTTAAGAAATACTTTAACGTTAACGCAAAAAAATAGGGCAATTAGCAAAAGCTTCTTTGGAGTAAGGAAATTTTAAGGAAGAAAAATAAGAGACGGGGTACATAGGGAAGTTCCTTTTGGGGAACCTGGAATAGGGTAAGAAGGGCCAAAAGAAACGTGTCATCAAAATACAGTAAATAAAATAAAGACTCTTTTGCTTTGTCGCATTGCGTCTAGATTATTTGGAGATGTTAAACGTAATGTAGTTTATCAAGAAAATCTACCGTACTTCGATTTTATGGGAAAGCATTTAGGTTTACGGCTGTTTTTAGTTAACTATCTTTTGGTAGTAATGTCGATTCTATTCTCACAACACTAAGATTAGTTTTTCATTCTTTTTATAATTTGGCTTCAGCCAAAAATGAAATATTCTCGATTTCTATTCAAATTTTGATTTAGTTCGACAAGACAACAGAACAGATCTTGAAAATGTAACTCAGTTTACAAGAGAATAGGCACTACTGATTATTAAAAAAAGTCATTAGAAATTAGGCCGTGCGGTTATGATATCTAGGTTTTATTTTGGACGTATTTAAATAATAGGTATTTTCTTTCATAAGGAGATAAGATTTAAGATAATCTATCTGCTAGTAACATAGTATTGAGATAAAATGAAATATATTTTTTCAAATAGTCTTTTACATACTTATAATTGGTAAGACTAATGCCGGTTTGGAAGGTTGCTTTTGCTGAGAAGAGCCAGCAAAAAACTTTGCAATTACTCTTTTCAACACGTTTTAATACACTATGTTGTATCTAGTAACAAGGAGCGCTACGCCCAAGTATTGTCGTCATTAAAATAATTGTTAAGGTTGTAATAAGCTTACAGTACAAGATAACTGCAGATATACCTGACAGCAAGTAGATCATAGTATGAGAATTTAAGAACATCCTATGGGATCAAACTATACAACCTTATTTCATCGTACCCTAAAATAACCATTTAAATCAAAACCTTTAGGCCTAATAGAAAAAACTACCCAGGAAGCGGAAGATGAACGAACCGGCCTTTTATTTTTAGCGCACAATGATCCAGAAGGTAAAACTAATGATGCAAGAACGGAGCCTGCGAGGTATCATGCTATAAAGCCTTTGTATGACGGCAATGTAACTCTTCGACCGTATTGGCGATTTGCCGGCGGCAGCTGCTGCTACAACAGAAGCAATATCAATAGAATCTCTGTCCATTAAGCTATCTATCATATAATCTACACTAATAATATAAAGATTAAAGTTTTGTTGAGTTTGGATGTTGGTCACGGAAAAAACTCATCCGATTTCAAAAATTCTTTCACTTATAGAAACTACACTATACGAGTAACATAGACTTTGTTATATACCCGGGACACATTCGATTCCCCGGGAACGTGGATGAAACCGCAGAATAGTAGCTAGTTACATTATAAAGGGAATTGTCATTTTTTTTTATCTTGTAATTTTTTTTTACATTTGGCCATCTGATCCTAAATTAGCAGAGCTTATACTATGGTATTACATACTTACATGTTCTAAAGATGTTTGTCCTGGATAGGAATCTATTGCTCAATCTGCAGCGTGGTTTATAGGGTATCTGACCATTTTGCCAACGGTCAAATGACAGACATTTCAGATTCTGCAATGAATATTATCATTTCGATAGATTTTAAAATATTTCCTTCTTTAAACACCTTACTTGGACTATTACCAAGGTGATCTTAAATTATAGGGTTACCAGATAGCATATTTTTTACCTAAAATCTTATTTAGCTCCATTGTCATTTGAAACTCAATGAAACAAAAAAGGGATATTAAAAAGAGACAAACATATACATCTTTGGGATTGAGCCTGCGAGAGAATAAGATACATAGTTTCTGAATGTTTCCTACCGCGTGTGAAATGCGCATCTTTTTTCATTTTTATAGGTAAGTAAGTATCTTAAATAATAAGAATAAAAAATGAATTATGTAATTTTCTGAAGGTTTTACTTTTTTATTTATTTATGACTAGCAACCCACCCCGGCTTCGCTCAAGTGCAATGTAGATACTAATACATATAAACCTTCCTCTTCAATCACTCTATCTATTAAAAAAAACTGCATCAAAACCCGTTGCGTAGTTTTAAAGATTTAAGCATACATAGGGATATAGGGACAGAGAAAGCGACTTTGTTTTATCCTATGTAGTGATATTTCTTGTAATTTTAAGAAAATAAGGAGAAATCTTTTCGTATGCTCAGTTGGTTGCTATTATGACTTTACTAACAGGATCTTAGGAGAAAACGTTTATTTTTTATTGAAACGTACCAATTATGTTACTATAATTCTTTGTCAAGCTATCTTATCCAGTTATCACCCCGGGGCATGACTAAAAGTGATAAAGGCGTGTTATCAAAATTTCTCGTAATTTGCATCAGTTCTTATTATCATTTTTATCAATGTTGGAATTAGGATTTTGAGTGCAGTTTTGGTAATATTTACATACCTATTTATAATATACTAGGTTTAGGTGCCGCGGTTTCACTCAGGTTCCCGAGGGTCTAATGTATGCCGGGATTATAACAGCCTATATCCGTCTATAATAATGTACCTTTCAAATAATTAATAAATAAAATATCCTGAGACATTCTTTACACACGGCCATCTGATCCCAAACTAAGCAGAGCTTGTACTATGGAAATCAGATAACTGATATACTACATATACTTTTTTTTCTAAATACATACTTATATAGATAGTTACACCCAGACACAGAACAAACAGACATGTTCATGCACACAAATGTTTGTCCTGGGTGGGAATCGAACCCGCGACCTTAGGTTTGGCAGTCAGAGTCGCTAACCACCAAGCCAACTGGCCTGATTGCTTTTTTTACATAGGTGCCGTGGTTCCGCAGATATTAGCACTCTTTCATTATAATGGTATAGGCCTTTAAAATCTAGGTGAATACTACGATGCAATACTTTTTTCAAACATATGTTAGATTCATAATGATCTTTAAATCAATAATGAAAATAATATTTATAAGTAATTATCTGTTCTTAAACTAAACGGAGCATGTACTATGGTGACAGTATATTTGATATTCTAAATTATACTATATATTTTAATACTTATTATATTTTAATACATAGTAATATAATATATACTAACATAGCACAGTATCTTCAGTTAATACACACAAATGTTGGTTGGAAATCAAACCCATAACTAAGTACTAACATCTTACCGATATCCTCCATGAAACAGTAGTGCATTTGTATTACGGTGTTTCGGTTAGAAGCCGGTTAGAGACCGGTGAAATTACAGGCAAATGAGACTTAATTCACGTCTCAGGATCGAAAACTCATTGACGATACCCGATGCTACAAATTTCCATAGCCGGCGATTACCATTCGCCATCAGGTGGACCGTATGCCTGTTTGACAGTCTACTTGACATAAAGATAACTGACAGATTTCAGGCAATTTGACCCACACTGCGTTCACTCTGCGGTAAAAACGCCTGTTGCTCATTTTTGCATCCCTTTGAACAGTTCATTTTACGCCTTATTCATACTACCCCTTTCAAAAGCGCTACAGGAAGATGGGGCGCTGATTTCTTGATAGCAGCCTTATGAAAGGTCCCTAACTGGAATAGGGTCTTAACACTGTGAGTTTTAGTCCTCAATTATAACTTTTCACCCACAGCTTCATCATTGCTTACCATGGTGAAATTGTAATCAAAAGAAACAAGGTTATATTATATAGTAAAAAAATATATACAGTGTAAACTCTTAATAACGTTATCCTTTATAACGATAAACTCCCTATAACGTTGAAGTGAGCCCATACATATTAAAAATTCTTGTTAATTTGGTTTTTTTTGTTCACTCCATATAACGATAACTCTCTATAACGACAAAAAATGCTCAGTCCCTTGAGTTTCGTTATAAAGAGTTTACACTGTAATAAAAAGGTTATATAATACTGGCAACATATCAGCAAATATTAAAAAAACATTTACCCGATCGATGTCAAACGAGAATTTGAATTCCAAAAAGAATCAGTTAATAATTTTAAATTCAAATCATTCTTATTATCAGAGCAGATGTAATCAATTTGTATTTAGAATAGAATCTCAATCAACAAATACAATTGGTTGTTATTTTGACAGCTCGATCGAACGACTTCAAGCCGCCGTTTGAAATTAGAATTGTTCATTGAAAGTATGAATGGTGTCATTTGTCAAGTTAATTAGCTTTTCAGGTATTTTGTTTCGCTTTCACACTTTGATTTGACATAATGCGTTTAGATATTTTGATGATTTGCTTTTGTTAGAGTTTGAGAAGGAAAATATATTAATATTAATTTAGAAATGGACGAAATTCGAGAAAAAATATTTAAATCGAATGTTTACGGTACTCAAGACATTGGAACAAAAATTAAAATGATAAACTTTGTCTGTCTGGTGTAGAAACGTTATGAAACAGAAACGTGTTATTTTTCCTGTAAATTCTTTTCCAATACAATGTAAATTATCACAAATCACATATAGAATTGTTCTCGTTTTCCTTATAACTTGCCAGTAGCAGTCCCTTCGGAATTCAAATAAAAAAGAATTTATAGTCAAATAAAAAGTATAGCCAACTGTAACCAAGGAACTTAGGCAGTTTAATTTTGACAGTCCGACCTCTAGCTCGCATTACAGAAGCCCCACAAGTAAAGGTTACGCGGTCGGCTACAGTCGGGAGCCGTCGGCAAACATCGGCACGGCTCCCGACAATATTTATGAGATTACAACAACGTTACGTCCCGGAGAAATAATCCGGGTCGCAGGACCGAATTCGCAATATTAAGTTATCCTTGTAATCTGGGGAAGGGCTTTAAGCTCCGGTTAGTAACAAAAAAACAATAATATTTAGCTAAGGTTTAACAAAGCAATAAATTGAAATAATTAAAGCTTTTAGTTCATAGTTCGTCCAATTTGCCAATAACGATTCCAAACATACCCTTCACTTTCCAATTATGATACCACCTGTTTATAAAAAGAAATATGATGGGAAATAAAAATATAATAGGTTTTCAGTAACACAATGGCCAATAAATTTGTATCGAAAGCGAATAATAGGGTTGTCTATTTATAGTATAATAGAGGTTGCACCTGTGTACTAAGATATTTACTTTATTTTACGAAAAAAAAATATTACTTTATTCTATGATGTTTTATAAAGATATGACTCTTTAATAGCGTTGTTTTTGTAATTAAGACCTTACCCCTGAAAACATATGTATGTGTACATATGCTATATAGCTTAAAGAGTAATTTTTACTATTTACAAATTTTTGGACGAACATGTCACATCTAATTGACACCACAGGTCTAGCTAGTACATAAATGAAAAAAACAATTGCAAAAACTACAAGCATGAAAGATACTTTCCTCTCACATTAGCACACAAACACTCGATTGGCGAATCAGAGAAAGTACTAGTCTGTTAGTAAACTACTTCGTACTGTAACTGGCGTAAACACAATTCCTGCTATTTTGGTGGCTGACTTTTTTTGAATTAAAAAATCGATGTGTTTTTATTTTTAAGTTTGACAAGTGGCCTTCCGAAAGATTTATGTATTAAAAAAAGAATTAACAATTTTTATTATAATTATCTGAAAAAGGAATGGAATCATTTTAAATTTAAAAACTATGTTCAGCCAGTGTCGTACATATTTAAGATGGAAATAAAGTAGCTGCAAAAAGACAAAGAGGTTAGTCTTGTCTCAACCTAGGGTCAAAAGGACACTTGCATTTTATGACTATAGATATATAATACATTGTAGTCAAACAGTTGCAGTGGTTCGTGTGAAAATAACCGTTTGACTCACGAATAGCCCATTCAATTTGTATTATGCAACCGCCATTACAGAATTATAAGGCGTCTAAGTGTGAAGATGACATAATTGTAAGGTGTTCGCACTAGGCGCGGTACATACGTATTTTTGGAGCAAGATATTTGTGTATTGGAGTAAGTTGCTGAACTCTAACCTTACTATTTTCGGCCACATCGTCACGGTAAATGTGGTAAAACAAATCAACAAAGTAAGGAACTAACTGTAACTTCCTGGTTAATAACTAAACTCATTAAAACTTGTCTCTAAGCAACTATCATGAACTACAGCAATTTGTGATAACCAGTTGCTATTATTACCTGCCTGACTTTGTTTAAATAAAACAGAATAATCCAGATAAATAAAAGAACCATAGTATGCATTCAGCTTATTAACTACTACCTTTTTTACAAACATTCGCTTTTTTCTGTCTGGTACTGCAATTAGATTACTAATAGGGTTATAATTGTTGAGGATTCTTCTGTAATTACGTTGATCGGCGCCACACTCCGTATAATGACTTCATCGTCCTTTTAAACACCTCTTATGAAATGAAGTTATAGCGGACAGTCGGAGAGACTACTAATATAATGGGTTATAGAGTCAGGTGTTTAAGTTCCAATGAGACAGGCCACAGCGCTTTAATAGCTGATAAAAAAGTCGAGAGCCGAGGAAAAAAGGTTTTAGACTTAGACTGTGTCTATAGTAATTAAAATGCTAAAAAAACTATTCCAAATATTTTGCGTATAAAATTTTTCCTCGTTACATTTTCCTACCGATCTATGCCACTTGTGAAAGCCTATTAGATTACAAATAATTACAGTTTTTGTAACAGATTAATCTCATAATCTTTAATCAAAGATGGCGTCCTAACTTTGCATTGCATAGCGGCGTGTTGTAAAAAGAAAGTACAAAGCAACGCTATAATTATGATCGTCACATTCCGGAGATATCGGACGGCATCGGGCGGTGACGAGATGATGGCTCGTGTCCGTTGTGCTACGATTATTTAATTCAATTATTATGACACAATATTGTACTTGATTTAAAGGCAAAAAAGGAATTAGGGACCACAGCGCATGCTGAAAAGGAAACAAAAAGGAAAAACACCATAAAATAAAAATAAAAAATCTAAATTCAAAACCATTTATACAGTTTAGGCCCTCGGAAGGCACTTATGAATGTCAAATCAAGTTCGGATGTCAGCCTTCAACTGAGAAGAACTGGCAAGAAACTCAGATGGAATTTTGAAACATTTATCACTTTGATAAATATTAAATCTAATCTCACTTTTTGGCCTTTTTATCATTACTAGAACATTTAAAATTTAATTTTGTAAATACTTAAATGAAAACAAAAGTAAAAAAACATACGAATTCAAAAAATATTGATTGTAACACTTTAATAATCATAACCATACCGCAAGTAATGTATACGTGATAAAGAACCAGATTATGAAGACATAAAACGTAAGGGACTAAAGGTCGGAAGGTCAAGGTCAGAACCTGACCTTCGGCAATATTAAGTGTCTTGCGGATGTCGTAACACAATGGAAACGATATATGCCTAGAACGTGATTTATGGTAACTCGAGATACCATTAGGGATTCGATACGTTCCCGGTAAATCCGGATAAAGCTTCGAATAGTTTCTAGAATTTCTAGCGGTTACTGAAAAGTCTAAGTGGAAATGGAGTGTAGGAAATAATGTTCCAAATAGAGGATTTCATTTAACGATGTTTCCTTTTATTTAAGTTGAAAAGCCAGTCTTTTCAGTTGATTTATATTGAAAAGGTCGATTTTCAGTTGATTTCTTATCTGTCCTAAGGTGGCTTTTACAGTAACATAAATTTACCTGGCCTTATCTGGTGGCCAAAAGCGTTAGCGACAAAAAAATTGAAATAAACTATTTTCAGTAAATAAATTGCGCATAAAAAAAGCAGCGTTTATTGCTATATTTATAGTAAAAGTACACTCAAGTAAAAGTACACTCAAGTAAAAGTACACTCAAGTAAAAGTACACTCAAGTAAATGATAATTTCGAAATTACAAAGTAGCGTCATAGAAATACTGACATCTAGCAAAGTTATTTCCAAGCAATTTTCGCAAGGAGGTTGGATAGGTACAGAAGGCATTATATTATATTGCTAACAATACTGTTATTTTAAACAAAAGTAATATTTCTAAATACAAAAAACATTGATTTACAAAATATTTCGACATTTATTTTTATAAAAATAATAAGGTAAATTGAGACATGGAGTTCGAAACATAAATCCTTTTTTGTCAACCGAGATTAAAAATAAATGATTACTTTTATTCCAACATAGCCTGCTGTGGGAAAATGAACCTTAAAAAATGTGTATTAAAAATTCTAACTCATTAAAAATGTAACCCATGTTAGTTAAAAATTAAAATAGTACTTAACTTACTTTATACACAGGCCTTGCGACACGCAAAGTGGTAACTTGGCACTAGTTATTGTTCTAGCTCTTTTTTGCGATTATTATCATCTGCCTGCCCTGAATAATAGAAGTTGGCGCAATATGTTACCAGTAACATAGGATCAATAGTTTTTTCAGATATTTTTAAATACCTTTTTTAAGAATCAATATGTAATAGCGGTGTTACCCGCGTTCCCGAGGGATGTGAAATTTTCCCCGGATAAATGTAGCCTAAAATACTCCTTACAACTTTAGCTATCTGCCAGTGAAACTTTCGTCAAAATCGGTTCAACCGTTTTGGAGTCCATAAATAAGGAGCATACAAATAGGCTTAAATCCCGACCTTAGATGCTATAACTCAGGGTTGAATTTCTTTCAAAAAGTGAGTTTAGATGTTAAATATTTGCAGTAACAATCCATCAATCAAAGTCATCAAATCGCTAATAATGAGCAGTGTAAACGCACCGAACAGCGTGCTATTCGCTCTAACCTAGCATGAAATCGTTCCCAGTCAACACAAGCAATGCGCGTGAGTCACTGGCTAGGGTTGCCCTTTGTTAAATATAAAAATAAAATAGCCATATAAAAAAAAATGTTAAAGTCACATTAGGTAAAACATTTAAATAAAAATTATTAAAAAGAAAAATGTAACCTTGCTTAGTTTCTTTGTTTGCCAGTTCTTCAGAGTTGAAGGCTGTACCCTGAATCTCTGACTATTTCTTATATTTAATACATAAAGAGGTAAAGTTTTTAGTTCTGTAAGGAGGTCATCTATGAAAGTAAAAAAAAAAAATCCTGAGACATTCTTTACATCTTGGTCCCAAACAAAGGAGAGCTAGTACTATATAACGTTAATTGAGATACTAGATAGGTATAATTTTTTTTTCTAAATACATACATAAATATATATTTAGATAGATAGACCCAGGCACAGAACAAACAGACAATTTGGCACACAAATTATCTTGGGTGGGAGTCGAAGTTGTAACTTTCATTGTTTTTTCTTATTTATAATTTTTTTATACGAGCGGCAACCCTATTCAGGCTGCGATTTAGCGCCGCGCGGCCGTGCCGGAAGTGCGCGATGTGCGCTTCCTTATGAAGTCCAACTGACGACCGGCCGGCAACCGCGGCACCATTACAACGACCCGCATTTTTGGTTTACTATTGATTAAGTGGTGTGACCCGTTATAATTCTCTTACGTCATTGGATTTTATGGAAATTATGTAGTTAACAATAGCTGTCCCCCGCGGTTTCACCCACGTTCCCGAGGGATGTAACATTTTCCCGGTAAAAAAAGTATTCTATGTGTTATTCCAGGCCATTTTCTATATATGTGCCAAGTTTAATCCAAATGCGTTTGGGAAGTTTTTGCGTGAAAGAGCAACAAACATCCATACATACAAACATTATCATTTATAATATTAGTAGGTGAATATTATGGAACGTATAAAACGTAAGTAAGTTTCAAAAATCAAGGCTTCTGATGTTGCCATCGGTTCAGATATCAGCCTTCAATAAAAAAAAAGCAGTCAAGAAACTCAGTATGGTTAAAAAAAAAATGGTTTGTGGTTTTCTATTAGTCAAAAATTTTTTCCTCGCAAATAAAGTAAAATAACACAAAAGTAATTGCTGAGTTTTTTGGCTCTTCTCAGTAAAAACCTACCAAACCGGTATTAGAGTCAAGCTAGTGCTAGTAAAGGCCTATTTGAATAAAAAATATATTTTCATTATTTAACTGATTTGATTATGAAAATGTTACACAATTTGGAATTGCAAATATTTATTTTTGATAACCAACTCTGTGTATGTATATTTAATGGCCAAACTCCTAAATCCAGGATCATTTCTCTCGTACCACATGGGACGTGTCGAATGGGACATTAATATTCCACGAGCGATCTCATCCGGGACTCCAGTTCGCTTTTGCTTACAATTACGTTTCAAATAAATAACATTCGAGGAACTCAGTAGAATGTATACTTATAGTTATTGTAACCTGTGCGTAGGACCTACACTTGAGAGCCAGTATAATAGGCTTAACTTATTGGAAATCTATATATTATCTATTGCAAATAAGCGCTGGTAAATATTATAAAAAAGCCACAAAGAGCAGAATAAATAAAATTTATATAAAAAAATATTTAATAATAATAAAAAAGAATGTAACCTTGGTGTGTTTCTTGCCAGTTCGTCTCAGTTGAAGGGTGACTTCCGAACCGGTAGTAGCTTCAGTAACTTTAAGTATGACCTTCACATGTGCCTTCCGAGGGCCTAAACTGAATAAATGGTTTTGAATTTGAATCATCAGGTGGGGGAAAGTTTATCGTCTGCTTGTCAGCTTTCTGAACTAAGAAAATATAAGAACAAAGGAACGTGACTTATTAAAGAATGATTTTTTATTTAAATAAAGTAAATAAATATTTTCCCGGGAAAATGTTTCGTCCCTCGATGATGATAGATGCATGAATGTTTGTTACTCTTTCTCGCAAAAACTACTTAACGGATTGGGATGAAACATAACACATAGATAGTTCATAACCTGAATTAGCATATAGGATACTTTTTATCCCAAAAAACTGTTACATCTCTTGACAACGGGTGAAACCGTCGGAGACACCTAGGCTCGAATACATTTATTTATTTATTTATTAGGGTTGCCAACAGATGATACATATACACATATTTCAAACAAAAATAGTAGACTTGATGCACATCCACTTACAGGCAAACACAACATACACAAGTAATAATAACTAATTATTTACATTGTAGTATACATCACTCGAGCCTCGCTTTTCTACATAATTAAGATACCAGGTGCTCAGAATCTAATGCAGGGTATAATTTTGCAATATAAAACGAGTCAGCTCGTCTAGAAACCTGATGTACTTTACCTAGATCGTACAGTTACTAAATATTTGCATAATCATTTTTATACTCGTAAAAAACTCGTAGTCTTTTACATGGCAAATAAAACTACAGTGCCTTTACCATGAGTTTTTAACGTACGTACTCGCTAGCCACAGCGTAAAACATTGCTATGGCAACTGTGTACACCGCCACTAGCGGTCACCTAAAGAACTAAAATCGGTAGTATGAGTCAATCGGGTTCGATGGTCGTTTACTCGCCAGCGACTAAAGTAAGTTTCGATAGCAACTCATGGTAGAGGTACAGTTATCAGTTAGATTTTACCATTACTTCGTTAAATATAGAACGTCTGTTAACTTTTTTTTGATAAATAGCTGTCCTTCACAGTTTTATATGTCTATCTCCATACCATAGGGTATGTGTGCCAAATTTCTGCGAGGTTGTTTAGTCTTGAGAGCGAAACATATAAACAAACTCACTTTGACATTTTTAATATTATTATGAATTCTTAACAAGAGGAAATTTGTTTTTCGTTGTAGTAGTGCATCCGAAAAAAAAAAACAGTTTGCAAGGTAAGGGGGCCGGTGCAATAACAGGCACATGAGACTTAATAATGCGTCTCAGGGTCGACCACGCATTGCGATGCTCCCGGTATTGCAAATGTTCAAGGGTGGTGACTACTTACCACTTCTCTTCTAGGTTTTCTATTCTTTAGCTATCACTCTTACTTTCGTGAGGGAGTTTGAGGTCTAAAAACAAGCCTCTGATCATCGTGTATTACGTATTACAAGAGATTTTTATTATAGAAAAACTACCTTAAAATCTGTTATTCTTACTCACTTCTCTAAATTTTCGAGCATCAAACCTCAGCAATGTCTTAAAATTACAGAATTTGTAATTCTATCTATCATAAAACATCAATGACTTTAATTTATTTATTATAATATACACAAACTATCAAAAAGTATTTAAAAACTTCACTTTTAACCTCGACAGTATCATCAAAAATCGAGCATGCAAATACCCCCCCTACCCCCTTTCCATACAGCAGAATTCCCCATGACCTATAACACAAAGTATATAGACCTTGACGTCACAAGCGCAAGCGCAGATTCAAAACAAAAAGGTAATTACGAGCTCCGCCACTCGGCTGTGTAGACTCGGCACTCGGCACCGATCGGAACTACTTCGGTTAATTAATATTCCAATTGTATAGTTTTTATTTGTCTGTCTGCGGATTTAACTGTTATCTTTCTATAGAATCAGTTACTTTCTGGTATGGAATTAAATGTAAATGAACTTTTGTTTTTTAATTAGAAAATGAAGCCAATCATGAAAAACCTCTTTGTCTAACTTTATTTAATTTGGATCTTAGAAGAATACTTTATGACTTGTTATATATTGTGATAGACTTTATATTATAGACAAGCTGACCCGGCAGACGTTGTCCTGCCATTAATGAATATTGAATTGGAATTGGTATAATTAATAAAAATAAAACATAGTGTTTGTAATTCTTGACAATTAAACTTTTAATATTGGGCGTGGTGGCGCTCTGAACTAACCGTGATGAACAAACACTTCTTAAAAAACTCATTGTACATTACAACACAAAATTCCGATTGAATTGAATGTGAAATGTGCACTAAGTTATGATAAATAAATTATTTTATCAATATAATTTCGACGCATGTCTCTGCTTTAAACGAGTAACCTTATGAGGTTACATGATAAGAGTTTATATTGTCAAAAGCGGTAAGGTTTCATTAGAAAAGTTAATATGGTATGTTTTCTTAAATTTTCTAACTTTCATAAGAACCTTCTCCTGACAATAACATACAACAAAAAAAGAATTAGCGAAATCGGTCCAGCCGTTTACGCGTGATGTCGTGACCAAGGAAAATAGGGATTCATTTTTATATACGGGTATAAAGATAAAAATTACTGGCCGGTTGGAGTTGAAAATAGATATGTATAATTAAAAAGTAGTGTATGTACTGTGTCAATTGTCTAGGCCTTACAGGCTTCGATAACTTAAAGATTAGACGGCTGCGTGTAGAAAAGTTCCAAAATATATAAAAAATCATTAAACAGAGCGGTGACACCATTAGTGCGATTCATCAGACAAAAAAATATTAATGCTGTGAAAGTAAAGCCTTCAGAAATATATATATCTCATTCTCTCGTAGGCTAAATCCTATAGGTGTATATATTTGTCTCTTTTTAATGTCGCTTTTTAGTTACATCGAGTTTCAAATCGCAGCGTTGGTAAAGAGGTTTTCTCTCCAAAAGCAGTATTGTTAAAAGGGTAAGCTTTAAACCCTCTAAACTCGTTAACGAACTGGGATTAAAAACTTCACAGAAGTAAAGGAATCCCTAATACCTGACTAACCTACATCATCAGTTATAATCTAAAATAATATCAAAGTGGATAATCGGCCATTTACCGAATTTCTAGGAAGCCTAACAAGCATACCGCTTTAATTGGATTTGGTCTAGCCTTACACGTAACGACTATGTAGTCGGCCATTTTATTAAAAACTCTCTTTATTCATAAAATAGTTAGGCCAACAGGCTGGTCCACCTGATGATAAGTTGAGGTATTTGAATACTAGATCCTAACATAAAGTTATTAAGTCCCATGTCCCTGTAATTTCACCGGCCTCATTTTGTTTCAAGAATGCCGACATACAGGGAGACGGTCCACATGGTGGTAAGTGGTCACCAGGGGCATTGCCAATGCGTTGTCGACCCTGAGACGTGAGGTTGTTACGACTCATGTTCCTGTAATTTTACCGGCCTTACCTTTCTAAGCGAAACACAGTAATACAAGTGCACAAGTGTTTCACGGCGGATATTGGTACGGTGGCAGTACTTCCCGGAAGACAAAGAGCTCGACTGCTTCTTAAATTATAGAATGGAATATGAGGTACATTGAAGTACTCACACCATATTGGGTTTAAAATTATAGATTGACTAGCTTACGTCTCTCGGTTTCAGCCAGATTTAATGAATCCCGGGATATCGGAGTAAAAAATAAAGTGGATAAAGAAGCGAAAGACTCTTAAAAATCGGTCCAGTAGGTTATGAGTTTATTCATCAGCAACAAAAATACAAATCTCTTTTTCTATAAGATTAACTTAGTGTATATGTAGATGCATCTGATTGATGTAATCTTGACGTCATTCTGAAAATTTGCGATTCTTTAATAACAGGATGGCACAATTTTCACTATTTGCGGATCCAATAATTCAGTCAAGGTCGGACTCTCCTCGAAATGCATTCCATATGTGCTGATGAATGTCTTCGGATTGATTGATGAGCTATAAATGCGTTTCTGACCAATAAATAACAAGACGTGAGTTTTATTTTTATCAAGTTTACTTCATTGGTGGTATCATGTCTATTCTCGGTATGCTTTCGGATGATAGCTTGACCTTTGTGGTTGCGTAACGTCTTTAAATTTGTTTCATTCTTTCTTTCAAAATCTATAAACTTACAATGGATTTCCGCAAGCTCACGCCTGTGAGTTAGCGAGCTACAATTATCTCAATTTTTGAATAGTATAGTAACTGTCTTTTTATCTTTGAAACTTCACTTTTCATAATATTTTGAGAATTTTATCCCTAAGAAATATGTGTACAATGCATTCATATTATCAAACTCAGTCGAAGCCGGGGGGAGTCGCTAGTCATACAGAAATTAGAAAAAATTGAATAACAAGAGTTATCTTGATAATAAATCTACTAATCCTTAAGCATTCTTAATCTCTTAATCTTTTAATAATTGCTTAAATCTCTTTGTTATTTTTGTGCGTAAGAGAGAATTGGCTTTCTCTATCCTTCTCTTTTAACTTAAAAAGCTTTATTGCTAATCTGCTCTAACCTAATATTGCGCTAAATGTAGCACAAAATAAAAGTAATACAATAAAGAGCAATATCTTTTAACTTTCAATTTCACAGAGCAATTTTGTCACACATTCGGCGCAAAGACTCGTTGTCTGCTGAGCCAGTAAAGTGAACGAACAATAAATTTAGCACATGACTACGATATTGGCCGTGAAATGAGTTAAACAGCTCACACGTCGCCGCTCACTTGATAAACGTAATGAAATGAAAATATTTCTATTAAATAGGCCATTATAAGCACTGACTCTAATACCAGTTGGGAAGGTTGGTTTTTACTGGAAATAAACTCAGCAATTACACTTTTCAAAACGAGCTTAGATTTATTGCCTAGCATTTGTTGAGTCTCACTGACAATACTTATGTGGTACTATTGAATAATTAAATTAAAAAAATATTAATGACTGATAGATCACAAACTTAAGTAGAGCAGCCCCTACAAGTAGCTTGTGTTCACAAGTATGACGCATGGCACCCATCGCCTTCGCAACAATATCGTATTTAATAAGATCTAAAATTATTGGAGTTACTTGAGTTTGTGTGACTTAATCAGATCTTGAAACTTGGCACATAGATAGAGCATGCCTTGGAAAAACATATAGGGTACTTTTCTAAATGTGATTTTTCTCCTTACGCAGTTATTCGCCAACGCATTCATATAAAGCATTATGTTTTCTAAATATTTAACTATATGTTTTTTTTATTATTTTATCAATAAAAAAATATTTTTAATAGCACTGTAGCATTGTGAAATTTTTAACGGTCTCCTGGCGTTGATATTTTGCACCAGAATCAACCATATTGTTATACTTTGACGTTTAAATTGATGGTTTAATTTCCTCAACTACTCTGTGACGCTCATATAAAAAACTAACTACCATACCGCGGTATCACCCGATATCCAGTGTGGTCTAATGTGTACCAGGATGTTAACATAGCCAATGTCACTTGGGAATAGTGTAGCTTTCCATCAGTGAAAGAATTTTCGAAATAATAGAATTAATTCGGATAGTACCTCCTACATCTAAACTTACAAGCATACCATTAACGAATACACAAAAAATATACTTGGTCTTCCTAAAGCTCTCGTCCATAATACAAGCTGTTTAGTTTGGGATCAGACGGCCGTGTGTAAAGAATGTCCCAAGACGTTTATTCATAATTAACAACTATTTAGAATTCAAACAAAAATGACTGGAAAATGGGTTCTGTAATTATTGGTTCGAGCGATAATTACGCCTTAAAATTTAATGGATGGCACTTATAATAATTAATTTTATAGGCATTAGGGAAATGGTGAATAATTTCCCTACCATTATACCCTGGGTAGGCTTATGATTCGCACCTGAACCCGTTGGGTATTATGGGGGAGATTTAAAGGATCCCTTGTGGAGGGAACTCAGGTGTTTGGGGTACTTAGTGAAGATTTGGACCTTCTAAATATTGTATTACGTTTAGCTATGACTATGTACCTTTGGCTAATCTATCAGGTGTTGCTATCGGTTATCATCTCTAAAATGTATATTCACGACCATTATCTCCGAAAAGGTAGGCAGGGGTCTCAGTAATGAGACTGTGGGTCTCAGAAGATATTTTCGCATTTATAATATTACTAGCTGTCCCCCGCGGTTTTACCCGCGTTCCAGTGGGATGTCACATGTATTATATATAAAAACCTTCCTCTTCAATCACTCTATCTATTAAAAAAACTACATCCAAATCCGTTGCGTAGTTTTAAAGATTTAAGCATACATAGGGATATATGGACAGAGAAAGCGACTTTGGTTTATACTATGTAGTGATTACAGTATTTTAAACTGTGCTTTGTTTGGGACCATATGGTGTGTTAATCAATGTCCAAGGATATTTAATTTTATTTCATTATATCTGATTGCGAAGGACCGGTGGCAGGTTGGAGTGGCCACTTGCTGTCATTCTGAATGTCAATAGAAAGCTATCAATAAATAAATAAACAGCTTTATAATAGAATCAATTACATGACACGTGCTTTAAACATTGGAGTTGTTTGACGAGTGTGCAATTTATCGGTTATGAGTTACGCAATATACTTCTGTGGTAGTTTTTTGTTCAAAACTGATCTGTTAGTATCAATTATATATTGCTTACAATGTTTTTTTACTGTCTCAATTAGCTGTTCTTTTTTAATAAGATTTTATACCTATTTGTAAAAGGAAGGATATGGATTTGACTTCGACGTTGATGGTAGTTTTATTTCCAGAATAATTTTTTTTTTTGTTTTTTTTTCAAAATAGCTCAAGTGATTTGCATAAAACTTATTTTAAACCAATAAATAGTTTTATATCACAGTTTTTATTATTTACCATAAAAGAGGCCATACATGTTGTTTTTTTTAAATATGAAATATATATATTCAAAAAGCCTTTTGAATTGTCAGACTACCTTTTGATGTTTAGTTACAGGAAATTTCTAATAATTTAATTCTTGTTCACTATAAATATTAAACGCAGTCATTTCTCGACCTCGTGTGGTGTGCTTTACTGTGTCACTTTTTATTTAATGTTTATAGATTAATCAATTTATTTAAAACGGAGTGATATTAATATACAATAGAGAGAACACAAAAGAAAGTAGGCGACTGACTCCTATACCTATTGTTAGAGATATATTAAATAACTTCTTTTTTATAAGCATACTAACTTTCGCCCGGGGATTTACGCGCGTTTTCGTGATATAAAAAGTATCCTATATGATAATGAGGAACATATTCTATCTTTGTGCGAAGTCTCATTTAAATCGAATAATTATAAATTTTTATAAAATGTGGGTTTTTACCTATGTAGTTGGCGTTTTATATCACTGACAATTTGAAATGTGATTTATCTATGGTTTGGCGAGGTATTCTAAATTTTAATGAATTTTATTTGAAAAGCATGGAAATCTATTTTCGAATTCTGCCGATTGTTTATTGATTAGAGGTCATAACCTCTGCCAAAATGATTCAATATGTTGTTATGACATTTGAATCATTTTCAAAAATACTAGCTATTATTAAATAGGAGTTCCATTTGGTAGTGATACAACGCAGACGAAACGAAATAACAACATCTATAAATAAATTAAAAATAATATATATTTGCAACAAAAAAAAAGTTTTTATATTAAGTCAAACGCAGATACATAGGTTCCACTACCCACCTCTTCGGGAATAATGTGGGCGTGACGATATATTATGTAACGCCAGTTGTGTATACTAGAAAACAATCCAACAGGGTTACAAACAAATAAAAATCCGTTACGAACATCTTAAACCACAACAATGACGTCATCCAAATACAAAGAAATCCAAAAATACTATAAACAAAAATCTCCGCGCATAAAGGCGTTTCATATTGTTTTCGCATCGTAGTCAAACGGCCTCGGACAGTGTGCAATGAGCTCATCATGTTTGTGCAAACGTTATCTGTGAAGGTTAACTGCATGAGATTGAAGTGATGGAACTCTCTTAGTCTTAAATATGGCGGTTCTAGTGTAGAGCGTTATGCGACATGTGCAGTGCACACACTGTAGTGCAATCTGTGCATTGCACTTGATGAATAACAGAGAATTTCGAATAAAAGTACGACTATATCCATCTTAGTATGATATGTTATAAATGCAGAAGAGTTATACACCAACTCTGTTGACACAGAAATGTTGCCCTAATATAGTTGAATGATTCATAAAATTATTAATTCTCAGCTTTTTATTTAGTTTAGTCCCTAGAAGACACTTATGAAGGTCAAAGCTACAGAAGTTTCCAAGGGTTCGGATGTCAACCTTCAACTGAAAAGAACCAGCAAGAAAATCTGCTGGATTTTGTTTTTTAAAATGTTTAACAATTTCCATGTAATATAATAATGATAAATAAATTCTCATTAAATTAAACTGATTAAAATAGATGTGACTATAAGAACATAACAAATAACTTTTTATTTCATCATGAGTTAAATGTGTCAAAGATATAATATCAATTCAGTAAAGTGGACCCCATTACTGTGGTATAGATCTTAAGATTCACTGACTTTGTGATCTAAATATATATAAGGAAAATAGGGTACAATTGACGCATCATCACCTCAAAACTACTGAACATGTCGAGATGGGACTGCTGCCATTCGACGCGGAATTTTTCGTAGATGGTTATAGGTTATACTCGTATATGATATCGATAAACGTGGGTGAAACGTGGTGGTGGGTTATATACGACTTATTATTCGAGCATGAGGTTATTGTTCTTTCAATTCAAGGTATACAAACCAATGGTATCTTCAGTAGGTTTGAACTTCTTCGGTGCCTTTCATGAAATGAAACCTCTGAGAGACTTTGAGAGCTTCTACCATATAATTTTGCCATGAGATTGTTTGAAAGCAAATTTATTACCTAAAATCGCTTTTCATTGCTAATTTAAGCCATAGCTCAATATTAGTCCAGACTGTAATGACGTAAGCGCCAAAATTCGCACATTTTTATGATCTCAAACATATTTGGAGACGTTATGAAATGGTACCATTCTGGTTTAGTGCATTAAAATGCAGTGTTAAAGTTTTTATTTGGACTCCGATGCGCGTGGCTGGTTGTCAGATGTTTTTATCAGTGTTTTTGTTGACGTTTTTAGATGTAGTAGAGCTCTTAGTGCAGAGTTCGTCAGAGGAAGTACTACCACTATACCCATCGCCGAAAAGCTGTAATGTACTGTATTACTGTGTTTCGGTTAGACAGGTAACGGAGGTGATTGTGAGACTAAACAATTCACGTCTCAGGGTCGACAACGCATTGGCGATGCCCCTGGTGTTGCAAATGTCTATTGGCGGGGGTGACCACTTACTATCAGGTGGGTTGGCTATTTATCGGCCATGTGGTATAATAAAAAATATAAATCGATTAGGGTATTGTATAGATTATATTTGTTACAATCTCTTCTGCAATCGGTAACCACGTCAACAAAATCACAATAAGCAACAAAGTCTAAATATATCTATAATTTACTAAACACACACGGCTATTCATAATATGGAATGATAAAGAAAACAGATGTTTTATAAAAGTGTGTAAACAAAAACCTGCACTATTATTGCTTTAATAAGATTGGTTTTAATAAACGGGGGTTTGGATGAATCCTTTTAGCTTCTTGAGCACTTGCTGGCAACAACGAAACAAGTTTATAGTAAAAAAAAAAAACTAATCCAACTGAAGAATGCTTAAACTAATAATCAAACAGTATAATGAATAAAATCAAGTTGATATTCATATTCCATGAAAATATCCTTAATACAATACAAGGACTTTAACGATGCGGATTGACACACACATTTTTCACGACATTTCCTAATGGGCCATATTATAGGCTATTTTACGACAAAGAATCCCGCAAATTGGGCCATCGCTATTGTTTACGGCCCATTTACCATCTTATAGCTTTAGAGCCGTTTCCTGAAGGACAAATAAGTGCGTGACTAAAAACTTTCACACACGCGATCAAATTCATTTCGGATTTCCGAGCAGTGTTGTGTTTCGGATATTTTTTAGGAACCAGAACACGGATAGAGCTGATTTATTTTCTTCCTTTATGAGGTTATAGTAATATCCGTTGAATCTTAATTGTAAAGATCTTATAATATTTTAAGGATAACTATCGAAAGAGATGTTTATTTTGGAAACTAGTTTAATTGATTTAGCAAGATAGGTTTTTACTTTTAATGTCCGAAACTCTAATAAAGCATCCATATCGATATAATGATAATAAATGTTTGGGACATTCTTTACACGCGGCCATCTGATCCCAAAATAACCAGAGCTTGTATTATGGAAACCAGATAACTGTTTTTTTATATATTTATGATGGATTTGCGTCCGACCTTTATCTCACCTGATGGTAAGTGAAGATGAGGCATGATATACCTACTACATATATTTTTCACAGGTGAGTATAAATTCTTACACCCAGACACATAACAAACAGTTATGTTCATGCAAAAATAGATGAAATGTTTGTCGTGGCGTAGCAGTCATAAAGCCAACTGACCTGTCAAATCAACTAGTTTCGGATATCCGAAAAATTCGAAACAGAAAATACCCCGCTCTATTTGTAATTGCTGATTTTATTTTATGCGCCATTCGTGTGCTTTATTGTCGAAATTATTAACATAAAGCTCGCCTTTCTTCACAAAGCTTTCGACTTTGAATAACTTTTTTATTTATTGTTTCGCCGACGATTAACTATGAATACAAAAAGATTTGTATTTTGCAAGGATATTTTACGAATCATCTATAATTTTGGTAAACATGCCCTCATTTATTAAGTAAGGGTTTAGGGTGAGCTCACGAAAGGTTATAGGGTAACAAAATACTTACAAAGGACTATTTGTCTCAGGGTACCGAAAGGGTGCCAACGGAACCTTATTATTAAGGCTTCGCTGTCCGATCGTCCGTCTTTCATGGGGCTATATTTTTTAACCGTAATAGACAACAAATTTTTAACCGAATATGTATTACAATTTTTTCGGACCATTATGTTACAAGAGATTGACCGTCCTAGATTGGAAATGCTATTATCACCACTTGGTGAAAGGTATTAAGTGCACGTGGTCACCGGTGGTATAGAGACCCATACTGCCACTCTATCCCACCCTCAACATTTGAGTATTACAGGGAAACATTTTAATTATTCACCAATCACTATTGAATAGCATACATTGTGTTTATCATTAATTTATCTTTGGCCATACAAAATGGTTGCGGATCAGAATTACAGAGCCTTCCCATAAGAAGTTTTAGTTCAAAGTATATATATATTTATCAGTAATCTGGTCACTATAGTACGACAGCTTAGTTTGAGATCAAATGGCGTATACAATTTACTATTATGGGTATACTCTCGCCCGACACTAGAGATGAGTTGAGACAGTAGAGATGGGGCGGTATTCATCTACAACATAGCTCTATTTGTATTTATCGCGGTACATTCAATCAATAGACCTGCAGACTCCGTAACATCGATCTGTCCCGGCGCCAGACGTCTTGCGCCGTCACAGCTATAAATTGTCGGTTCTGTTAACATTCATCTATTTCCCTTTATGTCTGTGTTGGTAACACGAGGTAAGTTTCAGTATTAATAGGCGTGTTTTTAGATGGTATATCTTATTTTGTATTTTGTACCCTTGTGTCTGGTGAATAAATATCTTGGGATACTTTTTGATCTCTGTTCCCAATACAGAGCTTGTAGTTTGGTAACCAGATAAGTGAAATACTACATATACTTCTTTTTAGTTTTTGGCTGACTTCCGAAGTGGTGGAAATTCAGAAGCTTGGACCTCCTTTTTTGTAATTTGTTTAATGAAGTGTTTAAGAATCGTACTTTGTTTGATTATTTTTTAAATTTCATAAACAAATGATTTAGTGCATGCCGGTAATATAACCTATATAGCCTATGTCCATCGTAAATAATAAACATTTCAAACAGTGAAATTATTTTTTTTATGAGAGAAACAAACTTAACAAATGTGGCCTCGCTTTTCGCAATATTTAAATTCCATTCAATATTAATTAAATTTTATTTATTTAGGATACACAATAAATATTCAAAGTAAATTAAAATAAATACAGAACAAACATACATACACACACGTGTTAGTCCTAGCTCGAAATCGAACCCACCACCTGCGCCCTGACATGGATACTAAAGCGTAGTCTTACTAACTTCAAAACTAAGTTTTGTAGCCGAAAGCACGACATTTTGGTATTATATAACAGAAAATAAAACTAAAAATAGACTGGAAAATACAAGGCAATGTCAAAAGTTTATGTCGTATCATTATGCACTGTGTGATGTCGTGTTAGCATTCATACCACGTCGCTCATCAAACTTTGCCACGATATGCAAATTGTATTACTGTCGTATAAGACGGTATAAGAAGGTATAAGACGAGTTACATTGTCCCCATCTATAGCTTAAAAATGTAGCTCTGTAAGTCTTAAGAGATTTGGTGGTGGTTTTTATTTATAGCGCTTTTTGTCTCCTGAAATGACTTTTAATTCATAAAAAAAAAATTATTATTTTATGATTACTAGCGACTTTGACTACATCTGAAGAAATGAAATGATTTTTTTTTATTTAAATAAGATTTTACAAGCACTTATGAATAGTCTGATTCTAATACCGATGAAAAAAAGAAAAAAATAGTAAATAAGGCAAAAATAAAATAGTTAAGTACCATATTTTTTGTCTTCTGTGTTCTGCTTAGCAAGCTTTAATGTTATTAATAAAAATATATTGGAAAAGTTTTTGTTTTTTTGTTTATTCAAATTCCGAATTTTAATTCTCTGAGAAAAGGTTTTAAAAAATTATAGGGAAAATTTACATAGCCAATATATCCTTTACAAATTTAATAAGCCTTCATGTCTCATAAGAAAAATAAATAAAATTCCCTTCATAATATGAAGAAGAACGAAAAAAGCAGATCATTCATGTACAACAAGTATTTTTAATACCTTTATAAAGAGGAAACTTAATTGGGTGGCACAAGTCGACACCATTTCTCCAGTGTTTCTCATTTACCACTGCGTTCACTTTTTACTTTTTAACCAACAGCATTGCAGATGTTCCGAGAGATTTAATTTCGTCGACAAAGACTTTGTTCTGAGCACTAGTTTAAAATTTATTGCTCTAGCTTGGAAATGGAAAAATGAGCTTTATTGAGTTACTTACTTTTGTTTATCGGGTTTCACCCGCGTTCTATTCCACCTTGTCTGTTATCATGAAAAAATCTATCAAGTTCATCGGAACATTTCACAAATTTTAGAGGCGATTTCGAAAAGCCTTGTATTACGAATTAATTTTACCATCTCTTACATCCACTTACCCCTTAAGTAGAAAAAAATGGACAAATTCTCACTAAGGTTAAATTAGGGCTGTGGATTTTCTGTTAGTTAGTTTTAGAATTTTATTAAGTAAAAAATTCAAAAGATGCTCTATATATAATATATTCATCTTTAGCTAGAATGCAGAGTAATAAAACACAGAGACTTTATTTTGAGTTACGACTCTAACTGCCAGCGCTATTCGAGCCAAAGTTTCTCTCATACGAGAATATGTTGGGTAACTAAAGAACTTAGCACATATTTTAGCATACTGCCAGGAGCATCAATATATAACCATGGATAGTTCGGAAATAATATCTGACACCCTTCACATAATTTAGCTCTGTTCAGAGCCGGATTATCCATTAGGATGCGTAGGAAACTGCCTTGGGGTCCCACAAAGGGGAAGGGTCCGCGCCCTGATAAAAAGAAAAAAATTAACTTGTTTTTTCAAGTGTGATGTAACAAACCCTCAGTGATAATATAATTCCCATTTTAATAATGTGGCACACATAGACTATTTTATGGAGAGAGAAATAAGACTACTTATTATCCGCGTGAAACTGCAGGGGACAGCGAGTTGTGAATATAATTGTTTTTTGTAGAAAACATATATTTTATGAAGTTAGTAAAGGGTCCCCGTGACATCCATGCCTAAAGGCCCCGACGTGATTAATCTGGCCCTGGCTCTGTGCTGCTTACAGCGACAGAGTGGTAATAGTTATGCCGTCTACAAGAAAAAAGAGATATGAATGCATAAATCATAAAATCAGATATTATTACAGAACTGCGTCGTTACATATTTATGTTCATGACTGGGCATGATGAGTTAAAGAGAGATAGCTGGTTTTTAGTCACTCAAAATTATAAGATTAGTCTCTATATTTACTAGTTAGTTCTCTAGTAGCTGTCGCGGTTTCACCCTCGTTCCTGAGGAATGTCAAGTTTTCCCGGGATAAAATGTATACTTTGGGTTCATCCAGGTTATAAAGTATCTATATGACAACTTTCATTGGCGACTAGGTCGTGTCCTGGTGTGAGACGTTACTTGTGTAGATACACTGGCACCCTCCCACATCTCGAGCACGCATCAGGGGGCAGGAGCAGCTGCGGAAAATGCACAGATCCTCAAGCGTCGCAAATACCCATGTCTGACCATGGATGACTATGAATTTGCGGCGCTTGCGGTAGAAACCAAGAAATGGGCCCATGGTCATCTGACACAAAATGTGCCTTTGAGGATATAGGCAAGCGTTTGGTTTTAGCCTCTGGGGACTTGAGAGCCAGGGTCTTTTTTGCCCAGAGACTAAGCTTAACCATCCAACGGGGCAATGCCGCTTTTATTTTAGGAAAATTTTCGGTTTTGTTTTATTAATAATAATAATAATAATTTATTGACTCATAGCTAAGTTAATACATGTGTTTGACAAATATATCTTAGACTAGGTTATAATTATAGTTGCTTAGCATCTGTTGCTGAGCTAGGCAAGAAGCCTGTATTACAGCATACAGCGCCAAAATCCCCAAGGACATGTCTTAGTTTTAAACTAGTCTTATCCGTTAAAGTGCTGCACATTTTTTTAGAAGGTAATTAAGGTAATAATTAAATAGAGTAGAGTGGTGTGTGTGTGTGTGTGTGTGTGTGTATTTGTGTGCGTGTGTGTGTGTGTGTACTATTAGTGTACATAATATAGTAACTAATGTAATTTTAAGTGCTTTTGTATTTTTCTATGTATATATTTGTGTATGTTAATCTGTTAATTAGTTTTTCCTTGAAAAAATTGCAAAGATCCATCTTCACAAGCTTTCACATTCATAACATTAAAATACATTTTCAATTTGACGTTTACCCATCTACTAACCGACCTCAGCAACATCACTTAACCTAACCGATACGTGCACAAGTGATTTCTCCAATTTAACGGTTGTAATTCAAGCTTATCGTAAATAAGAATGAATACGAGGTAATTTATTTAAATTGTCCACGCAGTGCAGTGTCGAAAGAGTTCGACGGCGAAATGTAGGTAAAATTGTATGAGACAGGCCGTTTGTACCGGCCAAGGTCTGTAGATTGTGCATGTGGTCATGTAATATATTTTAACTTAATAACTAGCTGTCCGTACCGTGGTTTTGGCTACGTTTCCGACGGTTTATGTATCCCAGGATGACATGGAATAATGTACCTTTTAAATGGTGATATAATTTTTCGAATAGGTGCTGTGGTTATGGAGCCCTCCGCATATATACAAACACACAAAGTTCGCACTCTCTCTATCTCATATTAGTAAAGACTAGACTGTAGCGGTAGGTGTTGATTTTTTCTCCCAAAAGTAGGTATATCGGAATCGGATGAATTATAGATAAATTTTTATTGGTATATCATTACTTTGGACCGGCAGTGCCGGCAGAAGTAAAAAAACTCAACTCTCGTGTAAACGGAACCAATATGTAGGTACTTATATACAAAGGTGTCGGTAACGGTAACAGTGTCGCGAGTTCAATTGTTTCCCATCTGAAAAATAGCCCAACGCGCCTAAAGAACCTGGGGCATCCATGACACAGTCTCCGATTCTAAGTTAGCAAAGCTTGTAACCAGATAACTAATAATACTGCTTATACTAGATGCTGCTAGATATATACTTATATAGATATCTATACCTACAGATGCTCTTACCCCTGTGGCGCTTAGGAGTTTCGGTTATACCCTGTTACCACGGTTTAGTTATCCTTACTAATATTATAAATGCGAAAGTGTGTTTGTTAGGCTCTCCAAAAACGACTAAAGCGATCGAAGCGAGCGAAATTTGCAACACATACCCTATGGTATGGGGAGACTTAGGCCATTTTTACTGGGAATACAGGTGAAACCGAGGGGAACAGTTAGTAAACAATAGATAAATGCTATTAAAATTCACGTTCGGATAGATTTTGTCAGCGCAAACGCAGTGGCAACAAGATCGCGTGGCTCTGTATATTTTCATAAAAAATACTTTCTCCACAAACATTCGATTGAAAAAAATTGTTTCTACTTTCATTCATTATTTTTAATGTGTCTATTATATGATGTAATGATATTTACTGATTCGTACTAGGCAATAAAGAATTTGAATGTTCTTTATATTACAACAATAATTCACCCGTGAAATAAGATATGGTACCTATTCTTTTAATCGATGGTATTAATATAGCTAATGCTTGATCAACCATTGCACGGTAGGGTAGTTTGTTATACCCTGGCTGGGTAGCACTCTCTTGACTCTCTGTTACCAATACTTGCTCCACCTCTCAATGCTTTCCAGCTCTCGAGAAGAAGTTCCTCTTCCATTTAGGTTATGTGTACCTACCATCTTCAGCTACATCATCTCTGATTGTGGGCAGTAAAAAACCAATACTTCCAGTTGTCAACAGTGACTTTAAGGACATTGTAGGTATACCTTACTTTAGACATTTATATATATAAGTGGATCCACACAAGTAACACAATGTGCGGAGAAAAACGAAGTTCACTGTTCGGAAATTCATAAAAAAAGAAACAAAAAATATGAACTACAAACCGCGTTGAAAATAACAGTTTTTTATTTAATATTGGTATTTGTGCAATTCTGAGTCAAAATTATAAGAATTTGTTACTATGCAGTAGAAAATTAACATTACTTAGCGAATATTTCATTTCAAACTATTTGTGAAGTATGAGAAATAGTGTTGTAATTGTATCGATAGAAACGAACAAAAATATGTTCGACCACGGAAATTAGAAACACTATGAGAATTTAAAATTAGAACATCAACTACGTCAGGTAGAAATGAAGAAGGATTGGAATTATCTTGTCTTGTTTGTCTATTAGCGTAACATGTAATGGCAGGGTGAAGATATTGATTTCTCTATCATAGGACTTATCAACGTATTGTACATGTTAATGATATCATTCCTCCCTTATGTTGCGTGACTGTTGTATCGTCTAGACGCGAGGTCTTATTCATAAACGCTATTATATGCCATTTTCCTGTCAATGTTGAATAATGAGCCATTATTATGCTATTGAAGGCTATTAATACCAGCTGTACCCATCGCTCCTAGGATATGAAATATCATATGTAAATTGCCGTCATTCAAGCTATCTTTGTAAATTTTTATCAAAATTAGTTTACGTTTCTGGTAATTTTGCGGAGAAAAAATAACAAACAGACAGACTTGCTATCAATTTTATAATATTAGTAAGAGTTTAGCTATTATCATTTATCGACAATTTTTGGCTCGACTTTCCAACACCACTAGTTATAGTTAAAATGGCGACTAACAGCTGTCAGCTATATTGGGCGTTTGAATGACGAGTCCGCATTTGTATTGACAGCGTTAATTGTGCAATTAGTCGCGGTTGTAGGCTTGTAACCGTTCAACCAGCAACGCTGGGTTCAAATCTTATTGATGGTAGCACTATTTTATAAAACACCTGCTATTCATTATTTGAAATGGTTGTTCTACCGAAATCCTTCCCCAACCCCAGTGATTTCAAACCCGTACCAAAAAGCCTTCCCCTATTAATATAGCATATTAAAGCAGCGCTAAAATTTAATACAGGAATACCCCAAAAGTCGACATACCGTTGACTCATACTGTCTGACTCACAGTAATAAAAACGACCAATATGGATTGGCACACCCTGCTCCCCGCACTGCTGAGTGAATACCCGATGATGGGTGAAGTGAATTGAATGCCAGGGGTCTTGGTTTAATGGCCTGGTCTCACGCACGTCTCGACGAATTGGCGTGACCTTAAAGTGTGGAAATAATGATGTTTGTTGTCTCGTTGACACGGTTCCAGTTAGCGTTGATTGCGAATTCTGGAGAATCATTTGTCTCATGGTTAACAACCCGAAAGAAAGAGACTGAAAGATAAAGACTGTTGCATAACTTTACTAGATTGTTTGTTCAATGAGTTGAAGGACAAAACTTTGGCCGATTGTGCGATGTCATCATCTGCTTGTCCTGTTACAGATCCAGGTAAATATATATATCGCTGAGTCAGCCAAATGGAACACCTCCTTTGGGACTACCATTATGGTAATTTGATGTATACACTTGACATTAACTCTTTAGATGTTTTAACATCAACTGAACCCAAAAAGTTCAGTTAAATGTGACAGCGAAATCTAGACACAGGAAATGCACTGGAAGCAATGCGAAATAGGGAAACATTGTCGCAAAAATCCTGCGTATGATATTTTTAGAATGTAAATGCATTAACCAGACACAAGCGATGCAACGTAAATAACTGCCAAGGACAGTTCCTTCGCTAATGGAGCCAAACTTGTTTCTTTATCAGTAATCTTTAGCGTTGATTCACACTTGCGACCAGTCAGGTCTGTCTCCCTCAGACCATATTCACGCTCAGTTAAATACTGGCGCACACATTACTGCGTTACAATAAACTATGGTGTTGAAATTATTAGCTCATCGAGCTTCAAATGATCCATGACTTTGCAATGCAAGTGTTGCAATCTGCTTTATACTTGTGGTGATTTGTTTTTTAAGAAATAAAATTTGTAGCAGTAGCTTGGGTTTTTGTAAAGTATTTTCTTTTTAGCTCAATTCTCTCTTAATTTATGACATGTAAGACTGATGTTCCAATTTTCAACATAGATTTCCAATCATTTGAGATTGGTACAATATGTATGCTTTCTGTTACAAATACCAAATTTTACGGCCAGTGCCAACACTCTTTGGAAGTACGTTTGGCCATTCAGTGCAAAGTGTAAACCCATGTCATCAATATACTCTTTAGCTACTTACGATACCCTAGAGAAGAGCTGGAGTGGTAGAGTTAATCACCACTACAGTATTATTAAAAATGTCATCATTATCAATGTTAGGCCTCGGTCTAGTTCATCTTTATGCTGGAAATAGGCCTCTTAAAAACTATAATAATATTATTAGTCGATAGTATGAATCGGGCTAGGAAACAGTTTAAAGTTAAAGGCGCCTGCGAAAGGACCACAACATAAAATTAGGTATACTTTGTTTTAGGTGATAAGTTTAAAGAGCTTAGTTAAGCTACTTATGAAACTTACATTTAAGGCGATGATAGCTTAGTTGATAGTGATGTCGAAGGTCGTGACTCAAGTCGTGGGTTCAAATTCTACAATAAGCATATCGCGAGAGAGTTTTTCCTAGCCTGTGGGATAAGCTGAGTGTGGACCCGTCTAATGTATAACATTATTTTTGTAGTAATGTGTACACATATGTCCTGAATTCATCGTTTAATATACAATGTTGCGTCTTATCATAAAATAATATACATTAATTTTGGAAAAGTTTTTTCTGGTAATAATTCAACTATCCTACAAATGCAGTATTGTCTCTCCAATAGCTTGACCGATTTTGATGAATGATACATATATAGCTCTTTAGGTCTTGGAATAAATAGGGTACTTTCATCTCGGGAACGCGGTTCATATATTCTACTGACTTAAGAATTGTCGGTAACTAGAACAAGAAACTGTTTGCTTGTAACAAATCACAAGTGAATACATTAATATTGGTATACAGTTATTGAAACAAATTCGTAAACGACGCAAATATATAGACAGGCCATTGTTTATCTATTCTCTTTGACTAGGGACATTCATTAAGGCATAGCTTTCTGTGCAGTTTCAAACCGTTTTATGACCTAGAGCTGGAAGATACTCGTCTAATATTAATAAAATTGGAGCATCTATGAACGCTCCACTTGACTATAGTTAGAACGGGGTTTTAGAAGCTTTTTTAGTCAATTTTGATGATATTGTAAATATAATTGATGGGTTTTTGATTAATGGCAAGAAAATCGGCATTATTCGAATAGATTTTTTTTTAAAAAAAGAATGCTATTCACAGAAAAGTGAGTATTGGAACAAGGCAGCATTGGAAACATTCGTATATCGACCAAACGGAAATAATCTTTTACTCAAAGAAAATAACATTTGTAATTATTGCACTTTATTTCATAATTGGTTCATTACTAATATTATGAAAGAGGGATTGATTGTTTATTTGTTATGGTTTCATGGTTAAACGATTGATCGATCTTGATAAAATTTGGCACACAGACAGCGTATGGTATGAAGAGACATAGGCTTTTCAACCCGGGTTAAACCGCAGGCGGGTTGCTAGTTCAGTATAAAAGTTACGTCAACGGAATCACTTGACAGAAGGACCTATCAAACTAATATTAGACTTAACAACTTTCACGCTAAAAAATATATTTCAACTAAAAATCAAAGCAACATTGTACAATTCCACTAAAAGTCAACAAGTTATACAACTAGAAAACCAATATACCCGTCCAATATCGGAACCTATTGAAGTAAAATTTTAAAAGCTTCGATTGAACTCAACCAATATGTTGGTTGTAAAACTTTTCTAATACGTATTGGTTGCTAATAGGAACCGGGCAACGTTATTCAATATCCGGGGCCGGGGACGGGGACGGGGACATATACCGGGTAACTTTCTAGTGTTCTTGTTACAAAGAGGACGGGAATAAAGTTAAGGTATGTTGAAGTAATGACTTTGATTTATGGTCAGGGTCTTACGGAATGTTTATTGTTTAAGATACTATGTGAAAACAAGGCTTTTGTTTGTGGATCATCAATTTACCAAGTGTTTTATACACGTTCTCTATTGAGCGTCATACTTGTGAACAGGTGCTGTTTGTGGGGGCTAGTCAGCTTCAGTTCGTTATATTTTTTTTTTAAATTAGATATTCATAATATTACATTATTGTTTAATCAGCATCAGATGGCTGTGTGTAAAAAGAATGTCCCAGGGTATTTATTATTATTATTATTATTATGTAAACATGACATATTTGGCATTAAGAGAAAACTACAAAAATACAGTATAGTTACCCTATTCTTAGTTCCAATCAGAAATAGTTGTATACATATAAAATTATAATAAAAAAAACTCTTTGCCAATTTACATAACAGTTGTATAATTTTCCAATTTATCTCTACAATCTTTTATTTATATTGATAACGAGGCGCCCAGTGATTCATTGATTCATCTATATTCATGAATGGCCCATTCCCTTAGTAAACATGCTCGTATCGTGCTGGACTCAATTAGTCAATCTATACTAGTATAGAAGGCTGTTCAAGGAGTGGAACAATACTATTACTCATTGAAATTATCATTACAATGTTCTTTTTTGGAATGGCCCGATAGTTTTTACTGTGCTATAAGTTATGTGGCTAAAAGTCACCACACAATCCTAGAAGGGAACTGGCCCTCAAGTGGAGCTCAGGGAATACACCGGCAGGTCTTTGGTGATAGATTTTCCTATTTAAATAGCAAAAAGTTCAGTTTCTTAATCCAAGTAGGTTTATTCTTTAGGACTCTCTATGGACTATCAATTATGGTTATTCACACAGCGTATTACGGGTAATTATTGTATATATTCCACATGAGCCGGCAAACCAGGACACGGTCCATCTAATGGTAAGTGGTCACCGCCGCCTTTGGACATTTGCAACACCAGAATGTTTTAGTAATTTCTGAGCAACCTTCCGAACCGGGCGTTAGAATCTGACTTTTCATAACTACCTGTGAAAGTGTGGTGATCTTCAAAAGTTTTGTGGTGCTGGTAATTTCAGTACCTACCTATAAATTCAAAATGGCTTTGAATTTAGAATGCTGCTCCAAAATAAAGATCAAACCAGTTTTAAAAACACTACTGTAACATCGTAATAACATTCAAGCAATGATCTTATTATGTCAAGCATTATCTCATTGACCTATCCAATTATGGGTACAGGCCAATCATATCATTATTCCGTCCGCAATAGGATGCCTTTTTGAAGTTTATTGTTTCAATTGTTATAGTGCTAGGTCAAATTTTAATGTGCTTGAACACGCCCGAATATTTTCAGACGCCGCAATTTAAGAAATTATTGGCTTTCTATAAAAATATACTGGGAAATTTAAACGGCGTCGTTTGTCCGCTTATATCTACGTTACGCAAAATATTTAGAAGCTGTTTTGACCATTAATTGGAGTATTTCTTCCGGAAGGTTTATTATTTCACTCAAGTGAAGCCAGGGCAGGTAGCTAGTTATTTTATAAATATTAATTTGAAAGTTCTTTATAAAACCTTTTTCATGTTAGCATCTATTAGGACCTAGATTTTCTGCATCGACGAAAATTCTTAGAGGGCAGGCGTTATTTTAGTGCTAAAACGACACTATGGTACTCTAATTACTCGAAATTATTAATTAAAGTATTTAAAAAGGGTATATTTGGTATCTTTATCAGTTGTCTGGTTTCCATAGCAGCTCTGTTTATTTTGGGAGCATATGGCCGTGCGTATAGAATGTTTTCGAGTAGTAGAGCTCTTAGTGCAGAGTTCATCCGAAGAATTACCACCACCTTACCTATTTCTGCCGTGAAGCAGTAATGCACTTGTATTACTGTGTTTCGGTTAGAAAGGTAAGGGGGGCGGTGAAATTACAGGCACATGAGACTTAACAACTTCAGCGGCGGTGACCACTTACCATCAGGTGAATCGTCCGCTTGCTTGTCGGCCCATGTGGCATAAAAAAAAATGTCCCAGGGATATTATTACTATCATTATTTTCATCAACTTAGCTGTTTGCATGACAAACCTTGCGTGTTTGCAGCACAGGTGCGTGTCACCACATGCATTAATTTAAACGCAACCAAATTAATTAATTATACATGGTACTTGTCAACACCCTACACTTTACTATTCTATAACACCCTAAGTGGTTCTGCTAAGATTTATTTTCGTTTGATCACGATTCCAATACGCTGTTATGTAAATTTTGGATCTTGATTTACCAACATTTGTGAATCAGTATCTAGTTAAAGCTAGTTATTATCGGTTTAGTTACTTTCTACTGTTTTAGACGATATATTGATATACGCTTAAAGGGTTTTAGGTATACTGTAATACGAAGAGATTTTAGTTTATAAATGATTAACTGTATCTGGAGATTGGTAAAGTGCGAGACGGTGAAAGCTCACCACATGTCACGTTGGGAAAAAACTTAATCGGAAATCGGATCACTTTAATAATAATAATAAATAAATATCCTGGGACATTCTTTTACACACGGCCATCTGGTCCCAAAGTAAGCAGAGCTTGTACTATGGAAACCAGATAACTGATATACTACATATACTACTTTTTTTCTAAATACATACTTATATAGATATTACCACCCAGACACAGAACAAACAGACATGTTCATGTACACAAATGTTTGTCCTGGGTGGGAATCGAACCCGCGACCTTAGGTTTGGCAGTCAGAGCGTTAACCACAAAGCCAACTGGCCTGTCTTTACTTCTTAGCTCAGTTTCAGGAGGTTCAATGAATACGTCTCTGAGCATAATAAGAAGATATTTTATTTTTTTAATGTCAGTTTTTTTTATACTACTTGGGCCGACAAACAAGCCGACGGTCCACCATGGTAAGTGGTCCCCGCCGCCTATGGACATTTGCAACACTAGGGGCTTCGCCAATGCGTTGTCGACCCTGATACGTGAAGTTGTTAAGTCTCATGTGCCTATGATTTCACCGGCCCCCTTACCTTTCTAACGGAAACACAGTAATACAAATGCTAGTACTGTAGTGGTAGTACTTCCCCGGACGAACTCTGCACTAAGAGCTTAAAATATATTTTCGTATAATTAATTTTGTAAAAAGTAACCTACTACTTAGGTCATGGTTGGGAACCTTCACTGATGGACTGACACGCATGTGGCCTTTTTTTCTATATAGCTACCTACCCCTATTAATCACTTTGAAATATTCCGAGAAGGGACTGACCACTCATTAGTGGTCTTTTAAAGTTAGGGTAGATAAATCGAAGCCCTTGTTTTATTTCAACCCTCGCTGTGGCAAATCATGACTCATGTTACAAATAGGGGTTGAGTTTTAAGAACGTTTGTTTTGCGGCTCGAATTATATCTACACTAAAGGTACTTGTTAAGTGGGAAATTGGATACTTAGATATTTACAGCTTATAAAGAATGGGATACGCTTTCTTTTCGTTTGGGCAAAGAGTAGTGTCAAAAGGATCGAGTTCTTATTTAGCTTGCAATGTAAGTTAGTATGTTTTGCAAGCTGATTAGAACCACATCATTTTATCCTACGGAGTTGAAATTAAATTAATTGGTTCAGTTCCAATGACTAGACTTTTGTATGGTAAGCAGGACCTGATTTTACACTCAGGCGAAGGAACTCCTCAACGGTTAACAGCATAGACACGACAATTTTGTAAACACATTTAATTTTGCTAACTTTTACCTACTTGTCTGCTGGATTTAGGGTTGACTCCCGATGAGAGCACAGATACGAAAAAAACTTGTTTTAAAAGATTTTTTGTATTATCATATTTATGTCAGAAGGTTGATGAAACAGGCCGCCTGGTAAATGGCCAATAGAACAATACCAGAGGCGTATGTGTTGCGACCGTAAAATAGTTCCTTGAAGGCAAATACCTTTCAAGCTTAACTGCATATCATTATTTGAGAACAAGCATCACTTTAGATTGAAATTAAGTGCTGATTGCATAAAGTGAACTAAATACGAGAACACATCAATTGCAAATCCCCTCTTAATTCCTACATCAACTTCCCAGTCGCGTATTTCCATCTGCCCCCTGAAGTGACGCATGCACGGCGTCAGATTGTCGCAAATCTAATTTTAAGCGAGTGTCAGTCGTGAACTCCGGCAAATTGGTCCACTTATGGAACTGACGTGGTCGCGATGGGTTGACCATGTCTACGATAACATTATGGAAATGGATTTGCCAAATTCACAGAGACAATAATGTCTCTGTGTTTGTCGAAGGCCTTTCTCGGACCTAAACTGAATAAATGGCATTAAATTTTTAATCAGAATTTCATATAGGTACAATCAGAAAATTTGCTATTAATCAATTATCAATTCAAAATAATGTCGCACTATATAGGTACATTCACATACGGCGCTCTGTAGCCATACGGAGTTTATGAAATTAATGAACACAATGCTGTAGAGTTCAGATAATGCCTCTGTGCTAATATACAGTTTAGCGAATCTCGGAATAGATACCGGACGGTAGAAACCGGGGACGCGATCTGATTGGCTGTTTCGCTTGATTGATGGAACGACGAAAACAGTACAAATGGTTCCATGTTGAAGACGATTGATTGGTTTTAGTTTGTGTCAAGTTTTAGTAATGAAATGGGGCGTTCAATCAATCAGTGAGTGCTTTTAACGGGGTATGCTTTTAGCTTGGGAGCTGAAATAAGTTGAATTTGAGTAGTTAATTGACAAGTTTATGATGGATAGCCTGTCTATATTTTTCGAGTATGTGATTAAATAATATTGTTGCTATTATCTTTCTTTTTTTGTTGCAGTTCTAAATAATGTTTTTAAACCTATTATTTGTCTTTTTGTAGTGTAAAGTGATCTTTATTGAAGTCCTGTTTTGTTACAAATATTGGGACAAATACTACATTGACAAACCTACCTTTACTGTACAAACATTTTTTCTACTAATAAGGCGTTTTTTTTAATAGTGCCCGTTTTGGTACCCAATATAGGGACAACCAATGAATTAAAAAAAAATTGAGGTCTTTACACAATAGTTTTTGAACCCTTTTAACTAGAAAAATAAGCTTTTTTTTAATGATTTCCATTTTGTTACCAATATTGGGATGAACACTAAAAACCCTTACATATGGTGACATGACTGTAGTACTAAATGACGTACAACGGTAGGCATGTCTGTAACCAAATTAGGCCGAGTTTTGAGCATCACTCGGAGGACAGAGTGGGCCAGTCCAATTTGTAAATTACACGTTGAAATAACCGAAATTGTATTTGTAATTTGTGTATATTTTCCAATTTTCTGATACTATAATTCTTCCTGAGATTTGCATTAAAATTAATTATTTTAACCAATTATTTCGATCTCGCTACCTTCTTGCAATTTTAACCGCGGTCACAGTGATCTTAGGTATCCGGGATTATAACACAGCCTATGTCACTCGGCACTTTATATCTGTGATTTTTTTAATCGGTGGATACCCACAACATACACAGAAACGCTTAAAATTCGCACTCTCTTTAAAATATTAGTTAAAAAGTTAAGATTTCAATAAATGCATAGTAAAAATATCGTACAGTTTACGTCTTATGGAATCCCATGTTTATAGTCAGTAGAACTATAATTTTAGTACTAAATTGATTTTGAAACTAGAAACATGTACGTACTAAATTAAATTATTTATAACAAAACAACCATATAATATAAATTGTAATTCGTCGAGGAATATACGATTTGAAAATACGCATCAAAGTAAAAACTATTTCTTGGAAACCGTGCAAAAACACTTTTTAGTTTTGTTTTCTTGCAACCTTTCAAGTTGAGTTACCATCTCGGCTCTAACGCGTTTAGAAAAACACTTTCCTTGAAAGTTTATTTAAACTTTTTAATTAACGCAGTTGTTAATAACATTTCTAAAAGTTACTCGGTTTCATATTCAACGCTTGGATGGTTTTGAAAAGAAAAGTTATGGTTCAAACTATTACTGGAGTTAAAGTGTGAGTATTTATTATTAACTTGTTGTGCCCTGCAGTTTGACCTGCATCGCCGAGGGATGTTAAATTTTCTCGTGATAAAGATCCTATGTTTAGTCTTGGTTATAAACTATCTGTGTGCCAAGTTCATCCAAATCTGAACCATTTTGAACTTTGCATTAAAAATGCACGTATCATCTTATTGCTTTTGCACATTTGACATCAAGACTTTTTCTTACTAATTAATATACAGTTATACTATTTATTTCCCTTCCAAACAACCATATTTCATACATTCAAGCAGGAAACATAAAGTCACATTTGACCCGCTATGGTAGAAATAGGTACCTAGTTAGTGTTGGTATGATTAGTGTTAAAAGAGTGGTACTATCTATCTATCATAAGAAAATATAATCTTTTCTATTTTTCCGGTCCTTTTCAGCTATAAGCTGTAACTATAATCTGTGGCCTTATCTTATATCGATTCCTACACTATTCAGAGAATAAGCACCATAGAGAAATAAAGTGGGTTAATGCCATGTGAATAAAATAACAGTAAACATATAATGAGCGAAGAATCTGCTTTACGTAGAGTTAACAGCTAACTGTAGATCAGAAAATTTATATTCGAAAATGGAATTTTATTGAAAAAGAATAAAGACCATTCAAAAACCTTGAAGAAAATCGAGCTCCATATTCAAAAAGCTTCATTTTCTCCGCTCGGTTCGTGGCGGATCCGCGTCGGATTAAAACGAGTGTGAAATTCAAATAAAGAGCCTTTTCGCGAGAATGCATCCGGGATTGTACCTTTGCCGGCTTCCTATTGAGTCTACTTTACAATGGCAGCATCTTTTCTAAGGAAAATAATAGCGCTCCGTACAACGTAAGGTTTTACTTACAATGAATACTGCACCGTGGTTCATTTGGTACGTTACGGGGCTTAAAATGGAAAATGATTTATTTCGAAATTGCAACATACATTTTTATTTCTAAGCACCTTTTAACTCAAAGCGTATGGGTAAATTAGTGTAAATTTTGATTACTAGATGGCTCTGTAATGTCTCATCGAATTTATAAGAAATTGGGCATCTAGCCTAAGAAAGTATGTAGCAGAATGAATTTTCTCTAAGTATTTTCAAATTGTATTAATTTGTTTTATAATAACCTCATACGACTGAGTCATTACAAAAGAACGATTTCTATGTCGCATTTGTAGCTACGGCTTTTGTCTGCTACTCTTGTTTCTCACTAGTTCGGAAATAAACCGAGATTGCATCGAGTTCTCTCCACAATGACGTGTGGTGGAAGTGACAGGCGATTGTTCGCTTGTCATTAAGCCCCCGCTGGAGTTTGTAGCTATTTTTGTCGCTTCGTTTATTTATGTTCTCTATGGAAGTCTCTGAGCACTAGACAACAAAGCCTTTGTTCTAGTTTTAAATTACTGTTATGTTTAGAAGAATAGCATATAGGTATTATGCCAGTCTGTCGTACAGGCAACCTTTTAATTATTTAGGTTATTAGTTTAGTAGTTTAATAATAATATTAATTAATTTTGTTGTTTTTGCCTGGTGTTTTCATACGCGTTAGGGGAAAACGGGTCTAATGATTTCCAAAACAAAATAAATCCCAATTTAAGCTGACTTCGAATTCGATCAGCCATTTGTGAGAAAGAGTCACAAAAATCCAAACATTCAACCGTTATAACCAAATTATAGCATAACCACACCATCAATTAAAACTAAAATAATACTTGCTCAGCACCAGCCAATTCGAAATCCAGTTTTCATTCACTACTACGTATAACTTATTTGTTCGCTCATCGCTTCCACCACAATCCAAGTCCATCAGACGCGAAGTTTTCCGATAGTTGCGATCTACGATACTGTCCGATGATTTGTGGTCGGTACTCGGGAGTCAGTTCTATCTGCACTTCAGTTTGTGGAACAAATATCCTATAGGATATCCAGCGGGACATGGATATAATGAAGTGCTGTGTGAGCTATTTCTAAGCTATTGGTTCTGTTGGTCTTGTTTGCTAGGGTTGAGAGACTGGGGAATTAATTTCTTATTAACGCCTGGTATTTTTTTGCAAATAAGGAAAGAGGTTTTATAAGTAATCTTGTATGTACAGCCATATCTAACGTTTCGGCATGCATATTAAGATTTAATGATTTTTAATATCATTAATATAATATTTAATTAAATAAAAATAAAATTTGGTTATACCTTGCTATTGATGGATATTTATCTGTGACTTGCTCATTCGATTTTTATCCAATAAAAAAAAATGTAAATAAAGTGATGATGACTAAGGCCACAAGGAGCATGATGCTTTTGGAAATTTAATATTGAAAATTTGCTGGCCAGAGTGTGACTTGAGAGCCAGTTTCCTTCTAAAGTTTGTGGGCTTATTACCTTTCTCACACGTGCTAGAAGTGAAATGTTCAGAAAACTATGGCTTTCTCATTCTCTCGCAGGCTTATCCCTATAGATATATATTTATCTCTTTTTCGTGTCATCGAGTTTCAAAAAACAACAATGCTAAAGTCCTTTAACATCAAAAATAGGTAGACAACCTGATTCAAAGCAATTGTGTTCTATCTAACGCCATTAGTTACATCAATTTGTGAATTTTGGAGTGTCGTGACTACATTACATTAAACTAACCTGCCGGTTAATGATGCGCGCGGAATTCAACAATGTTCTAACAGTTACATAGCAAAGCAGTTATCGAAAACTAAATTTTAACTCTCGAATCAAATTGTTGAAATTGTCTCACTTCTCTGTCATTCGCCTCTACAAATCTGACATTGGCAGTTCTGGGGCTCGATTCTGTAAGGAAAATGACACTAACTCGAGGATGTTTCGTCGCGGCCTCCGTGCTCTGTCTCTTTCGCAAACTACGCTTGTACTACTAATCACGTCAGAGATAAGCTCTCCGAGGTCTCCGCGAAGCGGCTCGCCGACGAAGTTTGTATAACTGAATAAGGGGGCAGATTTTTTTGTTTCAAGATTGTTGGAAGAAAAAATGATGAGAGTGAAATTTTAAGATGCGCGCGCATTACTGTAACACAAAAGTTTACAGGTGAAGTTAGCTGATAACGGTCTCTCCGGAACATCGCACAAATCGCAACTGTCAGTGTCAATGAGTGTCAATGTTATTGTCAATAATAACCTAACAACGTCAAAAATTGTTATTCGTTGCTAAAGACAGGTGGAAAAAATTTGGACACTTTTTTTTTTATACTAATAAGGTAGCAAACAAGCTGACAGCCCGTCTGATGGTAAACGGTCACCGCAGCCTATGGACGCTTGCAACACCTTGCACTACAATTTCACGACTGAATAGTAAAGACAAATGCTTTTAGTGCAGGTTTTCTCGCTAATAATTTATAGTAGTCTGCATTAGTAGTTGTCATTCGCGTTCCCAAGGGAATTTACATTTTCCTAGGATAAAAAGTCTAATAAATAATCCAGATTATAAGCTATGTATTTGCCAAGTTTCATGCCAATCCGTTTGATATATTTTGGGTGAAAGAGTAACAAACATAGATCCTCTCAAATCTCGCATCTATAATATTATTAAGAAAATAAATCATGTTCCAATTTAATAATTTCTATTTCAGGTTACCTAAACTGTTGAATTGATTTATGTGTCGGTTAATCGATTTTTAATTGTTTAGTCGATTATGTTTTTATATCGATTTTCAGGCACGTTAGTCGATTGAGTAATGATTGGCAGGTAGGCGGGATTAATGTGAAATATTCATTAAAACAGTTTTGATTTATACGAGGCGTTTAGGGTAAACAATGTTTGGAAAACAAATAGGTACTCAATAATAAAATTAATGATTTTTATTTTAATACTAAACGGGATTATTACAGTGTAATGAAATTTCAGATTTTTTTTTTTAATTTAGTTTATGTTACAACATTAGTTACACAGTGGTTGAAATCATATAATTTCTATACACAATTTTTTTCTTAAATTTCGAGCTGGTTTTTAATAAAATTTTCTTTTCCATTTTTTAATGATTTGTTGTTTTGTTTACATTACGTGAATAACAGTGTTGGTTATGCAATGTTAGTACTTTATACTTAACACTAGCTACCGTCTCGTGGATTCGCCTGCGTTTCTGAAGGATCTAAAGTATTTCGGGTTTATAACATAATTATATCACTCGGGAGTAGCTTTCTATCAGTGAAAGAAAAATTCAAATAACGGTTCCGAAATTTACCCTACATAAACAAAATGATCTCTCTTAATAATATTATAAGTGATAATATTCTTTGTCATTATCAATAAAGAAAAATAAATTTTAAGCTACAAAATGTAATGTTAAAACTGTGAATCAAATACACGAAATCATAATGAAACCTTTCAACCAAGCAAGGCACCTGTTCGGTAGGTACAGGGTGTGCCAGGTTGACACACTTGGTTGATCACGACGACCTGCCAGTAAGCTAGATCGTTCCCAATCGATTAAATCTGTATTGAGCAATCGATTTTATCATGAACAAAGCAATATTACTAACTACGAATCGATTTTAATGTGTATTTTTATTGTTACAGGTAAGCAATTGTTATTCTGCTGAATTGTCCGTTTGCTGAAATGGTTAGTAAATTTTAAAATGCTCGAATAATAATGACTAAGAGGTTGGAATTTAAAAAATGCTGATATCGGAAATAGCACAGTGGGCTTAAACACTAAGACTAGAACTATATCTCTTTTATTTGATTCGATTTAGTTTAGACCATGACGCAAGATGAAAGCAGTCAGATATTTTTTGTCCGACATTGGCGGGCATTTAGCCCACTAGACAATTGTTTCTATAGCACAAAACTTGCTATATAATTAAAAAAGTTAACACGTTAACTAGCGTTCAGTGATTTTTTGCGTCTTTTCTCGTGAATGTAATTAAAGTCACGCCAAGTTTTAACGGTGCAATGAGCCGGAATGTTCACTGCAACATGTAAATAAATATTTTGCTTTTAATTAACATTAGTAGCTTATCCAGTGTTAACTAATAAAACAATTTTAAATGTTTGAACACCGAGTACTATTATTATGTAAGCTAATTATATTTTAATGATTACAATACGAATAAATACAGAATCATTAAACTATTCTTGTAACTACTCAAATAAGTTGACACTTATAGGTTCTATCTAACTTTTACACGTTATTCATGTACATAATACAATATATAATACATTATGATTTAAGCTATGAAGACTGCTGTGTTACGGCACCGATGCGCTTGCAATATTATAACCTTTAAAAATAAAAATAGTGTAAGTACTCAGATTATAAATGATTTTCTTGTGCTTTATTGACGGTTCTTTTCAATAGGAGGCCAACTTTAGAACGAACGAGGACTTCGGTAGCTTTAACTTTTGTAAGTTCCCATCTAGATCTTAAACTCTATAAATCAAATAGAGTTTTGGTAGATATAAGCTTAAATGTTTTCTACTGTTTGTGAACTTGTGTACTTTTACAAAAAAATCAGTATCATGTGAGCATTTCACATGCGGTAGAAATGAAACTTTCAGAAAACTGTCTATCTCATTCTCCCGCAGGCAAAATCTTAAAGATGCTAATCTCTTTTTAGTGTAGCTTTTTCGTTTTATCGCGTTAAAAATCACAACGGTGCTAACGAAGTTTTTAATTCAAAAACAAAGATTTTGCCTAGCAATCATCCCGTGTTGGCCCTCTGTGCAGGTCGTGTCGTTGACATTGATTCGCGATGCGCGAGCGTTGCACCCGACGACGAATTTAGCTGGCGACGCCGCGCGCGCGCAATTAGAATGTCTAGATCTGGATGTTTTGCTAACCCTACCTACTCGCGCTTATGGCTCTTCGAATACTCTACTTCGAACTGAATTTCGATTTATTTAAGACTAGCTGTCCCCCGCGGTTACAGCCGCGTTTATCGGTATCATATAGCCAATAATTCACGCAATTTCAGGTTCTGACTTTATAACAATTTTTTGAGGTAAAAAAATCATAAAATCTTTTTCAAATATTAATTACTGAAAAGCTAGATAGACAGTTAATGTTTTATGAAATTATTTCACAGTCAAAAATATTATATACAGAGTTTCTTTTTTAAATACGCTGTTTTACACAAACTGTTACTATACCCTTCCTAAACTACTCTATTCTCTTTTCTAAAAACATACTTGCATAGATATTTCCGCCTAGACACAGAACAAACAGACATTCATGCACACAAACATTTGTTCTGAGAATTAAAACCAAAACGTGAAGCGTGGCCTAACCGCCACCTAGCCCGTCGTGTTAAATCTTTTTATCAAATGTTTCATTCAATCGTTCGTTCGTTCTTTATTGAAAGAGTACACTCAGTCCTATGTCTAACCTCGTTACACAATATACTCGCTGAAATAGAACGTGGAGGCATGCTGTTATAAGCCTTCAAATGCCGCCAATTGGATTTCACGTCACATCACAAAGGCTATACTCAGGTACTATACGAACCACCTATAGCTTCATCACTATATATATATAGTACTCTATAGTTATATTGTAAAGAGAAAATTGTAATTTTCTTTGAGAATGAGAAAGAGAATAATTTATTTGTTAGAGACATGGTTTAAAGGTTTTAAAATGAGTACTAAGTACGCTCTGTCTTATAAAGTGACTAGATGTAGACTTTAAATAAAAATCTGAAGTCTATTTCATAAATATGAAGGCGAAATTATTATGAAGAGCACTGAAATATGTATTGAAGAGGCTTCTACGGTATCTCTCTCGTCTTTTATTGAAGGCTGTAGGAAATAAGATTACCATGTGAATTTGCCACTCAGTATAGTTTGAATTGACGGCTCCGAAGATTCGACGTCCATATGAGTTGGTGTGTGGTGTTAGTTACAAAATCTACGAAACCATAGAGAATTTATACGAAGTTAACTAAAAGCTATTTCTAATGTACATCATTTTTCAGGTTTAACATAAAGGAAACTAAAACCAAGGAAGTTAATTATTAAATACAAATCTGAAGAAAATTTTATTGGAATATTAAATACTAGCTTCTGTTTGTTTCATTCGCGTTCCCGAGGGGTTTAATGTATCCAAGGATTATAATATAGTTTGATCGATTTTGAAAAACATTTTTTGGTTAAATTTTTTTTCATTAGATAGGTGCAGTGGTTTCGAAAATAACCTTTCATATTACAGTAAGCTTACATAATCTGGCCTTATAATAAACATTCTGGTTAGATAACAAAATTTACAAAAACGTAAGTTTAAAAGCATTGATATTTATTTATCTGTTAATCCGCACAATAATCTTACTAATTTTAAAAATGCGAAAGTTTGAATGAATATAATTGTTACTCTATCGCGACGACTCAGAACCACTGAAAGGATCTAGATGAAGTTTGCCAGATAAATAGAGCAATCACTTTTATCCCGGGAAAATGAACCAACCCCCGGGAACGCGGGTGGAACCGCGGGGGACCGCTAGTAATAAACATGATTTGAAATGCAAAACGTGTTTTTAAAGCAGTCCAATATCAATAATATATTTAAATATTTCCCAAGCCCCGTGGCGCCTTTAAATTGCGTCCGATATTTATGCAGATATTCTAGACTAGACCTCATCTCGAACGCAAAGTGAACCGGAGATGGAAATCCTCGGTATAAATGATTGAAAATATATCAAATTTTATCAATATATTTTATTTATATATCCAGGGGCTCGATTCTGTAAGGAAAATGACAGTAACTCGAGTATGTTTCGTCGCAGCCTCCGTGCTCTGTCTCTTTCGCTAACTACGCTAATACTACTAATCACATGAGAGATAAGCTCTCCAAGGCCGTGAAGCGGCTCGCCGACGAAGTTTGTATTAGCTGAATAAGGGGGCTGGTTATATCAAAGATGTAATAGTGGCTCGATAGGGGATGTTATTTTATGTTTCAGGGTAATTTAACGATTAATAATTCTTTGACTTTCAATTTTATTGTAATCAAAACCTTTTCCATTTTTTGTGATTTGAAACTCGATACGAGAAAAAGAGATAAACATTTACATCATTATGATATTACCTGTGAGAAAATGAGGTAGTTAGTTTTCTGTAGGTTTCACTTCTACCGCAACTAATATGCACATATTTTACTTTAACCCTTAGTCAAGAAGGTACCCTTAAAGTTTCAGGTAGCCATGTCCGTCTGTAAGCCACGGTGTAACTCAGAGATTAATTTACATAGTTCTAATATACGTAATAATCATGATATAGTGATTAAGAAGTTATTAATAACCAACTTTTTCCTCAATACACATTTATAAGTATATAACGAAACGGGCACGATTATCATACGCATATATTTATTTATGAATGTTCTGAGGGGGACTCGAACCCACGACCTGTGGGAGTCAAGGTCTCTAACTACCAAGCCAACCGGCCTGTAAAGGTCACGTTTTCAAGATTATGTCGAAATATAAAATGCCAGCATTAATCTTAAAGAAATCTTTCACAGAGCTTGTCAAAAACAATCAATACTCAATCTATTTTCCGATATCCTAGCACAACCAATCAAAACCTACTTTCAGTTCAAATAGCATTTCACTCTGGAAATATCTGAAGTGAATTCTGTAATCTTTTTAATTGTGGAAGTTTCCAGTGCCCCTAATCCCCACCCTGGGAGGGGGAGGGGGGGCGAGCGGCCTTAACTTTGGTGCAACCACCAGCTTAACTTCAGTAAGGGTCCGGATTGGAAAGGATTATGTATTAATTCTATTGATTGAATTGATAATGTGGACGTTAACTTCAAGTTTTTATAATTAATTTTCTGCTGTTAATTTGTTTCGGATTTTGAGAAAATCATGCTAAGATTTTCTATAAGCGGCTTTAGAAAACGGCCATAAAACCGTTTACGTCATAACGATGATTTCAATATAATTACGTCAATCGGCGATTCATTAAGACCGCTATGTGACGGCACCACTCTTCTATGACAGTATTTTTTTGTTAACACGTTGAACGCCGCTTAAATTTTTCAGTTTTTCTGTTTGGGCCGTGGGGGACACCGTGTGGTCGACATACAATAGTTCCGTTGGGGCCGCGGGGGACAACATATGACCGCGAGTTAGAGGCGATTTTAAGTATCGCTATTGGGCCGTCGAGCACAGATTTGAAGTTAATTTGTTTTTGGCGTGACCCCCACGGCCCTGCAGATAAATAGATTGTATTTGGTTTTTAGTAAAAAATATGACTTAGAAAAATATGACAGATTATGTCAGGACAAGACTTTTTTGAAAGTTCTAATGGAAAAAGTGTGTATGATAATGTTTTATTTTATATTTTTCCATAAAATTACTATTTATAATGTGTTGTGAAATACTGTATACTGTTACGATTTAATTAACTTGTTAGAGTCTGGTTAAAGTTGTACTACACAACTGATTTTTCGGGGATAGTTTGATGAATTAAACTACATGTTTGCAAATCAGAAATATAATTATTTAAAGTTACTATTTATTAAATGAAACAAAATTAAATCAGACTTTAGGTTGAGATCAATATCAACGTTACTACTACATTATTTTTAATGAATTTTATGAAAACATTCAAAACAAAGAAATGGTTTGTTAGGGCAGGTTTCACAAAAAGTTACAACTTTTTTCGTCTTGTTTTTGGCTAATACTCGTCCCATTACTTTTGTATTGTCTCTGTAGCACTGCTGACATGTTCGTCGACAATTTTTACTGGTGCCGTCTTTCTTCGCAAGCTTATGCCTCATTCTGATTGGTCTTGAAACTTGACTTGAGGCTTCACTTCTTATTAACAGGCCCTTCAACACCTGTTTCCTAAATTCAACAATTTGGATTTTCGTCCCGGTTACTGCTTGATATAATACTAGTGCATTGATAACTGCAGTATTCAACAGCAAGTTAATGGCAACTTTTTTGTACCATTTGACTGATTTCCTTAATGGCGTGGAATAAGCCCCCATTTGGTCGGACAAATCGACAGCTCCTTTTGCCCTATTATAATCGAGCACGATTTTGGGCTTCAATACCGCTTTTCCTCGCTTTATAATTGTCTGGAAACGGTCGGAATGTTTTGTCGAAAGAACAAGTACGTCTCTTTTATCTTTCCACTTCATGATAGTAATTCCATCTTCACTCTCTCTAGCTATATATTCACCTGTCTTCAGTTTAGCATTAGCGACATCTTTAGGAATATTCCTTCTATTTTTTCTAATAGTACCGACAAGATGTGTTTCATTTTTCAACAGAGTCCTTGCTAAATCAATACTCGTATACCAATTGTCAGTATATAACGTGTGACCCTTGTTCAACAAGCCACTGCAAAGAGACATAACAACGTTTGCCGGCGTAGTATTCACTTGATCGTTTTCTTTTCCCGCATAAATATTGATTTTGTATGTATACCCAGGTAGAGTGCATAATTTAAACTCTTTTATGCCATATTTATGGCGTTTTTGTTTGTTATATTGACGGAAAATGATTCTGCCGCGGAATGGCACAACGCTTTCGTCAATGCATATATCTTCGGCAGGAGTATAATGCCTTGAAAAATTTGTGTTCATGACCTCCAGTAAGTGTCTGACGCGATGTAACCTATCAGACTTGTGAGCATTATCAAGCTGGGAAAAATGAAGCATTTGAAGAAGCAGTTCAAATCGATTACGGGACATAATTGTTGCTGCAAATGAATGACCTGTTATTTCATCTTTAGACCAATAATCAGAAAGCTTTGGAAGTTTTACCAATCCCATAAAAATAATCAATGCAAAAAAGCCTTTCATTTCATGCACGTTAGAAGGAGACCAGTTACGGATTCTTGCTGCTTTTGAAGCCACGCGCCCGGAGATTTTGTCGATAGCAAACTGATTTGTATCTTCTACTATCTGCATAAAAACATCATCGGGAACTAAAAGAGAGTAAAAATCTGCAGGCGATTTGTTAGTCATTGCTAAGCGGAGATTAGTAGGCAAACCAGGATTTCCTGTGAAAGGTATAATTCGACGCTGGTTACCTGTTGGTAGTGTCCATGTACGTGTAAACGGCGTTGTGTTTCCTGAGGTATCTGGAACTGCATGATCTTCCGCATCACTCTCTTCACTGTCTATCACCATGATACGACGACGTTTACGCGTAACTGGATGAAAATTTACATCTTCTTCTTCAGAGCTTACATGGAAACTATTATTCAGCAAGGTGATTTCTAATTCTTCTATTTGTGATAAATCTTCCTGATTTATTTCGAAATATTCGAACTCATCCATTATATTATATTAAACAATTAATGAAATGCAATAAAAAACCATTTATTTTACGTAAACAAATAAACAGAAAATTCGCGAGTCGAAACGTAATCAATATAGGTAGTTCAAACGGTCACTGCGCGGGTGCGCGGGAATCGCGTATCGCGACGGCCGGCAGGGCATGCGCGGGGATGACCGACACTCCGACCCCCGCGGCCCCCGCCAACGAACAACACGATTTATTTCCGCGTGGGCCATGGGGGGCAACTGTTGAGTGACAGTAGTATTTTGGTAAAATAAAGTCAAAATTAACTTTTCTTCGATTTACATAATGTGATTTGGCACATTTTCTAGCCCCTAAAGCAATAAAAACTTATATGTAAAACGTAGCAATCAAGCATTTTTAACCTGGCTCCTTTTACTAAACAAGTGAGGCCCATATGTTGTCCCCCATGGCGTTTAACGTGTTAAATGTCAATTAGCCTGACAATCAGGTAGATGCTCCACCTAGTGAGTGGTCACTGCCACCTATGCACATTTGCAACACCTAGGGCATTGTCGACCCTGAGTCGTGACATTAAGTCTTATGTGCCTGTAATTTCACCGGCCACCTTACCTTTCTAACCGAAACACAGTAATAAGTGCACTACTGCTTCACAGCGAAAGAACATTTACAGGAAAGAACAACTTAGGTTATATGTGTCATTGAAATTACAAATGTCCGAAAGTAGCGGTGATCACTTACCATCAGGTCTGGATTGATGGTAAAAGGCATCGCAATCTTAAAGCGGTAGGGTATAAGATTGCATAATTTTAGAAGGCGTAGCCAACGTATTTCACGGTGGCCGGGCCCTCCCACCCACCCGCTTCGGTAGGGTTGACGAAGTCAAGTGCAAATGGGAATATTGATTTCAGGCAGAAAGATGACAGGCACTTGGCTTCCAATGATATGCTTGCCTAGATATACTGCAATGAAATACATGATTTTTGAGTAGTACAGCTCCTAGTGCAGAATTTGTCCAGGGAAGTACCACCTTACCCATTTCCGCCGTGAAGCAGTAGTGCACTTGTATTGCTGTGTTTCGGTTAGAAAGATTAGGGGGCCGGTGAAATTACAGGCACATGAGACTTAACAACTTCATGTCTCAGAGTCGACATAGCATTGGCGATGCCCCTTGTGCTGCAAATGTCCATAGGCGGCGGTGACCACTTACCATCAGGTGAACAGTGGAGTTATATGTCGGCCCTTGTGGTATAAAATAAAAAAAAAGTAACGTGACGTAAAGTTACTTAACGCTTATCTATATCATTATAGTTTCAAATGTCATAAGTAGGTAGTTTTTTAGTCGTTTCTAAACATAGCACTGCGGCAGGACCCTCCTACCTTGTTACCAACCTTCAGTCGAATATGTCATATTGTCATGATGGGTTTTTTGTTCAAATAGGTTTTACAAGCATATATGAATATTCAGGCTCTAATACTGGCATGGAAGGTGGTTGAAAACGCCAGGGAGATCGAAGCTATATTAAATAAATATCCGGGAACATTCTTAACACAACCACCAGATCCAACACTAAGCAGAGCTTGTACTGTGGAAACCATACCACTGATTTTACATATACTACTTTTTTAAAGACATACTTACATAGATATTAATAAATAATGCCTGGATGTAAATATCTATATAAGTAAGTATTTAGAAAAAAAAAAATAGTATATGTATCATTTATCTGGTTTCCATAGTACAAGCTCTGCTTAGTTTGGGATAAGATGGCCGTGTGTAAAGAATGTCCCGGGATATTTACTTTACAACCAGATACAGAACAAACAGATATGTTCATGTACACAAATGTTTGGCCTGTACCTCTACCATGAGTTGCTATCGAAACTTACTTTAGTCACTAGCGAGTAAACTACTATCGATACAGTATTTCTCGATAGCAACTGTCAAATTTATGACTCATGGTACCGAATTTCTATAGCAAAGGCTAAAAAACATTACTCGCTAGTGTCTACATTTCGATAGGTTTTTTACCTATCGACTCGTACTATCGATTTTAGTTCTTTACGTGACCGCTAGTGGCGCTGTACACATTTGCCATAGAAATGTTTTACGCCGTCGCTATCGAGTACGTACGTTAAAAACTAAAGGTAAAGGCACTGGTTGGGAATCACCACCAAGCCCCCTGGCCCGTCGAAATATTATATCATAACTCAGCCAGACAGTCCGACTATTTCATTATATAAACAATACTATTACGTTTGACGGCATTCATTGAGTTTTCACGAATATAAACTACCTATTTTCTACCCTGTATCGATATGAGGTACATACCAATATTTCGATTATTCAAATGTACCGTATTGAAATGTTCATAATGTTTCATGAATTCTATCATCGTTTTATTCAACGGATTCAGAGTGGGTATTGTATTTTGTAGCTTATTATTATGAGATTAAGATGTTTATTGGTTGTCTATCAAATAGGGTTTAACGTTTTATTTAATAGTATTTTTTTTTGCCGGTGATTATTTTAAGATTTTGTGTCTGATAAACGTGTTCTTTTTGTTCATAAACGACTATTGTAAGTTAATTGTATGTTGAGTTTAAAATCATCGTACGAAAGTTTATTTTAGTAGAACTCTTAATTTAGAGTTCGTCCGGAGAAATCTTACCACCCCTCTTTCAACTCTGAAGCAGTGATGAATTTGTATTACTGCGTTTAGTTGTATGTTCATTGCACTTTAAGTCTAAAATCATCATTCGAAAGTCTATTTTAGAAGCAGTAGAATAGGGATGTGTCCTGACATGTCAAATCAGCAATTCTTTATGAAATGTCAAAACGGTCGAATGTATGGAGTTTTGTATGAAAAAGCAAGTTGTGACGTCATGATTGTACAGCATCAAATAACATACTCTTTAGGATTAGATCGGTGCTGAAAAATCACATTAACGATTTAATTTAATGTTCAATACACTGGTTAGTGTTTGATCGTTTATCTTTAATACAGGACACATCCCAATTATTTGTTTAGGTCGTCCGGGGAAATCCAACCACCGCCCCTATTTCCGATGTGAACCAATAGTGCACTTGTATTACTGTGTTTAGGTTACAAAATTAGGGGAGGCCAGCAAAGCAACACATGTTTTAATACAAAAGGCTTTTTATAGCATAAACGATTATTTTTATGACGACAATGCTCGCAGAACACATTATTTACAAAATTTTATTTTGAAAAGAGTAATTGCTGAGTTTATTGCCGGCTCTTCTCAGTAAAAGCAACCTTCCGAACCGGTGTTAGAGTCTGACCATTCATAAGTGCCTGTGAAGGCCTATTTGAATAAATATTTCATTTCATTTCAACCGTTGGTTTCTCAAATGTCCATAACGGGTGGTGACCACTTACCATCAGGTATATATACCACCTGATATATTTAAATTCCAGATCAACAGCTTACAGATTAAATCTCAAAATCATTCCAACATGCATAAGCATGTTACGGGTTAAAGACTTGTTCCAGCTTGTTCTGAATACAATATGCATGTTCGCTCCGTTCCCGGTAGTCGTAAACCGACCGACCTCAAGTGTTTCCGCTTTCAGCTTTACTTCCGTAAGCTTGCACAAGTTCCTTGCAAAGCTTTGCTTAGGCAACATTAATAATTGCTAGAATTTAGATTATTTCAGCCCGTAGTACGGAACGTGAAATATTAATGGTTGAAATTCCACAGTACTTCATAAAATAATTAAGTTTTAACGTTATTGAGGTTAATTTGTCAAAGAGTATAACTTTATAATAATTTGATTTTTTTTTCATTGTGTTTGATTGTAAGAATTTATTGTTGGCAACATTTTGAATTTTTTTGGTGACAAATTTCTACTCTTTGAGATTGTTAGACTACAGAGTATGCAGATAAACGAATTCAAAGATGTTTCCAATTCATTTTATGTATTTCCCTACATATTTTTTTAAAATATTTCCTTTCTTCTCCATATAAACTTTAATTATGTCATATATCACACTTCTCCAAACTCGCTCGGTTAGATACATAGTTTTCTATTCACTCCTCATTATATATAGTAGATACCTACCTCTGGGTTCAATTCCCGAGTAGGTAAAGATACATTTGACATTTCTTCCTTAAAGTTTTAATTTTCATTGCTCATTTCAATATAAAATTCAACACTAGCAAATTTGTGGCTAAAAGCCCATACCTTAGCAAACAAAAACAACCTTCCTTCTAAATGAAAGCTATCTGTAAATAATTGTGAGCTATTCCACTTGACTGGCGACCTCATTAAAGCAAGTGCACTTGCTTAACTACGGATAGAGAAAGGGCACGACCAAGTTGACATTTAAAGACTAGATCTTAATCAAATAAGCGTTCGTTCATAGAATTCTATCTGAAAGTGTTTTAATTTTGAGTATATTTATTATTTGTTTCAAATAGAGAATTATACAATGAAGTTATTTCATAAAGGTTAGTCTCACCATTCATCAAGATTTTTTTCATATTTTAGAATACACAATAAAGTATTATATCGCCTAATTATACTACAATCTAGCCTAGGTAGGCTAATAAGTAATTTAAATCTATCATAAACCTATAAATTAATCCAGTGCCTGTGAAGGCCTATTTGAATAAATATACGAGTATATATTTCATTCTATAAATTGTGTTGAAGATCATAAAATAATCTGTCAACTATACTTGAGTGTTTTAATGTAAAGGCACTAGACTCGCCCCAGCTTCACTTTGGTGGGAGAGGTACCATAAATGTCTACACATAAATCTTTCGCAAGAAATCACCTAAAAGGTGGTATAAGCCGCGTCAAAAATGTTGCCTAATTTAAAAGATCTAAAAAGGCAAACAGAATGACATAACACTTGACCCCTTATTCAGTCTATCCAATATAATAAGAACTCCTTTGACGTTTAATGTTATACAAAATCAACCCTTTAACCTTTATAATAAAGTACATTTACATCATCATACAATAAACCTTAAGATCAATACACCCTATTTCAAAAACAATTAAGTAAAAGGAGATTTCTTACGTAAGAAGTGCAATTAAAACCGTTCAGTGTTGTCTGGTGAAAATAAACAGCCGCCTCCACCCCAGCTCTCGCAAACGAGGGACGGCAAACATTATTCTAGGAATAGTCTGAGCTCCTTTTATTACTGTGTTTATTATTTATTTGGATCTAGACTGGTGTGCTACCAACTGTGTTTTATAGTTAGGTACTGTACCATTCGGTTTAATAAAGGAAAAGTTCTTGATAAATTGAGGTCTACCTCAATAAGGCTCTAGCCTTAACTGGTGGAGAATCAAGGTTATGAATTTAGCGCATTTTAAAGCGTAAGTACCTATGTATTTAGAAATGAAGCACCTAAAGCAAACCAATGATTCTTTTTCATATATAGAATATGTTGTATATATGTTATAATGTATGACCACAATCTCGTAAGTAAGGTATGTAATGATGTGGTCAAATGTGGTAAGCACTCAGACAAGAAGGGAACTAGCTCAAGTGAAATTCAAATTTCGGTTTTAACTTGAGGTTGGTAGCCAGGCAGGCGAGTGCCAAAAAGGACGTAAGTAGCTAAAATTATGGTATTTTTCCTGTGCAAGCAGAAATTTATAAACTGTACTGAACACGAGGAGCCACGAAGTTCCTAACAGACAATAGATTAGAACAACAAAGACAAATATTTTTACTTAACTTTCAAAAAGTCAACAGCGCCTGAAAGTTTACAATTGGCAATAAAACACAAGGGTGACATTAGACCATCCGCTTCGAACAGGCGTAGTATTTTATAAAAGCAATAAAGTTCGCCACCATTGTTACACCAGACTCGGTTCATAAGCTTCGAAAGTACTGAAAAATTGAGAGAGCTTCAAAGTTTCCCTTTGAATTAAAAATTCAACGGTCTAAGCTCGGAGTACGCAACACAAAGGCTTTTAGCCTATTGATAACCGGATCGCAGTGGACAATAGGAGGGAATCTCTTTTCATGCTTTTATGAACCTCGCCAATAATACTCATACATTTGTATGAATGGAATATTCATACACGCCCATACATTGTTTAATGGAATTTTGGTAGCCGAGGAATTATTATTAATCTGTTAACCGTGACAAAGACTTTATTGTATTGTTTTTGGAGAATATAACTTTAATTTAGGTTATGTACCTTTATGTATATTAATTTCGAGCATAACCAAGGGTAAGATATTGTCGCTTACCTACCTGCGTACCTCTAGCCACTTCATAACTTACATTTGGTTAGTTGCTTCGTATAGTAAGGCCTGGGATATTTATTTATTCACCACTTTCTTTTAATTATTTTCTTTTGATTCGGTATAGGCTTGTGTTGGCCACAATCCACAAATCTCATCACCTCAATCGCCTTCAATTCGCCAGTTCATCCTAACTCTACATTATTATCCATAGCTTCCTAATTCCATAGTTCCCTTCCAACCTACCATAACACGGAAAATTAGCGAGTGTGTGTGTACCTTATCGCTAAGAATAACAAGGTTCAAAACCATTTAATTTCTACATGCAAATTATTCTGCAGCCAATGTTTGAATTTCGAACTGAACAACGGTGACGGTTATTATTTTAATCTCCGTTTGTTCTGTTCTGTTATTTTTAAATTACGAATGATATTTAATTATAGAAATGGCTCGATTCTGTAAGGAAAATGACACTAGCTCGAGGATGTTTCGTCGCGGCCTCTATGCTCTTTCTCTGTCGCTTACTACGCTAATACTACTAATCACGTGAGAGGTAAGCTTTCCGAAGCCTCCGTAAAGCGGCTCACCGAAGAAATTTGTATTAGTTGAATTAAGGGGCAGGTTAGGGCTTGGATTCTGTAAGGAAAATTACACTAGCTCGAGGATGTTTCGTCGCGGCCTCTATGCTCTGTCTCTTTTGCTAACTACGCAATTATGTGAGAGGTAAGCTCTCGTTGCGCGGGGACTCGAAGTTTGTATTAACTGAATAAGAGGGCTTTCAGTGTGATTTTTAAAATATCTTAAGTAGATAATGTACAGGCAATTATTTATAGCATTGTATTTTTCAATTAATTTACGTGTGGTAAATTTAAACTAAGTTCTGACTGATTGTTGATCTTAATACAGCGTAGAAGTGTACTTCTCTGTAGTTTTCTCTAATTTGAACCCTTTAGAAGAGAAAATAGGACATTTATATTTGTAAAGGATGGTAGCTGGAAAGTAAGAAAACCACATGCGGAATGCTTTCATAACCTTTTGAATATTACCAAATACCTTTCCCAAAAAAAAACAGATCATATCTAAAATAGGTACGTCACCTATCTTTAAGGGTTGATCTACAAAATTACACCTTAATACGTTTACATAAAGACTATGCGGTAACAGGTGCAGGTTTGTACCGAATCGTAAACCAAGTAATGGTACAAAACTCGTAAACTGTAAGTACATAGTTTGGTCTTTAAATAAACGGTTTAAGTAAAATATTCCATTGGATTATATCACTTATTAACTTTAGGCTATTAAAAAACATTTAGTTAAGGTCTTAGGGCCTAAAGCTTCTACCGGGAGAAGAAACGGTAAGAGACTCAGTAAGGTTTTAACGATTTTTCGATAAAGAAAATATTTATCTATATGTAGTACCTAAATCAGTTATCTGGTTTCCATAGTACAAGCTTTGCTTAGTTTGGGATCAGATGGCCGAGTGTAAAAATTGTCCGGGGTATGTATGATGGTACATTTCACTTATTATTTAACAGTTTTATCTTTTGCTTATTTAAACCTATATTTACTAAACCTTCACTATCCTTCTGTGTGTCATGGCTGTATTTCATGAACAGTAAAAGGTAAGTTGATGAAAAAAGAAAAAAATTATAGGGGGTCACAAATTTCAATATTTTGTTAAATATTACTCTGTTTTACAGAACCTTTCGTATATGAGCCCTAAAAGCAGATGGACGCTCATGAAAGAAATAGACTAACTAAAATTAACACGCTACCATAATCAAACTAGTGGAGAAGCTAACTGACTTTACAATTGCACGACATTTAGAACATAACCTAAAAATAAAGAATCGTTCAGTAACGGAATCCGATCACTATTCCAATAACAATAGTAAGTACGTTATATCAAATACAAGACCGCCTTTTACGATCCCGATAGCGATCGAATGGTAATCTTATTCGATTCAGTTATATGTCAAGTTCAAAACTATAATAAAACTGTAGCTCCAAGGTTTTACTAGACGTTAGAGATCGATTTGGGGAACCAAAATGCTATTTTATTGCGAGATACCTGCCTTTTCTCCTTACTTTCGCTAAACACGCCTTAGCTATAGCAAAATAAATAAAAAAATTTATGTCTGCATGTGAATTCAAAATACGTCACTAATCAAAAAGATACTGTCTGAAAGTTTGTCTTGATTAGGCTCTAAGACGGCTGATATATTTTAATTTTGGCACATACAATAGTCTCTAGATTAACACATAGGATACATTTTATCTATACTAATACTAATAATAAATTAAAGAGGAAATATTTGTATGTATGTATGTTTGTTACTCCTTCACGCAAAAACTACTAAGCGGATATGTATGAAACTTGGCACATAGATAGAGCATATCCTGGAATAACATATAGGCTAATCTATTTTTATCCCGGGAAAATGTGATATCCCTCGGGAAATCGGCTGGATCCCCTAAACCGCGGGGGACAGCTATCGCTGAATATAATAATATCCTTCGTTTAGTTCCTAAGTGTTATTCGTTTCAAATTCCTTCATAAGTATATTGTCCTAGCAACTCTGTCGGTCGACCTGTTCTGTCGAAAAGTGAATTTAACAAACTTTCTAGTCCTAATCTAGGTAAACTCTTACCAAAACGATCTAAGAACTAACTTAACCAAAAAACACTCCCATAATATATGAGACGGTTAAAAGGCGACTTGATTCAAGCGCCATTTTGAAAACTTTACAGGAGAGCTATTTGAAAATGTAAAAACCCAAAAACAGATACTGCATCTAAACTTCTTAACATTCCACATCGAAGCTGTTCAATATTAAAACTAAATGCAAGCTTCAATTAATTTGTGCATGGGCCATCATCATAGTAGTATAATTCATTGAAAAAAAATTTACTTTCGTCAAAAATGGCGGTAGAGTCAAATCGCTTTTTACCCCTCGAATCTTTTACTCAATTTGTTCTTACAAAAGTTGATATCGAATAGCTTATGTAAGAGCCCCTCTAAAATCTAAAATTGATGGGTACTAAGACTATAAACCAACAAGCAGGCCTAGAACGAATGATAATGCATAATAATGATAAGCCGCATAATTGCAATTATTTTGCAAAATACTAGAATAGGAATAAGGAATAGCAATCCTACCAAATACTATATATTGCTTCCAGCAGGGTTGAGAGACAGTGTCCCAAGTAATTGTCGGGACAAAACGGCAATTAATATTAATTTGTTCACCAACCATAGGCCCTTTATTGCGTCGGTGTCGTTTCTGGGAAAGAAAAAGGTGAATAGCTCAGCTTTATTGATATTTATGTGGGCGTCTTTGTTCTTTCTCGCTCTATTGATTTTAGGTGTTGCGTCTCGGGTAAATTGGGGTGGATTTGTTGTTATTGATCAGGTTTGGCGACAGAAGTTTTCTGTCTCAGTTCCTTTGGTGGTTTCTTTATTTATGTTCAACTAATTGTAGGCAAATTGGATTTCTTTTGTCTGCCCTTTGGAGATTGGGCGTGTCGAGAACTGTGATTATTTGGGGATTCGTTTCTGAATCGAATTGGGCCGTTCTTACGTCTCGACGATATAAGGTTTGTCAGTTTTGTGTAATGTCGTTGTAAACCGCGAGCTAACTTACAGCCTGGAGATCCTGGATGAAACCTACACCTATTACTGGCGTAATATTGCGAAAAAAGTCGACATTGACACTTTCTCCTCTTATTCAACTCAACTTACATATTTTTTCCATTCATAACTATTATATTTCAATTTCAGCAAAAAACAAAACTTCAATACTATTTTTTTCTTAGAAGAATACTCAATAAGTAATATTGTGAGTCAAGAGCTATCGCTTCTGGTTATAAAAAGGATTCTGGCTGGAGGAACTTGAGATTCAATCAGCTATAAAATAAGAAATAAAATATATCCCTCTCAGGATCTGTTTCAATATAGTGTTCTTTGGTGGCTATATTTTATTAGAAACAGAAGCTTTGTGTTAAGTTGTGTTGAAGACTGGACTAGAATGGAATGGAAATTTTGTTTATTCACGTAGGCCTTCACAGGCTCTTATAAATCGTCTTTACATGGTTTCTTAAAAATATTACAAAGATATTAAAAATGTATAAATTCACAATTCTTAAATGGGTAGCTTGTCAGGCGAGCAATTAATTGCCAAAGATTGTTATCTTCTAAATAATCAGGTATACTATAAAATCCCTTTTGATATAAAGTATTTTTCACCACCTTGAAATACTACAATGACAATACTAGCTCTCACCCTTGTTCCCGAGGGATGATACGTGTTCCCGGGACAAAAAGTAGCCTATGTGCTATTCCAGACTGCGTATACTATATATATCAGTAGAATGATTATGTAGACTTCATACTTCATTAGTTGGTACATTACATGTTTTAAAATATATGGGAGTTTTTTTATCTGCCTAGCGCTAACCCTTTCCATTATCCTATTACATATTATTTTCCTATATAATAGATTGAGTGGAATATAAATAAATAAATGAAATTAATTAATGGTGTATTTGCTATTCCCGGCATAAAAAAAATCATCGAATAGGGAGTCTATTCGATGAATATTTTCAACTCATGTCGTAAGGGAAGTCTCGGCGTAAATCTTGTTAAAATGATTTCTGAAATAAAGCTATTTTTTATGGTCCATATTTATATTTAATTTTTTCTTTGCTTAAGAACCTTACTCAAATTATAACGAACACTAAAAAGAAGGAATAGCCAAATAGTTCCAGCTGTTCCCAAGTCACTCTTACTGGTGAACAGAATCCCATTTCTATTTATATGGATAACTAGCTGTTCCCTGCCACGCTTCGCTATGGCACACTGTTATTGAATGGTTGAGAAATGAGAAACAAAACAAAGACGGTCGCGAATATGTGACTGATGCAAAAAATAGATAAAAACAATCCTTGATGCGGATTATATATCATGCTAAAATTTCAGCTCGATCGGTGCAGAACTTTTTGAGTTTTTTAAGCGTACACAAACCAACATAACATTTTTATATATATAGATTTACCAATACATATATCTGTTTGTGAGATGATAATGGTGCCAATATTTCCAAAGGAAATGATATCACAATTGTATATTTAGGTAATACATCAACAAAACTCTAATCACTTATTTATTCAATGAGGTCAATAGAAAAGGAATCATAAATCTATCCAATAGGGGAATAACTACTGAAGTTCGGTAACTTTTGTTATCAGAATTTTATATATTTGTTGTCTTGGCTACCGAATCTGACCCAATTTTATTGGAATCAATAGCAAAACATTTATTAGGGATGTATTGGGTTGACATGGAAGTGTAATTATTATTAATTCGTGTGTTTTATTAAATGATACAAACAATTATTTAAATAGCTAGCTGTCCCTCTCGGTTTCACCCGCATTCCTAGGATAAAAAGTAGTCTATGTCCGTCCATATCGCTATGTGTGTGCCCAATTTGCGCAATATCGGTACAGTCATTTAGTGCTGAAAGCGTAAGAAACAAACAAACTCACTTTGACATTTATAATATACTAGCTGTACCCCGCGGTTTTACCCGCGTTCCCGTGGGATATCACATGTATTATACATAAAAACCTTACTCTTTAATCACTCTATCTATTAAACAAAACCGCATCAAAATCCGTTGCGTAGTTTTAAAGATTTAATCACAGGTACATAGGGATATAGGGACAGAGAAAGCGACTTTGTTTTATACTATGTAGTGAAGCTACGATAATTACACAATAAATAGTTAAAAAGATAAATTGTCAAGCGAGCAATTCATTGTCAAGGTGTATTATCCTCTAAATAATCAGTTATATTATAAAAACCTTTTTGATATAAAATATAAAATTTACTACCTCTATAAATTGATGCACGGGTAATTCTTGAATTTCTTTCAACTCTAATTGCTGTGTATTATGATGTAATTATATCAAGTCAAAACATTTATGTATGTCAAAGCTATTATAGCTAGTAACAAATGGGTCCAAAGTCACCTCTTATCCACTTCTACGTAACATAAAAGAACCGCCTCTTTACTCAAAAATATAATATTAGATCCTTCAGAAAAAAATTAAATTTTAAAAGAACTACCTTTTAAAGCTTCTAAAAGGAATAAAACTGATGACACGTATTGTGCTCGAAGAACCCTTTTATTTTATATCCATAACAGACAAGTGGTTATGAAAGTAATAAATTACCATCTTGTCACGTCCGCCATGTTGGATTTAGAATGACGTCACTTAGCTGATAGTCCATTGTCACCAAAACCAAATGAGTGTATAAAATTTCAGCTAAATCGGGAGTACTAGCTTAAGATTTTGTTGCAAGATTGGACTTGAAAATACAAACTGGTCAAGTTTTTAAATTCAAAGCCATTTATTCAATTTAGCTCCTAGAAAGGCACTTATGAAGGTCAAATCAACTGAGTTTACCACGGGTTTAGAAATCACCCTGTAACTGTGATGAACCGACAAGAAATGCACCAAGAATAATTTTTTGGGCTATTAATATTTTTTTAATAGTCAAGAATGGTCCTAAAGAGCTTGTAAAAACGAAGCATACTCAGCCCATAAGTAATGTAATAGAAGCGGGCCACTTTTACAAAATACTATTTTCCATTTTTCCGAGGGAAAATATGTATCCCGAGATATGATGTCTATCTGGAACAATGTGCATTTTAAATACTAAAAGATTTCTCAAATAGGTTCTGTGGTTCAGGAAGATTACCCTCCACATAAAAAGAAACATACAAAATCCGCTCTCTCTCTTTGTAGTATAGAGTATGCATAACATAATAATAAAGTAACGTCACAATAAAGACATGCCACAGTGCACCCTTGGGACTAGGAAACGAATAATGGTAAAGGGGAAATAGAAGTTTCGAGATCTCCAGAGTCACAGACGTAATAGAGATGATATACCCTTAATGCTCTTCTTGTCTTCATCTTCACATATAATACTATCATTTTGTTGTATGATCCTTTGTATAGTGGATACTTGTTTTTGGATACTCCCTAGGTTTTTGTTGATTTTAATAAAGCTGTATTGAAGAGTTTGTTTTTTTGTAGCAACTACCAGTCGGATATAAAATTTTTTTTAGGATCTTGTAGCCCAATTCTTATGGAAATTCAGGGGCGGACCATGAGATTGTGGGGACCTGAGCTATTACCACTTGGAGGCCTACCTAGTTAAGGGGATACACCACCTTGGCGCTCGGGAAAATTGGCGTGAAAATTTAATTGATCTCCTAGGTTTAATGGATTGGTTGCCAAACTTATGATAGGAAATTTGGAACCTTTGATTTTTTTTATAAACTATATTATCTATTGTCTTATATAGAGGCTAGTAGAGAGCCCCGTATATCCATGCCCTGGGCTGCAGTCCAAAAAGCCCTCATATAGATCCGCCCATGTGGAAATTAATAAGGTATTTAACCATTTCTGAAACGAGGGTAGAACCGCTAGTAAATGTATAGGCTAACAAGGATTATTAATAGGTAGAAGTGTAAAAGTTAATACACAAAAAGGAGCCTCATGCTACAGAAAAAAAAAGAACATAACTTTCAGTGTGGTTCAAATTATGCGGGTTTCATAGTAAGAGGTACATTTAAAACCTAGGTCGCAACTGATTCTACAAAACCTGACACTAGAATCTATGTCACGTTGATAGTCAGAATAAAAGCCTTTCATCCATTCCACATTTAAAAGGCTTCAGAATATAATGAATAGAAGCTGACTGCACAATTGTTGAAGAGATTTTTTAATGGATCGTGTAACCTTGTGTGCAACGCTTTACTGTGACCTCGTTACTTATGACGAGTAGGGTTGCCACAATTATGTTTTTATTTAAATATTTTTTTGCGTTATCTCAGTCAAATTACGCAAAATATGTCTCAAGAGTTATGGTATCTCATTCCCAACCTGGAGTGTAATTCTAAAGTAAATTACACTAACTTGATAATTTTTCACACTCGGCCTCTTTGCTCTCTCTTTCGTTATCTATTCAAACATGTGAGATGTCAGCAACTCATCTCTAGTATGTCATAAGAGGCGACTAAAGAGAATACCGATTACCACCCGTACTTTACACCAAATAGGCCCCCTGTAAAATCTGATGGACCTAAGATAGAATTGGGTCCTCAAATGAATGGAACTGCTAAAATATCTGTCGGTGGCAGCCCTGTTACCTAGTGACATCTGTCGCTATAATTGTGCACACAGCATTACCTCGCGAAGATCCTGAGTGTTGCGAGTCTTTTGTAGGAACCCAGATACAAGATCTGTACTATCTCGGCACCAGATTAGATTTTATAATAGCAGATGTCGAGCTCATCGTTATTTAACGGACCAATGGAAACCCAGGAAAATTCATCCTTCGTTCATTTCTCAGTATCGCGTGCGATGTGGGGGACAGCTATTAACTACTATATACATGGGGCTACCTCATAAGAAAAGGGTTATAGATATAATTGAATCCGGCTCAAATTTTCACTAATACTTTCACATAGCTAGATAACCCAAGGGATGGCTTAATTGACTTCTCAAAACCTCTTGTGGCCGGTAAATATAATAGAATTCTAGAAAATGAGGGCCAAATCCAATGAAGTTTATTACCGATAGCCCCACGGGGTACTGTAGTTGGTATTTTCAAGTTAAAGGTAGTCAGACGGTACTAAAAACTACCCCCTACCACCGTGCTATACAATAACCCTTCATCAAAAGCTTCTAAAGGATTCGAAGCGACTTTAGTCTTATTATACAACGTCAGAACCAACGCCTTCGTCTACGGAAAGCAAACAACTCAAATCCAAACAATCAATGCTCTGATATATTATCCAGCTGTATTAATACAAATTCCAAATTATCCAAAGTAATATAGTACTATTTCAGTATATACAGCGTTTGTTTGTCACAAAACGGTTTTCATCACGAAGCTTCAAGATATACTCGAAAATTAAATTTTGTTGCAGAGTACTAATGGAACTCATTTTCATCTCGAAAGTGTGTGCGCTCAACTGAAGTAAATGGATTTTGGCGCACATATAGAATATTATTCTATTCCTTTCCTTTTAAGAATCAGATCCCTAGGGAATGTAGAGGGAAAGCTGGCTTGATTTTAATGGGCAGATTCAATGATTACTAAGTATACGCTCTTAGTTTTAATCTGCCTCGCTTCCCATAACTGTTTAAGCTACACAAGCAGCCATTTTATCGTTAAGACTTAGTTTTTCGGGACACATCTTTAGCTTGTTCATTATGCTTAACATACTTAGGTATTTACAGTTAAATAACGTTTATATATTTAACAGTGTGCAGTTCAGATGCGGGAGAAGTGAAACCTTCAGAAAACTACATCTCATTCTCTCGCAGGGTTAATCCAATTGATGTATGTTTGTCTCTTTTGAGTTTCACATTATAATGTATTAGAGCCTGACAATTTAAAGTGCTTGTAAACGCCTATTTGAATAAAAATATTCTCATTTTGAACGGTGCTAAAAAATGTTCACTTCAAAATTCAAGTACATGAGCTTTGAAACGAGTGTAATGTGAGTAACAGTGAGTATAAAACCAATAGTAGAGTCTTCACGTGCCGTAGAAGCGACAATTCTCGTTGTAAATTGAAACGTCGATTGTGCCATTTGGTACGGTAATCGTGTCGGAATTACGTTACGCTACACTAAATTGGGAAGTAAAGGGGGAAAAATCCGAACGTGCGTGAGTATGCCATGAGTTGAACGAGTATAAAATGAGGTTTATGTTCTTATGGGGACGTGGTTACGGTTTTATCAGTGTTTATGATTTTGAATTGATTTTCAAGAGTAATACGAGCCCCCAAACGATATCGAGTTTTTATTGATAGAGATTTTTATGATGGTAGAGTCGATAATTATTTGTTCCGGAAGGTTTAAGAGATTAATTTTGTCAAAAGAAGTCGGGGTGTAGGGATATAAAGAGTATGTTCATAAGTTGATACTCAACTGCCGCTTAATTACATCCTAATTATTTACTCACGATAAACATTAACGTTGCAAATAGCCGTTATTGCCAACGGTATAAATAGCGTATTGCTATGTTATAAACGTTATATATAGCATCAATTAATTATCGTGAGAGGACATTAATTAGGAATTGACTACCTGACCCGGCGTCGCACAGATTAATTACAGGATATCTGATATTGGTCACATTTGGAACTGATGAACAGGTGTTGAGGAAAACATGGGTGTTATTTGAGGTCTGTTATGTGAGGGTCGGGATCTTATGCTCATTAGTTTCAATAAAAGCTGGTAATGATAAATTATCTTCATAATAAAGACATGTCAAGGACGATAATCAGGCAAACGATCCAACTGATAGTAAGTGCTCACCGTCACCTATGAACATTACCAGCATCAGGGGTATAGCCAATGCGTTGTCGACCCAGAGACGTAAAAGTGCTAAGTCTTATGTGTCTGTTATCTCGCCAACCCCCTGACTTTTCTAACCATAGCACGGTATAGGTAAGGTAGTACTTCCCCGGACGAACTCTACACAGAGAGGTCTACTAATTCTAAAATATATTTGTGCAATTTGTCGTTTGTGTTAAGAACTTCTAAAATCATATTTTAAGTGAACTAACACTTAGAAAAAATCGTTTTATCAACTGTAAAAGTAAAATCTCATACGTATTTATTGCTCGACGAACAACATACTTATGTAGAAATCGAACCCACTGTCAAAACCACGAATCCAATCGAGATGACTTTTGCATAACAAGCGAAGCGAAAATTTCCATTTCATTACATTTTAATGAACTCTTTCCCCTTTGAGAAGCCTTTACAAACTTATAGCAACTTTGAATGAGCTACAATAACCGCAGTATTACTTTGTGGCGGCTTTGTTGGGGCCTTAAAGGTAAAATTATATTGGCGGTATGGCTGAAGTTGTTTGGAAGGTAGATTTAGTAATAGAAAGAACGAAGAACGAAAATACGTTAATCACGACACTGCACAACATAACTGAAATGCTAATAGGGTTTTCTGAATATTTTTGATCAGTGTTAAGGTACGTAATTCGTTATATATAACAGATTGTTTGACTCGAGAGCCAGGATGCATACAACCATAGGAGAAAACATTTGAAATAAACGGGTTTTATAAAAAAAAGTATAACCATAGACTATAAGATGCTATTAAAAGCAATTTATCTATTATTAAAATGGTAAAATAGTCTTCAAACACCATGAATAATATTCAAAGCAATAAAGGAGCATCAATATATAGCATTTTGTTTTATGTTTCTGAAAACGTCGGCTAAACGTTTATTGGATAAACATACAAGGCACAGGTCTATTTGCTAGCTTCCGCCCCCATTCACTAGCCAAATAGCCTTTCTCCTTGCGGTCTAGACGATGTTTAAACTCGTGTCTTGGAAAGATACATTGCGAGAATCGAGGCTATTTCAGATTTATTTAGCTTGTTTTTAGCTCGGGTCAAAATAACAGTCGTACATAGAACCTTCGTAATGATGTCAATGAAATTGTCTATGTTGATGCTGTGTGAGTCCAAAATAAACAGTTGTCTTGGTGGTTGGTGAACTCTGATTCCCAAACCGAAGGTCGCAGGTTCGATTCCCACCCAGGGCAAACATTTGTGTGCATGAACATGTCTGTTTGTTCTGTGTCTGGGTGTAAATATCTATATAAGTATGTATTTAGAAATAAAAAAAAAGTATATCAGTTATCTGGTTTCCATAGTACAAGCTCTGCTTAGTTTGGGACTAGATGGCCGTGTGTAAAAGAATGTCCCGGGATATTTATAAGTCCTCAACCAAGATCCTATTAAAACAGATTGAATACTGAAAATTCCTCGAAAGGACATCAAATCCATTTAGAATCTTCTATAGTAAATCCAGGTATTAATTTCAAGTTTAATTGAACCCGTCTACAGCAAACGCAGTATATAAGCGCAAATTGCTTTACGAGTGTCGTTTGACACTTCTGACAGTCCCAGAGAAGGTTCTAGAGCACCGATGTCGTTCGCAAACGCTCCTCGCAAATATTTAGCTATTATGTCAAGTGTAGGTGACACTGCTGACGTTTCTTTACTCTCAGTAAGATACAAAAGGGAATTTAATTCCTGAAGGGGTTGTTTCTTGAGTATGAATGATATTTTATTTACAAGGGTTTGGCCTTTTGTTCTAGTGCCACTATTCAACAACAAACATTATCTCTACTATATGTGCTTCTAAGCTCTATGTGTTTGTGTCTTAAACAATTTTTTTTACCAGATTTAAATAACCAAATATTTATACAATGACTTCAAAAACTTCAGTAATGCCAAAACTAATCCTGAGTTTGCTTATTCAAATTCGTTGCTTGAAAACTTGTTTCTTTTCGCAGACTCAAAATTAATTACTGCACCAAAATTTTCGACTATTTTCCTGCGACGCTGTGTCAAATAATAACAAAACTTTCAGAGAACAGTCAGCTCTTTACAGCGTTTCATTTTTCACTTACCGTTTTCTGGCGGCGTAACATTTTATTGCTATGCCCCGAGGAACGGAGCTGTATATATTTTTTATTCAGCGCTACTGAACTGAGCAAAAAAAATACACCCGGATAAAATCTGCCTCTATTTACTATTGTCGGTCGCGGTTTTATGTTCGTTTTTAACGCATCTGTGTTCGGAAATATTGTCTATGTTTAAGTTATTTATTATAGCTAGGAACATGTTCGTTTTATATTTCGAATGTTATGTTAACATTCCTTAAACCATCGCCGTCTGAAATGAAAGCGGCTTTAGAAACATTAATGGGAGTTTATGATATTAAAATTTATTGCTTAAGTGTTCTGTGTAAGGCATTAGGCAGTCCTCGTAGTCTTTCTAACTTATATATTCTGAGTATATTAAATTAATACTGGATTGAAACTTTAGCTTTTCAGTAAGTATTACAACATAACATGCGATAAATCATTAGCAAAACGTTCATGGAAGTTCAAGGCAATTCAACCAATTGTAGTGACTGAGTAATTGTTGAAATATGCGATGACGGCATTCAGCACTCAGTGGAATTAAATACAACAGTGTATCCTGTTCTATATATAGTAGCAAAGGTATTTTGAATTAGGGAATCGCTAATGGACCTATTAGGGCTTTCAAACCATACATTATTAAAACATGGTTTTATTAACTAGATTCGTCTATTTCCATTCTCCCTGGAATTTGACCTACCTACGGAATTAAAATTTAATTTAGCAAACGAATATAATAAATCTCGACTAGGTCCGGAGATCCTGTTGAAAAATGACTACTGTAGCCCGAGGTTGGTAAAATGCCCGAGTGACGGAGATAATGCATATCTTTGTGACTAATATATGGAATATGGGTTTTATTTATAGAGACCTCTATCTGGCTCTTCGGGGGATGAGTGAGAGTTGAAATACTATATAATATGAATATACTAATACATAATATAAAATACGGGTGAAACCATAAAACGGGAGCTTGTGCAAGTAATAAATGCACAGAGTGACATAATGTTACATAGGTACGCTTTCAATTTCCAGCATGTCACATAAACGCATGCATCATATATGCAGACGAGGAGTGCTCCGTACAGAATCAATTTAGTGCTTCATGGTGCACCGTGCATCGCTGGCCAAATATTTGATCGAGCCTTTGCAATAACGTTGGCTATACGAAAACCTTGTTTGAGGACATATGAGATATTTGCTTGTGCCTTTCTATTAAAACTCTTTTTATTGAAAATACAGCGCTGTCTTTACTTTACTATCCAGTTGGTGTATAAAGACTTCAAATGCATTTAAAAATCATTTTTTTCATGCACACGGTTTTCATATGCTAACTTTTAAGTGAATATAAAAAGGTATAAACATCTATGTTCGAAATATTTGCTTCAAAATGTACACCAGACGATTCCTTTGCTTCTAAAATTTAAATTATTACATAACGTTTACGGGACGCTCATTTTTAGCAAGCAGAAAATCCTTGCAATCTTTAGGTTCTGTTATGAGTTTACTATGTGCAACAAAGTTACTAACGACTTTTTTCGTTTCAGGTAATACGGAGCTTTGTTCGTGATTTATTACAACCATAAAATTTGTAAGTACATTACTAAAACTGACTGGAGGTTGCATCACGACTAAATATGGTAAGTGCTCTTCAAGGGGATCTCTCGAGCAGTAAAACGATTTTAAATAAAACGTACATTTTATTACAAAGGTTTTTACGTTGAGAAATAAATACTAGAAAAATAGGTCAAGAGAAAAATAGACAGGACAATGTTATATTTTAAGAATGCTACCAAAATTAGGACAAACAAGTCATTGCCGTCTTTCTCACAACCATAGTAATGATACAATATTAAACAATATAGTACCAAAGCCGAGCAAAAGAAAACATGATAATAGCATGTATTCATAAATCTACAACGTTATAACTAAATAAACGCGTTATAGCATCGTTATTAAATTTAACGGCAACCAGTCACGGTAACGTTACAACCACTTGAAATACTAACAAGAGCTCTATGGATGCTTGAGTTCAACTTCAAGATTTGCGAGACGCTTCAAAAGGTCGTGGGGAACGAGAAAACTTCTCAAGGGAATACTTATATATAATTGGAAATGTTCATGTCAATGACGAATTAATTTGTAGTGCAGTGAGCAATGTAGTTTTAGATGCTGAGTCAAAATTTTATAAAAGACTGTAAAGCACACAGAACATAAAAATAGAATGAAAATTTAAAAGCAGAAGATTCCAATTCAAACATTCCATTATTCTCTCACGAAGAGGATTAAACTAAAGTGGAATTATTTGAAGTTATGAGCTTATGTGAGGAAAACGGTAAAAAAGAAAAATAAGACTTTCTCGAACGTCTGTGCTTTAATGTATGAACTCGGAAATTCAATTTAGAAGCAGGGAATTGAATTTAAATTTTCTTTTATTTTTAAAGAGCTCTTACTCGTAGTTTTCGTGCTAGACCGTATATCGTACTAATGTATGCTCAGCGTCGTTGAATTTTAAATAGATTTCAAGAGAAAGTTTCACATGGAGCACAATAGCTAACTAGAAATGTTATTAAACTAGCGAGGTTGAGTAAGAATAGAAATTTAATGGTATTACATCTCAAAGTTTGAGCTACTCAAATACTGAACTTCCTCGACAGTATCGTCGTCACTTCTAGAGTGAGTCTCAGACCAAACGTTAGTTCATTTTATTGAAATTCCATAATATACCTAGTAATATATTTTGTTATTATTTATATGAAACACATTAAGGGCATCAATTAAGTTAAAAATATAGGATTTTAATATCGCAACAATTATTCAAAATCTAACCGTTATCTACTTAATTTACAGATGTTGCAATCCGGCAGTGCCGGCAGAAGTGAAAAGTGGAACATTATCGTTGTAAATTTTTACCGTCTTACTAATTTTCCATCAGGTCACGTGTCCTGACGCGAGTTTAACATTTTATACCCATCCCAAGAAAAGTGCGCAACGCTGCTAAAGAAGTTTTCACTTCAAAAATTATGAATTGTTTGTTGTACCTACTTTATCTGTAGCAGATTAGAACACTAACATCCCTGCGTAGGTAAAGTATACACAAAGAAGCTATAAAGTAAGCTCACCAAACAAAATTGCAAATATATTCTATTATGTACATTGTTTTCGCTAATCCTATTGTACACTACACCGAATGCCTCGAAAATGTTTATTATTCACGTGAAATTCAAATTTCTTACACGAAATCTTACTTACAGAATGACGTTACTTACCGTCGAAGCGATCTATCATGTCGGGCCCAAAATATACCTTCGCATTACGTAAATTGAATTCCTAATCGCAACACACAAAGAAAACCTATTTCGCGTTGGAAACGTTGCTTACTCGCAGCTTTGGGTCATTGCACGGGCTTCTGTCAAGTACCAATGTAATACTTTTTACGGCAATTTGTCCATTTGCAGCGAATTACGAGAGCATTTGGTCTCCGAAATCCCTCAACTGAAAGCATTTGTGCTAAGAATGTATAGCGGGTGAATACACTTGATATATTGCCAACCGTTTTGGGTATGATTTATTTAGATGATATTATTGTTGTAAACATTTACTTTTACGCTCGGTTTAAGCACGTATTTAGTCTTATTTATTTCTTTCAAAATCAAATATGTCTTAGCAATGAATGTTATATATAAAGGTCAACCCATGTCTCCTTTTTGGTTATATAACTCAAGGGAATTCCGTTTCCGCAAATAAAAAGTTGTTTCATAAATGTTAATACGTAGAAAACTTTTCCACTATTGACAATAGCTTGAAAACTTTGACTGATCGCAGATACTCAGTCGATATTCAAGTTTGAAGCACCACACGGCTCCAGCAAGTTTTAGAGACTATGCAAGTTGTGGATCTAGTTTAAGATTTCTAGCAGACGTTAAGGATGGAGTGCCTTCTTCGGTTACACTTCACTCTAAGTAGCTTCGTAACTTGATAAGTTTATTATCAAGACTGACATCATACTGACGTAGGTAGGTAGGTGAGAAAGTTTTACTCCGAGTGGGAGACTCGGCTATTGTCTCTAATGTATATCAAAGCTCTGTCAACTTATGTAGTAAAACAATGAGTGACTGACTCATAATAGAGAAACCATGTGTAGCATCAAATTACATGTTACCATCGACATGACATCTTCTATTAATACATTAATAAAACTTTTGAATTTCTATGTTCAAACCACAGTTGTCGAAATAGTCAAAGACTTTTGTTACACTCAGTCCACCAATAATTTGATTGCATGTATTATTCAAATGCACTGTTTTTGGTACTACTGTAGTCTGTATTTGAAATTACAATACTGCATTGTCTAGATTACTTCCATGCGGTGGATTTCACTTACATAAATTACCCAATTCTAAAGAAACTTCCATCCATTTATTAGAAGAGACCGCTTTTGTCTGCGAATCCTATAAATTTACACGTACCGTTTCGTTACAGCTATGAACAGAAGTGAAGGGATCGGAAATAAATCAATGATAAAAGACAGTTTGAGCGCTATTGTTCGGTAATCTTTGATATCATTGGGTCATGGCTGCCATTTATCTGAATGATTTAGAGATCTTTGCGACTGTGAAGTAACAAAGAATTCGATCAATGTTCATCAACAGCGACACCAACTTTCTTTAGTTAAGAAAGAGAGAGAGGTCAAGGATATAGCTCACTTCATTTTAATGTAACTTTACATTCCTTTAACAAAAAGTTAGTCATTCTAAAATAGGCTTTCGTATAAAAGTTGAATCTAATTTGGAAAAATATTCGAGATTTGAACCTTCATCCTTATGATCCATTTAATTTAAATAGTACTGAAGATAGACTCTAAATTAAAACAAATATTATAGCAAAAGGAAGCGTTGAGTTTATAAAACAAAATAAAAGCTACGAGATATTTCCAGATCTACATTACAATTAGTTTAAAATTACAGCAGTTGAAACAGCTCTCATCAAAGAGTCTAACAAAACATCAACTCGGAGATCTTTAAATGTATCTTGGCTAATTAAAATAAGGGCTACTGCTTCACTGAGAGCTTTCTCGATGGCGTATTGTTAAAACTGCGGACGGAAGATTAATTGTGATCCGTTTACAAGGATTTGAATTACAAATAGTTGTGAATTAATTGTCTAGTAAACAATGGAATATAAGAATTAATGTTACTTCCCCTGGCTGACTGACTTGCTGACAAGTAAGCCTAGAGTCAATTTTAATGAAAATTTATTTGATTCAAATTCCATGTCTTAATTGTAGAATAATATCTTGCGACAGTCAATTACAGTAAAATGAGTTGAGGCTTTTATATCTGAAGGAATCTGTAAAGGTTTGAAAGAAATTTTACAACTCAAAAAAAACACCGGGAAAGGACTCAAGGTATCATTATGTAAAACTTAATTACATTTAACATAAACCTCAAACATAGAAGGAATTATCGGTTGTTGTTAATGTAATTGTTATTGGTGTATAGGGAATTTCAGCTGTTCTCGCCTCTCTGCAATCATTAATTACCCTCAGACCATTTATCTATTGGCCAGGTGTCGGTTTCCTATAGCTATCGATACATCACACATACCTCTTCTGAGACGCATGAGTTATTGTCTATAGAGATTAATTTTCTTCGATCAGTCTTGAAAACAATACTGATAGATTTTGCTTGAAGTATTAAAGTAATCTTTGGAAGTAATAAAGCTTTTAATGCAGTGTTCGTGCGGGAAAGCATTACATCCATTTCCGCCATGAAGCAGTAGTGCAGTTGTCATGTTAGCTTGTATATTGCACATGACAAAATGACTTAACAAATCCTCGTCTCCAGGTCCTTTGGTAATGCCCCTGGTGTTGCAAATGTCCATAGTCGGTCCACTTACCATCAGGTGACCTGTCTGCCTGTTACGAAGTAAAAGGGAAGGAGATTTAGGTATGTAATTATTAATTTGGAACCCAGCTAAAAATAGATCTTATCTGTGAAGTAATAAGTGGAAATTTAACATTTGTTATTTGCTTTTAAACTAGAAGCCACACCGCTGACATTTGACCTTTCTCTCCTAGAAAAAGTTCGAAAGGGAAGCCGTACGTAGTCGTTCCATAAAAACAAAATTATGAATTCTGAAGCAACGGGATAGTTTGCTAATTGGCTCTAGTATCTCGTGTTACGTAATTTTAAACTGTTTTGCGCTTGTACGTAAATTGAATTTTGCTTATTAGTTTGTGGGGGAGGTAAATAAGAGAAGGTTGTGGGTGCAGCTATATAAAAGCGAGAGCTTGATATAAATATAATTAGTTTTAATTAACGTGGATATTTTTAAACGTTATATAAAATAACGAACGCTTTGAGATACCTTGTAAAGATTTACAGCGAATCTTTTCTTTGAATAAAAATATGGAGTGACTGAAAGTATAGCTAGGTTTAGATACTACAGATATTATTAACGCAAAAATTTGTGAAAGTCGATTTATAGATGTATGGATATTTGTTAATCTTTCATGCAAAAACTACCAAACGGATTTGGATGAAATTTAGCACGTAGACAGTTCATAACCTAGATTAATACATGGGATACTTTTTATCCCAGGAAAATTTTACATTTCTCGGGAACGCGGGTAAAAGCGCGGGGTTTGTTATTTATATTCCAAAGTCTCTCTTTACAATTTATTGAAAAAAGAAACTCAATTTTTTAAACATGAATAGGATACGAGGATAAGCTAAATATACAATCCTTAGATGATCAGTGAGGCATCAATATCCCCCATGAAAAGGCAGCAAAGATTTATCCAATGTACCATCCCTTGATATACTCGTATTCACAAAATGGTATATTTGTACGATGGTTGGTTTGCCGAAAGCGTTCGGATTACTTCGCCTTAGTAGGGACGACATTTGGTAATCTCATTTGAAATCTGTTTTAGCACTAACGTTATTATATTTGAATCCCGGTTGATCGAGGTACGGCAATTGGGAATGAAAGATAAAATCGGTATTAGTTAAATTCTTGTCCGAAAATAGGTATCCAGAATCTGCTGATGTTATATTATGAGTTTGTGAATTTAATGGCTTTTTAAAGTGAGAAAATGTTTCCAAATATCTGTGGTCATTTGGTCCTAAACTAATATACTTTTTAGAAGAGATTGTTATTTTTTTAGAAGATTTTATTTAGATGACTGATTTCTTCGCGTGACAATTTTTTTGCGAATCGACCGAAAAACAACGATTTATCAATTTAGAAATTCAGAATATATCATCCACAAGATGACAAAAATCCTGGTTCAAGTAACTCAAAGGAGCAAAGTACCACTAGTAAGTATGTTGACAAAATCATCGAACATCTATCGGTTAAAATAATAATTTCCAAGATCAAACATCCCCTAACATTTCCGTTCATAAATAAAAAGAACCTTAAGAGCAATTTATCATTTTAGACGGACGTTTGCAATCTATCACGTTGCTCGACTTAAATAAATATATTTTTATAAAATATGATCTGAAGAAGCGTCTCGTGTCATGCATGGTTTCGTTTTATTTTGGATTTTAGGAAAATCATGTTAAAGGTTTTTGTACAGTTTCCTTCAAGTGTCTCTCGACCATTTGAAGCATTAGTTCATAACCAGGGCCAAATAATATCCACCAATTGATTATGAATATAAGGCATCTTTATTATATTAACTTTTACCCGAACGAGGTCCATGAATTAAATAACTAGTTAGTCAATAAATTAAAGCAATTAATAATTGACCTACGTACAAAATAGAATTTATAATTGTAAGAATTGTAAAGTAATAAATGTATATGATTATTTTAGGTTAAAAAGTTACCAATTGCTATCGTTCATAATGTACTATGCATGGAAGTAAATAAAGCTTTATTATTAAATTAACTCATTATGAGCATTTTCAATCGAACTCACATTTTTTTTTTTTTTAATAAAAGTGGTCATAAAATTATAAAGTAGCTAGTTACGCGAACAATTCATTATTATGCGTCAGAATCTTCTTCAAAATTGTCTTCATTCTAGTATAACTCAAGATATAGTTTATGCAAGAACCCTCACGAGTTGATGAGTTCTACAATACCGTTTTTAAAGTGATGGAAAGTCTATTTTCTTTCAGTATTTTGTCCAGATTTTCCAATCGCCTTTTGCGAATTAGCGTCGATTTTCCTAAGTAGTTTCATCCAAGGTAGAAGAATTGTTAAGGCTTTTTAGGAAGGCTGACTTCCGAACCGGTATCCCTTAAGTGCCTTTCTAGGGCCTAAATTGAATAAATAGCTTCAAAATGGTTTTTTTTTTTAGAAAGAAAAAGTAACTGAAATATTTTGTGAACGTTGATATTCGTGATGATTTAATTGCCTCGCGAAACTGTATGAGAAACCATTTTATCGTGACTTTGATATTTAGTATCATTACTTACTATGAAGATGTTGGTTTGATTATTTAAATTTCCTTTACGCGCAAATAATATTATGCTTCCGAAATAACATTTAAATGACGTTCAAAGCCCACGCCTTAATTCGAGGGCCCGCTATTTCCCGGCTACATCTTCCACCTGGCTTCAAACCTCTAGAGGCTCAAGATCTAGGTATCCAGGTCACACACACTGACGTTTTTACGACCCACTTCAGATCTTGGTCTGGATTAAAAAGTGGAGGAATTAAGACTGCTTATTCCATGTAGAGATTGGTTTAGAGTCGTAACAATATATACCTGATTGCCTGCTTTCTGCCCTTTCAGTGCAATCCTAAATACAAGACATTTGGCAGACTGCTTTTGTTCATCACTTAATTGAAAGTGGAAAAGGCATCGATATATTTATTAGACACCAGAGGGACTGCTACAGGGATGAAATATTGTATTGTATTTTTATATTCTACATGTTTTAATTATGAATTATAAAACTTTCCCACTATAAGAACAAGGTTTTCTAGGGATTAAAATATTTCATGAGCAAAGCCTATATCTTGAGCAAAAATAAAACAAAGGAGAAGATATGGGCGACAAAATATAACCAGCACTTGGTCTACATTATTTGAGCCAAAAACGTAATAAACAATTTGATTCCAATTTTAAGTATTGTAATATAAAGCCTTTATATAAACTATCACAATTTGTTTTAGTGGTTTTCATTATTACCATCATAAAAACCTCTTATCTCAGACTAAAATTACGAAACGGCCTAGATTTAGTACTTCTAAATTCCCAAATCTTTACTGAATTATTTTCGTTTCCACCTGATACCTATTTCACGACAGAGACAAAATTATCTTCACTTTATATTTCAAATTTAACACAAAATAAGTCCCCATTATCTGATTCTGTAGAAACAACACAAAACTTTGAGCCGTTTAAGCATGTACTTAAGGAACTTGAAGTTGAAATTCTCGAGATGTTTCAACTTATTTCAAGGTTTATTGAAAGCTCTTGTAGATACAACTTGAATTCGAAGTCGGAAGATAATCAAGTATTATATTTTGTAAACCCACTTACAAGTTGTGAACTTGGGCTTTTATTAATAAAAAGTTCAAGAGTCTGGAAAGTTCTGTGAATTTTATAACTACTATTTCTTTTTAATTTTTAGGTGGTGCAGGTCAATATGAATCTTACTTTTATTGTCTGCTAGTGCAATCCAGCCGTCACACTTGCTATTTATTACATCAGCAAAGGTCGAGGGCTATTTATTTTGAAATTGGTAGTTAAGATTACAAACCGCGTAGAATTGTCTAAGTACAGCACTCTAAACCAACGTTTATTGCTTGAATTTCAAGGTGACTATGCTAAAGTCGGATTGGAACAACTACGTATTCCGCATGCCAAACGAAACGGGGGCAAATATTCACAAAGTAGGTCCTAAATTACAGACTTAAGTATAATGAGCTGGACTTCTACAAACCTACTATCATTCGAGAGAAGAAAATGGAAAGGGATTCCTTTATAGCAGTGGGATAGTATGGACTAGAAATACCTACGACAAGCGAAAAGAGATCTTAAAGGCAATTTGGTTACTAACCATTTTGCATTAAGTGTACTGTCTAAATGTCTTCAACTCGATAAAAAAAGTAATATGATTTGAATCTAACAGAAATCTTACCGACGCAATGGTAGAACATCTGTGGTGTATAAAACTTTGCCAATTTCGTACTCTTACGTTTGAGATTAATACATTTACGATCGCCGGCTCGTTTGTTACTTATTTTATCTCGCATTACTTTACAGACACTTTCATCTGGTTGTTTAATTATTTTCCATCTTATATCGAATACGTTTAATCTGAGTTCTCTAGTCCTTATCAGTTTTAATTCATCTCTACTGAATTCCATAGTCCATCATCATCATCAGCCTATCTCCGTCCACTGCTGAGGCTCGATACTGTAAGGAAAATGACGCTAACTCGAGGATGTTTCGCCGCGGCCTCCGTGCTCTGTCTCTTTCGCTAACTACGCTAATACAACTAAAAGCTCTCCGAGGCCTCCGTGAAGCGGCTCGCCGACAAAGTTTGTATTAGCTGAAGGGGCTGGACATAGCCCTAACCTATGGCACGCCACTGAGCTCTATCTTCAGTTCTTCCATGGTCTATTCAATTTTAATTCACTTCTACTGATTTATGTAATCCTTTTCAATATTAAATCTAAAAGGCGTTTCCTTACTCTTCATTCGCTTATATCGAGCGCAAATAAACAGCCTACGACCAATAGAAAATCTAATCAAACTTTAATCATGCGTTTCAACACATGCTCCGAAGCGATGCAGAAACTATTCGGAGAATTTGAAACGATTCGCAACTATTCCGGCCATTTCGTCGGCTTAGCCGCTCATTCGGTCGCCGCTCAAAGCCGTTTAATCCGACGCCCAGCTTGTTCAAACAAGCCGGCGTGGAATTTTCCAGAATATCGCCTAGAATATGGCAACGGTGGAAAGTTTTAAAATTTCGGTAGTTTTAGAGACCTTTTTGCGTGAAAATCTCTGTGATTGCGGTAGGTCGTTTTATTTGGAAATGTTTTACAGTTTAAAGTGATATCTACTGCATATTACTTACTATACTAAAGTATAAACAAAATTTTGCTAAAACTAAACCTTTAAAAATTCTGAATATTTTTCAAACATTTCTTGTTCTCTTGTCAATCTATATAGACAATAACAAACTTCCAGGGAAATTCTAAATCTAATATATAACCTATCAATTACCTGATTCCGAACTTAGCAGAGCTTGAATGTAAGTATATATTAATCCACTTTCTAAATAAATACTTATATAGCCACACATGTAACAAACAGTCAAGTTTATGTACACACATTTTTGTGGGAGTTGAACCCACGACCAGTGTCGTAACAGGGTATCTACCCACCACGCCTACTGGCTGACATAGCTTACGGAATCAACCCTCTGAGCGTGCAATTTAATATACTCGTATAGAGACGACAGATGCCACTGCGAGTTGCAAGGAACACAAAGGAAAATGCTACGTCATACCACTCACGTCAGACGCTAAAGGGCATTTTAGATAAACCTTGGATAGAATGTACCTTTAATATGTATATTTTTATTACGAATTAACCGCTAGACACCGCGTATTTGGGCATACAAGTCAGTCCTAAAGCAACTATTGCGTGTCTGTGTAATATTGATCGATGTAGCCACGCCCTCGCTGTCTGGGTTGAAGTATTACGCCAAAAATATAATGTAGGGTACAGCTTTTATGTAAAACCGAATTACGAATTGATATATTCAAGAAAAATAGGGAATATTATAATGCCAGACGAAGTAAAGTATAACCTTCCGACGCAGGTCGTTTGTTTCCGTCGACTTTTCTGCTCAGAATTATTCTAATAACATTTGAAGAACGTAACTTTTGTCTGCGTACTTTAGATTAAAAAATTATATTAACTTTCCACAGCCCTTTTAACCCAAATTAACAATTACCGTCAAAAAGGCAAAATATTATTCTTTTCAATAATTTGTAACGCCACTTAACGCGTAAAGTAATCCTACTTTAAAAATTTCATTATCCTGTCGACATAAGTGTTCACGAAAAGTGCGGTTGACCCGGGCTGTTAAATTTACACATTTAGCTCATTCCCGGGTAACGACACCGTACAGGGTCATTACCGGGATAACACCTGGCTCGTTACGTCAGTTTGTGCTGGATTAACAGCTGGCTGGCTTATTATATTATGAAAAACTTTTGGAAAAAGTAGAATAGGTAATTTTAGATTGTCAAAAATAGTAACATTGCTGAGTTTCTTGCCAGTTCTTCTCGAAGTCGAAGTAGGTGGAACTTCAGTAGTTATAACCTTCATAACTGCTTTTAGGCCTAAGATGTCTTGTGTGATGATTGATTTGTCTTTGATTATTGACTTTTACATGTGACCTAAAAGAGCGATGAATATAAAAGTAAATGGGCTTTTGTGTAGAGGAAGACCGAAAAAGAAAGGGGTAGACTGTGTGAGGGATGATATGAATAAGAAGGGAGTGAATATTAGCTGATTGGAAGAAATATACATATAACGCCGACCCCACATTATTGAGAACAGGGCAGGCACATGATGATGATAATAACTATTGAATTTCACATATTTTTTATGCATTTAGATTTAAGACTATATCCGAGCATAGTTTAAATTTGACCTTTATAAGTGCCCTTCGTGGGCCTAAACTGAATAAATGGTTTTGAGTTTGAATTTTTCGAATGGTTTTCCAAAAATGAAGTACTTTGTCTTTTTAATGAATTCTTTGGTACAAAAAATTACCTAAGCTTTGTTTTCCCTGTGCTATACAGACTAAATAGTATGAAATTTAATCTAGAAGGTTACAAAAATAAACTCAAACAAAACTATTGTAAAACTGCAAACTGTATCGACAAGATCTGCATCGAGTTAAGCTCTTTAAAAGGTTGAAAAGTTTGACACCTCCAGCAGTTCTGGAGACTTACAAAGTTTATCGGAAAACCTATTTCCATTTAGAGCTTTTACTGACGTGGGAAAGTTTAACACAAAGGCAGGAAAGCTTTTGTGCACAAGTGAATGAAAATATTCTCTATGGGCGTTTTAAATTTTAGATTTTCGACTTACTGATGTGAAAAATTCATACAAGGCCTAATTAAGCTATGCCTTTCATTGACAAACTTCTTGAAGGTACTTTAGAATTACTAGTGCAGTCATTTAAAAAGATAGTAAATAAAACTTTGGGATTTATATTAGGTATACCGGAAAATTTAGAGGATTAATGAATTGGCTTGTCATGGTGTTACTTTGGCAATTTTATTTATATATTTTTTGGACCACAAAAATGAAAATGAAGTCTTTTTTTAAGAGCTTCATTAACGCCCACTATAGGGGCGAGAACCTCCCCAACGAGGGGGATTAAGGCCATGGTCCACCACTTGGCCTGTCTGTCAGCGCGTGTTAGCCAACTTCACACGCCTTTGACAGTTGACGTCTCAGACATGCTGATTCCTCACGATGTAGGTATTCCTACAACAAAAGTCAATGGTAAATACGTACGTAATTTTCTTTTTTTATTTATGACGGGATTGCGATTGACCTCAATCTCACCTGATGGTAAGTGAAGACGAAGCCAAAGACGGAGCTCGCTTTCCCGTTAGTAGCCAATTCACTTTTTTCTGAAAGAGACCCAAGTTGTAAGTTTCTGGGACCACAGACGAACCTTTGAGCATTGACCAACAGGAGTAAGTTTTGCTCTGCAAAATATTTCAGAAGCGTTCACAAATTAAGTCTGTAATTATCTTCTAACTTTAACTTAGAAGTCAATTATTTACGACTAAGTATCGATAATATGTATTTCACCTTAATTTATTGCTACTTGATAATTGTAATGTACCCTAATTTTGTATTACTACCTAAATCACCAATAAATTTCAATAAATCATTATTCTGTTTAACAACTTAAACTTCATGTTCTCGCAAACGCTAATCATGTAATAGCTTCAAAGCTCGCAATGCGATTATTAATTAGGGTGTAAAATAGACATTGTTAATTAACTGAAAGCTCAAGCTCATCTGCTGAAAGTTGCCTAATTACTAAATGGAATATGGGCTGGCACTTTGCCTAGGCTGCCCTTAGGGATTGTGTTGTATTATGGCTGCAAATTACTGACAATCATAAAAGCGAGTGGAGAAAAATTACAATAGAAATATCCTGGGACATTCTTTACACATGGCCATCTAATACCATACTAACCAGAGCTTGACCATGGAGATATATCTACACTACATGTAATACTTTTTCTCCTAAAGAAATACTTTTAAAAATATTTACACCTATAGTAGTATCACAATGTAATTAAATAAATAAATAAATATCCCGGGACATTCTTTACACACAGCCATCTGGTCCCAAACTAAGCAGAGCTTGTACTATGGAAATCAGATAACTGATATACTACACTTATTACTTTTTTTTTCTAAATAATCACTTATATAGATATTTACACCCAGCCACAGAACAAACAGACATGTTCACGCACACAAATGTTTGTCCTGGGTGGGAATCGAACCCGCGACCTTCGGTTTGGCAGTCAGAGCATTAACCACTAAGCCAATTGGCCTGTATCTCTCCTCAGTTGAGAAGTAGAAGAGCCCTTAGAGCTGAGTTCATCCGTGGAAGTACTAGCTTAATTTCCGCCGTGAATAAGTTATTGAACCATAGTCTTTTGGTTACCAAGTTAAGGGTGAAATTACAGGTACTTGAGATTTAGGACCTACAGCGGATTGAGGTACCCCTGGTGTTACAAATGTCCATTGGCAGCGCTGACCACTTACCATCAGATCGATTATCTGCCTGACTGTCGGCCAACAAGACAAAAAATTTAAAATTATGTATTTTGGGTATGTATATATAAGCAAAATAGAGTTCCTTTGACGCACCATCACCCCTATACTACTGAACATAAATATATCGTGATGAGACTGCTACCATTCGACGCGGAATTTTTCTTAGATGGTTATAAGCTATTTATTATAAATATATTTATATCGATAAACGCGGGTGAAACCTCGGAGGCCGCTGATTATATAGGTAATACCTATTTCTAATTAACTTTCCACGTTATATACCTAATAAAGTACCTAGCACAGATGTTCCTAGTACCATTAATGTAGCAATCGACGTTTCACTTCGGTCGGCTAACTCTCCGAGGAGGGATTAACGAGAAAAAGTGCTCACTTGGGTAGAAAAGGTTGGAAAATTCTTTCTACGTCGTTTGGCTATAAGGCTAGCAATTTGTGGATTACTTCAGGTACCTATTGAATCTCCTTGGATATTATTGCGACGCTTCGATATAAATGAGGATATAGGCTATATTCAATGTGGAAGTTAGAGTTCTTAATTCGGATGTTAAGCTTCAGTAACTTTAAATTTGACCTTCATAAGTGCCTTCCGAGGGCCTAAACTCAATAAATGGTTTTGAATTTTGTTTTTCTTTTAATTTTGAATATATTTTTTTATGTTCGGACACAAATAAATCCTTCATAAGTATACGGATTTTCAAAATTCTTTTTTGTTCGAAAGAGGTTTATCTGATAGGAACTAACCGCTAGTCTTAGTATTTTGACTATAGCTAAGTAATAATGACTAAATATAAAGATTTATTTAAATAATTAACTCTCAATTTACTGGACACCAAGTATTCCATTTAGATATCCTAAAAAAATAAATCCCAAAAAAAAATCAAAAGGAGTTCAAATCCTTTTGATATAAATATTTTATATTTTTACATAAAAAGTATAATCAATCATTTACGAGCGACAATGGAACAGCTGAGACTGCGGCATTTGATATCAGCTCGCAGGTTTTACGGCCACACACGATTTCGTGGTAACCACAAATAAAAGCTCCAAGGATCTTTTATTCATTGGCACTCGATGTTGAAGCTTTTTTATGAGATACTAAGTTAAGCCAACCGATATGCTTGTGTGGAATTGGCACTGGGAAAATATTATTTCATTATCGACCTTAAGTGGAGATCATATGGCACATTATGCTATAGCTAGTCTCTCTTGTCAAATATCTTTTTTTGAGAGGAGTTTCAATGTAGGTCATATCAAAAAACTAGATCAATCCAGCGGTTTTAGATCAAGGTCGAATATGAACTTTAGCAGTTATTCGTTTAAGCAGGTTTTCGGATAGCTAGAACAAAGTAGGAAAGGCTGAGACTTTGATGAATTAAATTTTAAAATGGCATGAAATCTCAATGGAGTAAAGTAGGTACTTAATTTACATGTCAAAATTAAAATGGAAAATGTTATCAAGCAGTGAAATAAAAAAAGGCTCTTACAAGTATTGACAGCTTAGAATATCATAAAATATCATTGAAAAATTTAGAATAAGTAATCGTAAGTAAACAAAACTATGTAGGAGTGCATATTTTCCAGTCTTACGAGGAAAAAAAGCTTTTTCAAGTTATACCAACACCACTCTTTTTAACGCTGTAAAACCACAGTTTATTTTCATTTCTGGCAACACTATTCGTCGTCACTTTATTACACACGCGGCGTCTCGTTCACATTGAATTATGCAAAGCGGTTCGCTCGACGGTTTTAATTTGAAAAAAGGTAAATTATGCGGCAGTGTTGCCAGCGGCGATATTAAAAAATGGGTATATTTTATAAGTGAAATTACTCGGTTAGCGTGTGAAACGTGAAATTAATTAATGTCCGGATGAACGCAGATTATATGACAGGCAAATGACGTTTCAGGAAATTTGAAACGACAGATGGTCGTGTTGAAATTGTCTAGCCTACTTTACTACTATGAATGTAAACGCCTCAGCGGATTTATATGAAACTTTGTACACACATAGACAATTTAACCCTTTAGAGTTCTCAAATGAAATAAAATAAAAATATTTTCGGTCAAATTGGCCTTCACAAGAATTTATGAATGCAGACTCTGATACACTTCTCTCTAGTTCATTTACCTAATCATACAATCTACCATTATATCAATAAATCAACTTTATTCCTATAGAAATAAAGATATTTTTTCTATGACATACTTGAACGTCAAAGGAGACTTGCCGTATAGTGCAAACATAACACATTTGATACTTTTGATCCCAAGAACTCATTAGAGGTTTTAGAAACTCTGGTAAAACCACGAGCCGGAAGCTACTTGCATTATTAAGGTAATTTCTACTAAAAGTGACTTTTACCTACAAAACAGGAAATTTTGAGCAGAAATCTTTATATAAATACGCGAAGAAAAAACTTTAGACCACTTCTTAAGCATACTGAAGTCACATAGGAGTATGAGATTTGGTATAAACTTAATATGGAGGAGGATTGCAGAAAGCTTAAAATATATGCTACTGTACTTAAGCTAAAACTAACGTTAAATCCTAAGATTTTCCAGTAAAGATTAACTAAGTTATAGCGGCAAATAACCGTACTTCTCTGTAATAATCATAAAAGGACTTTAACTGCATTCACTCGGTAAAACATAGGTTAGGTTAGTATGAATACTTATTTTACAAAATGATATTGGCAGATGTTAAGATTTACAAGTAATACCTAATATTACAACTATTTGGGCTTTTACAGACGTGATTATAATATATATTTCTAATACACGACATTAAATAAAAATTTATTTCGTTCATACTGCCAATGTCAAACGCAATGTGACGTACTTGTACACGCTTGCAGCAGCGTAATATAATAAAAAAAATACATATACGCAGTGAAGAGGAGCTCTATTCTTTTAACAAAATATTCTCAATAAACAATAACTTTAAAAAATATTGAATTACGGTCCAAACTCGACGCGTAGGCGACCACTAGCTCCTATTAACATATTTGCTAGTTAAAATAGGTCTTTAATAATTCCAGGATCCCCAAGGATAAGACCCTCTTGCCATTTTCTTATTTGGCTATAAGAAATAAATCATTAGCTTAATTATAACGACTCATTAGAACTTTAAACAAAATAACTTGTCGGCAAGGTAGCAGGCTTTACGACGTTGTAAAAGTTATGTGAAATTTTAATTAAGTTCTATATTAAATACGTTAGACAATGTTAGGTACAGGCTAGATTACATCGCATTACCTGGCTTACGTGTAGTATGTGGAATGATATTAAAATAGTCTTCCTCTATTATAGGCGATAAAATCAGTTTTAACTTGTGTAAAATTATAAATTTTCTTCCTTTATTAGGATAAAGAGTAGGTTAACTCGTTTTTGGCTATAAGATTGCTTCGCAAATATCTAAATCAGGAAATAAAGGAGGTGTAGGGGAGTTGACGTTAGCAAATATCTAAATCAGGAAAAAAGGAGGTGTAGGGGAGTTCACGTTATTAATATACATAAAGTAGAATAGTAAAATATAAAAATATAATTTTATAAATTTTACTTTTACATTATTTTACTGTTTATACAATATTTTTTTATTATTTTGAACTCCCCTACAGATCTACTCAAATACGTTGTACAATTATAATCAAGACTAATATTATAAATGCGAAATTTTGTGAGGATGAATGTATTCCACGCCAAAGTTTCATTTTATATTTACATATTTTTAACTTTAAACATTTACTATGTATACAAGTTTAATCATGAAAATCGGAGCGGGTCTCTCCTAATACAGGTTTTTTAAAAACTTAAAAGGAGAGTCCCAACCCATGTAATTACTGTACTTGTTATGTAATAAAGATATTTTGAATTTTTGAAGCAGCTAAATGGATTCATATGAAACTTGGAGCGAATAAAACCGCAGGGGTCAAGTTGTTCATAATTTGCTTATCGTTGCCCAGTGACAAGTCTTGTGAGTAAAATTATCTGGAACAGAAAATAAAACCTATGTGGGCCAAAATAATTATATCAATGGTAGATATACTAAGCTAAAGTGTTTGACTAAAAAAGAACGAAGCTAATTTCATTCCATAAATGAAAATATACAAACAAACAGAATAAGCTCATGTTTTGTTTTCTAATTTATTTCCACAAAAAAGAAGCTACATTCTGATTTCCCACGTTTAGCAAAACCCGGTTACACAGATTAATTTCTTCAGGGACTTCAGTGTGTTACATTATTTATTTCAATTTACCACCAAGTTGTACACTTGAGACGTATGAAAAATGTTGCTCGTATATGCTCTGTTTTAGGTCATTACTGTATTATGTTTGTTACTAGCTGTCCCCCGCGGTTTTACCCGCGTTCCCGTGGGATGTCTCATGTATTATGCATATAAACCTTCCTCTTCAATCGCTCTATCTATTAAAAAAACCGCATCAAAATCCGTTGCGTAGTTTTAAAGATTTAACTTAAACTTTGTTTTATACTATGTAGTGATAAATAAATATAATTGCGGCGTTCTTTACACACGGCCGTCTGAGCCCAAACTATGCAGAGCATTTACTATGGAAACCAGATAACAGATATACGACAAACCTACTTAATTGATTTTTTTTTTTAATAAGGTCTAAGAACTCACATATTTATTTATACCGCATACAGAAAAACAGACATGGATGGCAATGGAACCCACAAACTATGGCCTGGCAGTCAGAGTTTCTTACTTCCAAACCAATTGGACCTGGATTGTTTACATTTATTTGTATTTAACAATTATTTTCGCTATAGAAAAGTCTTATTCAACAATAATCGACTAGCTGAGAATCAATCCACTTCATCACTCATCTCGATATCAAAATGGCAATTTGAATTTTAATCATAACGCGTTTAGGTTCCAAATTGTTTCCCCCAGTGAATGAGTGGTGGACGAGACCTATTTCCAGAGAGACCTAGTTTTTTACACGCCTTTGAAAACTGGAGCTCTTCACCCACCTGAGGTTTCTATTGTCTGAAAGATACTACAAAAGGCTTAGGAACGTCTGTTTTACACCTACAAGTTTCATTTGATAAAGTGGATGGGAGGTAGGACACTTCTTCCTAAAGCTACACAATTCCAAGCTATATAGCCTATATTTTAATCTCAGGATACCTAAGTCACTTACCTCATAGAAATAAAAAAATGATATTGTGTTAAAATGTAACGTTGTTATAGTATTTTTCAAATAGCATGCGGTGGTGACACATGGCGTTTTATATGATTTCTCAATGGTTTATGTTTATTTCGACATAATAGGGGATACCGTAACAGAGCAAGGTCTCATGAAGCATTTAGTGTAGTATCTCAGAGTAATCAAGTGCTATTTCACAAGATACAGGTAAAAACCTTCTACTGTCACAACTCATCGGATGAGTTCACATAGGATGAGTCTTATCCTTTGTGAACAAGATTATATTTTTGGTTCTCAACTCAATTCAACAAAAAGCTCAACAAATGAAGAACAATCAACTCAAGGAGCTGACTTTGAAGAAGTTGCAGGAGAAACGGCAAACAGTCTAAAGAAACTAATTTATACGAAACTACTCTCAGCGCCATATTGCGGCCAAACTGCGGACTGGAAGCAACTATTCAAATGAGATAGAACCCGACGGAATAACTATTACGCTAATTGCAGTAGAACCTGACCTTTTCGACCCTGGAGGTTTTGTCGCGAAATTGTATAAGTTCTGTTGATTTACTTTTATCTGATTGAATGGAATAAAAGGTTTACCTACCTTTATTAAGATCTCTAATAATTTCAGCTACCTACCAAACAAAATGTCTCGTTTCTCAAATATTAAAAACTCAATTTAATAATATTAGGTTATTTAATTAAGGTAGCTGTAGAAATTATTTGCATCTTCTTTATTAGAGGTTCGAATCGTGAGTTATGGTTTTGAATTTATTAAAAAAGGCACTTTTAATTTCCCGAATTATCCAAGTTTTTCGGTCGACTTTTCTTATTCGGACTATTACGAACATTTAAATAAAAAATTGCCAAATTAGTCCAACAGTTCTGGTTGTGCTTACAAACGATCATTAATGTAGACATGCATCATTTATTAAAATAAAAGCCCTATCTTAATTATTTCTTCAGATTACTACCATTTTTTTGGAACGAAGTACCTTATCAGACAGTGAGGATGGGGCTAGGGGAAAAAAGTGTAAGATTTTTCCGTCAGGACCCCCCTTTTTATAGATCTATATCCATAGCGCATATTTGCACATTTGCCCATTCCTTCAATTCATCAGATGCTAGTAATTCATTTATTTGAATTTGTAGAAAAAAAATGGAAACTCATATATAAATAATAATTTACTACGGGAGGAACTTTGTTCCAGCCGAGTGTTTCACGACACTCACGCATATTTTTTTTATATATCTTCATTCTTAAATTGCCAGATCTATTCCCAGCAGAAAATGAAAAATGTCCTACACTAAACATATTATACATTCCAGCACATTGAAATGCAGAGTGTAATAAACGGGCCAGGATATTAATTAATAATCAAATGAATCCCATCAAGTGTACTAGCGCCTTATAACTAATTACGATTCGCTATCCACTGATGCGGCAAAACATGTTTCTGTGAACGAATTGTTCATGTAAGCGGTTAATTATTTGTTAATTGTTTCGCATGTTTCACATTAGGTATTCGGATTTATTGATTATGCACATTCATTATGTACACTTTAATAGCGTAGACTGGTTTTATTTTTATTAAGACTGACAAGTATACTCTCTAGTGATGGTAAGTGGCCACCGTCGCATATAGACCTTAGCAGCAGACTTTGAGGGACCTTCAAAGTACCCTGTTAGGTTCTAGTTTCCTCATGATGTTCCATTTGCCGAAAACTCAAGCTCATCATAGCTAGTTTTTTGATAACCAGTAGGTCCACCAGATGGTGAGTGATCACCGCCGCCTATGGACATTAGCAATACAATGGGCATCGCCAATGCGTTGTCGACCCTGGGACGTGAAGTTGTTAAATCTCATGTCCCTCTAATTTCAACAACACCCTTACATTTTTAACCGAAACTGTAACACAATTGCACTACTGCTTCACGGCGGATGGTGGTAGATACTTCCCCAGAAAAACTTTGCACTAAGAGCTCTACTACTTCTCTCTTAAAAATAAATAGAACAAGTAGAACCAAAATATTAATTTCATTAGGCATCAGACATTCGTTTCATTATTCATATAAGGTGCGGCATCAACCATTTCCGAGAAAACAGGTCCCTCGGGTTGGGAAAATAGAACCGGGCGTATTCTGAACTTTGACCGGGTTACACCTAAACAAAGAAGGGAGTTCAGCGCCCGAGGCTGACACCGAAGCATTGTGGTCTGACTAAAGTGGGATATTAGATAGAAAGATGAGCGTCAATTAATTCCTACAGGGTTTTAATAAGGCGCTAGAGGAACTCGCTACAAATGTTTACATAGGGAAGACTCTGATTCAGTATCACTACATAGTATAAAACAAAGGCGCTTTCTCTGTCCCTAAATCCCTATGTATGCTTAAATCTTTAAAACTACGTAACAGATTTTGATGCGTTTTTTTAATAGATTGAGTGATTGAAGGGGAAGGTTTGTATGTATAATACACGTGACATCCCACGGGAACGCGGGTAAAACCGCGTGGGGTAGCTAGTTTATTATAATAATAAGTTAAAACTGCTACTACTAAGGTTTCTACCTTAACAATCCTAAGCCATCATTAGATAATACAAAAAACAAATATCTAGTAACTAATTCCCCTGGATCTCCTTCACTGTCAATTTTCAAACAAGGAAACTCAACAGGAAATCGACACGCGTTTTGCTTCTACACGAGCATCTTCAGATCGTAAACGATTTATGTCCTTTTTTTTCGTTTTTAGTTTCAACCTTGTTTGTAATAGCTATACAAATGTGATTTAGACAAATAATATAACAAACGAAAACTGTATCTGATCTAACAATAACTAGGCAGTAACCCTACCCGGTTTCCTTTCCTTATTGCTCTTTGATATTTTACTAGGGTTTCTTTTTAACCAAATAAATTACCGTGCAAAAATTCAAGCCATTTAGAAAAAAAAATCGGCTAATATTATTTTTCTAAATATTGCGTGTAAGCTTTGATTAACATAAAATACATAAACATTAAAATCTCGGTAAATAATTCCGAAAAAACCTTTTTTAAAGTAGTAAGTTAGCCCAACATTTATTCTCACTATTTTGCATAATGCGACAGGCCAATTGGCTTGGTGGTTAACGCTCTGACTGCCAAACCGAAGGTCGCGGGTTCGATTCAGGACAAACATTTGTGTGCACGAACATGTCTGTTTGTTCTGTGTCTGGGTGTAAATATCTATATAAGTATGTATTTAGAAAAAAAAGTAGTATGTGTAGTATATCAGTTATCTGGTTTCCATAGTACAAGCTCTGCTTAGTTTGGGACCAGATGGCCGTGTGTAAAGAATATCCCAGGATATTCATAATCCCTTCATATATATCAACATACATATATTATGTATTAGAATTGTGATACATAGTCGCACAGTAAATCTAGTTACACTGTGACCTACAAATGTACGTGCCCTGTCCATCGAGGGTGGCTGAAATACTAATTAGCACGGGCTTCGTCAGCGCGACGCCATTTTGATATTAATTAATTTGCCAACACACTAATAAACTGCATTAGAGATACAATTTGTGACACTAATAGAAAATCAAGCTGCATATGACTACGTCATTATAAAATCCATTACACTGTACATTATGTTTAAAATATAGCTTAAAATAGAGCAGACAAAGGTCAGATTTGACAAATTAAACTATTTTAACTGGGGCCACTTATTCCTGATCTGTTTTGATACGCTTTCGGTATTTTTTTAGCCGCTGACGCCCTTAAAAATTCGTGACAGCATACCGGAATAGCCATTACTCCCCTGTGAAACGAACGCCAGTCAATCTATCAATAACTCCACCACAATGTCTACCACATCAATCTCAAAGAACCAATACGACCCCGATACACCCCTCAGCACTAACGAAGGCTGTACTAATTGCGAGCAACAAGTTAGACTCAGCATAAATTCACATTAACCCGGTTAGAACCGGTTACATCCGGTCCACTGGACGCAATTACCCTAGTTCCGGTGCAGGTACGGGCGTGTGACGGGCACGGTGCATCGCGGAAATTATGTCATGGAGCAATTAGAGGAGGTTCGATGCGGGATATTGAATTTCAAAAGCTCTCAGTACACGAGAACACTTTGTTCATACAGATTTTAATTTTTCCAGTATCAAAGATATTATTCTTAAAATAAGTAGGAAATACTGTTCTAATAAATTAAGTAAATAATTTATCAGAAATAACTTTAATTAAAAACAAGAAACGGGAGATGATTGTAATCAGTTCACTTAATAAGGCTTTGAAGTTTGAAATATTTTCAAGTCTTTTGTAAAAGCCATTTCTATCTTATAAACCAAGGCTTAAAACAAATTACAGCGAAGTCCAAGCAATTATTTCGTTCAGGCCCCTTCCTTTAAAGGTCAAAGTTTAAGTTAATTTCGGAAGTCAGCCATCAATTGAGAAGAAACGAAAACAAACTCAATTCTTACACTTTCTACTATTCAATACCATACTAAGTCAATAGAACTTTAGAAAATTGGTACTTTTCCTTGCAGCAGTAATTTATCCACTTTAAAAAAAGTATTTCATTTTTCAGGCTAAATTCCGATAAATAGGAACACATATTTGGTCTTCAATTTACGTAATGCCTCAACATCACCGCCATCAATAATATTAGAAATAATTTATCTAAAGAGTTGTAAATTCTCAACCGGAATGAAGTGTCCAATAAGGCTTAGTTATTGACAAATCATGAGAGGTATTGACCATATAAAATTATAGCAATATAAAATAAATTTTAACATAACCCGACACGAAATTAGGTACGTACTGTATTGAATTTTTAAACTTAAAGGATGTACATTTAAAACATTTAATCCCGTAGCAATTTCCAATTCTACGTATTCTTCCAAAAAGAAATTGCTATTCGACGCTAATCAGACGTAAAGGTCATCCTTAATTTGTTTAGAAATTCTGTCTCTAAGTTGAAGTGACGGTTACTCGAAGCGCTCGTGTTGTCTGCATAAAATATAAGAAGATGTCTGAAGGTTGAAAAGGGCTTGACAACCGATATGCCACTATCAGGGAAGGCGAAGTGAAAGTGTTTCTCTTAACAAAGAAATGTACCTATGAGATACAAGCTCTTTTTTGAGACAAGATAAATGAAATGAAGTTAAATAATACAATGTGTTTTCTCTGCAATAATATTTATTGGTAGAATCTACGGCATCACCGATGCGTTGTCAACCCGAAGTTGTCAAGTCTCATGTGCCTATAATTTCACCCTTGCCTATCTTAGCGAAACATACGTCTGCACGCGTGCACGCAGGATGTCCACCTGATGGTAAGTGGTCACCCGCCGCCTATGGACATTTGCAACACTAGGGACATCGCCAATGCGCTGTTAACCCTGAGACATGAAGTTGTTCTCATAAGCCTGTAATTTCACTCCCTTAACTTTCTAACCGAAACATGGTTCTACAAGCTCTATTTTTTTTAATTCGTCGATACTATATATACAAAAATGTTTGTCTGTATGTATATCAGTTACCTGGTTAGCCATACTACAAGCAGTACACTCTGCTTAACTTGGAATCAGGTAACAATGTATGAAGAATGTCTTGGGATATTTATTTATTATGTCTTTTATAGAATCGTAAACTATGCAACGAATTTTAATACAATTTCAGTAATAGATAGAGTAATACAAGAGGAAGGTTTATAACCAGGATTGGAAACGGGCAAAGCTGCAGGGCGCAGCTAGTACTATAATAAAAATTCTTATCCTCTTAGAGCCTAATTTAAAAGCCAGATAAGAAAATTGTTATTTGAAACGTTCTCGCTTTGTGTCGACGAAATTGGAACACTAAATATAATTATGAAAGATACGGCCGGCTCCAGTGCTTTGACCAAAATTAATATTATGTACCTTAGAGACAGCGGAGTTTTTGTCTTAGTTTTTTAATAATTCAACGAATTTCTTAGCCTAAAGGAAAGACTTGGTTCTTGATATCTTTTATTCATTGTTAGATGTTAGCCGGGAACATTTCAGTAATATTTCTGAGAGGTTGTAGTTGTATATACTAGCTGCCCCCCGTGGATTTACCCGCGTTACCAAGGGATGTTACTTTTTTTCGGAATAAAAAGAATACTATGTGTTATTTTAATTTATAATTTATATATGTGCCAAGTTTAAGTGTTCAGTAGTTGTTGCGTTAAAAAGTAACAAACATCAATTTTCACCAAATTTCGCATAAATATTACTAGGACTAGGATAGGACTAGCTTCAACTCCGCGGTTTCACCCGGGTCAAATTTTGTAAAAGTCAATCTCCCTGCACTGGCTACCTGTTTAAAATATCAGCAAGAAAGTTTCTGTCGTCTAGCCATTAACAAATCTTTCAAATTTATAATATTAATACGGACAGTACTTTCGTGTTAGCCGAAATCAAAAGAAAAAATGTCCTCAATTCGACGTTGTTTCAAGCTAAATAAAAAAAACTTTTAAGGACCTTGGCGGATACTCATGAAGAACCTAAATACGAAATTTAACATCGATTTAGAGGTCAGCCATTTACTAAATTACAATCACTTTATCTCTAAACAAGAGTAATGACCCTTTAACTCCTAAATACGACTCCCTCAATTGTTACTAAACAACGCTTCAAATGACAGACCCATCTCATAAGTAATTACATAAAATAATGACATTAAACACTTGACGGAAGATTAACTAACAATAAATAGTCATTCATCTGACAAGGTAAGACCCTTAGACGTGTTATTTCGTAATAAAACAATTGTCATATTATGTGATGGAACCTTAATTAAACCGCGTCTAGTTCAAGTTTATATACTGTTAATATTATTATTCATTTAATACAATTATTTGCTGTGCCCGCAGTTTCGCCCGCGTCAAAGATAGCGTTGATAACGAAAAACGTACGAGAAATAAAATTTTCTTTTCCTGTATTTTTAAATATTCGGTTCGGGAGTTAATCCCACAAATCAAAGATCATCGAAATCACTACAGCCGTTATTAAGTTAGAAGTAGTGTACCTAATACGACTTTGTCTTATATATTACTAGCTGTCCCCGCGGTTTCATCCACGTTTATTGATATCATACATATCATCTAGCTAAAGATCCGCGTCGAATGGTAGCAGTCCCATCCCGATATGTTCAGTAGTTTTGATGTGATGGTGCGTCAAAGGAACCCCATTTTGCTTATATACATTCAATAAATTATATCTTTTATAGAAGGATCTATTAGTTCATGGTTCGTTCGGAAGTACTACCACCGTACCCATTTTAGTGGAGCAGTAGTACACTTGCATGACTGTGTTTCGGTAAGAAAGGTAAGGGGGCCGGTGACATAACAGGCACATGAGACTTAACAACTTCACGTCTCAGGGTCGACAACGCATTGGCGATGCGCCTGGTGTTGCAAATGTCCATAGGCGGCGGTGACCACTTACTATAAGGCTATAACTTGCTTGTCGGGCTACTTTATTAATCTCGGGCAAGAGTTATGTTACGAAATAATTTTTAAGCAAGGAAACTATAATTTTATCTTACTTAAGGTACTATTATATGAAAACTAGTCTTAAAGTTAGTCCTACCGACTCGTTCGTTCGTGACATTCTTCAATATTTGTTTTTTTTATATTTCACAGCAGATAAAACCCTACGAATCCGTAATAAAGTTGAAAATTGTAAAATGCATTTTACTATTCATAAAACGCTATCCAATTAAAAACGTTTCGCTTTGATTTACGATTCAAAGCTCGAGACACCGCAGGAATATCAAATATCAGCAGAATGTCGAGATTTAAATTCATTTTTGGTTTCCTTTTTTAAAACGTGTCCGATGTTATTGTAATAGTATCTAAAATGGCTTTCATCCCGCGGCTTTACTCGCATTTTCCGAGGGATTTAATGTGTACCTGGATTATAACTTATTCTATGTTTCTTTAGTATGTACCTTTTAAATTGTGAAATATTCTTTTAAATCGTTGCTTCTATACTGGTTCCGGAGATTACCCTGCACATATAAACAAACTCTTTATAATATTATTATAGATATATATAGACAGAGAGAGTAGACATAGAAAAAAAATTAATTACACTTATAAATATTTAGGCGTGTAATAACATTTTCAGGAGAATCATCTTGAGTTAGGTATTGGAAGGAGAAAATGAACGTACTTCTAGACATAGAGCATTATTTTCCACTACAATAGTAACAAATAAATGCATACATCTGCGGTAGCCAAACCAATTTCGATCGAATTTCAAAGTAATTAAAATTAAATTTACGGAATTTCAAGAAATCAAGCTCGTCATATTTTTTTACACCAAGTAGCTGTCCTCCGTATTTTCCCTCGCGTGCCCGACATATTTAAATTTCCCCAGAATAAAAATGTGATACTTCAGGTAATAAACTATCTATGTGCAAAATTTCAACCAAATCCGTTAAGTAGTTTTTGCGTGAAAGTATAAACTCCATGAACCCATCCACCCTCACAAACTATGCTTTTATTATATAAGTTAAATAACTAGAAGTACAATATAAATAGAATCCCATCAACCAAAATCGCTCCTCATAAAAATATTTACATAACTCTACAAACACATGTTGGTTTGTGTAGTTCCACAATTTCCCTTATTACTTCCGGCCCCGCTGGGCCTCGCACAGAGCCTCCGAGGCACCGCAGGGGAAGTTTCTCAAACACCATTATAAACTAAACTTTTGTTTACGTTATATAAGCTATTGGCTTTAGTAGAGCTTTGGAAAAAGGTAGTTAACGATGGATTTCAGGATTAAAAAATTTTCAACTTTTGTTCACAAGCCCCCCGGTTTTTCCCGCGTTCCCGAGGGATGTTTAATTTTCCCGGGCTATAAAGTATCAATGTGCCAATGTTTCATCCAAATCCATGTAGTAGTTTGAGCGTGAAAAAGAAACAAACTTCCATACACTCACAAACATTCGTAAATATAATACTGGCTGTCTCTCGCGGTTTCACCCGCGTTCCCGAGGGATGTAACATTTTCCCGGCACAAAAAGTATTCTATGTGTTATTCCAAGGCATTTTCTATATATGTGCCAAGTTTCATCCAAATCCGTTTATTAGTTTTTGCGTGAAAGAGCAACAAACATTCATACATCCAAACATTTGTATTTATAATATTCGTAGGATTCATAGAAAAGGTTTATGACAGATATGTACATCTACAATCACCTTTCACCTTTAACAAAACCCTCAAAATTACTGTTTTGCTAATGTTTCCATTTTGCTTGTTGCAGGACTGCTATCATGGGACTCTGGCGAGCACCAGGTCGACTTGGAGAAGGAACTGGCCATCCTCACGGCGAAGGCACCCGATGGAGAGGAGGCCAGATATGGTGAGTTATAATCTTTACCGTATTGTAATAAGATTTGAAATCCCATGACATTTGGATTGTCATCATTTTCGAGTGAAGATACTTGATGATTACCTTTATTAGTTTGAATTATTTTAAGGGCAGATTTGGACTTAACAAGGAGGTTGGTTACAAAAAAGACAGATGGTGAGTTGGCTCAAAAAAAATGTACACAAACAATTATTTTATCTATACTTAGCGACAGGTTGAAAATTGGCCAAATTTTCCGAAATGAACTTAAATCTCGAAAAATATTGTTCTACGCCACACTAATATTACAAAGAGAAAATATTTGTCTTAGTTTTTCAATAAATAAAGTTTCTTGACTTGATTTAAATAATTATTATTGTCTATGTTCACTGAAACTTACAACTTGGGCCTCTTCAAGAAAAGAGTTAATAGGCGACTAACGGGAAAGCGAGCTCTATCTTCGGCCTCATCTTCACTTACCATCAGGTGAGATTGAGGTCAATCGCAATAGCGTCATAAATAAAAAAATAAAAAAAACACTATTAGAAAGCTACTTTATCCAGAAGTAACATAGGCTATATTATAGAATGTACTGGAAATAATAAATAGAGATAAAATTGAAAATTCAAAACCATTTATTCAGTTTAGGCCCTCGGAAGGCACTTATGAAGGTCATATTTAAAGTTACTGAAGCTATTCTTAGACCAGCAGTAAATTTACTTCTACGCGCAAGTATTAGGCCCACAATAGGCGCTATATTTAATGGACATTCGTTATTTATTTATTTAGTTTAGTTCACCTTTTATTTACACATCTAACACATTTTTACTTTCAACTGATTCGGAGTTAGCTGTCGGAAAATATCCAACGGACGATCATCATTGGACTAAGCCGATGTAGTAAAGAATTCTCAAAGAAAATCTTTCCAGACACTTTTATTCGTCTCCAAGCCGTCGCAAGTCACTTGGAAAACCCTTATTAGATATTTTACTTCGAAAATGTTTGTGTCGATAGCAATTTTATGGCGCCCTTTATTATTTTCGTTTGAGTGATTAGGTTGACATTATTGGTTATATATTTTTGTTTTTGTTTATGAGTTTTGTTTACGGACTTGAAAGTGATTTAATGCTGGTACGGAGGTATGTTTTTGGTAACAAACCTATCGATGTTATTTATTTTATTTTAGCGAAGCAGATAATTTGAGTACTTGAACAATTTGACGCTTATTTTCTTTATTTATTGTCATGATACAGTCTCCAATTTCACAATCATAATATTAGTAGGGGAGGATTAAAAACGTCGAAGCGACCTACTTTTTTGCAATTCTACAATACCGCCCTAACCTCAAGCAACACAACAAATCTTGCGACTAAATCCTTAATCTGTTGACTAATATTACAAAATAAACTTTATCCATTTATAATGTATAAAACCGCACTTAGGTATCTCATCTTCGCTAATTCCAGCGTTATTTTGGCAACATTTCATCCGGACTGGACGATATCTACGATTTGGCCTTAAAATCTCAACTTTACGGACATTTTACGCCGCTCTTTCCAGATAATCCACTTTCGGTTGAGTTAACTTGAAATTGAACCAGATTTTACGTGGATAAAATATGAAAACGGCTTCTTTTAATACAAGTATAAATAAGGTACTTATGAAAGAAAGTTTTAACGACACTGTCATTGCTTGTGAGAATATTTCTGGAACAAATCATTTCTTTGTCTGGTCACTGCCCTGATTTAAATGATGAGATCAGATTTCGAACATACTAACTTATAAGATTTATAAATTATAGCTGTCCCCCGCGGTTTTACCCGCGTTCCCGTGGGTTGTCACATGTATTATACATAAAAACCTTCCTCTTCAATCACTCAATCTATTAAAAAAAACCGCATCAAAATCCGTTGCGTAGTTTTAAAGATTTAAGCATACATAGGGATATAGGGACAGAGAAAGCGACTTTGTTTTATACTATGTAGTAATACGAAAAAAATGTTAGGTACAGTTATCTTAATCAATAAGCAAGAATAGCGATAAACTAGACAAAAATGCACGAACTCCCCGCGCTTAAGGCACAAACAACCGTAAGTCTTGTACTTTAAAATCCATTTTACTCTATCAAATAACAGTATTAGTGTACATATTGAATTATACAAAAAATATAAGTACACTTACAACAAACAAGTAAATTAAAACTCATAGATATCTGAAAATTGTCCCAGAAAAAAAAAAAACCAAATGATTCTTTTGCCAAGCCAAAAGCTCAAGCACCAGCTGCAAGACCTGTGACGTAAAATCCAGGTTAATCTTAGCTTTAGACTGACGTAACGAGCAGGTAGCACGTAATCAATCAACCGGGTAGACAGAGCTTGACGAATGATGTGAGTGGAAGATCAATGGTGCTTGCTAACAAGACATCGGCTTCAGGTTGAGCTAAATTACTGCAAGCCACTCTAGGTGTAAAGTATTGGCCGTAAAGTTCAATGAGAAATAGGCTATAAAATACAATGTCTAGATTTTATGATAGGAACCTACATAGTTTTATTAAACCATTAGCTACCGTGCCACGGTTTCTCTTGTCAGATCTAACGAAGTCCAGGATTATTATATACCCTATGTCACTAGGGAATAGTGCAGATTCCTATTACTGTTCGGAAGTGACTTACTACATTAAAACTTACAAACTTTACCTGTTTATAATATTAGTGTGTATTATAAAATTGCATTTAGAATGAAAGAAGTTTAGCTTAAAAAAAGCAGCTCCAGAATTATTACAAAAGAAAAGCAAGAAAATTATTTCGAAGAATACAGATCTAAAATATAGAGAAATAATTACAATTAGCAACCAAAAGGGTGCACGTCTAATAGTGACCTACTAATAACCTAGCTAGAAATTCACTTTGCAACTAACAGAACCGAGAAAACCATGTACATAATACTCCAAAATCTTGGTATCAACAGAAGCTAATAAGTAACAACGCCGAAACTGTTGAACACCAAACGACCTGTTCCCAGAAACTTGACAATTTAGCGCTTTGAGCAATTTCTGCGCTTCAGCGCTTTGGCGTGTTTTATCGCCAGATTCTGGTTCAGCGAACACGCTTTCGGCAAAATGACACAAATGTCAGTAAATAGGGCATAGTGTTGATATAATGAATCTGTAACCTTAAATCGATTTATGTTCTATTTATCAACGCAACGGGAAAAAGGCTAATGTTTCTGGATGATATAACATTGTTTCTAGTTCTCCAAGGTCTTAGGATGAAATAGGCTACGGCTTTAAGGCAAAGTTGTAAAAGAGTCATTGCTGAGTTTATATCCGACTCTTCTTATAAAAAAGAACCGCCCGAAACGAGGTAAGAGTCAGACTATTCATAAGTGCTTGTAAAGGCCTTTTTGAACAAAAAAATAATTTTCAAGAAAAGATCGGACTAAGCATACTGTTTTTCTACATTATGGACTAGTTGTATTGTACAAGTATTTTGCAAATATATTCAGGTGCTGATAAAACGTACTTAGGTACAGACGCGACCACTAGTTAAGAATAAATTAAAGACCCAACACTATGTTCTATAGCAGCTGCTACAGGCTTTGACTTCGGGACCACTTTGTATCGTCAACATTACTTCACCTGTACATTTTACCCCAACGGTACGTTCCGCTGTAAAAGATTACGTGAATTCGATTAAATGTAATCCCCTAAATATGTAACATTATCAAATGAAAATTTCTGAATGAGAATCCGGAATATGATTGAACTGATGCGGTATAGTGTTTATTCAACCAAACGCTCCAAATTAATTCTCGTTTGTAAATTTATTATATTATAGGAACTCCATGCTTGATTATTGAGGTCGATCGAATATTCAATTATATTTGTTGGTTGCGTTGCTGATATCATTTTGAATTTTGAAGTCTACCCATCTGTAGTACATATATTATATTGATTTAATCTAGAATTACTTCATTTTACATAGATTTTGCAGTTTTACCTGCACAGTACAATAACAAAATCATTTCATAGCGCCTTCTTATCCAAGTTTCATGTTACAATTGTTACGGTTGATTGTGAATCAGATTTTATAGAACTCTGAGAAATAAAATATCAATGACAAATCTGATAATCACCTTCTTATCTTCTTGCAGCGAATTATAGCTGCAACTTCAGTCTCTATCTATGCGACGTTCTGTATACGAAAGAGGGAGACAGATTCCGCTAAATCAATATGAATACTAGCGTAGATGTCTTCGCCATAAAGTACCCTGTTGATATTCCATCAAAACAAAACGCTCACAACTACCGAAACGAAACACCTAAAAGCAAACACAAACTCCGACACAAATGGAAATGGGATTACTAATCTCCAATGGAACCCGGCAATTGGACCGTCTACTGCCGATTGTGTCACACTTATCTATTATAGACCTCCATCTGGAAACTGGGAATTTGCTCGAGAACTGAATGGATTTAAGCAGTTTGAGAGCCGCTGACTCGCGGAGATACTTAAACCTTGAGAGCCATTGAGCTTTGCTCTCTTGGTACTTGTTCCTAGCTGTATTTGTTATTTGGCGATTAATTTTCATAGAACGCTGGAGTGGTTTGCTGGAGTGATCTCTGGAATTGAGTTACGTTTCAGCTCAATGCGCTTTCTTTTCTGCAGTTACTTTTAGCCCTTTCTATAGAAAATGTTTCTCAAATTTCAATATTGACCCCAAGTTAAAAGAACTGACAAAAAGTTACCCCTTTTTATTTAGGCCTCTCAGTATAATGTTCCTTTTAAGTCTTTGTAAACCCAGAAAGTTTCAGAACTTGATTATTCAAAGTTCTGATGGACTGATTTCGTCGAGCAACATTGGCAATTTATGCCTCAGGCGTTTTGTCAGTTTTACAAAATTTTAAACATTCATTCAGTTTGAAATCCCGAACTTATCTGAATTGTGGTCGGTTATACATTATCCTATAGGTACCTAAAGTCCGTTATACAACTGGGTACTATAGTGTTTATTTTGTTAATGTTTCAGTCGTTACGAAAGTCTATTGTTTACGCTAAAGAGCTTATGCGAAGGCCAGGCTCTTTGGTGCTTCTATTATATCCCATTTATAAAGCCAAAGCACCCTCCATTGTTCGCCGAATTTGTTTTTCTTTGTATCGGGGGTGAGACAGAACCCCTTTGTTCGTTTATACCATACAATATTTCACACTTTTTACTCTTTTCACCAGACGTTATGGGAATATGAAAGGATATTCATGAAGTTATGTTTGTTTATTTTTTTTAATACAAAAATTTATCATAAAGCATATTTTAAATGTTGGATGGTTCTTTGAATAAAAAGTGGATAAACGTGCACCGAAATATTTAAAATTTCCAGTCCACTGAACTCGATAGAATATTTTTCCAATATTCAGTACAGTATTGACGGCAGAATACTCTACGTGCTGCCAAAAAAAAGATATTGAACACGGTTCGCGAACGGCCTTTTTTTGCTACCAATTTTGTTTGTGATAAAACATGAATGTTCAGGGTTTTGTGTCGTGAAAATATCAATTAATTAACGTACGAAGCGGAGCGTGGACAGTAGCCTGACAATATTATTAAAAGCAATTAATCTTTTCGCATGACATAATAATACTCGTATGTCCACCATCAATACATGATGGATTAATAAATATAATTACTTTACAGAAAAACGTGATTTATTTAAACGTATTACAATTTCAAAAGGCACATATTAAACGTAATCGCAAGTCGATAAAGTTAACGACTATTCCGAGTATTCGATTAAGACTGAAATCAACTGAATGTTGGAGTGTGGCGGGGAATGACGGTGAATGGCGGCAAATGGAGGGTAGGCTTCAATAAACGACACAATGAGTCGCGTAATGTGTCGCCCTGGAAATGGCACCTTTTGTACAGTTGGTAACAAATGTTTTACATTTACTTGCGTGACTGTTTTTGCAGCTTTATTTGCGTTAAAATTATTGATGTAAGCAGAACATAACTTGGATGAATTCGTAATCTACTTAGCAATGTTAGTTTAGTTGATAATTAGGATAGAGCCGAATTTTTCGGTGATAAAAAATTTCGTATAGAAAGTGCACCACATTTAAATGATCCCTAAACTAAAACAGCTCTTTTCGAAAAGGTTACAATGGTGTTTTACCACATTGTCATGGTAAGTGATGATGTTGGCGAAAATGCTAATCATTACAAGCCTTGAAAGAAACTGGCTCTAAAGTGGAGTTGCCGGAACTCACGGCTGGGTGTTTGGCGGTAGAGTTTCAACTTTAGGGTACAGTCAGTTGGTTTCTACAAAGTACCCATCTTCCATGCTATGGTTTGTTCACGATATTTTCCTTTAATACAAGCCCCAGCTCATTATAGGATAACAATAATACCCAAGATAGCAGTTAACACAAGTGGAACATACAACCTTCCTGCTTATTACGTTATTAACAAGTTGCAATTCCAAGAAAATAATAAACTTTGACGTATTTGATGGAATAGCTCTTTCTAGAACATTTCCTGGAAATAAAATAATATTAGCTTGGAAAGTTATGGCCAGTCCACTGCTGCAGAACTGTACTGTTCAATGTTATTTGAAGTTGTGTAATGCGGACAGTGGATTAATAATTCTGTGTCAGCGAGGAGTAAAACGGAAAATATACTTTCATTATATCTTTTTTAATGTAAAAGCTGGAATTTTAGTTACATTTTTAATGCCATGGACTTGTTTTAGTACATTATTATAATATTAGCTAACTTTTGCTTAAATAACTTTGGACATTGGCTTTTTTCGAGCCACTCTTCTTGGATTTAAAGTAAAATTAACTTCAATTTTGAGATAATTTCTTTGGAAAATTAAAAGACGTAGATGCAATCTGATGAACGTAATTACGTCATGATTTCTGTTGGATTCATTTTATAGTTTTCAGATAGTGAGCCATTTTGAGGGTTTAGAGTTTGGGGATTTTTAGATCCGATCATAATGTATGTAATAGGAACTAACTATACGAAGACAATGCTTTTCTTGAGATTTTATCTTGTAGCCTTGCCAAAAGCATACAAAAGTACCTGCCTATATAATAAAAATAAATATTATATTACCAAATCGTCAAGACAGACAGACGAACAATACGGAGCGAGAAAGACCAGCTTATCTATGGAATAGCACACATCCATAGAGCATAATGATGTTATAATGAATCAGGAGTGCTATTCCCATAATCAAACCACAAAATACAGCCCGACTTTACAAATAAAGTAAGAATCATATTACCATTATTTACCCTTAAACCGTGATGATATAAATAATTCAGCCCCAGAGTAAACAGATAACGAGGAAAACACTTGACCCTGAGGAACAGGAAACACGTAACAGAACAAATGCTGCCAACATTACGAGGAAAGGAATATTTAATGTTACTCAGAAAGGTTCTAGCTTTCAAGAAATATACATAATATATTTTATGGTGTACATTATACTTAAGTTTGGGTTCATGGGGCAATTGGAGGTCAGAGTGGCTTCTGTATTAAGCAATGTGATTCTTAAATCCAAGCTATTAAGCCATATTATCACGAGATTATGATAGTAATATACCTAGACTAAAGTTTTTTATTTTATGGGGCAGGCAATCTATATTGCTGATGAGTAGGTGAATAAAGTCATAAAATTTTGCTGGCCGCAGATACTTTAATTCCTAGTCTAAAATATGCTTCAAAATATAGGATGTTATGTTGAGGTTACGTAGGTAATTTTTTTTAAAATAAAAATCTATTTTTTTGACATGAGTGTGAAGGTCGTGTTTTTTGATTAGTTGAAATAGAAAATACGCATATTTAATTTAAAACTATCAAGAAAGAATTGGTCAATTATAGTTACAGTAGACGGTACGTTAATAGAGACTATAGTAACGCGAGAAATATAGAGAAAAATATTTGAAAATTTCAATATCGGTTTGAACCAAATTCAGTTTCTTCCCCCGGACGACACTTATTAAGGTCAACGTTACTAAATCTAAGATAATCCTAGGCATCGATCCTAGAAATACAGCACCTAAATTATTTTCTTTAATTCCAGGCGAACGACTCATCCAATTTGCGACAGAAAACCTGGTGACGGAGATCCTGATCCACCCTCAGATGAACACGCTGATGCAGTGCATGCGCAACTTGCTCAGCTCATTCACAAGACATAGACACCTCGTGCATGCGGGGTACACATTTGCAGGCAACGGCTCCTGGATTATGCAGGTATAATATAATTCTTACAATTTTAAATAACAAAAGGTACACGCAAACAGTAGGTACATTATAATATTATACAGAATAATAAGATGGCGAGTTACTTCAATTAGTAGATACAAAAAACAAATGGGAAAGCATTTACAAAATCAAATTAACTCTCAAAATCCAGATAACAATAAAGATCAAACAAATTTGGATATAAAAGAAACAAACAATATAAATGAATTGTATAATGAATTGGTCATAAAAAAGATTTAAGAATGGGAAGATGATTGAAATTGTCAACGACATAAGTTAGATCATTGAGAGAATACGAGCTGTGTATGCTGGAGAAGTCGTGCAAAAAATCAAGTAGATCCTATACTCTTTTGTGTTCGATTGGATGCTTGGATAAGAATATTGGTTAATTTTTCCAGAAGGTATACAGATTATAGAGTACCAGATTATATAGAGTATTTAAATCAGTTATAATTTGTAATGGTATGGAAATATAGCAGTAATATCTACGGAAATGAATATTCAAATAGCCTAAACACCTTTTAATGACTAAATTGTCGAATTCCCAACATATTCAAGTACGTAATAGACTATCTACGGATTCAGTTAGCAAATACATTTAGACCTTCGTTGGAGTTAACATCGGCTAATGTTATTTACCGTAACCGGTGTTTAAATATTCAGGGAATTCAAAATGGCGGCGCTTTTAGGGCATCGCAAATTAAGGTTTAATTTTAGGGGAATTAGATTGCACGGTCCTGTTTCAGCCATTAATAGCACTTCTATGTTTGTAATTGGCGTCAGTTACTACTTATGACTCTTTTTAAAACACTGTAAATGTTGTTTTCTATATTTGTGAGTTTTGTGGCAGTGGCATGCCATAGTTGAGGCCTATGTCCAGCAGTGGACGGAGAAAGGCTGATGATGATGATATTTGTGAAACAAAAGAACAGGGACATACTGCACACACAATTATCAGTTCCAACTTAAACAGAGCTTTTATGGTACAACTGATACACTACTTATCAAATCATTATATCTACTTGTATACAAATTTACACCTGGACAGAGAACAAAACAGACATGCATACAAATGTACCTCCCCACCACGCCCTACTAACTACCTATGGTCCTTTCGAACAAAATATTGCCACCCATAAATTCTTTATTCATAAGTCTTTGATTTAAAACAAATAACACCTTGTTAGTATTTAAGAATCTTCTCTCAAGGCTTTAAGTGTTAAGTGCCTCCCTATTACCAAGATAAGATAGTCAATTTATACATGAATAAATGAAGAAGAATAGTACTCATCAATATGAATAAATAAAATTGTAATGTCTCCGTAATATGAAACGATATTTTTTTGCGAAAACTGATATTTATATGAAACCTAATATTAAATTATAGTTTTCATTTTATCGCGGAGAATAGGTACCAACGGTACGGTAGGTAGAAACCAAGGGGCGGAAGCTAGTATAATAGAATAACAACAGGCCAGTTGGCTTGGTGGTTAGCGACTCTGACTGCCAAACCGAAGGTCGCGGGTTCGATTCCCACCTAGGACAAACATTTGTGTGCATGAACATGTGTGTTTGTTCGGTCTGCATGTAAATATCTATATAAGTATGTATTTAGAAAAAAAAACGTAGTATATCAGCTATCTGGATTCCATAGTATAAGCTCTGCTTAGTTTGGGACCAGATGGCCGTGTGTAAAGAATGTCCCAGGATATTAATTATTATTACTACTATATTAGAAGAGATAAGGCAGTTTTTTTACGGCCGACCATCCTTTAAGTCAATAATAGTGTTCTCTCTCTTTGAGTAAGTAAAAAAAATGTGAAGTCACTCACACGTAACTCCAAAAGAGAAAGATAAAACTGATAAATTGATACCAAATTAAATTATGCGTCAAACAATATCGAATATCTCATCTATGGCTGTCAAATTATATTCCAAAACGCCTACAAGATCGAACATAGCAATATCACGCTCGACCTTAAAGCCAAGCCCGTGACACTGGAAACGTTGCTACTTCGACGCTTGACTGACACCGTGAGACACAATTACGTAAAAGGATAAGAAAAAAGAAAGAAATACACAAATTCGGGTCGGGACCTTGACGTGAAGAAGAGACAAAATGTTAAAGATAAACTGTCAGAATAAAAGATTCCCCTTTTAAATCTTAGTCTGTGCTTTTAGTTGCGAGTCGATGTTTTTGTAAGAGGGTTGTTTTTGTGAGTAGACTTTATATTTATTACTATGGATGGATTCAGGTTGTCTTGGATTTATTATATTATTAAAGCAAGTAAAGGTACTTTGTGATGTACTGAGTTCAATTTGGTGTAGCACGCCTATGATCCAAATTTTTAACCCTATTTGTAATTTTGACGACATTTTCAACGCACTTTTAGCCAGATTGGTTTCCAAAATCGTTAAAAAAAGTGTGAAATCGTATGCTTAGTAATAACGATGCGATACAACCCCCTTGGATGCAAACCACTCCTTTAAATAAGAGAGATAAATGCAGTACTCAATTAAAAGCCAATTTTTAATTTCCTCTCGTCACGCGTCTGATTCGCGACAAACTTAATGAACTCACAAATCGTTACTGCCAGTAACATTTTCGTTTCAGAATCGAATAATTAATCGATTCGGCATCATTCACCGATATAGCGCTTAATTACAGATTCATTGGTAAATGTTTGATCATTCTCTTTGATACGTTATTGGGTTTTATTATCTTTGAGAATAAAATATGTTAATATGGAGTTGTAAGGTTTTGTGGTAATAAATGTTAAAGTAATAAACATAGATAAATATCTTTTTAAAAACCGAATATTTCTTGAATAATTATTGAACATTATAAATACTGACAACTGAAATAATTTTAAATTTAAAAAGCCTATTTCGAACCTGATGTAAGAGACCTACCCTTCAGATATGTTTGATTTATTGCATATACGCATTTATATATGTTACAATAGCTGCATTTGCAATATGAAAATTTCTATCAATTTAGAGGTTATATTAATTATAAGCTGCCTTTCGACATGTAATAAGGGCCGTACAATGTTCAACGGTTGTTCGCTTGTTGACAATTTTATTTGCTGTTTACCTACATTGTTAAAAAAATTAAATAAAAAAAATTGTATGACATTTAGTTTTATCTAACATTATTATAATTTAACATCTCTAACTTTCGCCGTTCCGTACGATCCATGAATGATCTACCGAAATTTTAAACTTGTATTTCTCATAGTAAGTGAATTGTATTCTGTTTTTGAATAAAATTATGGTTTATGAAATAAATGTCTTAAACCATATAAGCTGATATTTGAGACTATAAACAAGGCTAAAGGATACTCACGTTTAAAATCCAAGACCTGGCGTCGAAGTTCTGAGTTTCACTACAGCCAAACATTCGCGGTACAAAATCGTCAAAAAATTGTTATAAAAACACATAAATCACGCACTAATGACACACACAAAAATGGCCAAGAACTATTTTCTAGATAGCTTCAGTATTTCAGAAATAAAATATTGAACATCTAGAAAAAGCGCGGCAGCACTTCGCGTGATGTTTTTTTTTATTCGTATACTCTATGGCAGAGCAAAGAGCAATGTACTTTTTCATCCCATCTATTCGAAAAGGATAACTTGGTTCGCCTTTAAGTGCACCCAAAGGTGGTGTTTTCTATAAGAAACCTTTAGCGGGCAGTAATGAGTTTTTAATCCTCTTTATAAGTGCGCCGCAATTATCTTTGCCGCGCACTTTTTGAATTTATAACATCTTAGTGTTCAGCGCCAAAGAAATCAATAAATTTTCATAATTGCGAAAATGTCTCAAATGTAAATATACATTTTTTGTTGTTTTATTATTAGATACTATTTAATTTCAATTTAGTTGTTACTCTATGTTTTATTAAATAATAATATTACAATAATATATGAGGCGCATTTTCTCATAGATAGTGATGAAAAGTATAGTGTATCACTCGGGTGCAAAATATTTTTGTCTCTTTGTCTTGTACTTTGAATCCCTCGCTACGCTCGGGATTCTACTCTAGACTTCGCTCTGGATTAAAAAAAACGCCCTCACCGTAAAAATATTATTTTGCTCCCTTATGATACAATCTACTATTCCCGCACTCTGCCTAACGTGTGTGAGCATCAAATATGAGGCTTTTTGGTTTGAAAGGTGTTGCAGGACTCAAATAAAAATTGTAATGCACGAATATAGCACCACAAAGAGGTAGGTACTATAGAAATAAATCTTTACCTACTCCGCAAAATTTATTACTTAAAACTGGCGCCAAATAGGTATAAATCATAATTTGAATTTAGAAATCCAGCTCTGCTTTTTTACTCTCTGATAATTATAAAATGCTAAATTCCACTATGGTGTCACTATATTTTGATCTTAGGGACAAAGATCTAGAACGTATCCTATCTTGTTGCCATATTTCATTTAAATCCTTTTAGAACTTACACTATTCGTAAGATAGAGCATTATAAATAAATAAATAAATGGAAAATAATATGTGGAACTGCAGATTAATCTATTTTTAATTTCCGGTCTATTGTCGAGGTTATGACGTTGGCAGGAAATGCACCTGTTCATTTCATGCCCTGATTTTCCAGATTTCGATATTTAAGACACCTGTCAATTTGATGCTCCGCCATTTTGTAATTCATATACAGGAGATAAACGCTGGAACTACTGTTCCGATTTTGAATATTTTTCACCAGACAACTACACTAATGCCGACTAAAAAGTTCTTTTATCCCGGGACAATATGTGTTCCCCGGGGAACTGGCACAACCTCTGAACAGAAGTTGTGTTTCGTAATTAGATTATAATTAAAACTACCTATACGTTCCTAGACCAGATTAACTAGTAAAGTTCTGATAAAATATACACTGAAAGTGATTAAATTGTAGTTACAGGATGGGCTCGGTAACCCTCAAAATTAATGTAAATACAAACAGTACGCTACGATAAACGTATGAAGTAATTAAGTTTTTAATTAAAAGCGAGCGGTTTCAAATAAAACTTTAAAATAAATATCACTGACTGTACTCGCACACAACTTTATAGTTAACATAAATATTGTAATAATTTTATATTAAATTAATCTAATACATACAAATTTATGATTATTATTTGTTCGTCTGTAATGTGTTCCTAATTTCCTAAAACAATCATTCGATGCGCAGTTATAGCTCCTCATCTGAAAATATTTCTAAAGAATAATAAAAAAAAACCTTGAAATACCTAGTATCCATTTTTTTTATTATTTTATTCGTTTTTATATTCAACTAAGTGGTAAACATTTCAGTTTGCTGTTTTTGTAATAAAACACCAACACGCAGTCGCTAAATAGATTAATTATAATACTAGCTGTCCCCCGCGGTTTCACTCGCGTTCCCGAGAGATGTAACATTTTTCCGGCACAAAAAGTATCCTATGTTACTTCTAGTACTTACAAAAACATGTGTAGAAAGTTTTATGATGATTGGTTGAGTAGTTTTCGCGTGAAAGCGTCACAAACAAACTTACAAAAGTACAGCAAAACAATACTCTATTCCTTACGTCTGGGGGCCATGGGATTTTGGACTTTAATCTGTATTCAATTGTGCCATTGTGTGTGTGCAGTTTATATTTGAAGCCGCGCCCATCAAGGTGTGTGCAGGGAGCGAAGCGCGCGGCTACTAAACTGAAAAAAAAAAAAAAATCTGTATGCCACTAAAGTCAATATCATCACTTAATAAAATATTTACTTGTCTACTAATATTTTTGAATAAACACACTCCCTCTGTACTGAGGGTAAGTGTGTTTCAAATCTTACAAAAATTAATATACTAATGACAACAATTGACCTGAAGCTCCTTAGCTCCTTTAGTGCTTATTGGATTGGTTATTATTGTTGGAGATTGTTGGGTGTTGTTGTTGGTATTGTTGAATTCTCTGTCTAGATATTAACCATTTTGTATTTAGAATAAAAAACAGTAATATATCAGTTATCTGGTATCCATGGCGGTGGTGACCACTTACCATCAGGTGAACCGTCTGATTGTTTGTCAATTCAAATAGCAACAAGCACTTATGAATAGTCAAACTCTAATACCGGTTTGGAAGGTTGTTTTTTACTGAGAAGAGCCGGCATTAAACTCAACAATTACTCTTTTTAAAAACGATCTTAGATTTATAACAAAATATTTATTTAGTCTCACTGACAAAACCTGTGTGTTATCGCAGAAGTGAACAATTGTTAAACAATAATAATATGAGTATCTAATAATACAAACAAATTAAAGCTGACCAGCCCCCACAAGCAGCACCTGTTCACAAGCATGACGCATGTGGCAGCCATCGCCCTCCTCACCATACTGTAGGGAAGTGAGCAACCCGTTGGCTCCTGTCGTATAAAAAACTTACATTGATCATCCCTTGTTACAGGACGGAACATTTTCCCTATCTGACTTCACGGACGCTTACCAAGAGAATGAGGTTCAGCGCGTCATCCGCGCCTACGAAAACTCCATCTCCATCGACGTGCACTGCACGACCAACGGCGGCGGCGAGTGGGCCAAGCTCCCCGAGATGCCCTTCGTCAAACACTGCAAGATTAGGGTCAACCCCACTGATGTGTTGGACCCCGGCTCACAGGCCATCAAGGATTTTGTCTGTGAGTACATTACTGGCTTAATATTAGAATAGAACAGATTATTTTACAGCTATTATATTTAATCACTAGCTAGTGTTCTTACCTGCGTTTACTCGAGAATAGTCTAGCTTTCTGTCAGTGAAAGATTTTTTTTAAATAGTTACAGTGGTTGCTAAGAATACCCTACATACACACAAACTCACAAAATTCGCACTCACTCTTTAATATTAGTTACGTTTGGCTAATTAACGCTGTTTACGAGTATATGTGAGCCTCGTTTCAGAAAAATCTTAACAGTGGTAAGGTAAACTGACTGCCAAGCTATAGGTCGTGGGTTCGATTCCCATCTTAGACAAACATATACATGAGCATGTCTGTTTATGCTTAGAGGTACAGCATAAGATAATGTACTTCACACCCATATTCTCCGAAAACGTAGGCAGACGAACTGAGACCTACTTTATCACCGAAGATAGCCATCTCTCGGCCACCTTACCAACCCCATCATTATTATTAGGTAATAATTTCTGAAAATGTCACTTATATTTTTTACCAGTATATCAATTATCTGGTTACCCTATGGTGGTATAAACTCCTTAGTTCGGGATCAGATGACCCTGAGCATATTACGCTGCTTGTTAGGAAATATGCTGGAATATCCTTAGAGGCAAGTTAGAACCTTTGCTATCTACCCGGCATATTGATCATTGTATCTCTGGTATTTCTCGAGAAACGACCTAAAACTCCAAGATTATCTTTTAGTAAATTAGATTGTACCTTTCAATCAATCTGTCCATGAAATTCTGGATCCTTGTAATTACAAGAAGTCTGCCGTTTGTTGGATAGGATTAGCAAGATTAGATTAAAGTGTATCTGGAAATAGATAACTCGGATTGTCTCTGGAGACGGACAGATTTGATTGGCTACTTACTGGTCGGTTAGAATTGTATTCAATCTATCTAATAATATTACGAAGTGACTATTTCTTACTGTATGTTTGTCTAGTTATAGTTAAATAGATTTTGAAGCTGTTCCCTATCGTGTAGAGCTTCTTTTGGAAGCTATAGGTGTTTAATTAATTTATATAATCCCTCTTAGATTTGCAGCTAAAGATAATTGAAAAAAAAATGAGACAAATTTAAAGTCCTTTTATACCGTAACTAATAATACTACTACAATAGAGCAGCCTGAGATTGAGCCAGTTATAATTCAAATTGTAATGTAAGTATTTGCATTTTAGAAGTGTCAGTAATGTATGTAGTTCGCTCGGGGTAACTTTGTACCTATTACTATTTCGGCTAGAGAGGTCTCTCGGTCGACAACGAATTTACGATGCTCCAGGTGTTGCAAATGTCTATGGGCGACGGTGACCACTTACCATGAGGTTTTTACAATTGGATTTTTGTTTTGGATTAACTATTTCATTTATTTGCATTTCAAATGTCCATTTCTTTTTATTATTTACTTTCCCTTTCACCACACAAGACAAGTGTGGTAACACTAAAGAAATATTATGTAATAAATCTAATATCGTTTTTAAAAAGGGTAAAAACTAAGTAATTTTTTGTCTCTTCCCTGTAAAAAACCTTCAGAACCGATAATCAGATTATACATAAGTATTTGTTGCTTATTTAAATACAATTACTTCCCTTTCATTTCAAATCCAGGTGTCAATATCAAAGTAACCTCAAAATAAATCTATCAAATTATTTCACGAAGTCGCTAATTGCCAACAAGTCTGATGAATAAATGATTCAGAAAGTCTGAACTGGGTCACTCCATCGCCAGAACTGACCAATAGATACTCTACTTCGAGAGGATTCTATTTGTAGGGCTTTTGAATCTCGTTTGAAACGTGAGGTACGAATAGGCTTTTAAAGCACGAGGTGCGTTTATTCATAGTATAATGTTGTATTCACGTTTTATATTAGTTTAGACCTAAGGGTTTTAAGTATTTCTTTGTCGACTTGAAAGGGCAATAATAAATATTGGGCCAGTTGGTTTAGTGACTAGAGGCCCTGACTGCCGCGCCATATGTCGTAAGTTTTAATCCCAATATGGGCAAAAATTTGTGATTCTTTTCATGTATTAAACATTTTTCCTTGATTATAAACCAGAACTAAATACTAAAACAAAGGAGTACATAAGTCAGTAATTTATTTACTCTTATGTATGTACCTATGTACTTAGATGTAATGTATATTATGCATACATACATGCATATAATTTGAGTTTATAATAATCATAAGTGAGTTACTAAGAGTAATGTAGTCGATTTTTTTTTCTTTTTATATTTAGTATTACATTAAATATTAACTTCATTCGAAGAGAAAAATTCTGTTATAATCATATAATTAGATTTTATATAACTATATATTAACTTATTTACCCGCATCTCTTTCCCCCTCCCCCGTTCACCTCTAACTATTAAAAAAACCGCATAAAAATCCATTGCGTAGTTTTAAAGATTGAAGCATACATAGGGATATAGGGACAGAGAAAGCGACTTTGTTTTATACTATGCAGTGATAACTAAAACAGAACCTTAAGCAACAAAAATATCGCCCATCCAATCAACTACAACAATATAACATAATACGAAATCTAAAAGCAAAACCGCATTGTGTAACAAAGATTATATTTGCATATCACAGCACCGAGGAGTCCCAGAGTTCCCTAATTTAATATTTCCCTAATTTCAGCGCGGATAGCTCTCTAGTGTAGTAATTCGAATACCCATTCAACATGTTTGCTAACGATGCCACTTGTGTCGGCTAACTTGTGTAGGTTGCCAACGCTTCTGGCTAATTGGGAGTCTAAATTGGCTACAGTATAGGACGGCTGTAGGATTCACGTTTTACTCTCACTGTTATAAATTATTGAATCATCATTATTAATATTGAAGATATGTTGGAAACTTATATATAATTTATTATACACATAATAAAAAGTTTGCGTTCATTTTGGATAATTTAAGATTGAGATCTATTTATTATTATTATTTAGAAATTTAAGATTTATGATTAAGATAATCTAACATAAGCCCAACATAATATAGTATAATTTTGTATTTTTTAACTATGAACCAATACAAAACCACTCAATCAAAAATTTTTCACTGCTTCCAAGTAAACGCAAAATGTTTTTGTTGTGTGTATCTAGATCTCGAGGTGTAAAGACAAATACTCACAAATTTATTATAGCAATATTTTAGAGAAAGATTATACAAAAACAAATATCTAGTAACTGATTCCGCTGGATCTCCTTCTCTGTCAAATCCCAAACAAGGAAACTCAACAGGATAGCTACTAAATATTTGTTTTTGTATAATCTTACAATGGATTTCAGCAAGGTCACGCCTGAGTCAATTAGTTAGCTTAGAGAAAAAAAAAATCTATGGACCTTCTTCAGACACGGCCATCTGATCTCAAAGCAGAGCTTGTACTATGGCAAGCAAATAACTGAACGTCATAATAATAATATAATACAAAATCCGTACTTATATAGAGAACAGACAGACATTCTCAAGGTCACAACTTTGTCCTGGATGGGAACCAAACCTACTACCAGCATAAGGGTAACTAACACCCCACTTACCTGTCAAAAAATAAATACAATCCAAATTTTCACATACCTACATTTATCTTCAAGCCCTGTAAATTCTAGACACCCTAGTTATGCTAAATTTACACACAGCAGTACAATTCAGTTCGTCAGAAGCTAGTTTGTCGCTCGGCAACAAACCAGTCAACGAATACGTTATAACTTACAATGCACCAAACTACCAACTTCGTCCTCTGTAACAATGAGCTTAGCTATTGAGCTTTTCTAAAGAACGGGGAAAATGGAAGCTTAACTTCAAACTCCGTTTTTTAAAAGTTTGCGGAATGTTCAAGTTAAAAAGCGTAATTTTAGAGAGCTTATATAATGGGACTTGGATGAGCTTAAAGCTCTTAGGTGAAAAAATACTTTGTTAGAGCGTTTTATATTTCAGTATAAAAGATTATTTTAAAGGTATCATACTTGTTTTGGTATTCGAGTGGTTTAGAGCTCGGCTAGACCCTCGCCGGTCTTCGGTTTGAGTCCCGAGTCAAGCAAGGTAGAATTAAAGTTTTTTTATTTGAATTAAAAAATATCCTCAGTAGAATATCGATTTCAATAACGAGATATCTGCCTACCTCTCCAGGGATCGTAGGCGAGAAGATATCTAAGATATAACTTCTCTGTGTAAATTCAAAAATTCAAAACCATTTACTCATTTTAATCCAGCGAAGGAAACTTATGAAGGTCAAATTTAAAGTTACTGAAGCTACTAATTATGACGGCTTTCAGTATTGAAAACCCTGCCTACCCCTTACGGGGATAATAGGCGTGAATACGGTAGAAAAGCTTCAGCCTATATAGCAGGTTACGTAATTCTATAAACAAAAGTAGGCTACAGACTTTGCGTGACGGAAAAAAATAAAATTTAGTGCCTTATTTGTGTAACACGGCAAGATATTTTTGAGTTATGGAGGAAATGTCGGCCTAAGCAGAATATATTATACTAACGCTGTGGGAACTAGCGAATAGGGGTAGGTAAAGTACCTAAAGCTAATAAATAGTCCTTCTAATATTATAAATGCGAAAGTTTGTATGTGTGGATGTTAGCTACTCCGTCACGCAAAAACTACCAAACGGACACTTGGCACATAGATAGAGCATATCCTGGACTATATATATAGGCTACTTTTTATCCCGGAAAACGGTGACATAAAAAATAAATATCCCGGGACATTCCTTACACACGGCCGTCTGATGCCAAACTAAGCAAATCATGTACTATATCATCAATCATCATCTAGATCATAATCAAGTACTATGGAGGCCAGATAAGTGATATCCTATTTTTTCTTTTAAATATATACATAAATTAGATATATAAACTCAGACACAAAACATACAGACACTATTACGGCAGCTGTCCTTACAAAACTTTGTAAACTTACCACTTTCAACCACCTTCAACCACATTTTGTTAAAACACATCTATGACATCTATCCAATCAAAAAACGATCCAATAGGTACATCCTTCTATATACAATCGCACCAAACCAACAAAACTAAAAAACTTTCGCTTCCATTTTAGATTACACGCGTCCCAATCCAATATTTGTTTGCAAATATAATAAAAAAACTCGCATGAAATACTCTCAGTTGATACACTGTAACGACCTGTATGATAACCTGTACATTCAGTGTACAGCCTGTACAAATACTGTACTGTAGAGCGGGAGTTAATTTGACGCTCAAAAGTTGCAAATTGTTCGTAACACAAAAGTTGGACGTTTGTGAAACTGTCTGAAATGTGTGCGGTTGATTGGTGTTCAAGTCACAAGCGGTAGCGTCAGCGACCAAATACTCTAACAAGGAAAATGTGCAGTCACATTGTTAAAATAATTATAATAGTGTATCAACTTTAATTACTTCTTTCCTTAAAGTAAGTACCGAGTTAAAGAAACTATTAGTGTTATAAATTCCTCATCCAATACTAGCTTTCCCTCGTGGTTTACCCGCATTCCTGTGATAAAATGTAGCCTTTGGTCTACTCCATATTAGCGAAATGGGTGTGCCAAATTTCAGCAAAATCCGCTTAGTCGTTTAACCCTCAAAGCGTAACAAATACCAATAATAAATAATAATTCCGCCCTATTAATAGTAAAAGTATATTTTAGTGACAAATTACAAAGACAGAAAGAATATTTCAAAAGGTAGCAAACAAGCTGACAGCCCGCCTGATAGTAAACGGTCACCGCAGCATATGGACGCTTGTAACAACGCTGCAACGTGGGCATCACTCGCGCGTTGCCATCCCTGCAAAAATCTCTTCACACCCTTCTTGAATCTTATGCCTTTATTTCTCGGGTTTCTTAACCGCCACTCTCTTTACACTCGGGCCCAGCACAAGTTTAAGGTAATTTCACAAGTTCCCAATGCGTTGAAACTTCCACATCGCGGAGTGCGGCAAACTTGTGATGTTTCACATCGCATTTTGTGTTCCAATCAGCTTCAGTTACCTGCTGTATTTGTAATTACACAAACTACACCAAGTTCTAGAGTACCTAGTCATATTGATAAATCGAATTCTAATTCATCATCTACGCTGACAGGGTCTCTAACCACCGAGCCAAAGGCCCCTCAACACTCATGCAATAGCCATTGACAATCTGATGAATTATTGCTATCAAAAATATCTAGGCTTTCAAAATTCGCAACCATTTATTCAGTTTAGGCCCTCGGAAGGCACTTATGAAGGTCAAATTTAAAGTTACTGAAGCTACTACCGGTTCGGAAGTCAGTCTTCAACTGAGAAGAACCGTTAATCTTGATACCCCTACTAATATTATAAATGTGAATGTAAGTTTACATGTTACGCTTTCACGCGAAAACTACTTTACCGATCATCGTGAAACTTTGTAGGTACACATATTCTTGGAGCTATTCAAATTAACATAGGATACTTTTTGTTCCGGAAAAATGTTATATCCCTCGGGAACGTGGGTGAAACCGCGGGGGACAGCTAGTCTTCTATATAAGGAAAATTAGGTTCCTTTGACGCATTCAAAACTACTGAACATATAGGGATGGGACTGCTACCATTCGACGCAGAATTTTTCTTAGATGCTTATAGGCTATATATGATATCGATAAACGCCAATATGTATATAAAAAAAAGTATGTAGTATATCAGCTCTCTGGATTATATAGTACAAGCTCTGCTTAGTTCAGGATCAGATGACCGTGTTTAAAAAATGTCCCGATATATTTTTTTTTTATATCACAAGTTAATAATGTTAGATTAAAGTGAAGCCTACATACTCGGAACTTTAGAAGCGATGCGATATGTGAACTTAAGTACAGGCAATTTCAACTTGAAAACAAGTTTAAACTGGTATTAGGAACTTGAAACCACTTGTTATGTAACTTATGTACATGTAAGTTGGTTGTAAGTTACAACATTCTGTGTAATTACGTCTTTATATAGACGGATATGGAGAAAAGGTATCTGAAATCCGGTTTCATAGCACAAGATCTGCTTAGTTTGGATCAGATGGCCGTGTCTAAAGAACGTCCTGGGATATTTTTTTTAGTTATGTGTATATATAAGTGTATATAGTGTATATAGGTACCTATATAGAAAAAAAAATGTAGTATATCAGCTGATTGCCATAGTAGAGCCCTTTTAATTAGAATCTGATAAATGTGTGAAGATCCAAGATATTTATTTATTTTATCAGTAGTTGATTCACTGAGAGAAAGAGAAGAAAAATCAAGATATATTGAAAATTCTCACAGAATGTTTGGTTACAATTACTTAAGTTCATATGCTAAAACCACCTATATAATAATAGCCTCTAAGTTCATATTTAATCCGACAACAGAAATATCTTTCAAGATTTCTGAAAGTAACGCGGTAATAGACTAAAGAAATCCATATTCCCAAAGTGTTATTAACTTATATATTTTTTATTTACTGCATAAACAAAGTATTATATTATCAAGCTGTTATACCCAGATGTAACGTTAAGAAGTCTGCTACTACTCGTGAAATAATCTCAAATTAGGGACAGAAACAAATGGAAGCGAGAACAAAGTTGACAACCGACGGTGATGGTGCTCGAGAGATGCGAAATTCACATTTTTATTATGATGAATGCCTGGGGAGCGAGTAAACTTTCTTTTATATCTGAAATTCGTTTATATACCGCCAGTTTTCGCGAAGGAAAATAATCTAGACTTGAAACAAAGATGTTATGAGGTGAAAGTAATCATGAAACGAAGCCAGAAGATATTTATTTGCACAAATTATGGTACATTTATGGTGGTCAATTCTTAATGAAATGGAACACACATACTTTGCCATATTACTTGGCATGCAAAATATTAAATTCATTACAAATAAACATTTAAAACTAAAATTATTAGACACAGATTCTACACAAAATATGTTGTAGCGTATGACACATTTCGGTAAATAATAACAATAATTTCAAACCACTAACGAATATAAATCCCAAATGAAGCAAAGTATTTGAAGATGACTCGGTTATTTAAGTTTAGATTGAAAAATTCCGGGACATTCTTTACACACGGCCGTCTGATCCCAAACTAAGCTGAACTATTGTATTTTCTTTTAAATACTTATGATTATATCGATATTTACACCCTGAAATACAAGGAAAAGCGGTTCACCCGCGTTCCCGAGGGAAATAACATTTTTCTGGCTGAAAAAGTATCCTATGTTACTTCTAATACCTCCAAGAATATGTGTACAAAGTTTCATGATGATCGGTTAAGTAGTTTTCGCGTGTAAGTGTAACAAACAAACTTACATTCACATTAATAATATTAGTAGGGATATTCACGCCCATTCTCACTAATGAGTCTCAGTCACAACACCTACATTCTACCGAAGGTGGTTCTTCTAGCTAGCTAACTTCTTAACTTGTTCTAGACATATTACCAAATCCCTGGGTACATTTTTAAACAACTACCGCTAGCTATTTTAAAACGAAACGTTTATACCTTACCCGATTCGGGATTCGAATCTAAGACCTTCTAATATCTTGCCGAGATTAATACCACTCCACCTTTATTATTTTCAAATAATTTAACACATGTGCATGTTTTTCATTAATTGAAAATATTGCTTAAATTACTCGTTTAACATCAAACAAGTCCCTATTATGTAATGAACAACCCCTTATACTATAACACTTTATATAATGCACATACGAGTATATACATAAAGCGTGACTATATGTCGGTACAGTAGAACCGTCATGTAAGGAATTTCCAATATAGACATTCCTAGCACCGAAGCGAAGTCTAGACCATGCATTCGAATCTTGATATTACTTCTAGGCAATGTATTGAGGACCTTGGGCTTACTTACATAATTATTACAATACTTCTAACTTTATGTCCTGAAGTAGGTAATATAGAAACCGTTTTCCTGTAATTTTAAAGTAACTCCATCAAGATGGATTAATGGTGAATATAAAAATATTATATCATTTTGGGATTTAAAACCGTTGGTCAAAATTTCAGAGATAGATTTAATTATGTCTAGACAAATGGACAGATAGACGAATAAATTTAACGTCCCCAAACCGTAATTTACAACGAGCAAGTAATCAAGATACATTTTCATTACACCACCTTCATTTTATTAAGTTTACTCTCACACGAAACTTCGTTCGCCCATAAAGTCTGACGTGAAATCTAATATAAGACGTGGAACGAAGCCCTCCCAACTCGTGACCTAGATATCCTAGGAAATCTAACAGCCTGTATCCGCTACCTGAGGCGACCTAATCAATGACCTGGGAACATGGTACCTACGCCACAATATTTCTGCCCTACTAACTCGTATGCGAGATACACGTTTCAAGCGACTTGTAACTTTACCGTGTTCAGTTTAGAGCTGTAAATTCTCTTGTAGACTATAAAGTTGAGCGCTGTGCTTGAATTAGCGGGAGGATATCGGGAATTCATAACAACTTCCCTTATGAATGCTGCTACGAGATGGCTCTTTTACAGCTTTATAAACACTCGGTGTGGGTTCATTTTGTTTTGTTTTGCCTTTATTCGAACAAGCCATTATGAAGGTTTTACTATTGTTTGATTTTAATGAGTTTTATACTATAAATAGGAAACATTCTAATAAACAAATAACATTATTTTATACGAGTATGTTGGAAGCCTGACTATTTTACAGCAGACGTGTAGACTTCAGCAATACTTCACGTCTCAGGATCGATATCGCATTGCCGATGTCCCTGGTGTTGTAAATGTCCATAGGCGGCGGTGGCCACTTACCATTAGCTAGAGTCTATCTCGTCTGTCGGCCTTATTGTCATATTATTTTTTAACAGAAGAATTGGCCATGTATTGCTTTATGGTGGCAACTGCTTTTAAAAATTAAACCAACGTAAAAGATAATAAAATAGCTTTTCAAATAAAAATATGTCATTCCATTCATGAAATAGCTAAGCGCACCATTACTCAAATGATTTTCCATCTTCACATCTTTGAATAGGACCTGCTCTATTGCCCGAGCGCGGAGTATAAAAGCGGTATTATGCTGCAGGCGCTGCCCGTTTCACTGCGAATGCGCCCATAAAGTGGTTTAAGTGATGTTATTTGTACTATGAATGGTTTTAACTGGTGCGGCTTACTTGGATATTATAACTGTTATATTAACTATTATGTTTAACGATGTTTTATTAACGGTTAATGGGAATATGAATGACTAGCTGTCCCCCGCAGTATTACCCGCGTTCCCGAGGGATGTAACATTTTCCCGGCACAAAAATTATCCTATGTTACTTCTAATACCTCCAAGAATATGTGTACAAAGTTTCATGATGTTCGGATAAGTAGTTTTTGCGAGAAAGAGTAACAAACACTTACATTCACATTTATAATATTGGTAGGGATACAGTTTATAAGTATTTGATATTCATTGAGGTTCCATTATAGAATAAAGTAGTAGATTTTAAAGTTTTAATGTCCTAATATAATTATAAATGTGGACGTTTGTGAGGAGGGATACATTGACCTATGTTACTCTTTCACGCAAAAATTGCCGATTGGATTTGGATGAAACTTGACACATAGATAGAGCATACCCTGGAATAACACATCCGCTACTTTTTATCCCGGGAAAATGTAATATCCTTCGGGAACGGGGGTCAAATCGCGGGAGACAACTAGTAATTTCGTGTCACCCAAATCTACATAGACAAACTTCAAAATCTTAATTTTAAATGTTATTTTTATAGCTAATGAAAAAAATAGCATTAGTTTATTTATATTGATAATATGCTTTTTAAAATGAGCTAACATAAAATAAGAGTTATGTCACCGAATTTAATTACATTTTCAAATAACACTGCCTATTGGGAATATCGGACATGCAAATAATGACAATTTATATGCAAATTTTATACGATTGAGTATTCTACAAACAATGAAAAAGCAGTAATTAAATAAACAAGTAAATTAACTTATTTCTGCCTTTTAAATCTGTATATATAAAAACTATAATAGAATAACCAGCGAAGTGAATCTTGCAATTGACAATACGACTAATATTATAAACGAGAGATGGATTTATGAAGTTCACGCATATATTTACCCAAAGCCTTCTAAATGTATGAAATATAGCATTATTCTCGAGAAAATCTAAGATCCGTTAAAAATGCGGACATAATCTTGTCCAAAAATATTCATAGCTAACCTGACCTGTTCTCCACAGCATACCTGGAACCCTACATGGTGCCAGCAAGCCTCGACCAGCTCCTGGTGTCGAGCGACGTGGTCGGCAACATCAGGTTCAGCCACCCGACGCTCTACGTGTTCCCAGGAGGCCAAGGCGATGCTGCGCTCTTCGGAATTAATGGATTTAATATGCTTGGTGAGTTATAACCCTGGTCTTTTGAACCATCACATTTGAACTTTCCAGTCGAGTTGATCACGGTACCTTCTCAATTGAGATGGATTCTTCAATTAATCACTTAATAGGTGACAAGAGTTTCCTTGGATCAGTAACTCTGGCAATCCATTTGAAGAAGACACAGATGGCCGTATTTTCTTTAAAATTCTGTAATGATAAACCGCAATACTCCATAAGTAAATTCTTTTTGGTTCCTATAAAATGCAGTTTGTAAATTGCATTCGAAATTTGAAACGTATAACAGAGAAATTAGAATTCATCATGAATGGTTACAATATAAAACAAAGAGTTATAGAACAAAACAACACAAGTTCAAACGATTCATTGCTAGAATGTGACCTACATGCCAACGATGTTGCTTCCAATCCATTTTCAATTACATTAGTGATATTGCAGAGTTAGCAGACTATTTATTATTCTGCTGACGTTGCAGCAACTTCAATACCTCTTTCATACATTAGATTTTGATTAGTTTTCGATGAAAGCTCGGGAGTTGTGGTAGCGATGCCCTAGTTTGAATTATATTATTTGAATCGGCAAAATTTTCGAGTGTCTCGAATATATCTCAAAGCATTTGACTCTCTAATGACGAAGACCTCTGCTAAGCTATTCCTTAGATAAATATATACGAAATAAAAATAAACCAAAATATAATAACAAAATTAAAATAAATATAATATTATATTATTAAAAAAGAAAATTCAAATCTTAAGACATTACGTAACCTAATCATGATTTTGGGGAACAAATAACAAATGCATCTTTAGATAATATAAATACCACCTTAATATTTCAATCCAATGAAAGAATAGGAAGTATCGCAAGTTGGAGACGTCGTATTCCTCAACACAAAGGCACGACAAAGGCTTTGGATTGGAATCAAACAATGAGCTTCAGGAAGTACCTATCCTGGCGATCAAATCCACGAGGCCAACAGAATTTAAGAGTCAATTTACCACCTCCGGTCAATTAATATGGTAACGAAAAAGAAAACGATTCACCAATTAGTAAGTTTTACTTTATATTGCCTCATAAGATTTCAATAAAATTTTGCAAGCAGGTATAAATAAACTCAGCAGAGATTCACGAAAAACACTAAGAAATATCTGATGATTTCGTTGTATTCGTAACTTAGTTGATGGGTACTCGGTCGGCTGAGTCGCTGAGGTTTTTTTGGATGGTCCACATCTTTATTGGCTCGGAGCCAAGCCACAGCTCTTAGCAACATTGGCATGTTCGCTAGTTCTGCCTACTTAGCTGACTCTTCGGGAAATTGGTGCTGTGAAGCGTTTTGCCTCATGTCGAACTTTATTATGTGAGCCAATTTATTTTCTAGACTCCGGATGTTCTTTATGTATCCAGCTTTTAGCCCAGAGTTCAACTGAGGATGTAGTGCCATTAGACCAATTTCCGTTATAAAGCAGTTGTGCACTTGTAATACTGCTTTGTTAGAAAAGATGAGCCGGTTAAATTAGACAAATGAGACTTTGCTTCATGACTCTGGGTCGACAACGTATCAATGATGCTGCCTGTATTGCAAAAATATTAGAGCTACTAGAAAGTAGTAGACTATTATAGGTCTTAAAGCAGAGTTCGTTCAAGGAAGTACCTTACCTTACACATTCCTGCCGCAAAGCAGTAGTGCACTTGTATGACTGTGTTTCGGTTAGAGAGGTAAGGGGGCCGATAAAATTACAGGCACATGAGACTTAACAACTTCACGTCTCAGGAACGACAACGCATTGGCGATGCCCCTAGTTTTGTAAATGATTGTTATTTCATTGCTGTATCGCAGTTTTGAATCAACACATAAAATAAATTTTATTTCGGAAAAATGTCAGATCTCTCGGGTACAGGCGGCAGCCAGTAATAAATAATCACCGATTTCTGGATATAGAATTCAAACAGATTAGTTAACCCACGAGAGTATTCAGGCGGCCTAAATATTGGAAACTAAATCTAGATTGATTGAAAACGTTTAGCTGGGCTATAATGAAAATTAATGAGTTTCACCGTGAGTTATTTGTCGGGATTGTAAATATTGAATATCTAAAGCCTTTATAAAATTGATTTAAGCTACATTTAGACACAAGTTAGAACAGAATAAGTATATTTTATAGATTATCTATAAGTAGTAAAACTTACTTAACCAATCAGAAATCTTACATTAACTAATATTTTTAATGTAAAGGTTTGTCTGTGTTAACACCTAGCTCTGACAGATTAAATGGCTGATTGCATTTGGCTCACGGATTTATCTTTTCGGAACTTAGATCTTAGGAAATCATAAGATCCCTTAGAAACCAGATACCTTAGATGAGACCACGGTCTGGAAGCGGTATAAGATAAATTGTGAAACAATAGAGTTATATAAGAATGTTTATGGGATAGTATCTATTGTTAACACAAAAACTGAGGCCTTGACACGCCTCTATAAATCCAAGGCCTCATAGAACGTCATCGCTCTGCACATTGGGCACGATGCCAACAAATATTGGTTTTCTTGAGCAAAAGTGGCGTTTTTCTTACCAACTCAAGTTTAGATAAGTGTAGTAACAAATAAGCTCCACTGTCTTCGGGAAAATTGACTGTCGTTTTGTTTCACCCGTCAAAGTAGATCTAAATCTAAGGATTTATTTCTGAAACATGTAGATGTAACATTTTTATTGCATGATTTTTGTTATGTCGTTTGATATTCTATTATTCAACCCTTTTGCGGTATTTGGCATGATGAATTACCCAGTTACGATACTGAAGATTCTAATCTGGGTGTTACGTTTGCAGTATTATTATTGAATGCTATGTTTATTTCGCTTCCTTTTTCTATTTCATATTCTTGCCAATATAATACTCGTAATTTGAAAGTTTTAATGTCGACTTAGAGTTCTTTTAACTTGATTGACTGAAATTTAAAAAAAAACTTAAAAAAAAATTATAAAAATTATACTATGGTTGTGTGAGACTCAAAAACATGTTAAACCATTTATTCAGTTTAGGCCCACGGAGGGCACTTGTGAAGGTCAAATTTATTATAATTACTGAAGCTACTTTTAGTGACTTGAATAGTTTAACAGATTGTTCTAGGTCAACATTATATGGAATACTATTATCCCGACCAAGCAATAGAATATTAATTGTAATTAATTCTTCATATATATGTAAAGAAAAATATATAATTTTCTTTAATTTGAATTTTCCTGCGCATCAAACCTCATTGAACGCGCAGTGACATAACAAATGAAGTATGTGAGCTATGAAAGATAACCTATAAGCATCTCGTTATTGTCATGAGAAAACAATAATTTATAATATTTAAAATGTTCTTATAGTGATGTAAGAATAGTTAATAATAACATTAAATGTCGTTTCTTTTATTACAGGTATGTAAGTTTATGTTAAGTAGTAACTAATTGATACACACTTTTATTTCATGTAATATAAAATAATCAATAAATCTTTTATTACAGAGAAACTCAATTGTGTTTGACTGACTGTGTCGTTCTAATCACAAAGAAATCACATCAGAAATTATCTTATATATATAATAATATATATATGGTAAAAAAAATATATGGTATCAAGTTGATAAAGTATTCATATATTATTTAAATTATTTATTACTCCAATTGGATTAAATTGATAAAATCCTGACATTTTAATCAGAATTCTTTAACATCTTCTCAAATTCAAATTCAAAACCATTTATTCAGTTTAGCCCCTCGGAGGGCACTTATGAAGGTCAAATTTAAAGTTACTGAAGCTACCACCGGTTCGGAAGTCAGCCTTCAACTGAGAAGAACCGGCAAGAAACTCAGCAAGGCTACATTCTTTTTAATTTTTTATTAAATATTTTTTATATAAATTTTATCAATTCTGACTTTTTGGCTATTTTATAATATAAATTTTATATTTAACAATTACAAAATACTTATATAATTAATAGGTAACATTCAAAAACAAAACAAACTACAGAATAGAAAACAACAATATTACTTACAAGTTAAACAAGAAAATAAGAGGTGCACTGTGCAGAGTAGCTAATTCCATACATTTTTATCTTCAATATAATGAATTACCTTGTAATACGCTTTTTCTTTCAAAACTTTCCTAATATAATTTTTAAATTTATGATCAGACATTTTGGTTACTGACAGCGGTATCTTATTATAAAATCGAACACAATTACCAAGAAATGACTTGTTTACCTTAGTTAGTCTAAATTATGGAACAACTGACTTCTCCCTTTGTCTTGTATTAATGTTATTAAATCTTACTTCAATAAATCTGTTATCTTCTGTATCAGTACACAATTTTTACTCAAAAATTCTTCCAAAATTTCTAGTCCTCAAGCATACATTGCATGACGTAATGCCTATCCATGTCTCCGCCTATTCAAATCCTGTTCAAATAAACTCTAATTTCTCGCGGCTGTTACAACGTCTGGCTGGATATTGTATTACTTAACTTTACTGCTGTTCGTTAAGGCAACATTGTTGTTTAGTCTAGTTACAAGTACTAAATCCTAATAGACTTCATCTATATTAAATCCAATCAGTATAAATTCTAGGAAGAATATATACCTAAGTGCATGGTTTCTTAGTTTCTTTAAGCCTTTACTTGATTAAGATACAATGTTATTGTTTTTTTTGTTTGACGGGGCGGCTTGGTGGTTTGAGACCCGGGCTGCCACTTGAGATTTTCTTTTGCACTCAAGAAAAACATTTGAATATGAGTGTGGGTCTATATAAGTATGTATTTTAAAAGTTGTAAATGGAAAAAAAGAGCTGAAGATCGAGCTCAGTGGCGTGAGTCAAGGATTAGAGACAAGGTTTTAAATGCTAAATGCTGACTCGTATCCTTTCGACATGTTGCTATGCTCTACTTTGGCTAACGAAGCATATATCTACAGGGTGAGCACCCTTAACTCGTGCCATAGGTGAGGCCTATATCCAGCAGTGGACAGAGATAGGCTGATGATGATGATATATATAGTGGATATAATTTTTGAACAAGTTCCGATTAGTTAAGGGTCAGAAAACCGTATATGATACATTTTCCAGGATATAAATTTATTAAATAATTTGTGAGGGTGTAACCTATGCAACGAATAAAAAAATCATTAAAAAAATCTTTTGCCATCTTGAAAACCATTAATTCTGTAAGACTGATATCCGAGTGTAGCCTTTAAGGGAAACAGAATAGGGTTGGAAAGAGGCAACCCTAACTCACATAATTATATAGAGCTGAGAATCGTGTCCATTGCTGAGTGCTTGTTCAACAAGCATCACATTACGCAAAGTCAACACGCACAAACATCCTGTGTACATGCCCTATTGATACGAGAAATTTGACATGGCAAATACATACATAATACGCACATAGCAAAACACAAAATCCCTTACTAAGGTAAGAAAGTAGTAGATACAGGAAATAAATAACAATCATTTGTAACACATCGCCAATGCGTTGTCGACCCTGAGATGTGAAGTTGTTAAGGCTCATGTGCCTGTAATTTCACTCGACACCTTTCTGAGCGAAACACAGTTATACAAGTGCACATTTCATCGTAAGAGAACCAAAATTGTGTGTAACATAAAATAATGGATTATTAAGAGCCGGTGAAAACCTACACGAATAAAGAATATTTCTATTTCACATCTTACGTGAAGATTTAAAAATATCATCATGAAATGTGAGTCTGTGAGAAATGGGCGTGAATACATAATAAAAATAATAGATAATAATAAAATTGTTTATTTCTTTATTTCTAACATTGGGACCTTCTTTTAAGTACAGAAATACTTGCGTCAAATTACCCAATAATAATTCCATGGCCATCCTACTAATATTATAAGTGTTTATATTTTGTATGGATGTTTGTAACTCTTTCCCGCAAAAACTACCGGACAGATTTGGATGAAACTTGGCACATAGATAGAGCACATCCTGGAATAACATATGGACAAAATGGGATATGTGATATCTATCGGGAACGCGGGTAAATCCGCAGGAGACAGCTAGTATATTATAAAGTTAAAACATGATATAGGTAAACTTCTGTACAAAACGTTGCTTATAAAAATAATCATTAAAATCTCTTCACCCAGGCGAAAGTTATGAGGTAACAAAATACAGACGAATCGATAACCTCCTCCTTTTTTGAATAATCAAAAACTATGCTGTGTAAAAATATGTAACTAATGATAAAAATTAACTGCCAAATGGACCATACCATTTCACGACCGGTTCGATTCGTCCATCTCGCTATTCAAACACTCGCACACCAAATACATTCCCACTTCAATTTATTTTTCAATCAAGTGCCGCCGTGTTTTGCTTCGTCGAGTGTTTGCATTCGATTTTATCTCACGTATACTGTTTGATGAGTGTGAAAAAACAAATATTTGCTCGATTCTTTTAAAAAAGGCTAATCCTTTACTTTATATTTAGACGAGGCGGTAGTTTCAATTCCAGTCTGTTTTAAATGAAAACAAGATTATAAATAACACTAGCGACTAATTCCGCCTAGGATAATATTTATTTATTATTTGACAGGCCAGTTGGCTTGGTGGTTAGCGCTCTGACTGCCAAACCGAAGGTCGCGGGTTCGATTCCCACCCAGGACAAACATTTGTGTGCATGAACATGTATGTTTGTTCTGTGTCTGGGTCTAAATATCTATATAAGTATGTATTTAGAAAAAAAATAAAAGTAGTATATCAGTTATCTGGTTTCCATAGTTCAAGCTCAGCTTAGTTTGGGATCAGATGGCCGTGTGTAAAAAGAATGTCCCAGGATATTTATTATTATCTTCTATCTATATAAATATGTATAAGGAAAATAGAGTTCCTTTGACGCATCATCACCTTAAAACTACTGAACATATCCAGATGGGACTGCTACCATTCGACGCGGAATTTTCCCTAGATGGTTATAGGCTATATATAATATCGATAATAGATGGTAGGCCTTTACAAGCACTTATGAATAGTTTCTAATACCGGTTCGAAAGGTTGCTTTTTATTGAGAAGAGCCGGCATAAACTCAGCACTTACTCATTTTAAAAACGAACTTAGATTTATTTAGTCTCACTGACAATAGCCGTGTTATCGCAGAAGTGAAGAATTATTAAACAATAATATTATTATATGAATATCTAATAAAAAATATACAAACAAACTAAAGCTGACAACCAGCACCTGTTCACAAGTATGCCGCATGTGGCATCCGTCGCCCTCCTCGCATTATTGTAGAGAAGTGAGATTTAACACAACATAAAAAAATTATAAATAATAATCCCCAATGGTTCGGAACAGAGAATACTGAAAATGACTGTCTTCGCAGTCCATCGATCAAAAGCTTCAAAAATAAATAATGAAACAAAACAATTTCCAATAAAATTTATTGAAAATATATTTACCCGACTCATTTCGAGCCGACGAGCTTATTCGCAAACCTTCGATGGCTTCACCGGACACACGAAATAATTAAAAGCAATCTCCGATAGCCCACATACTCGTATATTGAACTCCAATCGAGTGGCAACACTGCGTCTGTCAATTAATGCCTGATTACATTTAGTTAGCTGATTTCTGTGCATGTCGGCGAAGCTTTGTCAAATAATAGTCAGTTAAACAAATACAGAACTTAATTTTGTCCATATTTGACCTGGTTAGCTATTAATAGAGATATACCTACTACCATTCCTAAAATTAAATGAAATATATTAATCAAATATGCCTTCACATGCTCTTATTAACAACTCTCCCACGAGCATCCCATGGCCTGACCAATCTTGCGGTCATACAAGCCGGCACATGAGACTTAACAACTTCATGTCTCAGGGTCGACAACGTTGTGGCGTTGGTCTTGGTAGTGCAAATGTACGAGTATATAGGCAGCGGTGATTACTTACCTTTAGGTGGACCGTCTGCTTGTTTTTCGACCTATGTGGTATACACCTAATGCTAATGACTCCTTTTAAATTTCCAGTGGACGGCGGATTCTCCCGCAAGGCTTGCTGGTGGGATTTCGCCCGCCACCTGGACCGGCTGGACGCCGTGCTGTTCACGCGGCTCAACAACTGCTCCGTCTCTGGCATGGCGGCGGTTCTGCACAGGAAGGCAACATCTACTGTCTATCCTCAGATTGGACATTTCTTCTGTAACTTAGAGGTATGTTTTTACTCTATGCCACTAATATTATTATTATTATTATTATAATATTTGAATTTTGGGCCAGTTGGCTTGGTGGTTGCAGACTCTGACTGCTACGGTACAGGTCGTGGGTTCGATTCCCATCCGAAATTAACATGTCTGTTTGTTTTGGGTCTGTATGTAAATATCTATTAAAATTTATATTTGGTAAAAAAAATGTTGTGAAGTATAGCAGTTATCATAACAGCTCTCCTAAGTTTGAGATTAGGGATTAGATGTGTATTTATCTATATCTTTAAATTTAAAATTATATTCTCAACAGGTTATTTTGCTTATCTGATGAAAAAAAATTCACTGATAAAAAGCTACATTATATCTGAGTGATACGGCAAAGTTTTTACCCCGGCAAAACAATAATTCTCTCGGGAAAGTGCGTTAATGAAACTATGTCAATCGCAATACCGTCATAAATAAAATACAAAACCTTTACTGTCGCGTACTTTTAGGAACTAAAAATACCAAAATCTTGGACTTAGCTAACAGATAAAAGACTATGACGTCAAACAGTAGGTGTTCTAGAGACAAGTGAATACTCCGAGCAAGTATCCACACGGGCGCCTCGAGGCAAGGTTGAGTGAAACCCTAGCTCTTAGAACACGCATGATTGGCCACTCTGCCTACTGATATTCAGCTTTAATCTATTAGCAACCAAGGAGGTTTTATACTAGAGACATTACCTTATAATAAATTTAAAAAAAAATGAAATTCAATTATTTTAAATAAAGCACAACAATGGAAATCAAAGCCAGCTCCTTGCACACACGCATTGAAAATTTACAAACGCAACTGTAACTACTCTATATACATGGTACATGAAGAGATGATGCGGAAGGATGGTTACAAAGGTCGATTCAGTCAGTATAAATCAAGTAGTAGAGCTCTTAGTGCCGAGTTCGTCCGGGGAATTACTACCACCTTACCAGTTTCTGCCGTGAAGCAGTAGTGTACTTGTATTACTGTGTCTCGGTTAGAAAGGTAAGGGGGGCGGTGAAATTACAGGCACACGAGACTTAAAAAGTTCACGTCTCAGTGTCGACAACGCATTGGCGATGCCCCTAGTGTTGCAAATGTCCATAGGCGGCGGTGACCACTTATCATCAGGTGGACCGTCCGCTTGTTTGTCGGCCAATGTGGTATAAAAAGAAGTCATTAATTTTGTTTCCACCCGAGATTTATACCTACTATATATTGAGCTGATGATTGAAAATAATTATATATATAGAGTTGATTAAAATGGCAGCTTAAGTTATATTTATTAATTAGATATTCATTTAATACTTTAATTTATAGGAATGGAAGTAAATGACCTCTACCAATCTAATTTTATCAAAACCCTCTACTATAGGTAGGTACTATGGATTATAATAGTCATCAAACAAGCATAAGTTATTAAGGTATTCTGGCTGCGGCACTTAGCGCCGGTAGCCTTTTAGGATTTGTATATATCTGGTTTTACTAATGTCTTTCGGCGTCGGTGACCGCTTACTATCAGGTGGACCGTGAACCTGCTACTATACACACACTTTAGACAAAGGCTCATTGTCCTGGGAAGGTCATGGAACTCTAACGGAAATTGCCAACTATAAATAAAGGAAGACCGGAAAGGGATGTCCGATAGATAATTAAAATTGTTCTGGGAAAAATTGGTGTCATTTTCCTTTTCGAGATTTTATCGCAACCTTTTATAATTAGAACAGTTTCTTACTAATTGGAAAGTATTTCTAAAGCGTCTTTGTTATTTCATAGACGGGCCAATTAGCGTGGGGGCTGGATATCCTGACTGGTATGCGACTGGTCGTGGGTTCGATTCCCACTCAATACCAACATTTGTGTGCATGAATATGTTCGGATATTCGGTATCCATATAAGTATGTATTCAAAAAGTAATCTGTTCAATAGTAAAAGCTAAGGTTTGTTTAAGATCAGATGTCCATGTCTAAATAAAGCCCCTGGTTTTTTTTTATATTTGGGGTAAATAACTCTGCCATCAAATAAAAATAATAACAGGCACATGAGATAGAACAACCGATGGCCCTGGTATCACATATGTCTATACGCGGCGGTGACCATTTACCATCAGGTCTCCCTGTTTTTCGGCTTATGTGGTGTAAATCGAAAAAGAACAATACATATGTAGACTGCTCAAATAATAAACCATCCAGCTCGGGTAAATACATTTATAATTTATGATCTGTGAAAGAGATATTAATGCGACAATGTTATGTTTACTGAAGCTTGCAGTATCAGTTTCCATTGTCACGAGGGTTGGTAGACCAAGCACTTGCTGAAAGCGCTGTGTAAATAGTGTTAGTGATTTTAGTGCAAATTATCGTGTCTATTTACAATTGTGAAGTATAAATAAAGAGGTGAAAAATATGAATTGAATGAAAAGGTATTTATGTTGTTGAAAACTGAAAGGTCTTTTTGACAGGATTGTCATGAAAAAATCATTTTTATTGCTTTGAAAATAAGGCACATCTAATGATCCAATGGATAATTGCTTAATGATAGTGATAAACTTTAACATTATTCAATACGATTTTTTTTTTTAATAACACTCTTTAGTTATCAAAACAACTGTCCATTTTGTTGTATGAGAAATTTACATATTTGTTTAAATAATTAATAGAAAATATCGCCTCGGTGGTTGATTGGAGTAAAGCTGGGCTCGAGATCGAAGGTCCTGAATTCGATTCTCAGATTGGGTAAGGTATATTGATGGTTCAATGATAGACATGATAAGGTACATGTAGCTTGGGATTGATGACATGCCCGATGAAGGGTGAGAATGTCATCACCTCATGTCACGTTAGGACTTGAAAATCTTTTGTAAAGTGTGGATCTCAATAATGATACCGCTGCCTGCCTCTTCGAGGATAACAGATGCGAATTTTTGAGCTGATTTGGTCAGAGTTTGGCTACCTCACTTACATTACAATATATTAATGACTCATGATCATCTGATCCCAAATTAAGCATAGCGAGTACTATAGTAACGAGATAATGAAATAAAATTTTAATGTTTAATAAACATATAATTACTTTTATAGATATTTACACCCAGATATGTAGCAAGAAGATGAAGTACAAGGCAAAGTAGTAACAAAACTTCCATTTACATGAGACTTCAGAAAAACATTAAACAATTCTATTTTTCTAATTCCAGGAGCGCAGAGCCCTCGCCAGCCCCGACGGCACTAAGATCGTCGACCCTCTGTTAGTATCCCTATTGCAGGAAGGGTCTGACATGATGGCCGACCTTCGTCACCTCAATCTAAAGCCCCAGCACTGCTACCGAAGCCCTGAACCCATCAATCTGTACCACAAAGTGGGACATGGTATGTTAATCAATTTTGAATATTACCAATAATTTCATAGATTTGATCGCATGCTAAGCGAGGTACAATGAAACGTTTCTTTATTTGAAATGCAAAAAATCCTGCGCGTGATGAACAATGCTCACCCACCACATGTCACGTTGGGTCTATAAATATCTTCGGCGGTATGTGGGTTTTCATAATGGGGCCTATGCTATTACTAGGTGTTAAGATTATGTATAATAATTATGTAAGTTTACTTAACATTAGAGAACACAAGTTGTTGCCGAAGTTTACAATTTAAATCGTTGTATTAGATGGGGTCCCATTTCCGCTGCAGTCTCGGGTATTTCGACACGCGCTAGCTACATTTGCTTGATGGTAGGAGTATTGTTTTCTACCTCATAACCCTTAATAAGATTCAACACAGACTAAACTAGATGGTTTTGTTTTAGGCACATCTGATATTTTAGAAAATATATTTCTTTAATTTCAGGGACCCTCGACATGTACGTACTGAATCCGTCCAAGGACTCTAAATACGTTCGTGAATTTCTAAAAAGGTGGCATAATAGTGAACAAAAACTTTTTGAAGGCGCAGGTGTATCAGGACAATTCAATTTTCCAATTCCTAATCTAGTATCAATATGTGCGCTATTAATTTGGCGGCCAGCCAACCCCGATGACACTGTCACGAGGATAATGTTCCCTGGATCAACACCACAACACAAAATATTCGAAGGCCTAGAAAGACTTAAGCATTTAGAGTTCCTTCAACATCCAACGTGTACAGGACGACAAATTGCCACGGCGTCTCCTGCGGCGACAGTGACGACCACGACAACTGCCACATCAGTGACGACGACCAAAACAGCAAAACAAGCAGCTGTAAGAGTCACCAAAGAAAGAAGCATAATCACCGATAAAACTAAAGACGAGAAAATAGTTGAATCTGAACCTCTTCCGGTCAAAGATGAGACAGACTCGACAAATATTATTGATAACAAGCTGCTCAGTGAATTAGTTGACGGTGATGATAAAAAAATCGAATCCGTTCTTCAAGATGTGATTGCAGCAAGGATAGAGACAAAATTAGATGACAAAATTGCTCATTACGAGAGCACTGTGATAGATGGCTTACCTAAAAGGAAAGATGTCAAGAAAAAAGAAAAATCGATAGAAAAGAAATCTAAACGTAGTACTGATAAGACTGAAGATATTAAAGACTCAATAGTTAAAACTTCAGAAACCAAAAAAACTGAAGCCGAACTTAAAACAAAAACAGAAGCTAGAAGAAAAGTTGAAAGCCGATTTAAAACTGAAACAACAAGTTCAATGACAAGAAGTAAAGTAAGTCATAAAGCTGCTCAAAGAGCTATTGAAAGAAAAATTACAACAACTACAGCTGAGACAAAAAAGATTACGTCCGAAGATAAGAAATCTCCCCCAACGACACCAAAAAAGATATTAGATACTAAAACTGCTTCGGTGCAATCCGTAGCAAAAGAAAGAATAAAAGCAAAAACGAGAAAACTGAGTCCAAGCAGTACTCCTGCTAAAAGTACAAAAGAAGCGAATAATCGCCGAGTTGTGGAATCAAAATATAAGCAAGCTTCACCGAAACGAGATTTAACACAAAAATCATCCGAGAAAAAGGAACCTAAGGCAAAACGTGAACCGATTTCGCGTAGACCAAGACCATTAGCATCACCGGTCAAGGGCCTAAAAACCATGAAGAGCCCCACTAAGTCAGTTAAAGCAATTAAAGCAGACACAAAATTAAAAGGACTGCAAAGAGTAAATTACGAGGATATATTAAAAGATGCTAAAAAATCTGATGAGGACACTTCTAAATCTCTTGATGACATTAAGCAACAAGAACTTGATGAAAGAGAAGAACAAGAAATTGTCAGAGAAATTGAAGCAGTGTTTAATAGAGATAGTGAGGCTGAAGAAAAAATAGAATACGTAGGGCGTTCTGATATTGAAAAAATTACATGTATGTTAGACGACACAAAGACTGAAACGACTGCCGACGGTGAATTCGAAGAGGAATATTTAATTATAGAAAAGGAAGAAGTCGAACTATATACAGAGGATCCCGTTGTTAACCGGGAAATAAGCCACGAGCAAGAACATGAATTACATAAGCATTTAAAAGATAAAGAAGAAACTGAAAAGAAAAAAGATGACAGTGAAAAACTAGATGAAGAAAAGGATAAAGAAACTACGATCAAAACTGAAGTACTTATTGAGAGTGAACCTAAGCAATTGGAATCTAAAGAACATTCAGTAAGCGTCGAAGAAAAACAAGACATTAGTAGTGAAAAGAAAACCTCTGACAGTAAGAGTGTTGCAAAACCTAAAGATTCGTTTGAGCTTAATATAGTACAGGAATCACAACCAGATGAAAAAATTTCAACAACCATTGAATCAGGTGCCACAACTGCACCTACTCTGCCAGAAGATGAACGTATAACCCTTGATGAAATTAAGGAAGACCAACAAGTAGAAGAAAAATACGTAAAAGAAGAAACAAAAGAAACAATTCCGCCCCAATTTTTAATTGATACTCATAAGCTTTCATTATTAGAAAAGAGTCCTAAACTTGAAACGCATCCAGCACCTATTAGAGAAATCGTAAAAACTCCAGATGAAGTGGCTGATTTACCACTGCATGAGGAAGTTGATTATAGACTTTACGAAGAAAAGAAAACACCACCAGAAGATGATATTTTCAAACGTAAACCAGATATTGGTTTTATCCAAGAAATCAAGGTTCCTAAGGACTTACCACTTTTGAACAAGGAAATCGAATTACCCAAGAAAGAGTCTAAAGCCATTCAAGAAGATTTCATTGTGAAAACAGTACAACGTGCATCACATCCTGAAGTAGTAACGGTGACTCCAGGATCGGCTCCAGAATCTCCAATGTATCACGACCAAATGAAAATTTCAGTTGCAAACGTAAAAGAATTAAAACCAGTCAAAGAATATGATGACACAGGTTATGATTACGCACAATATACAGAAAAGTTACGAGAAACTCACATAACTACACTTGATTCACCTATCAAAGACGACATTATTCATATTGATGAGTTATGTATGCCTGAAAAAATACCATCTATACCTGAGGATGTTGAAAAAGAAATAGAAGAAGCCCGAAAGTTGGAGGCAATTGAAAAACCTCCACTTAGTCCGAAAGATGTCGAAAAGATTGTCATTGATGTTGCAGAAGTGTTAAAATCTGAAAAGAGCCTTGATGAAATAATGGCAGAAAAGTCACCGACTATAGTTCGGAAATCACCAGAAAGTTTTGGTGCAGTAGAAACAACAAAAACAGATGCAATTGAAGCAACAAAAATGCTGTTATCGAGTGAAACTGAAATTAAAAACGAAATCCATATAAGAAAAGATATTCATGATAAAATTGAGGTGAAGTCTGACCATGACACAGCTGAAACAATACGTAAAGAAATTTCTCCTGCTAGATCAATCACCTCTGAAGATATAAGCGAAATCTCTGACAAAACGGTCCTTAGTGAGGGAAAAAGAATAAAACGTGAAATAAAAGATGAAGAATCATTAAAAGAAACACATGATGAAACCTATGTTTCAGATCAAATAGAGACTAAATTAATTTCGGAAAAGCAGTTCGAGCAAAAACCTAAAACAAAAGATGAAAAGACATCTTCAGTTGTGAGTGATACACAAAAAATAACACAAGATATCTGTGACGAAAAATCAAGACTTAGTATTGAAACTGTGGAACCATCTGTTGTAAGTAGTGACAAAGAAATAATTATAAAGGAAATAATGTCAAAACAAATAACTGAAACGCGTGAAAGTGACATTACAGAAGCATATTCAAGTAAAACTCCTTTTGACGAATTAGACGTAGAATTCGCAATGAGGGATGTGAAATCGGAAAAGAAAGTAAGTACAACATTAGAATCAGCTAAAACATTAGAAAAGCTAGAAGAGAAAATTGCTGATTTGAAAAAGAAAGAAGAGTCTGCCTTACATAGGATCTTACCCGAGCAAATAGAGAGAGAGTTCGAAACAACAGTTAAAGGCATAAAAACGGAAACCCTAGAAACAGTTGAAAAGTTTGTTGAAAGACAGGAATCTGAGGCTCATAAATTAAAAGATATGGATGTAATCACCATCGATGATAAACCACACAGTTCTATCAAAGACACTGAAGCCCTTCTCAGCAAAGTTCTCGGAGAACCTAGTCCAGAGAAAGAGGCTCAGATAATAAAAGAAGAATTTGTGGTACTAAAGGAAACTACATCTTCACTAACTGAATCCCGTGAACTTTATAGTGAATCAGATAAAATTATAGATCAAACAATTTTGACTGCAGATACTTGTTTAGATAAACATATAAAAGTGACACATAGTTCAGAATCAGAAGAAAAGCAAAAATATTTTAGGAAGTCTGATATTACTGCAGAAGTTGCAAAAGTGGAACCAATCGCGCAAAATGGAGATGACCACAAAAATTATGAAGATATTGATGAATTGATCACAGAGGAGGAACAAACATTTAAGAAAAGAGCTTCAATCAGCTCCTTAGTACAACTATCAAGTGATCTATACAAAGAAACCACTGAATATAATAAGGCAAAAATTAATATCGTTTCTGACAAACTTGATATAAAGCAAGTAGGTTATGAAAAGGATATTCATGAAGTCACGGAAGTCGAACAGATCGATGGTGATTTTGTTGATAAATCTTTAAATATAGTTCCAAGCTTAGAAATGTTTACCGATAAACTTCAAAGCACTACTGATTATGGGGCACCGAGCTCAAAACTATCAACAGTAATAAAAAGCGCCGAAATTCCTGATCACAAACATCCTAGTCTTACCGAGTTTGACGAAAAGGCACCAAGCCTGACAAAATTAGGTAAAACGACACCAAGCCCAACGGAACTTGTACTTGACGAGGAGACACCAAGTGCAACCGAAATTAAAGACAAAGCTCCAAGCCCATCAAAGCTGGAACAAGTAATTCCAACTGCTACGAAGCTTGATGACAAACTTCCTAGCTCATTCGAGCTCGAAGAAAAGAAACCAAGTTTAACCAAAATTGAAGAAAAAGCGCCGAGCCCAACAAAGCTTGAGGAAGTAAAAACAAGTGTCGCAAAGCTAGATTTCAAACTTCCTAGTCCCGATAAACTTGATGAAAAAGCTGACGATAAGCCTGGCTTGGCAGTGGCCAGAGATGCTGAGACGGTGCGAAGCCCAACTAAGCATGCAATCATTTCAAGTGACGATAAGGTTGAAGACAAATCAACAAAGGTTGATGTGATTTCAACTGAAGATAAACTCGATGAAAAACTTCCTAGCCCGACTACGCTTGACGAAATGGTGCCGAGCCCAACCAAGGTTGACAAAAAGCTGATAAGCCCAACAAAATCTGATTTGATTTCAACTGAAGTATCCCTTGTTGACAAACTTCCCAGCCCTATCAAGGATGATGAGAAGGTTGGGATGATTTCAATTAAAGATAAACCTGAAGGCAAACTTCCAAGCCCAGCTAAGCTTGACGAGAAGCTGCCAAGTCCAACAAAAATTGATGTTATTTCAACTGAAGATAAACCTTTCCATATACTTCCTAGTCCTGCTAAACTTGATGAGGTCACAAGCCCAATAAAGGAAGAAATTATATCAACTGAAGGTAAACATGACGACGAACTTCCTAGTCCAGCTAAGCTTCATGAAAAGGTGCCAAGCCCAGCAAGAGAAGATATACTTGATGACAAACTCCCAAGCCCAGCTGAGCTTGACGAGAAGGTGCCAAGCCTAACAAAGGTGGACGAGAAGGTGCCAAGCCCAACAAAGGACAGCTTAAGTTTAGCTGAACAAAAGCCCGTTGAAAAACTTCCCAGTCCTACCAAGAATGACCAAAGCGATGATGAGATTTTTACTGATGAAAAGCCCGTTGACCAACTCCTAAGCCAAGCCAAGGTTGACGAGAAGGTGCCAAGCCCAACAAGGGTTGATAGGAAGGTGCCGAGCCCAATCAAGGAAGAAATCATTTCAACTGAAAGCAAACCTGACGATAAACTTCCCAGCCCAGCTAAGCTTGGCGAAAAGGTGCTAAGCCCAACAAAGATTGACGAAAAAGCACCAAGACCAACAAAAATTGATTTGATTTCTACTGAACAAGAGCGTATTGACAAACTTCCTACTCCAGCCAAGGAGAAGGTTGACGAGAAAGGGGCAAGCCCAACAAAGGTTGATTTGATGTCAACTGAAGTAAAACCGGTTGACATACTTCCCAGTCCAGCGAAGCTAGATGAGAAGGTTCCAAGTCCAACAAAGGTTGATGAAAAAGCGCCAAGCCCAACAGAAGTTGTCGAGAAGGCGTCCAGCCCAACAAAAGTTGACTTGATATCAACTGAAGAAGAGCTTGTTGACAAACTTCCTAGCCTAGCCAAGGACGGTGAGAAGGATGACGATGTGTCGAGCCCAACAAAGGTTGACGAGAAGGTACCGAGCCCAACAAAGATCGATTTGATTTTAACTGAAGAAGAACCTGTTGACAAACTTCCTAGCCCAGCCAAGGATGGTAAGAAGGTACTAACTCCAACAAAAGTTGACTTGATTTCGACTGAAAGTAAACCTGACGATAAACCTATCAGCCCAGCTAAGCTTGACGAGAAGGCCCAAAGCCCAACAAAGGTTTATGAGAAGGTGTCAAGTCCAACAAAGGCTGATGAGATTTCGACTGAAAGTAAAACTGACGATAAACTTCCCAGCCCAGCTAAGCTTGACGAGAACGTGTCGAGTCCAACAAAGGTTGAGGAGAAGGTACCAAGTCCAACAAAGGTTGAGGAGGTGCTAAGCCCAACAAAGGTTAACGAGAAGGCGCCAAGCCTAACACAGCTTGATTTGATATCAACTAAAGAAGAGCTTGTTGACAAACTTCCTAGCCTAGCCAAGGATAGTGAGAAGGATCACGACGTGTCGAGCCCAACAAAGGTTGACGAGAAGGTGCCGAGCCCAACAAAGGTCGATTCGATATTAACTGAAGAAGAACCAGTTAACAAACTTCCTAGCCCAGCCAAGCATGCTAAGAAGGTACCAACTCCAACAAAAGTTGACGTGATTTCAACTAAAAGTAAACCTGACGACAAACCTACCAGCCCAGCTAAGCTTGATGAGAAGGTGCCGAGTCCAACAAAAGTTGAGGAGGTGCCAAGCCCAACAAAGGTTGACGAGAAGGCGCAAAGCCCAACACATCTTGATATGATGTCAACTGAAATCAAACCCGATGACATACTTCCCAGCCCAACAAAGCTAGATGAGAAGGTACCAAGCCCAACAAAGGTTGATGTGAAGGTGTCAAGTCCAACAAAGGTTGCTGAGATTTCGACTGAAAGTAAACCTGACGATAAACTTCCCAGCCCAGCTAAGCTTGACGAGAAGGTGCTGAGTCCAACAAAGGTTATGGAGAAGGTACCAAGTCCAAAAAAGGTTGAGGAGGTGCCAAGTCCAACAAAGGTTGACATGAAGGCGCTAAGCCCAACAAAAGATTACTTGATATCAACTGAAGAAGAGCTTGTTGACAAACTTCCTAGCCTAGCCAAGGATGGTGAGAAAGATGAAGACGTGTCGAGCCCAACAAAGGTCGACGAGAAAGTGCCGAGTCCAACAAAGGTCGATTTAATACTAAGTGAAGAAGAGCATGTTGACAAACATCGTAGCTCAGCCAAGAATGGTGAAAAGGTACCAACTCCAACAAAAATTGACGTGATTTCGACTCAAAGTAAACCTGACAACAAACCTACCAGCCCAGCTAAGCTTGACGAGAAGGCGCGAAGCCCAACAAAGGTTGATGAGATTTCGACAGAAAGTAAACCTGACGACAAACCTCCCAGCCCAGATAAGCTTGGCGAGAAGGTGCAGAGTTCAACAAAAGTTGAAGACATAGTGCCAAGCCCAGCAATAGTTGACGAGAAGGTGCCGAGCCCAACAAAGGTTGACAAGAAGGTGCCGAGCCCAACAAAGGTCGATTTGATGTTAACTGAAGAAGAGCCTGTTGATAAACTTCCTGGCCCAGGCCAGGATGGTGAGAAGGTATCAACTCCAACAATTGCTGACGTAAATTCGACTGAGAGTAAACCTGGCGACAAACCTCCCAGCCCAGCTAAGCTTGACGAGAAGGCGCAAAGCCCAACAAAGGTTGACGAGGTTTCAAGTCCAACAATAGTTGATGAGAAGGTACCGAGCCCAACAAAGGTTGACGAGAAGGTGCCGAGCTCAACAAAGGTTGACGAGAAGGCCCGAAGCCCAACAAAGGTTGATGAGAAGGTGTCAAGTCCAACAAAGGGTGATGAGATTTTGACTGAAAGTAAAACTGACGATAAACTTCCCAGCCCAGCTAAGCTTGACGAGAAGGTGTCGAGTCCAACAAAGGTTGAGGAGAAGGTACCAAGTCCAACAAAGGTTGAGGAGGTGCTAAGCCCAAGAAAGGTTGACGAGAAGGCCCAAAGCCCAACAACGGTTGACGAGAAGGTGTCAAGTCCAACAGAGGTTGATGAGATTTCGACTGAAAGTAAACCTGACGACAAGCTTCCTAGACCAGATAAGCTTGACGAGAAAGTACCGAGCCCAACAAAGGTTGACGAGAAGGTGCCGAGCCCAACAAAAGTTGACGAGAAAATGCCGAGTCAAACAAAGGTCGATTTGGTATTAACTGAAAAAGAGCCTGTTGACAAACTACCTAGCCCAGCCAAGGATGATGAGAAGGTACCAACTCCAACAAAAGCTGACGTAATTTTGACTGAAAGTAAACCTGACGACAAACCTACCAGCCCAGCTAAGCTTGACGAGAAGCCCCGAAGCCCAACAAAGGTTGATGAGAAGGTGTCAAGTCCAACAAAGGGTGATGAGATTACGACTGAAAGTAAAACTGACGATAAACTTCCCAGCTCAGCTAAGCTTGACGAGAAGGTGTCGAGTCCAACAAAGGTTGACGAGAAGGCCCAAAGCCCAACAAAGGTTGACGAGAAGGTGTCAAGTCCAACAGAGGTTGATGAGATTTCGACTGAAAGTAAACCTGACGACAAGCTTCCTAGACCAGATAAGCTTGACGAGAAAGTACCGAGCCCAGCCAAGGATGATGAGAAGGTACCAACTCCAACAAAAGCTGACGTAATTTTGACTGAAAGTAAACCTGGCGACAAACCTCCCAGCTCAGCTAACCTTGACGAGAAGGCGCAAAGCCCAACAAAGGTTGACGAGAACGTGTCAAGTCCAACAATAGTTGATGAGAAGGTACCGAGCCCAACAAAGGTTGACGAGAAGGTGCCGAGCCCAACGAAGGTCGATTTGATATTAACTGAAGACGTTGACAAACTTCAGAGCCCAGCCAAGGATGGTGAGAAGGTACCAACTCTAACAAAAGTTGACCTGATTTTGACTGAAAGTAAACCTGACGACAAACCACCCAGCCCAGCTAAGCTTGGTGAGAAGCCCCGAAGCCCAACAAAGGTTGATGAGAAGGTGTCAAGTCCAACAAAGGGTGATGAGATTTCGACTGAAAGTAAAACTGACGATAAACTTCCCAGCCCAGCTAAGCTTGACGAGAAGGTGTCGAGTCCAACAAAGGTTGAGGAGAAGGTACCAAGTCCAACAAAGGTTGAGGAGGTGCTAAGCCCAACAAAGGTTGACGAGAAGGCCCAAAGCCCAACAAAGGTTGACGAGAAGGTGTCAAGTCCAACAGAGGTTGATGAGATTTCGACTGAAAGTAAACCTGACGACAAGCTTCCTAGACCAGATGAGCTTGACGAGAAAGTACCGAGCCCAACAAAGGTTGACGAGAAGGTGCCGAGCCCAACAAAAGTTGCCGAGAAAGTGCCGAGTCAAACAAAGGTCGATTTGGTATTAACTGAAAACGAGCTTGTTGACAAACTTCCTAGCCCAGCCAGGGATGATGAGAGGGTACCAACTTCAACAATAGCTGACGTGATTTCGACTGAAAGTAAACCTGACGATAAACCTCCCAGCCCAGCTAAGCTTGACGAGAAGGCGCAAAGCCCAACAAAGGTTGACGAGAAGGTGTCAAGTCCAACAGAGGTTGATGAGATTTCGACTGAAAGTAAACCTGACGACAAACTTCCCAGCCCAGATAAGCTTGACGAGAAAGTGCCGAGTTTAACAAAGGTTGACGAGAAGGTGTTAAGGCCAACAATAGTTGACGAGAAGGTACCGAGCCCAACAAAGGTTGTCGAGAAGGTGCCGAGCCCAATAAAAGTTGACGAGAAGGTGCCGAGCCAAACAATGGTCGATTTAATATTAACTGAAAAAGAGCCTGTTGACAAACTTCCTAGCCCAGCCAAGGACGATGAGAAGGTACCAACTCCAACAAAAACTGACGTGATTTCGACTGAAAGTAAACCTGACGACAAACCTCCCAGCCCAGCTAAGCTTGACGTGAAGGCGCAAAGCCCAACAAAGGTTGACGAGAAGGTGTCAAGTCCAACAGAGTTTGATGAGATTTCGACTCAAAGTAAACCTCACGACATACTTCCTAGCCCAGATAAGCTTGACGAGAAAGTGCCGAGTTTAACAAAGATTGAAGACATGGTGCCAAGGCCAACAATAGTGGATGAGAAGATAACGAGCCCAACAAAGGTTGACGAAGAGGTGCCGAGTCCAACAAAAGTTGACAAGAAAGTGCCTAGCCAAACAAAGATCGATTTGATATTAACTGAAAAAGAGCCTGTTGACAAACTTCCTAGCCCAGCCATGGATGATGAGAAGGTACCAACTCCAACAAAAGCTGACGTGATTTCGACTGAAAGTAAACCTGACGACAAACCTCCCAGCCCAGCTAAGCTTGACGAAAAGGCGCAAAGCCCAACAAAGGTTGACGAGATGGTTTCAAGTCCAACAAGGGTTGATGAGATTTCGACTGAAAGTAAACCTGACGACAAACCTCCAAGCCCATCTCAGCTTGACGAGAAGGCGCAAACGCCAACAAAGGTTGATGAGAAGGTGTCAAGTCCAACAAAGGTTGGTGAGATTTTGACTGAAAGTAAACCAGACGACAAACCTCCCAGCCCAGCTAAGCTTGACGAAAAGGCGCAAAGCCCAACAAACGTTGACGAGATGGTTTCAAGTCCAACAAAGGTTGATGAGATTTCGACTGAAAGTAGACCTGATGACAAACCTCCCAGCCCAGATAAGCTTGACGAGAAGGTGCTAAGGCCAACAATAGTTGACGAGAAGGTACCGAGCCCAACAAAGGTTGACGAGAAGGTGCCGAGCCCAATAAAAGTTGACGAGAAGGTGCCGAGCCAAACAATGGTCGATTTAATATTAACTGAAAAAGAGCCTGTTGACAAACTTCCTAGCCCAGCCAAGGACGATGAGAAGGTACCAACTCCAACAAAAACTGACGTGATTTCGACTGAAAGTAAACCTGACGACAAACCTCCCAGCCCAGCTAAGCTTGACGTGAAGGCGCAAAGCCCAACAAAGGTTGACGAGAAGGTGTCAAGTCCAACAGAGTTTGATGAGATTTCGACTCAAAGTAAACCTCACGACATACTTCCTAGCCCAGATAAGCTTGACGAGAAAGTGCCGAGTTTAACAAAAGTTGAAGACATGGTGCCAAGGCCAACAATAGTTGATGAGAAGATAACGAGCCCAACAAAGGTTGACGAAGAGGTGCCGAGTCCAACAAAAGTTGACAAGAAAGTGCCTAGCCAAACAAAGATCGATTTGATATTAACTGAAAAAGAGCCTGTTGACAAACTTCCTAGCCCAGCCATGGATGATGAGAAGGTACCAACTCCAGCAAAAGCTGACGTGATTTCGACTGAAAGTAAACCTGACGACAAACCTCCCAGCCCAGCTAAGCTTGACGAAAAGGCGCAAAGCCCAACAAAGGTTGACGATATGGTTTCAAGTCCAACAAGGGTTGATGAGATTTCGACTGAAAGTAAACCTGACGACAAACCTCCAAGCCCATCTCAGCTTGACGAGAAGGCGCAAACGCCAACAAAGGTTGATGAGAAGGTGTCAAGTCCAACAAAGGTTGGTGAGATTTTGACTGAAAGTAAACCAGACGACAAACCTCCCAGCCCAGCTAAGCTTGACGAAAAGGCGCAAAGCCCAACAAAGGTTGACGAGATGGTTTCAAGTCCAACAAAGGTTGATGAGATTTCGACTGAAAGTAGACCTGATGACAAACCTCCCAGCCCAGATAAGCTTGACGAGAAGGTGCTAAGGCCAACAATAGTTGACGAGAAGGTACCGAGCCCAACAAAGGTTGACGAGAAGGTGCCGAGCCCAATAAAAGTTGACGAGAAGGTGCCGAGCCAAACAATGGTCGATTTAATATTAACTGAAAAAGAGCCTGTTGACAAACTTCCTAGCCCAGCCAAGGACGATGAGAAGGTACCAACTCCAACAAAAACTGACGTGATTTCGACTGAAAGTAAACCTGACGACAAACCTCCCAGCCCAGCTAAGCTTGACGTGAAGGCGCAAAGCCCAACAAAGGTTGACGAGAAGGTGTCAAGTCCAATAGAGTTTGATGAGATTTCGACTCAAAGTAAACCTCACGACATACTTCCTAGCCCAGATAAGCTTGACGAGAAAGTGCCGAGTTTAACAAAAGTTGAAGACATGGTGCCAAGGCCAACAATAGTTGATGAGAAGATAACGAGCCCAACAAAGGTTGACGAAGAGGTGCCGAGTCCAACAAAAGTTGACAAGAAAGTGCCTAGCCAAACAAAGATCGATTTGATATTAACTGAAAAAGAGCCTGTTGACAAACTTCCTAGCCCAGCCATGGATGATGAGAAGGTACCAACTCCAGCAAAAGCTGACGTGATTTCGACTGAAAGTAAACCTGACGACAAACCTCCCAGCCCAGCTAAGCTTGACGAAAAGGCGCAAAGCCCAACAAAGGTTGACGATATGGTTTCAAGTCCAACAAGGGTTGATGAGATTTCGACTGAAAGTAAACCTGACGACAAACCTCCAAGCCCATCTCAGCTTGACGAGAAGGCGCAAACGCCAACAAAGGTTGATGAGAAGGTGTCAAGTCCAACAAAGGTTGGTGAGATTTTGACTGAAAGTAAACCAGACGACAAACCTCCCAGCCCAGCTAAGCTTGACGAAAAGGCGCAAAGCCCAACAAAGGTTGACGATATGGTTTCAAGTCCAACAAGGGTTGATGAGATTTCGACTGAAAGTAAACCTGACGACAAACCTCCAAGCCCATTTCAGCTTGACGAGAAGGCGCAAACGCCAACAAAGGTTGATGAGAAGGTTTCAAGTCCAACAAAGGTTGATGAGATTTCGACTGAAAGTAGACCTGATGACAAACCTCCCAGCCCAGATAAGCTTGACGAGAAGGTGCCGAGTTTAACAAAGGTTAAAGACATGGTGCCAAGCCCAACAAAGTTTGATGAGACGGTGATAAGCCCAACAAGTGTTGATTTAATATCAGCTGAAGAAAAACCTAATGACCATTTTTCCAGCCCAGTCAAGCTAGACGAGAAGGTGCCAAGCCCAACAAAGGTTGACGAGAAGGTGTCAAGTGCAATAAAGATAGACGAGAAGCCGCCGAGCCCAACAACAGTTGATTTGATATCAACTGAAGAAGAGCCTGTTGACAAACTTCCTAGCCAAGCCAAGGATGGTGAGAAGGTTCCAACTCTGACAAAGGATGATATGGTGTCGAGCTCAACAAAAGTTGACTTGATATCAACTGAAGAATTACCCGATGACAAACTTCCCAGCACAGTTACGCTTGACGAGCAGGTGCCAACCCCCACAAAAGTTGACGAGAAGATTGTGAGCCTAACAAAAGTTGACGAAAAGATGCCAAGCCCATTAAAAGTTGATGAGAGAGAGTCAAGTCCAACAAAGGTTGATATGAAATCAACTAAAGAAGAGCCTGTTGACAAAGTTCTAAGCCTAGCCGAAGATGGTGAGAAGTATGACAAGATGTCGAGCCCAACAATGGTTGACGAGAAGGTGCCAAGCCCAACAAAGGTTGACTTAATATCAACTGAAGAAAAACCCGGTTACAAACTTCCCAGCACAACTACGCTTGACGAAAAGTTGCTAAGCCCAACAAAGGTTGACGAAACAGTCTCAAGCCTAACAAAGGTTGATTTGATATCAACTGAAAAAGAACCTGTTGACAAACTTCCTAGCCCAGCTACAGGTGGTGAGAAGGATGACGAGAAGTTGCCGAGCCCAACAAAATCTGGCAAGAAGCCGCCAAGCCTAATAAAGGTTGACGAGAAGGTACCAACTACAACAAAAGTTGATATGATTTCAACTGAAAGTAAACCTGATGATAATCTTCCCAGCCTAGCAAAGTTTGACGAGAAGGTCCTAAGCCCAACAAAGGTTGATTTGATATCAACTGAAGAAGAGTCTGTTGACGAATTTCTTAGCCCAGCCGAACATGGTGAGAAGGATAAAGAGATGGTTTCGAGCCCAACAAAGGTTGATGAGAATGTGCCAGGCCCAACAAAGGTAGATTTGATATCAAATGAAGAAAAACCCGATGACAAACTTCCCAGACCAGCTACACTTGACGAGAAGGTGTCAAGCCCTACAAAGATAGAATCAATATCAACTGAAGAAGAGCGTGTTGATAAACTTCTTAGCCCAGCCAAGGATGGTGAGAAGGATGACAAGATGGTGTCGAGTCTAACAAAGGTTTTAGAAAAGGTTCCAAGCCCAACAAAGGTTGGTGAGAAGGAGTCAAGTCCAACAAAGGTTGACGAGAAGGCGCCAAGCCCAACAAAGATTGACGAGGAGTCAATTCTAACAAAGGTTGACGTGAAGGTGCCAAGCCCAGCAAGGGTAGATGAGAAGGCGCCTAGCCCTACAAAAGATGAATTGATTTCTTCTGAAGAAGAGCCTGTTGACAAACTTCGTAGCCCTACTAAGGATGATGAGGAGGTTGGTGAGATTTCAATAAAAGAAAAGCCCGTTGACAAACTTCCCAGCCCAGATGAGCTTGACGAGAAGGTGCCAAGCCCTACAAAAATTGATTTAATTGCTTCTGATGTACAGCCTATTGGCAAACTTCCTAGCCCAGCCAAGGATGGTGAAAAGTTGCCAAGCCCAAAAAAAGTTGACGAGAAGGTACCGATTTCAACAAAGGATGATGTGGTTTCAACTGAAAGTGAACCTGTCGACAAACTTCCCAGCCCAGCTACCCTTGACGAGATGGTGCCAAGCCCAACAAAAATTGACGAGAAAGCACCAAGCCCAACAATGGTTGATTTGATATCAACTATAAAGGAGTCTATTGACATACTTCCTAGCCCAGCCAAGGATGGTGAGAAGGAACACGAGAAGATGCCAAGCCCTAAAAAAATTGGTTTGATGTCTTCTGAGGATGAGCCTGTTGACAAATTTCCTAGCCCAGCCAAGGATAGTGAAAAGGTGCCGAGCCCAACAAAAGTTGACGAGGTGCCAAGGCCAACAAAGGTTGACGAAAAGGCGCCAAGCGTAACAAAGGTTGATTTGATATTAACTGAGGAAAATCTCGAATACAAACAAATCACCCTAGATACGCTTGACGAGAAGTTGCCATGCCTAACAAAGGTTGACGAGAAGGAGTCAAGTCTAACCAAGGTTGACGAGAAGGCGCCAAGCCAAACAAAGGTTGACGAGAAGGCGCCAAGCCCAACAAATGTTGATTTGATATCAACTGAAGAAAAACCTGATGACAAACTTCCTAGCCCAAGTAAGCTTGATGAGAAGGTGCCAAGCCCAACAAAGGTTGACGAAAGGGCGCCAAGCCCAACAAAGGTTGATTTGATAACAACTGAAGAAAAACCCCATGACAAACTTCCTAGCCCAGACACGCTTGACGAGAAGGTGCCAAGCCCAACAAAGGTTGACGAGAAGGCGCCAAGTCTAACAAAGGAAGATGAGAAGGAGCCAAGCCCTACAAAAGTTGTTTTGATTTCTTCTGAAGAAGAGCCTGTTGAACTTCGTAGCCCTACTAAGGATGATGAGGAGATTGATGAGATTACAATAGAAGAAAAGCCCGTTGACAAACTTCTCAGCCCAGATAAGTTTGACGAGAAGGTACCAAATTCAACAATGTTTGATGTGGTTGCAACTAAAAGTAAACCTGACGACAAAGTTCTCAGCCCAGCCACGCTTGACGAGATGGTGCCAAGCCCAATAATGATTGATTTGTTATCAACTATAAAAGAGTCTGTTGACAAACTTCCTAGCCCAGCCAAGGATGGTGAGAAGGATCACGAGAAAGTGCTAAGCCCTACAAAAATTGATTTAATTTCTTCTGAAGAAGGATATGTTGACAAATTTCCTAGCCCAACCAAGGATAGTGTGAAGGCGTCGAGCCCAACAAAAGTTAACGAGGTACCAAGGCCATCAAAGGTTGACGAGAAGGTGCCGAGCCCAACAAAGGATGACGAGAAGGCGTCAAGCCCTACAAAAGATGATTTGATTTCTTCTGAAGAAGAGCCTGATGACAAACTTCCAAGCCCAGTCAAGGATGGTGAGATGGTTCTGAGCTCAACAAAAGTTGAGAAGAAGGTGCCAAGCTCAACAATGGTTGACGTTAAGGCGCTGAACCCAACAGAGGTCGACGAGAAGATGCCAAGCCCAACAAAAGTTAAGGCTATGGTCTCGAGCCCAACAAAAGTTGATGACGGGGTACCGAGCCCGGCAAAGGTTGACGAGAAGGTGCCAAGCCCAACAAAGGTTCAGGAGGTGCCAAGACCAACAAAGGTCCACGAGGAGGCGCCAAGCCCAACAAAGCTTGATTTGATTTCAAGTAAGGAAAAACCTGATGACAAACTTCCTAGCCCAGGTACGCTTGACGAAATGGTGCCAAGCACAGCAAAGGTAGATGAGGAGGCGTCAAGCCCTACAAAAGTTGAATTGATTTCTTCTGAAGATAAACTTCTTGATAAACTTCCTAGCTCAGCCAAGGATGGTGAGAAGATGCCAAGCCCAATAAAGGTTGACGAGACGGCGCCAAGCCTCACAAAGGTTGATTTGATATCAACTGAGGAAAAACCCCATGACAAACTTCCTAGCCCAGGCACGCTTGATGACAAGGTGCCAAGCTCAACAAAGGTTGATGGGAAGGCGCCAAGCCCTGCAAAACTTGTTTTGATTTCATCTGAAGAAGAGCCTGATGATAAACTTTGTAGCCCTTCTAAGGATGACGAGGAGATTGATGAAGTTTCATTAAAAGAAAAGCCCGTTGACAAACTTCCCAGCCCAGCTTCGCTTGACGAGATGGTGCCAAGCCCAACAAAGATTGATTTGATATCAACTATAAAGGAGTCTGTTGACAAACTTCCTAGCCCGTTCAAGGATGGTGAGAAGGATCACGAGAAAAAGCCAAGCCCTACAAAAATTGATTTAATTTCTTCTGAAGAAGAGGCTGTTGACATTGTTAGCCCAGCTAAGGATGGTGAAATGGTGCCGAGCCCAACAAAAGTTGACGAGAAGGTGCCACAGCTAACAAAGGTTGACGAGAAGGTGCCGAGCCCAACAAAGGTTGATTTGATATCAACTGTGGAAAAACCCGAAGACAACCAAATCACCCTAGATACGCATGAGGGAAAGTTGCCTAGCTTAAAAACAGTTGACGAGAAGGAGTCAAGTCTAACAAAGGTGGACGAGAAGGCGCCAAGCCCAACAAAGGATTTGATATCAATTGAGAAAAAACCTGATGACAAACTTGCTAGCCCAGGTACGCTTGACCAGAAGGTCCCAAGCCCAACAAAGGTTGACGAGAGGACGCCAAGCCCAACAAAGGTTGATTTAATATTAACTGAGAAAAAACCCGAAGATAAACTTTTCGCCCTAGCTACGCTTGACGAGAAGTTGCCAAGTCCAATAAAGGTTGACGTGAAGGACCCGACCCCAACAAAGGTTGACGAGAAGGAGCCAAGCCACACAAAGCTTGACGAAAAGGCGCCAAGCCCTACAAAAGATGATTTGATTTCTGCTGAAAAAGAGCCCGTTGACAAACTTCGTAGCCCTACTAAACATGATGTAAAGGTTGATGAGACTTCTATAAAAGAAAAAACCGATGAAAAACTTCCCAGCCCAGATGAGCTTGACGAGACGGTGCCAAGCCCTACTAAAATTGGCAAACTTCCTAGCCCAGCCAAGGATGGTGAAAACTTGCCAAGGTCAACAAAGGTTGACGAGAAGGAGCCGAGCTCAACAAAGGTGGACGAGAAGGCGCAAAGCCCTACAAAAGATGATTTGATTTCTTCTCAAGAAGAACCTGATCAGAAACTTCCTCGCCCACGCATGGATGGTGAGAAGGTTCCGACCTTAACAAAAAATGACGAGAAGGTGCCAAACCAAACAATGGTTGACGAAAAGGCGTCCAGCCCTATAAAGATTGGCGAGAAGGCACCTAGTCCACCAAAGGCTGATTTGATATCAACTGACGAGAAACCCGAAGACAAACATCTCACCCTAGCAACGCTTGACGACAAGGAGCCGAGCCCAACAAAGGTTGATGAGAAGGAGCCGAGTTCAATAAAGGTTGCCGAGAAGGCGCAAAGCCCTACAAAAGATGATTTGATTTCTTCTGAAGATAAGCCTGATGACAAACTTCCCAGCCTAGCCAAGGATGGTGAGAAGATTTTAAGCTTTACAAAAGTTGATGAGACGGTACCAAGCCCAAAAATTATTGACGAAAAGGCGCCAAGCCCGACAAAGGTTGATTTGGTATCAACTGAGGAAAAATCCGATGACAAACTTCCTAGCCCAGGTACGCTTGACGAAAAGTTGCCAAGCCCAACAACGGTTGACGAGAAGCACCAGAGCCCAATAAAGGTTGATGAGAAGGAGCCAGGCCCAACAAAAGATGATTTAATTTCTTCTGAAGAAGAGCCTGATAACAAAATTCCTAGCCCAGCCAAGGATGGTGAGAAGGTTCCTAGCTTAGCAAAAGTTGACGAGAAAGTGCCAATCCCAACAAAAGTTGAAGAGAAGGTACCGAGCCCAACAAACGTTGACGAGAAAGCGCCAAGCCCAACAAAGGTTGATTTAATATCATCTGAGGAGAAACCTGAAGACAAACTTTTCGCCCTAGCTACGCTTGACGAAAAGTTGACAAGCCCAACAAAAGATGATTTGATTTCTTCTGAAGAAGAGCCTGATGACAAACTTCCTTGCCCAGCCAAGGATGGTGAGAAGGTTCCAAGCTTACTAAAAGTTGAAAAGAAAGTGCCAAGCCCAACAAAGGTTGATTTGATATCAACTGAGGAAAAACCCGATATCAAACTTCTCACCCCAGCTACGCTTGATGAGAAGGTGCCAAGCCCAACAAAGATTGACGAGAAGGAGCCGAGCTCAACAAAGGCTGACGAGAGGGCGCACAGCCCATCAAAGGTTGATGTGATTTCAACTGAAAGTAAGCTTGACGACAAACTTCCCAGCCCGACCAAGGTTGACGAGAAGGCGCTCAGCACAACAAAAGTTGATTTAATCTCAAATGGGGAAAAACCCGATGACAAAGTTCCTAGCCCAGAGACGCTTGACGAGAAGGTGCCTAGCCCAATAAAGGTTGACGAGAAAGCGCTAAGCCCAACAATGGTTGACGAGATGGCGCAAAGCCCAACAAAGCTTGACGACAAGGCGCTAATCCCTAAAAAAGACCTTTTGATTTCTTCCGAGTCTGATGACAAACTTCCTAGCCCAGCTATGGATGGTGAGAAAGTTCCGCGCTTTACAAAAGTTGGTGAGAAGGTGTCAAGCCCTACAATGGTTGACGAAAAGCTGTCAAGCTCAACAAAGATTGACGAGACGGCGGCAAGCCCAACTAAGGTTGATGAGAAGGCGCTATGCCCAACAATGGTTGATTTGATATCAACTGAGGAAATACCCCATGACAAGCTTCCTAGCCCAGGCACGCCTGACGAGAAGGTGTCAAGCCCAACAAAGGCTGAAGAGAGGGCCCCAAGCCCAACAAAACTTGATTTGATATCAACTGAGGAAAAACCTCATGACATACTTCCTAGAACATGCACGCTTGCCGAGAAGGTGCCAAGCCCGACAAAGGTTGACGAGAAGGCGCCAAGTCCGACAAAGGTTGATATGATTTCAACTGTTGAGAAGTCCGATGACAAACTTCTCACCACAGCTATGCTTGACGAGAAGGTGCCAAGCCCAACAAAGGTTGATCTGATATCGACTGAGGAAAAACCCAAAGACAAATTTCCAAGCCCAGCTATGCTTGATGAGGAAGTGCCAAGCCCAACAAAGGTTGATTTGATTTCAACTGCAGAGAAGTCCGATGCCAAACTTCTCACCACAACTATGCTTGACAAAAAAGTGCCAAGCCCAACAAAAGTAGACGAGAAGGTGCCAAGCCCATCAAAGGTTGACGAGAAGGAGCCGAGCCCAGCAAATGTTGCTTTAAGTTTAATTAAAGAAAAGCCCGATGATAAACCTCCCTTTCCTACCAAGGATGATGAAGAGGTTGAAGAGATTTTAATTGAAAAAAAGCCCTTTGATAAACAGCCTAGCTCAGCCAAGCCTGATGAAAAGGTGCCAAGCCCAACAAAGGTTGACGAGATGGAGCTGAGCCCAACAAATGTTGACGAGAAGGCGCAAAGCCCAACAAAGGTTGATGTGATTTCAACTGAAAGTAAGCCTGACGACAAACTTCCCAGCCCAGCTAAGCTTGACGAGACGGTGCCAAGCCCTTCAAAGGTTGACGAAAAGGTGCCAAGTCCAACAAAAGTTGACGAGAAGGTGCCAAGTCCAACAAAGGTTGACGAGGTGCCAAGTCCAACAAAGGTTGGTTTAAGCTTAACTAAAGACAAGCCCGATGACAAACTTCCCAGTCCTGTCAAGGACGATGAAAAGGTTTATGAGATTTCAATTGAAGAAAAGTCGGTTGACAAACGTACTAGCTCAGCCAAGCTTGAGGAGAAGGTGCCAAGCCCAACAAAGGTTGACGAGAAAGTGCCAAGTCTAACAAAGATTGACGAGAAGGCGCCAAGCCCAACAAAGGGTGACGAGAAGGTGCCAAGTCTAACAAAGGTCGATGAAAAGGTACCGAGCCCAACAAAGTTTGACGAGAAGGCGCCAAGCCCAACAAAGATTAATTTGATATCCACTGAAGAAAAAACCGGTGACAAACTTTCCAGCCCAGCTGCGCTTGACGAGAAGGTGCCAAGCCCAACAAAGATTGACGAGAAGGCGCCAAATCTAACAAAGGTTGACGAGAAGGTCCTAAGTCCAACAAAGATTGACAAGAAGGTACAAAGCCCAACAAAGGTTGGTTTAAGTTTAACTGAAATAAAGCCCGATGACAAACTTCCCAGCCTTACCAAGGACGATGAGGAGGTTGACAAGCTTTCTATAAAAGAAAAGCTCGTTGACAAACTCCCCAGCCCAGCTAAGCTTGTCGAGAAGGTACCAAGTCCAACAAAGATTGATGTGATTTCAACTGAAAGTAAAACTGACGACAAACTTACCATCCCAGCTACGCATGATGAGAAGGTGCCAAGTCCAACAAAGGTTGACGAGAAGGTGCCAAGCCTAACAAATGTTGACGAAAAGGTGCCGAGCCCAACAAAGATTGACGAGAAGGCATCAAGCCCTACAAAAGTAGATTTGATTTCTACTTTTGATGAGCTTTTTGATAAACTTCCTAGCCCATCCAAAGATGGTGATATGATGCCAAGCCCAACAAAGATTGATGAGATTTCATCTGAAGAAAAGCCCGTTGAGAAAGTGCGCAGCCCATTTACGCTTGAGGTTAAGGTTGATGAGAAGACGCCAAGCCCAAAAAATGTTAATTTGATATCAAATAAGGGCAAACCCGATGACCAACTTCCCAGCTCACCTACGCTTGACGAGAAGGTGCCAAGTCCAACAAAGGTTGACGAGGTGTCAAGTCCAACAAAGCTAGTCCAGACGGTGCTAAGCCCTACAAAGGTTGGTTTAAGTTTAACTGAAGACAAGCCCGATGACAAACTTCCTAGTCCTAGCAAGGATGATAAGGGGGTTGCTGAGATTTTAATTGAAGAACAGCCTGTTGACAATTATTCTAGCTCAGCTAAGCTTGACGAGAAGGTGCCAAGCCCAACAAAGGTTGACAAGAAGGTGTCAAGCCCAATAAAGGTTGTTTTGAAATCAAGTGATATAAAACTCGATGATAAAATTCCCAGCCCAGTTTCTCTTGACGAGAAGGTGTCAAGCCCAACAAAGGCTGGTTTAAGTTTAACTGAAGAAAAGCCCGATGACAAACTTCCCAGTCCTACAAAGGATGATAAGGAGGTTGCTGAGATTTCAATAGAAGAAAAGCCCGTTGACAAACATCCTAGCTCAGCTAAGCTTAACGAGAAGGTGCCAAGCCCAACAAAGGTTGACGAGACGGTGCTAAGCCCTACAAAGGTTGATTTGAAATCAAGTGATAAAAAACCTGATGATAAACTTCCCAGCCCAGCTTCACTTGACGAGAAGGTGCCAAGCCCAACAAAGATTGACGAGATGGTGCTAAGCCCTACAAAGGTTGGTTTAAGTTTAACTGAAGAAAAGCCCGATGACAAACTTCCCAGTCCTACCAAGGATGATAAGGCGGTTGCTGAGATTTCAATTGAAGAAAAGCCCGTTGACAGACATCCTATCACAGCTAAGCTTGACGAGAAGGTGCCAAGCCCAACAAAGGTTGACGGAACGGTGCTAAGCTCTACAAAGGTTGGTTTAAGTTTAACTGAAGAAAAGCCCGATGACAAACTTCCCTGTCCTACCAAGGATGACAAGGTGGTTGCTGAGATTTCAATTGAAGAAAAGCCCGTAGACAGACATCCTATCACAGCTAAGCTTAACGAGAAGGTGCCAAGCCCAACAACGGTTGACGAGACGGTGCTAAGCCCTAAAAAGGTTGGTATAAGTTTAACTGAAGAAAAGCCCGATGACAAACTTCCCAGTCTTACCAAGGATGATAAGGAGGTTGCTGAGATTTCAATTGAAGAAAAGCCCGTTGACAGACATTCTATCACAGCTAAGCTTGACGAGAAGGTGCCAAGCCCAACAAAGGTTGACGAAACGGTGCTAAGCCCTACAAAGGTTGGTTTAAGTTTAACTGAAGAAAAGCCCGATGATAAACTTCCCAGTCCTACCAAGGATGACAAGGAGGTTGCTGAGATTTCAATTGAAGAAAAGCGCGTAGACAGACATCCTATCACAGCTAAGCTTAACGAGAAGGTGTCAAGCCCAACAAAGGTTGACGAGACGGTGCTAAGCCCTACAAAGGTTGATTTGAAATCAAGTGATAAAAAAGCCGATGATAAACTTCCCAGCCCAGCTTCACTTGACGAGAAGGTGCCAAGCCCAACAAAGATTGACGATACGGTGCTAAGCCCTATAAAGGTTGGTTTAAGTTTAACTGAAGAAAAGCCCGATGATAAACTTCCCAGTCCTACCAAGGATGACAAGGAGGTTGCTGAGATTTCAATTGAAGTAAAGCCCGTAGACAGACATCCTATCACAGCTAAGCTTGACGAGAAGGTGCCAAGCCCAACAAAGGTTGACGAAACGGTGCTAAGCCCTACAAAGGTTGGTTTAACTGAAGAAAAGCCCGATGACAAACTTCCCAGTCCTACCAAGGATGACAAGGAGGTTGCTGAGATTTCAATTGAAGAAAAGCCCGTAGACAGACATCCTATCACAGCTAAGCTTAACGAGAAGGTGCCAAGCCCAACAAAGGTTGACGAAACGGTGCTAAGCCCTACAAAGGTTGATTTGAAATCAAGTGATAAAAAACCCGATGATAAACTTCCCAGCCCAGCTTCACTTGACGAGAAGGTGCCAAGCCCAACAAAGATTGACGACACGGTGCTAAGCCCTACAAAGGTTGGTTTAAGTTTAACTGAAGAAAAGCCCGATGACAAACTTCCCAGTCCTACCAAGGATGACAAGGAGGTTGCTGAGATTTCAATTGAAGAAAAGCCCGTAGACAGACATCCTATCACAGCTAAGCTTGACGAGAAGGTGCCAAGCCCAACAAAGGTTGACGGAACGGTGCTAAGCTCTACAAAGGTCGATTTGATATCAAGTGATAAAAAACCCGATGATAAACTTTCTAGTCCAGATTCGCTTGAAGACAAGGTGCCAACCCCAACCAAGATTGACGAGAAGGAGCCAAGCCCAATGAAGGTTGATTTGAAATCAAGTGATAAAAAGCCCGATGATAAACTTCCCAGCCCAGTTTCCCATCACGAGAAGGTGCCAAGCCCAACAAAGGTTAACGTAACGATGCAAAGCCCTACAAAAGTTGGTTTAAGTTTAACTGAGGAAAAGCCCGATGACAAACTTCCCAGTCCTACCAAGGACGATAAGGAGGTTGCTGAGATAGATGAAAAGCCCGTTGACAAACATCCTACCTCAGCTAATCTTGACGAGAAGGTACTAAGCCCAACAAAAGTTGACGAGAAGGTGCCAAGCCCAATAAAGGTTGATTTGAAATCAAGTGATAAAAAACCCGATGATAAACTTCCCAGCCCAGCTTCACTTGACAAGAAGGTGCCAAGCCCAACAAAGGTTGACGAGATGGTGCTAAGCCCTACAAAGGTTGGTTTAGGTTTAACTGAAGAAAAACCCGATGACAAACTTCCCCGTCCTACCAAGGATGATAAGGAGGTTGCTGAGATTTCAATTGAAGAAAAGCCCGTTGACAAACATCCTAGCACAGCTATACTTGATGAGAAGGTACCAAGCCCAACAAAGGTTGACGAGAAGGTGTCAAGCCCAATAAAGGTCGATTTGATATCAAGTGATAAAAAACCCGATGATAAACTTCCTAGTCCAGATTCGCTTGAAGAGAAGGTGTCAAGCCCAACAAAGGTTGATGAGAAGGTGCCATGCTCAATAAAGGTTGATTTGAAATCAAGTGATAAAAAGCCCGATGACAAACTTCCCAGCCCAGCTTCGCTTGACGAGAAGATGCCAACCCCAACAAAGGTTGACGAGAAGGTGCCAAGCCCAACAAAGGTTGAATTTTTATCAACTAAAGAAAAACCCGAAGACAAACTTCCCAGCCCAGCTACGCTTGACGAGAAGGTGTCAAGCCCAACAAAGGTTGACGAGAAAGTGCCAAGCTCAATAAAGGTTGATTTGAAATCAAGTGATAAAAAGCCCGATGACAAACTTCCCAGCCCAGCTTCGCTTGACGAGAAGGTGCCAACCCCAACAAAGGTTGACGAGAAGTTGCCAAGCCCAACAAAGGTTGACGAGAAGGCGCCAAGCTCAACAAAGGTTGATATAAGTGTAACTGAAGAAAAGCCCGATAACAAACTTCCCAGTCCTACAAAGGATGATAGCGAGGTTGCTGAGATTTCAATAGAAGAAAAGCCCGTCGACAAACATCCTAGCTCAGCTAAGCTTGATGAAAAGGTACCAAGCCCAACAAAGGTTGACGAGAAGGTGTCAAGTCCAATAAAGGTCGATTTGATATCAAGTGATAAAAAACCTGATGATAAACTTCCCAGCCCAGCTACGCTTGACGACAAGGTGTCAAGCCCAACAAAGGTTGACGAGAAGGTGCCAAGCCCAACAAAGGTTGAATTTTTATCAACTAAAGAAAAACCCGATGACAAACTTCCCAGCACAGCTACGCTTGATGAGAAGGTGTCAAGCACAACAAAGGTTGACGAGAAGGCGCCAAGCTCATCAAAGGTTGGTATAAGTATAACTGAAGAAAAGCCCGATGACAAACTTCCCAGTCCTACCAAGGATGACAAGGAGGTTGATGATATTTCATTTGAAGAAAAGCCCGTTGACAAACTTTCTAGCCCAGCTATGCATGACGAGAAGATGCATAGCCCAACCAAGGGTGGTGAGAAGGTTCCAACTACAAAAATGGAAGAAATCATTTCAAGTCAAGATAAACCTGACGACAAACTTCCTGGCACGGAGGTAACTAGTCTGGAAAAGTTAGAAGACCAAATTATTACAACAAAGACCACATCGTTACATAAAGATGATGAAAATAAACTAATCATTAGTGAAACCAAATCAATTGAAGATCATAAAGACATTGTTAAACCTGAAAAAACTCAAGCTCGACCAAATATTTTGAAATTCGACGATAGAAGTCCAAGCTTAGAAGAAGAAAATGAATTAATTCTTAGCCAAATCAATTTAACTGATAAAACTCTAGATGAAATTAAAAAAGATGCCATGATTCCAGAACCCTCAACCATAGCCTCTGAATTACTTCATATTGATAAAATAGAAAGTGTTACAAAAAAAGAAATTGAAACTATTTCTAAATATGATGAAAAAGACATCGATGAAAAAGAATCATTTGATGATGATGTATCTTTATCGATTGGTACTGAGGAAAATACCGGTTTATTATCTAAACACGAAGAATCGGAGCATAAAAACATATGCTTCAAGATCGGCGTGGAAAAGAAATTAGAAGACCAGTATGAGTTAATTTCCGATGCCGAAAAAGGATTTTATGAAGATGGTGAATCTCTGAGTGAAGATAGTCAGATAGATTATAAGACAAGTGACACAAAAGTGGAATCCTATGATGAAAAAATAAAAGGAACAAAAATACGATCTTTAACAGAATTAGCAAGTGCGACTGAGGAAATGCTAAAACAGGAAAAACATTTCATATCAAAAGCAGAACCTTATCTTAAGGATACAAGTGGTAACGAGATAAGAAAAATATCTATTCAAGAGTCTGAGCAAAGGACAACAAAGATTAGTCATAAACAAGCAGATGTATCTTCCTTGTCTACGGTTGATAGTGGAGTTATAGATAGGGATAGTTTAACACACAGTGTTTTCCATAGTAGCTCCGAAGATGTGTCTAAAGAAATTAGCTTAGAAGAAAAATATAGTTATGAAAGTAATGAAAAAAGTGAAAAGAAAAGTGGTTTTAAAGATATTTCGAAACGCGACGAAAAAATCAAAAAACCTTTAGATGTCGTCAGTGATACTGATTCAATTCTATCAATAAGGAGTCATAAGATAGATGACCAATTCACAGTCACTGAACCTTCATTAACTTCAACGTTAAAGGATTCTGAAATTACTAAGCCTTTAATTGATGATCTAAAACAAAAGAGAACTATAGGATTAGGATCACCAAAAGAAGAAGTTCCACTCTCCGAAGCATCAGACTCTGGTGTTCATAGTATACCAATGGACATTGATCAAGTAACTACTACTACAGACAAAAGTTCCGCAGTACAAGCTATGAAAGACAGCGCGGTTCATCTCATGGAATCAATACATAAAGCATTTGGTGAAGAAGAAACAGTTCAACAAGGCATAAAGACGGACAGTTTAGAACCATTAGTTGTGCATTCAGAGTTTGATAGAGTTTCTACGCCACCAACAGTACCGGTCAGTCCATTGCCAAAAACTCCAAGCAGTTTCTTAGATGTTAAACTGAGTGATGGTGTACAAAGTGAGGTTACATATGATAAATCTGATGGCAGTGAAGAAACTATTACTAAGGTTGTTCATGTAGGTGATGATGTCCTCACACAGAAAATATCAACATCCACCGAAAGAGTACCAAAGACAATCAAAAGCGGTGTTTTGGAAACGGATAGTGAACCTGAACTCTTAGCTTTGATGCACACTCTTGGAAAAATGAAGACAGAAACAGATACTGTAACGAAGATCATCAAAGAAGGAGAAAACGTGGTAACACAAACCATAACAACTGTAACTACAAAGGAAGTTATTTCCAGAGAAGATGGGACGCCACAAAATGTTAAGACCACTATTGAGACCACTACGTTAAGCAAGAGTTCTGACGGTTCTACCACCACCATAAAAGATACTCAAACTTTACTTTCAGAATGTTCTTCCAGCCTTAAATCTACCTCACAGATGGATATGTATGCCAAAGATAGTAAAATAGATAGAGATTATCTAGAAACAAGCGAAGAAAAGTCCGTTACTTCAATCAGTAGCCAAATTAAGGACTTAACTGACAATGTTTCTGACAAAGAGTCTTCCGTTAGTAGTAGATATATTCCCAATTCTGATATCGAAATAAAATCAACTTATATTAGTGAAGCTGATGAACTAGATGACAATGTTGAAGATACAATCATTGATACGGATGTGAGCAAGCGAATAATTAAGGAAAACAATATGGACATTATAGAAACAGTCACGACGATCACAAAAAAAGAAACAATTAAGATAAATAATTCCAAAAAAATTATGCGAACAACTGTTGAGACAAATATTACTAAAGAACACTCAGATGGTTCAAAAGATGTTCAAAAGAATGTTGAAGTCAAGACTGAAGATTTAATTGTAGATTCGAGTAGCGATTGTGACGAGATTCTTCAAGAGTTTTGTGTATGTGGAGAACCAGAAGAAAGTGTCATAACAAAAACTGAAGACATTTTACAAGAAAGTTTTATCATTAAGCGAACAGTTTTGACAAGAATAATCAAAACAAAGTATGCTGATTATCAAGGTTATTTGAGAAAATTGAAGACCGTTACAACTGTGACAACAACAGATAACTATCCCGATGGCTCTTCTCGGACTAAAGTTGATAGTAGTACATCAATAACTGATATAGGTTCTGAGGAATTAGAACCACCTGAATTTGTTGATTGTGACATTTTAGAACATACATCAGTAGAAACAGACAAACAGGAAAATAACATTATCATTGATGGAAAAAGTGTTTTGCAAATTATAACAACGATAACAACTAAAGAAGTATTTAGAACAAATGACGGATCAAGGAAAAAACTAAAAACAACTGTGGAAACCGTAACGGAAACAGTGATGGCGAATGGTGTATCACAAGTGACCAACGACATTAAAGTTTCCGTTTCTGACTACGATTTGGTCACAATAGGTCAAAATTTACAAGGCTTTGAACAAATCGCAAAGCCTAAAGAAGATACTAAAATAGAAGTGGAAACAATAACTGAAAACGGAATAGTTATAAAGCGAAAAACAACCATTACCACTATAGTGCAAGAATATGCTAACTCCATTGAGAAAATAAAACGAACGAAAACTACTATTAAAACAATTGTGGAAGACGAACACCCTGATGGTTCAATAATTAGGAAAACAAGTGAAAAAGTAGCATTCATAGATGAAAATCTTGAAGACTCTAAGACGGCTAAAACATTATTAGAAGATGAGGTACAAAAAGATGAAGTAAGTTTGGATGGATTCGAAGTATCTGGCAAACCTAAAGAAGGTACTACAGTAGAAAATGTGGTAGTCGCTGAAAATGGTGTAATAATCAAAAGACGAACTACTATCACCACTATTGTTGAAGAATTCATTAGTACAACAAACAAAATTAATCGAACTAGAACAACTGTAAATACCACCGTAGAAGACGAACATCCAGATGGTTCTATTATAACGAGGACCAGTAAAAAGGTTTCAGTGCTCGATAAAACATTCGACGAATCTCCTAAGCTAGCAACTCCAATAGAAGATGAAACAGAATCTGAAGTTTCAGAAGAATTTGAGCAATTAGGGGAAACCAAAGAAGACATAAACACAAAATGTGAAACTGTTGCAGAAAATGGTAAAATTATTAAACGACGAACAACAGTAACTACTATTACAAAAGAATTTGTTAATAGTTCAAGACAAATAAAGCGTATCAAAACAATAGTCAAGACTGTAGTAGAAAATGAACATTCAGACGGTTCATGTATCACAAAAACTAGCGAAAAGGTTTCAGTCGTAGATGAAAACTTTGTTGATCCTATGAAACAGTCCCTTTTAGGAGAAAGGGCTCAACTTGGGGGCGAGATTTTAGAAGAGTATGACCAAATTTGTGAACCCAAAGAAAATATTACCACAGCTATTGACACCATAACAGAAAACGGTACTACCATACAAAGACGAACTACAATCACGACAATAACACAAGAATTTATAAATACTGCCAATACACTTAAAAGAATAAAGACTACTGTAAGAACCATTATTGAAGATGAATATCCAGATGGTTCAGTAATTACCAAGACGAGTGAAAAGGTAACAATTGTCAACCAGGCTTTAGACGCTGAGGAGAAAGGAATTATTCCAGAAGATAGCACTCAGGTGGAAAAAGATGTTCTGGAAGGGTTTGAATTAGTTGGTGAACCTAAAGAAGACATTGCTACTGAAACTGAAATTGTTTCGGAAGATGGTTTTATTATTAAACGTAAAACATCAATTATTACTATCGTACAAGAATACCATAGCACTAATAATAAAATTAAAAGAACAAAAACAATTATCAAAACTATAGTAGAAGATGAGCATCCAGATGGTTCTGTAATTACAAAGACAAGTGAAAAAATCTCATTAGTCGATGAAAGCATGCATGATAAACGAGATGAGGATGTTCCATATGAGAACGGAATTGAATCTATAGATGATGAAGATTCAATTATGAAAAGTAGTAAAATAGAAACAGCTCTTAAAGAACTTATTCCAAAAGGAGAGCCAGAAGAAAGTGAGACTAGCCAAACAGAGGAAATTAGGGAAAAGGATATTTTAATTAGGAGAACTATTATAACTAAGATAGTAAAAACAAAATATTCAGACAAACATGGAGTTCCCATGAAATTAAAAACAGTTACAACGATTACCACCACTGATCAATATCCAGATGGTTCTTCGAGTACAACTGTTAGCACAAGCGTATCAATAAGTGATATTGAAGTGGACGTACAAGCCCAAGATCTCAAAGAATTTCCTAATATTGATGATAAAACTGTAAGTGTAGATATCCAAGAAAAACAAACTTTAAGGAATGGTGTTCAACTCCAACAAATAGTTACGACAACAACTACAAAAGAAGTACTATCATCTGCTGATGGCTCAAAGAAGAAAATAAAAACAACTGTGGAAACTGTCACCGATACCAAATTACCAAACGGAGTTACAGAAGTCGCCAAAAGTGTGAAAGTTTCAGTAGCTGACTATGGAATTGACACGTTTGATGAAAATCTAGAAGGCTATACGCAGATAGGCGAACCTGATGAACACACTTCCTCTGATACACAAACTATTCTAGAAAATGGTATAACAATTATAAGAAGAACCACTACTACTACTTTGAGACAAGAATTTGAGAATGTATCCATAAGATTAAAGAAAATAAAGACAACAGTAAGAATGGTGGTTGAAGATGAACATCCGGATGGCACTGTGATTACAAAAAAGAGTGAAAAAGTATCCATTACGGACGTTTTCCTCAAAACCCCACAAACTACACAAAATGAAACAGAACCATCAGAATGCTACATTGATGATACTGAGATAGTCGTGGATACGACAGAGGATTCTGACGTCAAAAATGAAACAATTCAACAGGGTTCAATTACAATTAAACGCACAATTACAACTAAAACCAAACGCGAGACATTAAGTAGTTCCGATAGAAATATAAAGCGTGTAAGAACAACGATAGAAACCACAATATTTGATGAATACCCTGATGGTTCGACAGAAACAACAAAAGATGTTAAAATAACCATTTCAGAGATCCAGAAAACATTTGATAGGAATCTTCAAGCTGCTCTACAAGAACTAAGATGCACTGGCAAGGTTAAGACATCAGTCGATAAGAAAACGAACAACATCACTGAGCTTGGTGAAAACATTACGCAAACAATAACAACGTACGTTACTAAAGAGGAGATGGAAAATAGTGAAACAAACGAAATAGCTGTGAAAACTGTTACTAAAACAATTACTGAAAATGCTAAGCTGGATGGTTCAGTTGAAACTACTACAGACGTAAGCACACAAATTACTTATCTCCCTATAGGTACTAGGCTGGACGATTGGTCACCTGAAGAATTGGAAGAAATTGAAAAGCAGCCTGTACCTCAAGAGGTAAAACCGATAATTGATGAATTACCACTAGAGGTAAAGAAAACATCTGTGTCTGAAAGTAAACCCAAAAAACAGCGGTCCCCTGTTGGAGAAATATCTACTGATACTGAAACGTTCACAAAAGTCATAAAAGAAGGGGATAACGAAATTACTCAAACAATAACTGTTGTTACTACAAAAGAAGTTATAAGTCCAGAGAAAATCAAAATAACTATTGAAACGACGACTGTTAGTAGAGGTAGTGATGGGGTAACTAAAACGACAAAATCCACAAAGACAACTATATCAGAATTTACAGAAGAGTACGAAGAAATTATTGATACCGGAGAAAGTGACAAGTCATTCTCCAAACTTTCTTCAAAAACTAGCGATATGCGCAGCTCATCGGCCGCAAGTGATGATTTAGATCATCCCGGGATATCTTCTCCACCTTCAGATATAAGTTCGAGAGGCTCGAGGGCTGCCACTCACATATGGGGCACAGAGAGTAGTGGCATGTATTATAGCGACGATGATGGACAAGGCAGTCCAAGTAGCACAAAATCACAAATCGCACATTCACCTAGATCAAATCTAAGCTTTGAATTAGATACAAAATTACCTCAGCTAAGAGATACGAGCCAAGAAATAATGTTAGACAAGCAAGATCTAGGTTCCTCAATGCTACACAAAGACCCAATGTCGATGTCAATATATGGACAGCTACCTGAAGACGACTCTTGTACATCATCTACACATTCCGAATCAAAGACTGAAGTTCACGTATTAGATAAATCTGTAAGTAGAATGACTGAAGATTTCTTAATGCAAGAAAGACTCAAAACCGAAGAGACATCGAGACATAGTAAGTCAGATGCAACATTCTTAAAGGAAGCTGACGAACATTTTGAGAAGGCAATCGAGGAACACAAAAAGGTCAGTGGATCGGAAGTAATTTCTAACATCACAGCTAAGTATGAACTCGATAAGGAAAGTCACGCGAGTTCCAGCCATCATTCTTCCAAAAAGGAGAGTACAATCACATTGAAGGATCTAAAGACAGAGTCAAGAAAAGTTACTGAGAGTATTTCATCGTCTAGTAAACACGAGTCAAAATTCTCCAAAACCGAACATTCAAGTGAGACCCATTCAAGTGAGACCCATTCAAGTGAGTCACATTCGAGCTCTTCTAAAGACCCTATTGAATCTTGGGGTAAGCCTCTCGGTCTACCGAGCCCAATCGGGCCACCCCAGGACGGAAAAAGCACTCCCAAAAAGCAGGCATCTAGTTCCACTGTTCTTAATAAGAATAAGATGAACCAAGAGAAGAGTAGAGAAGCAAAGAGATCTTCGGAGTCTCCAAGCAAAAAAAAGGCACCAGCACCAGTTTACATGGAACTGACATACGTTCCACATCACGGCAACTCGTATTACTCAGCGATGGAATTCTTTAAGCGAGTACGTGCACGATACTACGTGTTCTCTGGTACTGAACCATCGAAGGAAATCTACAATGCCCTTCTTGATGCCAAGAAGACATGGGAAGATAAAGATTTGGGTAAGCATCGTTACTATTCATCTTTTACGTAGCCTAGTAATGCTAGACCTGGGATTGAAAAATACCTAGACTGTAATACTCTCAATTGCTATTACTGATTTCGAGAAACTAAAGCTTTTTTTTGCATTACTTACAGAAGTGACCATAATCCCTACATACGACACCGACGTGCTTGGCTTCTGGGTGACAGAAAACGAGGAGGCGTTAGAGAAATACAAGATCGACCTGTCGCCGTCGGCCTCCCGCTGCACCATCAACCTGCAAGACCACGAGACCTCATGTGCGGCCTACAGGCTCGAATTCTAGGTGTCGGGTCTATTTGTAGCCTTCTCATCGAAGAAGTGAGCCTCTCATTAGGGCAGGTGCTTTCTAATGCAGGAACAAGTGAAACGTTTATTGATGTAGGAAAAATAAGGCTGTGATAAAGATTGAAGCATTCGAGAGCACCCCTGCTACGATCGAGGCCACTATTTCGTATGAGATAGTTCGCAAATAGGTACCGAGAGACTATGTGATATTTGAATGCAATTAACAGACTGCTAATGAGTTTGATAAAATGGTAGTTAATAATGACGTAACGATAATGATTATCAGGATATATACGATATGTCTGAAGTGCTGGTGTCGTTACCGACGTATAAGTCCGCGTCGTTCAACCTACGGAAGTACATATACGGCCGCGTAATCCCAAATTGACAAGAGTCCTAAACCGCATCCAGTTCAAAAGTCAATAACCAAATTCTCGACCTAAGAACAGAGACGTCCATTTTTTTCTAAAACATAAAAATAATAAACTGTTTTCTTGTAGCTTCATTAAAAAATAGTACATGCCATTTAAAATATATTTCTGATGACGTTTTGAAAATTTGGTCTTTTACAAACGGTAGTGCTTTTATACATGATATTTAGCGTAACCAGTCCATTTTGTTTAGCCAAAACACCGCTTGCGCGTGAATCTAAATTTTTGATGAATTATTTTGCTATCGCATTGTGAAATTTTGAATAGTGTCTTGTACGAAATTGTAGGGAGCACGGCCACGATTTTGGTTTTAGCATATAACGCATTATAAGGACTTGATGAGAGATACGAGCGTCGGCGACCACGAGACGTTATATTGATAAAAGACCTGATATACTTTTTTATGATCAAAGTTTAAACAAAATATATTTAACTAATTGTCTTAAAAAGGCATTATTAAAATGATGTGGACGCGAGATAGTGCCGCTTGCGCTAGTTGTATTTAATGTTTGTTAGAAGTGACATTATTACTACGATATTACACGAATGTAGAATAACAAAGATGATTTCAAGTCTAACATTCAACTTATGAGCGTTCAATATAGGCATTTAGATTTAAGAACATCCTATTGATTTTCCTGTAACTTCGTATTTGAAATACGCTCTGATCCGATCGACTGTTGAGTAGACATCTTGAATCTTTAAGACCAGATCGCTGTAGATATTTGAAATATATGGGAGAATAATTAATAACCTGCAATTTTAAATGTTCTCTTGTGTATAGCAAATGATTTACGTGAACAAAGAGGTGTGACCCAACGGTCGTATGGATCTATAGAAGTCATCTCTGTTTTTCTAGACTAACTGTGAGCCTAAAACGATAGAGAGCTTAACCATTATAAAGTAAATGTTTTAGTAGAAGTATTATTACAAAATGATCATTCTATTTACCTTTGTTTAAGTTGAAACTTGCTTGTTGCGATTATTACCTATGATATACTTATAACGCGTGTTGGGCGTATGTAAAATTTACTCATTTCAAAAATATTATTGCAAAAATTTATATTATAGATTTTATTGAATCTCCGTAATGTATTTTATTATTTCAATGTTCGGCATTGTTTTTGATGTTTTATTGTTTTATTATTTTGGAATTTCTAGTCGATACGACCCAAATAATGATTAACGATGTTGTAGATTTGTATAATTCGTTCCTATTGTGTTTTAGCGTTTCTAAATAACCTCGATCGATAAATAAACCCTCATGTAATTATAGAAAATGTACTCCATTAGATGACAATTTGTTTAACGATTTAACTTGCTGTGTTCGGATGTTGTGAGAATGTGACAATGAGTACATCATCCAGATAGATCTTACCATCTAGTGAATAAGCTATTCTGAGCTTCTCTCCAATTATATCCGTTTATTATTTCGCCAAATCAAAATGGAGTTTTGAGTCAATTAATTTTAAGTCATCTGTAGTAAATAAGCCGTCTAATGCCACTCGATCATCGCTTTCTTTGCCAACATCCTTCTATACTTATAGATAAAAATAGCGAAAAAAAAAATACAATTCGTATTAACTGAAAGCACCAGCACAATATAATAACATTACATAAAAAAATTAAAACTAATGAAACGTTTAACAAATGTCATGAAATTGTATGTATTCTATGGTTACTATTAATTTATTCTCTACCGTGTAACTCATTCTTTTTGTATTTATATAGTTGACATGTTTACTATAGTGTATGTGTTAATGTGAGCACAATTTGTTTACCGATTATGTGGATGATATGATTTAGGTAGATGTGGATGGGACTAATCAGGGAGACGAGACAAAACCTTCGAGGGCGTCCGAGCCGATGCCACTTACTTATAATATTGCTAGGTTGAAGCTTCTAAAGCTTACCAAGCCAGCTTGCCCACTCGCGAAAGGGATCCAAGCACAGCTTATCACCAAATATCTTTAATCGACATTAGAATATCATGGATCATCAGAATTTTTAAATCTAATATTATGATGATTATAAAGTGCATCGGCGAAGACGGTAATACACGCAACGGATAACTTGAGTGTTTTGAGTGATTTTCAGAATAGGCTTCATATAATTTCAGCCAGCATCCACGGTTGGCCCAAAGCCTGTTAACCCGAAAGTTTAACTATTGTATTTTATAGCTAGAACTCTAATTAATGCATATTATTAGGAATATTATTATTATAATTATAAAAAAAATGTTATTAAATTAAGAATTGTATCAGCTTAGTGAACATCAATAGCTCTGAAAAATAAAATCATTATTGAAATTATTGAATGTTGTATTCTTCCGGATGTATTATCGAACGATATGATGTTTGTGTTTAATTAACAAATTAATTAATATTAATGTTTATTATAACAGTATAATATGTCACCAATAAGTGTCGAATACCATTTTGATCTTTATTTAGAATGTAACTAGTTCAATCGCTTGTAAATCTTGATCTTTGACAGAATAAGAATACTACAATTACAACAGTAGTCCCACTAAATTTAACTGTTTCCTCACTCCACGTATTGGTGACAACAAAATCACTTACATATTCCATAGTTAAATTTATTTAACTCTAATCTTTCACTGAGAAATACAAACTCATTACAAAACGTCAATAAAACATCGAACAATAAAAAAAAATACAATTGCCGTCAAGAAATAAAACCGCCAAAATCATGACTTCTCAGTGAAAGAGAATTGCATTTTAGAGAATCCAAAAGTCGATAAACTTATCGATAAAATTTTATTCAATGTTGGTAGGTAGGCGTAGAACGAATGTAAGCTTATGTGGTGCTAAGAACTGATGTGCTAGGCGAGATTTGAATTAAAGATATATTTCCCCTGTAAATGGTGATGCTGTATAACAGAACAAACAAAACTGGCTAGCATATGTCTCTGGCATAGCACAGATGCGTAAAAAAAACCATCACTATTTACCTGGAGAGTTAACGTAACACGCTTAATGGGTGGGGCTGGATGGTCGTTATATGATATTAGTAATTACTGTTTTTTTTAATCTACAAAAAGATTTTTAGTTTGCGACTTTTCGATGTGAAATTATTCCAAATCACTTATTGGTACCTTCCCTATAACGGTATAAACCTCTTTAAAGGACTAAAGTCCTCTTCTAACAACTATCCCCTTCTCCCTTCCTCTCATATCAACCACCTTGTCATGAAAATACCTAAACACTGAGAGATTTGGAATGATGGCAGATTAAGGTAAGTTTTTTTTCTTTTATTTTACCAAAACAATGTTTAATAATTTTAAATAATGGTGGATCCTTAAGTATTTATAACAACTAATGTATTATCTAATATATGGTAAAAGTATTTAAAAAAAAAATTCTCATTAAACCATTCAGTGTACGGTTACATCACTATTCTCCATTCAGCGTGTTTGATGGATGTGTAAAAGTCATTAAAGTAATTAATAAATGATTGAAAATGGCATTGGACTTTTATTTCAATCCATTATTGTTTTCCAAAGCTCCAAATTAATATGGAAAAGCTAATTTAAAATTTTAATAACTGCTCCCCGAGCAGAGTTCATCCGGGGAAGTATTACCACCTTACCCATTTCCTCCGTGAAGCAATAGTGCACTTGTATTACTGTGTTTCGGTTAGAAAACTAATGTGCCGGTGCAGGCACATGAGATTTTACAACTTGTAGTATAAAAAAACATTTTTTTTAGCCTCGATGGTCAAATATTAAGCTCTGCTAGAGCCCCCTTCAATTCCCGGGTTGAGCATATTAATGTTTCTTTGTTTAGAAAATATACCTGTAGCCAGAAATTGGTGAAGTGCCCGAGAGACGGCGTAAATATATAAATAAATAAAATTCTGAGGCATGCTTTACAAACGGCCATCTGGTCCTAAAAAAAAGGAGAGCTTGTACTATGAAAACCTGATAACTGATATACTACATATACTGCTTTATTTTTCTAATACACCCAGACACAGAACAAACAGACATGTTCATGGACACAAATGTTTGTCCTAAGTGGGAATCGAACCTGCAACCTGCGACTTGGCAGTCAGGGTCGCAAACCACCAAGCCACATGGCCTCTCAATGCTCTCTACAAGTCAGTGAAATAAATAGTGAGCTATATGCCGTGAAGATATGTTATGATTAACAAATAAAAAAAAAATTGAAAGAATCTTTTTCATATATTTCTGAACATTTATAAACAGCTTCATTTATTTTTAAATGCAATAAACAAACAGTCAAAATATACTTTATTATTTCACAATTTTAATATAATTCTTAAAATTATTTTTAATAATACTTAAAGCGAAATTTAAACAAATAAAGGCACTGGAAATGTTTGTTTGTATTAACTACTTATTATAAGGACGTGTTTACACTGCTGGGTGACTGTGGTTTATGAGTTTATGCCTACTCAACCAGCGATCGAGGTAAAAAATGTCAATTACTTACATCTAATCGTGCTATACAACTTTGGAATGTTCAAATAATCACAATAATATTTGCACTTAATTTACTATTTCAATTATTTAGATTTTATACTTAAATAAATATTTTTGGTAATTTTTACTATAATAACGAAAGAATTTATTGAAAAGTTCGATAAAAATATTTTTTTTAATTATAATGCACATATAGACATAAGCCTTGCGTGGCTTGAGAGTTAAACTTAATAGGGTTCCATACCAAAAGGGTGCCAATGAAACACTTATCAAGCCTCCGCTGTCCGTCCGTCTGTCTATCAGCGGGTTGTATCTCAACCAACATATTTCAGATTTTTTATCATATCTCACTTAACATACCTTGTAAGAGATGCAAAAAATTTTTTTGTAAAAGTTTATTTCTGCTCATAAATATGTTTTTTGTAGAATCCCAAGGAAATACGACTTCAATATTCATGCAAATACCAATAACACAAGAGACTAGATTTGAAACAACAATACATTACAAATGTACTTAGAAGAAAATATACATACTTACAATAAAAAGCAAAACTTAAAACATCTCAATTCTACATACAACTATCACTATACTGACATAAATTTTATTTTCATCCCACAAAATGCAAGATTTCTTTGGACGTATTATCTGGGATTTTCAAATATACTACATTCATCTACAACGAATTTCCAACCTTATTCTACTTGTTTTAAAGGCACAATTCCGACTATATACAAACTACGTATTCTGTGTGGGTTATTTGAATCTCATGTCATCTGGTCGCCTGGAGAAGTACGCTACTTTGTCTAGTGGCACCTTGTATTCGTGCATCCATCGGTTTCCTTTGCGAAGCGAGCCGTCGATGCCGTCCTGCCATAGGCCTGGTGGGAGATAAACTGAAAACAAAAAAAATATGTTTCATGAAATTTCGTACTTCCGAGTCATTTTATTCTTCGAAAAGTATTACAAGTGCTGTTAAGAAGTTTAAGATATTTGGATCTAGATATTTTAAGCTTTTATATCAATTTTATACTTTTAATAAAATGCTTTTGAAGTGGGTTTTGTTTACAATAGACATTCCCAAGATGAAACTGTGGGTGTATAATGAACATGGTAATCATTATTGTGTCAAGTTAGGTATGGCATTTAGTATATTTGACAGCGCCTGTCAAACCATCGAAATATACTTTACACACATACATCTAATCCAAATAAATCATAAGGATATAAATACCTAAATAAAGAAAGAAAGAAAGAAAACATTTACTTTGGACTCACACAGCATCAACATAAACAATTTCATAAGTATGTATTTAAGAAGTAGTATTTGTAGTTTCCATATAACAGGCTCTGCTTAGTTGTGAATCAGAGGGCCGTGTGAAAAAAATGTCCTAGGATATTTATTGATCTACTATTACAGAGTTTATTATACATTTACACACAAACACAGAACATACAGACATGAAGAACACAAATCTTTCTCTTTTGAATCGAAACTACGATCTATGGCGTGGCAATCAGGGTGCCAAACCACCAAGTCATCCAGATCATCTACATATATAAACTAACTCCTACACATCTCGCGTTTGCCTGTAAGCCAATAGATCTGGAGGAAGGGCAACCTTCTTAACCTTCTCAACCTACCTTCTCTGGTGGTGTGGCCCTTATGCAGCAGCGGCGCGACGACGAGGTCGCCGCCCCCGAGCGCGAACTGGTCCGCCACCAGCAGCGCGTCGCCGCCCGCGGCCGCCAGCCACAGCGGCCGGATCAGCGGCAGTCCTCCCTCTAGAGCCTCTCGCTTGTACTTCAACAGCAGCGGGGTCACCTGAAGATATAGGAGACATATTTTTTAGTATGTCAGTAGACTAGTAGCCAGCCAGGTGCGTACTACACGTTCTACGTCCTACAGACTATAGAGTACCCTGCCACCGTGCAATGGTTTCCTGTATTATCTGATTCCTTACACATTAATGTTGTCGAATATGCCTCTTTTGACAGGTAAGAGTGTCATAGAAAAACTAATACAATAGCGTTATCATAAGGTTCATACGCATCATCATCCAATTCACCATTGGATCATTCATCTAATGATGAATATATTCCCAAAAGAAAAATAGAAAAGATTTTTCTATAATATTCTTACCTGTGAAAACGAGCCTTTAAGATCTCTACAATTTTAAGATATATCCAAAACTTACCAATTTCTGTCTAGTGAGCGTCAAATTCTTCGCTATCTCTAACACTCTCTCATCATTATACTTGCTCGGCAGGTGGGTGAACTTCATCACTGGTAGAAACGTAGCCATTTGCAGCCACCTTATATACAGCTCTCTTTCTGGCAGAGCTATTCCATTCTCCTCGGTTGAGTTCACTGGATCCATGGATCCCCTGGAACTTGGCAGGAACTGTTCACTTCCGGGCCAGTAGATGTCGCCGCCGACTGCGCCGGGCATTATGAACGGGAATCCGTTGACTCCATAAGTCAACATTGTTGGAATCACACGTCTCATGGCTTCCCAAGTCGATTCGAAAGGCGGCAGAGATACAAATATAGGTGGTCTTGGCAATGAGACCGCTGAGGAGACTCCGATAATATTTAAAGTCTTTTCAAAGGTTTTAATGAAAGCCGTTTTATATTGATCCGGATTGGTCAAGGACTTTTCGCAGCGGTAGTAATGTGGCATGTCGTACCCTGTTCCCAAGTCAAAGTAGAAAGAATCAATGTGGTATTCGTCTATCACAGCTTGTAGTTTGTCTAGAATCCAAGGTACAGAACGGTTGTTGGTTATATCTAGAACGCCTGAACTGGCTAATGATTTAAACCTAGTCAGGGCTGGTATCCGTCTGTCGCTGTTCCTCTCGCTGATCAACAGCCTTTTCTGTACACTTTCAGCAAAATTCTTGCTCTCTGTACTTATGAAGGGTTGTATAGTAAATGCTACTTTAAAACCTCTTCTGTGTAGTTTGTCCACAGTTATATTTAAGGTCTCGAATCGGGTTTTATCAACCGACAGATCACCAATTTCATTCTGCCAGTGTTCATTGATCAATACGTGACCTTGTTTAAGGAAACCTAGATTGATCACGTCGTCAGTGTATTTAGAAATGGTTTCCGCTTGTAGTTCGTGTTTGAATCTAGGTGCTATTTGCCATACCGGCTCTGATATTAAGGATTCTAGCGTCTGCATATCAGCGGGCTTAAGACCATCCCATAGAGGTGCTCTCCTGTGACTATGTATGGAGGAATGTAGGGATTTCATATCTTTCGAAGTGCAAATGTTGTATTTCATTTCTGGAAACTCTGACAATTTATTTGCAAAAGCGAAATCATCGTATTTAGCTTTTAAACATATTTCCTTCGTGTCTCTATCGACTGCTACTTGCAGGGGTGTATCTTCGTCAACAATTATGGCCGCTCCTTTGGAGTTAATGAAATACCGCGTCAGGACATTGCCCCACTGCGACTTCTGTATGTCACCCGTAATGAATGGCGTGTAGTCTATGGCGCCAGTGTCCAAGGGCCAGGTTAAGTTGATGGATTGACCTCCTCCGTACCAGTGGGTTTTTGTTTCGCCCCAGTCGAAACAATCGTTTGGTGTGATGTCTGTGGAATAGAGCAGGACCATCAAGGATTGCTTTATTTAACTTGTAGTTTTTATAATATTATTACACCAAGTCAAGAAACTAATATCAGCGCTAAATCGACCATAATATAATGATCCATAGGTGGCGGTGACTACTTACCCTTAGAGGGATCGTCTGCCTATTTTTTGGTCTACGATCACGATTTTCTTCAAATGTCAAGCTTGAAGTAGCTTCAGTAACTTTAAATTTGACCTTCATAAGTGCCTTCCGCGGGCCTAAACTGAACTAATGGTTTTGAATTTTGAAGGCCAAGCCCTAAAGCAAGCGACATAGAGCGGTAAATGTGACTGACCGGACGCGAGAGCCTGCCAGTGCAGCGTGTAGCACGTGGTGTTGTCGAGCGCGGCGTCGCGGCGCGCGGCCAGCTGCAGGCGCAGGCGGCGCGGCCACTCCACGCACTCCCAGCCCGCGCCGCGCCTGTTCTCCGGGAGACACGGAAACGCTTTCGTTTCACCCTTCAGACTCACCCCTGGAATTAACACAAGGGCCGGTTTGCTGGGTTAGGAACCTCGACTCTCTCGCCGCATATACAAATTTAGAGCCGGAGAAAGACCTCGGAGAGTGGACCTCTCATATGATTGCGTACTTCACGAAAGTGAGGAGCATATAGCTTTTCAAAATCACACCCCAGGGCGTTCAATGCCCATCAAGGACAAATATTTACCAAACTATAAAATATTTAACAAAAATTGGTACCTATATCAGTGATCTGGTTACTACAATACAAGCTCGGCTTAGTTTGAATTCAAATGGTCGTGCGTATAGGAAATCCCCTCAGAAGTTTCACTACGGGGAATAGAAAAATACATTCTTTACACGGCGATCTGATTCCAAACAAAACAAAGCTTGTACTATGGAGACCAGATCACTGATATACTACATAAACATAATATATTTTTCAAGTATTCTTTAACTGACAGCTTGGCTGACTCTCAAGTGACATATGCTATATTATATTCCCTCGGAAAGGCAGATGAAACCGCGAGGCGGTACTTAGTTTTAAATCGAAAAAGTAAGAGTTTTGAACTTGGATCATGTAAACAAGACATGTTTATTTTTTTATTTCGTGATAAGGAAAAGTGTATTTTATAGTGAGAGGTCAGACGTGTTTACTTAACATTACAAATAATCTCAGCGAGTACGCATTTAAACCAGTTTGGGAATTAAATCTACATATTAATATTACTGAGGTATCTAACGTACATGCTTTACCCGCATTCCTGAGGGATCTTATCTTTTCCCGGGATCAAAAGTGTCTTGTGAACACAAATTCTAGAATATATTCTAGTCAGTACTAAATTTCATTTAAATCCACTAATCCATTAACGAATAATTTGACCACAAACATCGTTTTCATGTTTCGTGTAATTTTGGAGGACCTGAGTTCAATTTCCAGGTAAATAAGGAAATTTTAATAATTATTTGTTATCCTGGTAATGTATGTTATTTCCCTCTTAAAAGACACTTCAAAGAGACAATTAGTTCGAAAAATTGTGAGGGTGAATTTTTAGATGTTGAACACTCTTTCACACAAAAACTACTAATCGGATTTGGATGAAACATAGCACATAGACAGTTTATAATCTGTATTAACACATAATAATTTTCATCACGGGAAAATGTTACATCCCTCGGGAAGGAACGCTTAGTTACATCATCTCCACTCACCCAATCTAGCCTTTAATATCTCCACGTCATCACTATTGAAGATCCTGATCAATCTCTTGGGTTCGTTGAATTGCACGCTGTCGAAGTATGCCTTGGTCAGGGCCTGCTGGTGGAACAGCACGTAAGCGAAGCCGACGAAGAATACTATAGCCAGGAACATGAGGCTCACGAACGCACGCAGCTTGTAGTCTGTCGGCTTCTTTCGGATCTTCTGCGGGATGCTCTGAAAGGAGAAAGTGCAATATTATAAATGGGAAAGTTTGTGAGGATGGATGGTACGATGTTCGTAACCATGAGAGTTTGGATGAAACTCTTCATATAGATAATTTCTGTGTCGTAGCGTGATGTTATATAGCCTATAACCTTCCTCGTTAAATGGACTATTGAACCCAAATATTTTTCTCAATTTGAACCAGTAGTTCTTGAGATTAACGCGTTCTATTAATGTAGATTATATCTGAAATTAACACATAGGATACATTTTATCCCAGGTAATACATCCCTCGGAAACGAACCGAATAAAACATTGTAAATATCTCTAATGTTGTGGCGATATCAAATTAAATAACCTTGAAATGAGATGGCATTTTGACATTATTTTTCTAATTTGATTATTTTTATTGACTTATATGAAATTTATAAGCTTTTAACCAAATCGTATTACCGACTTAACTAGCCATAGTATATTAAAAAAAATATAACGCTGCTGAATTTCTTGCCGTTTCTCAGTTGAAAGGTTTCATAAATCCCCTTCTACGACCTAAACTGAATTTTGAATTATGAAAAGTTGATGATGGTGAACAAGAGACATACCTGCAGTTTCTCCTTCAGGAGACTGGCGAGGGAGTTCACGGAGGTGACCGAATTGCTGGGTGAGTAGTCATCGTCGTCCATGCTGAACTCCGAGCGACCCAGCCGGCGGGGCGCGGCGGACTTGCGGCGGGGGGAGCGGGGAGGCCTGACAATATCATCATCATCATCATTAATTACACGGACGGAGGAGTATGAAATTATACACAGCACAGCCCAGCGCATAACATGGTACAGTTAAAGATTATATGGAGGAGTGCAGAAAGCTAATATTTTTATATAACATTGCATTAAATATACAACGTGTTACAAAATACCCCGTAAAAATATCATTAATTATCAAATCCAACAACCCTAGTTAGTTGTCATGTCAGGGAACTAGATTTAACAGAAAGGCCTACGTAGGGGCCTTTAATAATTGTCTACTTTAATAGTTTTTCTATTTATCATTCATAAAAATCATTTTTTTTTTTTTGGGGTATGTTATACAGCGTTACTACGGTTCTTAAATACTGTCAATGGACTCGTTATAAGGTCCCATTTAACCTCCTTTCGGCTTTACGGGTAGTTTTGGAACACAGTATATTAATACCTACCTACTAATGCCTACTTTGTGAATACTTGTTCTGTTCTACATCTTTATTTTTCTTCTTTTCATGTTATGTGTTGTACAAATAAAGTATGTTTTGACAGGCCAGGCTTGGTGGTTAGCGACCCTGACTGCCAAATCGAAGGTCGCGGGTTCGATTCCCACCCAGGACAAATATTTGTGTGCATGAACATGTCTGTTTTTTCTGTGTCTGGGTGTAAATATCTATATATGAATGTATTTAGAAAAATAAAAAGTAGTATATGTAGTATATCAGTTATCTGGTTTCCATAGTACAAGCTCTGTTTAGTTTGGGATCAGATGGCCGTGTGTAAAAGAATGTCCTAGGATATTTATTTATTATTTATTTATATTGTATTGTAGGAAACTGGTGAATCCTGGCGAACCAAATCGGGATACCTACTCGGATATTTTAAACGAATTATTGCATTGTCAATATTGTCAAAATTAAATCTGATCGCTCAAAGTAGGGCAAAATCGAGCCCAAAAGTATCGGTTACATACAAACATACAGGTGAAACTAATAAAAACGTGTAAAAACACAATTTAAGAAATAAACTGCATAATATGTTACAATTACAGTGAGAGGGGCTATAAATTGTATATTCAAGATCAATTAGCCTCTGACTCGAACTAGGTATACCTGTATTTTGTGTCACCAATGGTTCCTCGCTTGGTTTTCGAGAATAATCAAAATTCTTTCAACTTTCACAAACCTTGCAACAAAATCATCAAACAAGAGATTGTTTGTGACTTGACAGAGAAGGAGATCCAGCGGAATTCGTTACTAGATATTTGTTTTTGAAGTTATACTATTTTAGGCGCGTTATGAAAAAATGATGAGTGAATTTTTAAGATGCGAGTGAACTCTCACGGATGAAGTTAGCTGATAACGGTCTCTCCGGAACATCGCACATATCGCAAAGTCAATCAGTGAGTAATTATGTTATTGTCAATAATAACCTAACAACGTCAAAAATTGTTATTCGGTGCTACAGACAGGTGCAAAGAGTTTGGACACTACAATTTCACGACTGAATAGTAAAAAATGCTTTTAGTGCAATTTTTTTCACCTATAATTTCGGATATAACCTCTTACGTGCGTACATAAGTACACACACACGTTTTTGTATCTTACAATGGATTTACAAGGTCACACCTGAGTCAATTGGTTGCAAATATTTCACGGGACCCTACGCATAAGAGTTCGGCTCGCAATTGCCGTGTCTTAATTTCCTTTTGGTTACAAAAATTCAATTCAAAACATGATGTCTCAAAGTGACAATGTCACCTCCATATCACCAAGTGAACTGTAATATGGAAACTGTAGGTACCCAGCCAAGTGTCGGGTAATGAGGAAACAAATGATGAGACACTTGTACATTAACCTTCGCGTGTTCTCCAGAAACATGCGAAATGTCTTACCTATTCGGAAGTCAGGTAGGGTTGTCGCAAATTATTAACAACTAGCTATGCCCCGCCTGCGTTCCTGAGAATTGTAGTTTCCGTCCTCAGAGATAGCGTTGGTAACGAAAAGTATTGGAGACACCAAATTTTCTTTACTATTAGTGACTGAGATAAATCCCACAAATCAAAGATCATTAATATCTTTGCAGCTTCATGAGCTACCTATAAATAGTGTAACTAACATCGTCTGGCGGTTACATGAATAAAGTAGCTTCTAATAGAAGAATTATTAAAAATCACTCCAGTAGGAGCTTGTGCATTACAAACATATAGAGATATAAATCTTTTCTCTTTATAATATTATATTAGAAATCCTTGAATGAAGTCAAAACTTCTTTAGGCGCGTTGAGCATTTTTTGAGATGGGAAAAAACAATTGAACTCGCAACACCGTTACCGACACTCCCAGAGTGCCACTGTTTTTTTTTTTCATCTTGTCAGAGCTTGGATTACGGAAACCAAATTAGCAAAGAACTACATCTATCTAGCTTTCTGGGAGTACCAAGCTTTGAGGAGCTTGAATTCAACTTCGGCGTAAAACATTCAGTCAGGATTATTAGGTTTACAACAACCTTAGAATACTCTAAAAAATATTGTTTTAAATCACCACATAATACAAAACAAAGTCTCTACCCGCTGTATGTCTGTCCCTATATAATAGGTAGTTATTTTTGTAGTAAAATTTTAAAATGTATCGAGTTTCTTCATTAGATTCATTCATCTTGACGGTACGAAAAATAATTGAAAATCACACATTTTCCTAATTTGAATTTAGAATTATGTTCTTTAAAATTTAAACTTTCAATGATACTAAAACCAGCCAGATACAAATAGTAAAGCCAAAGAGATTTTATTACAAGTTCATACATACTATAATGCGAAAAGACTTTTTCACTAACCTAATATGTTTAGAACGTTAAAAGTACGCAACGGATTTTGATGTGGTTTTTTTTAAATAGATAGAGTTATTCAAGGTTTATATGTATAATACATGTGACATCCCAGGGGAACGCGGGTAAAACCGCGGGGGACAGCTAGCTAAAATCTAAATATTAAATTGATAAAACACTTGAGACGTCAGGTTTATAATATAAAGCATGATAGTTATAAGTTAGATAGAATATTATTTATCATTAAACAAATAATAATATAATTAGAGACATAATACAGTGATAATCTGCGTATTTACTATTACATACAGATACATATTTACATATAGGTTATGTTTATGCAGAAGTCATAGGATGTTTGCAATTATTACAAGACTCAATTTATAGTTTGCAGTAAGTATTTTCAATGAAGGAGGAGTAATGAAAACTCTATTCCACACAACTTTCGAAAAAAAAGCAGTATTTCTAGGGAGGTGAAGGAAGCTGTTCTTTTTAAATAAAGTGAAAAGATTTAATAGTAAAGATTCTGGATTATTAGATCCTAAAGAAAGGGAATATTGACAGGCCAGTTGGCTTAGTGGTTAGCGATTCTGACTGCCAAGCCGAAGGTCGCGGGCTCAATTTCCACCCAGGACAAACATTTGTGTGTATGAACATGTCTGTTTGTTCTGTGTCTAAGTGTAAATATCTGTATGTATTTAGAAAAACAAAACTGGTTTCAATAGTACAAGCTCTGCTTGGTTTGGGATTAGATGGCCGTGTGTAAAGTATGTCCCAGGATATTTATTATTATTGTTAAAATGAGACTATCAGATCTTGTTCAGGTCTTATTTGTAATTGCAGACTTTTTCATTATAAAAATAATTAAATATACAGTTCAAAAAATATTTTCATTTAGCTAATTTCGTGCACTGCCGAAACCAAACGTTTTTTTTTTTTTTTCGGAAATGGGTAAGGTGGTAGTACTTCCCCGGACGAACTCTGCACTAAGAGCTCTACTACTCTAAAAACGTATGTGCAGTATTTCAAAATTCAGTTGCAATATTTGACCCAAGAATAGTAACTAATTAACTAACAGGTAAATCAAAATAAAGGCACGTAAATAAGCTTTTATATACTGATTCAATAAAAATAGCGTTATAGTATAAAGACATATTTTTAAAACGTTGTCCCACTCCTTATTACTAAAGTCAGATAAAAAACACACTCCTAAAATTTTACCTGTCCGTCTGTCTATCCGTAAATCACAGAAATAGCTTCTCTAATACCATCACTCATACTCTATGGTCATTCATAGCCATAGATATATCTTAAGCATGAATAATCACTAAGAACTACTTTCGAAAATTTATTTTTAGACCAAAAACAAAACGTTAATTTAAAACTATAACAAAATCATTCGCTACACAAATAATAAGAAATAATATGGCATTAATTATAATCTAAAATTACATTAATGCTTTTACTAAAAACAGAATATTAATCACAAATCTAAATCAACAAACAACATAGAACAACTTAGAAATCACAAAAAAAACCGTACGGCGCTAAAATCAATTTAAAAAGAACACACTTACGGTTCAATTTTTAAAACGGACGTAAAACAATTCCCGTGCGATACAAGTGCAAGATCTGAGGATATTATAGTTCTTAGAGTGAATGATGTGTGTAAGTAACACGCGCTTCGCACACGCAACACCAACTGACCGGCTGCTCTCGCGCCTTATGACGATAACCCTTCCCGAGATAACTGTGCGTGGTTGCCGTGGTTTGACGACTTTAAAACGAGCTCGTTAACTTTAGCTGGGTTGTCGACAGAAGCCTGATTACTGATCCTTATAACCAGTCAGGTTAAAGCTTCAAATAAATTTAATTGTACGATATTTTAAGCAATTATGATATACCAATATAAATATCCTGAGACATTCTTTTACACACGGCCATCTGGTCCCAAACTAAGTAGAGCTTGTACTATGGAAACCAGATAACTGATATACTACATATACTACTTTTTTTTCTAAATACATACTTATATAGATATTTACACCCAGGCACAGGACAAACACACACGTTCATGCACACAAATGTTTGTCCTGGGTGGGAATCGAACCCGCGACCGTAGGTTTACTTATGACTTATAGTCAGAGCGTTAACCACCAAGCAAATAGGTCTGTCATTTCGGTAGTCAATTTCGGTAGTATTTGAGTAGTAGAGCTTTTAGTACAAAGTTCGTAGGGGTAAGTACTACATTTTACCCATTTCAGCCGTAAAACTGTTGTGCACTTGTATTACTGTGTTTCGGTTAGAAAGATAAGGGGGCTGGTGAAATTAGAGGGCACAAATGGGACCTAATTATTAATCCGCTGTCTGTCTGTATCTCATGAAATGTAATAGGTAGACAGTTGAATTTTATTTTTGTTATATCTAACAAGAAATAATTTAAAGGAAGAAATGTATAAGGGACCTTACACAATACTTTTCCCTGGACTTTAGTTAAATATAAGTACTGTTGGTACGAAACCCTTGGTGTGCGAGTCCGTTTTGCACTTGGCTACTTTTAATTGATTGCTTTGTCTAGGTTTGTTTCTATTTAAGTATGTATTTATAAATTAAAAATTTAAGCATCTGGTTACCATAGTATAAATTCTGCTGAGTTACGGATCTAGGGTCTTAAAGGTTGCAAAAACAATATGATAGAAATTAATTTTCCTAATTCACAATTCAACATTCAAAACCATTTATTCTTTTCAGGTCCACGGAAGGCACTTAAGAAGGTAAAATTTTATGTTACTGAAGCTACCCCACTAGATCTAATCACATAAAATTCAATACATGGCTAATATTATCCATTTCTTGCCCTCAGACGTGATTCTGTAAGATAAAGGTCGCCTCAGCTCTATATACATAACTTACCTTACAAAAATACATTCCAAACTACATTAAGATTTTTTATTTTCGGGGGGCCTAAAACAGCCTTGACCTCAGTACTAATCCTACCCAACTCCATATTTGCAGGATTCATAAAACAATAAACGTAATCTCTCATGAGTTTAGCGTATCTCTGCCTATCTTCCACCGCCACACTTCCACTTCACGCCGCATTACAAATGCTAATGATGGAAATGCAATTATACAAAGTAAACAAGGTGTGAGTGCGCTTAAGGCAGCTATCGTTTGATTACTGTACCGATTTGTCAACACTGTCTCAAAATTAATTTAGCCTTAGTTAGGTATTAGTGCCATCGCTACCTGTACCTCTACCATGAGTTGCTATCGAAATTTACTTTAGTCACTAGCGAGTAAACTACTATCGATACAGTATGTCTCGATAGCAACTGTCAAATTTGTGACTCATGGTACCGAATTTCTATAGCAAAGACTAAAAAACGTTACTCGCTAGTGTTTACATTTCGATAGGCTTTTTACCTATCGACTCGTACTATCGATTTTAGTTCTTAAGGTGACCGCTAGTGGCGCTGTACACATTTGCCATAGAAATGTTTTATGCCGTCGCTAGCGAGTACGTACGTTAAAAACTCATGGTAAAGGCACTGAAACCTGCCAAGTGTTAATATTCAATGTCTGATAAACACTGGTTTAATACTTAAAGGAATTCCATTAATGTCTCAGGAATGAAGAGTTCCTTGGAATTTCTTATATCAAGCCTTTTAATTAACCGAGAGATAAATTTAAGAACAATCTTCAGTGAATATATAACATTCTACCTACGTAGGTAGGCACATGAGACTTAACAACTTCACGTATCTGGGTTGAAAATGCATTGGGGATGCCCTTACCTTCAAGTAGACCGTCTGTGTGTCCGCCTATTTGACTATATGTTCTGTTCATATTTAAATTTATACAGGTTTTATTTTATATTAGGACAAACAGACGCTCTACCTGATGGTAAGTGGTCACCGTCGCCTACACACATTTGCAACAGCAAGGGCATCGCCAATGCACTTTATAGATTTAAAGTATTTTAGTTCTTATATGGTATTGAAACCCAGTAAGACAAGTGCACTACTGCTTCACGGCGGAAATGGGTTTTAGAATAGAAAAAAATATGTAAATATTCCGGAATGTTCTTTATTTTTTTTATACCACTTGGGCCGACAAACAAACAGACGGTCCACCTGATGGTAAGTGGTCACCGCCGCCTATGGACATTTGCAACACTAGGAGCATCGCCAAAGCACTGTCGACCCTGAGACGTGAAGTTGTTAAGTCTCGTGTGCCTGTAATTTCACCCCTTACCTTTCTAACCGAAACACAGTAATACAAGCACTACTGCTTCGCGGCACAAATGGGTAAGGTAGTACTTCCCCGGTCGAACTCTGCACTAAGCTCTACTACTTTATTCTTTAGCTTGGACTATGTAAACCAGATATTTGATATAACTACATAGGAACAGATTTTTTTCGAAATACGAACTTATACAGATTTATACCCAGATACAGAACAGGCAAGTATATGCACACAAATGTTTGTCCTGGGTGATACCCTAACCAGGGTCTCTGACCACCAAGCCAATTGACCCATCAAAAGATGGAAGTATCTACTTCGCCAGACGAACTCTGCACTAAGAGCTCTACTACTACTAAAATCTACAAACGGATGAAGGTGTGTTACTCAACACTCTTCAAACAGACGCTCGCTATCAACTGAAGGATCATTATTCATTGTTCTGAGCTAGAGATAACTATAATGCCTAGTTGTTAGCCGATCTGGGTCAATTGCTCGTAAGTTAACAACTGATTCTGCTACGATTTTTAACATATCTATATGTATAATGTTTTAAAGGCCATCCGATTCCACATCAAAGTTATTGATTTATGGACTTAGGAGTTTAAAATCTTCATGTTTGGCCCCGAAAACACTATGGTAAGTTATGATGTAACTAGTAGATGACCCAAGGTTATAAACAAAGAAGTCCTAGAAAAAAAACTGGCTTTTAATAACAGCTGTTGGAACGAATTGACAGTTTGACGACAGATTTTCCACTAGAGGGTGGTAATTAGTCAGGCAGGCACAACAAAGTAATCCTCCACCAAAAGCCCTAGCTCAGCCGAGGCATTGAACCCACGACTCTCGTCACGGCATTCAACGTCACCAACAGAGCTATCATCCCGACGATATGTCTTTACAATGCTACGTCTTTACGTGCAATATAGATCTATAATTTCGGAAACTCTGTTTAATTTGATGTAGACTGCAGTTCATTGTTGGGCCAATTAAATAAAGTTACAAAGTTCCTTTAATTTATGAACAATTTAATTAATTGTCGACTGTCGTGGGTATATAGCTCAATTATTTTATATCTTTTTTTTTAATAATATTTTACCCGTGACGGGAAAATGGCCAATGTTGCCAGGGTACAAAATATTTCGTTACTGAAAATGTAGAATTGCTCGCTGCAACCATTGTCTAGATATAGTTTTCAAAGGGGGACTAGCGTCATTTAAAAAACAAAAGTTTTGTTAATCTTGTGTGAAGTGTTCTATAATTTCAATACGGTCCAACATCCTGGGGAGGGTATTAGACCATGCTGGGGTGACCACTTACCATCAGTTAATTGTGTCAGTCTACTGTCAAGAAATAGGTATGCTGCCCTAATCTCAATAACGGAAGATTTGATTAAAACAGACACTAAAATAAATTGCCATGCGATAAACGATGGTATGAAGATAAGATTAAATTATCTTTCCACAGGCATCCGATAATTTAAAATGTCATAGTGTACACTACCGTGATAGTACGTGTAGCAAACACTAATCTTTAAATCGAAACACAAATGTAGCACAAATGGATTCAGGTTACGTTGTTTCTGTGATACTGGCTCTATTATGAGAACAGAAAGCAAATTATTGATATTTTTAGAAAAAGCATCTCATTCACGTATAAAACCGCTAAACAAAGAAACGTTAATATTATCTTGCCCAACCTGGGAATCGAACTTAAGCCGAGCTTCATACAATTCGACGCAACCTCTGACGAAAAATTTTTTTTTGGAAAATGCTAAAGAAACGGTTGACTAACTACCACCATGATATCTACCGCGTCATACGGCCAAAATTAATTTACGATCCCAATCTAAAATCGCAAGATTCAAGTAGAATTTTGACATTATGTGTATTAAAATTACTGTCAAAAGATTCATCAATCCATTGATTTTCGATCGGGATTGCATATTCATTTTCGCCGATAAAAAATAAAGAATATTTTTGAGACAAAATGCAGCCCATCCTGTCTCAAAACGCAATTATCGCAAAACGTAAATTTCACCACGTTACAAACAAACAGCTCAACTCTCTCTAATTTATAATAGACTAGCTCCGCCGCGCGGATTTATCTGCATTCCGGATACATCGAATGTATCCCTAGATTTAAAAAAAACCCATGTTACGTCTGGATAAAATTACTTTGTAATAGTGAAGGAATCTTTAAAATCCGTCCAGTAATTTTGAGTTTATTCATAACCAACAAAAAACCAAATTACCTCTTTATAATATTAGCGTAGATGAACATACATAATAACTACGGAAAAAAAAACGAAAGCGTAACCGCGGCGAGTGGCAGCCCTATATAGAGAACAATATTATCTCACAGGCGAGAAGTGACATAGCAACGCAACGCAACGCAAGTGCAATAGGTATGTAAAGATTTCGCAATGCAAGACGGGTCAACGGTCCGGAGCGTTTCCTTATTAACTCCCTTGGGAACTGGATGCATCGTCCCTCCACATCCGCTGCTCCGCCGATGTGGACCTTTGGACTGATCAATCTTGGACTTGCCAATTTTTATTCAAGCATTTGTGCTATCATTTACAATTGTTCACTACTTACCTAAATAATTATGGAAGATATGGTTTTTTATTAGCTATTGTAATGTATTTTATTGGCTAGTGTCGTTTTGCTGTATGTATTGTAGTTTTGCTGGCGTGGCTGACGTATTATTGAAAATTTTAGGATGAATAATTTGAAAAATGTTTTTTTTAAACAAACATAAATAATTCACTAATGGAAGAGAAAATGGTATTTAAATAATATGACTTTGCTTTTTTATATATCTAAAGATACCTATTTGTTGTAACCCTTACGCGCGAGGTAATCGTAAGAATAATATTGGAACTCATAGAAGATTAAAAATAAAAATAACTAATTTGATTATAAAAATCATATAAGCAGTACTACACTTGTATTACTGCGTTTGAGTTAGAGAGAGCTAGGGAGAGAGTAAGAGTTAGGGGGCAAGTGAAATTACAGGCACGTGAGCGTGAGACTTAACAACTTCACGTCTCAGGCTCTAATAAATCTATTCAATATAATATAATAAGCCAGATTTGAAAAAAAAATCATTTAGTATTTAATGGCCCAAGCCCAATTCATGAAGAAGGTTCCTATATAATATCACGCAATAACCCTTAGGAGCTGAGCAAAACGTTTAGCGAAAACGAAGTCATAGCGAGAGAAATATTTGTATAGACATATTTTATGGGCCGGAGAATAAATTTATTTATTTTAACAATTACACATATCTACTAAAAAAGATAACAATAAATGAGATCAATAAATTTACAAAAACTAAACCTGTCACTGTAGCGTCTCACAATACCTCATGCATTCCACAACTATCGACTGCTGTCTGTCCGCAAACAGATCACATTCAGGTTTCTTACACAGTAGTGTGAAGTAGTAAACTTCTATTTACATCAAAAGGGAACGGAGGTGAATCCACGGGGGTCAGCTAGTAAATCTATTAAACTTCATGGATTAAAAAAAAAAGGATTAAATAAAGAACACTATATTTTGTTCTGGATGATTCCAATTTTTCTAATAATTTCGAATAATTACTAAAATTTAAACGATACTTAAGGAGTCCAGCCGTTTTCAACTCATGCGCATAACGCATAAATATAACGAGCAGCAAGTAGTAAGTATTATGAACAAAGAAGAAGTACTTACTTGACTCTATCATCATCAGACAGGACATGGCTGTCGTCAGCAGTGTTGTCGCCATCGCTGAACCCTGACGCAGAACTCTGGTGATGCTCAGGAATCTGCAAGAGATAGAGAGTTAGTCTTAGAGGTTCTTATTCAGAATTTAATAAACAGGTATGACGACGATACTTAGCTCTAACAATAATTTACACTTCAAAGTTAAATATTTTGTAACGGATCACTATATCAAAACATAGTCTTAGTAACCCCTTAATGTTTGAAAGACTTAAAAACCTTTCCAAAGATACCATATACCATGGGCAAGATTAGAAAAAAAAACATCCCCACTGTACGTGTAGGAAAACTCCCTAAAAAACCTTTTTTTTTATTTTATTTCCCACTTTGTCGGCGTGATTAATATATACAACAATGCAAAAATTCTGACCAAGAATAAACTTATCACTACATAGTATAAAACAAAGTCGCTTTCTCTGTCCCTATGTCCCTATATCCCTATGTATGCTTAAATCTTTATTACTACGCAACGGATTTTGATGCGGTTTATTTTAATAGATAGAGTGATTGAAGAGGAAAGTTTTTATGTATAATACATGTGACATCCCACGGGAACGCGGGTAAAACCGCGGGGGACAGCTAGTATTATATAAAAAAAGCATAAACAAACATACCTTTACAAATTTCAGTATATTTAAATTCATTCTCTTAACTCACAATAATGCTTACAGAGTTATCCTTCCACATTTTAAACAAAACCTACTTTTTAACAAAACCATTTTAAAAATAAACATTCATAAATTAAAAAATATAATAAAAAAGACACGCGGAACATCATCAGATTGTAAAGTAACACTAAAACGTTATCTTCACAGATGATGAGTGCAAACAAAAAGGCAGGTTGATGCCAAATACTGTATTTAAAACATTATGTGTATTACAATGACACAGTCAAGTGGCAGTGTTTGTTTGTTTATCAGAGACTAACTTCTGCCCCGTGGTCCTGGGTTGAAAAGTACGTTTTCCTATGTCAAGAACTAATTATTTACCCAATTTTATCAAGATTCGTTCATCAGTATAGTAGTGAAAAGGTAAAATCTGACAGAAGGATGGAGTAGCTATCCCATTTATAACATTAGTATGATGTACGGATTGGGAAAAAATATTTAGGTACGTACCTACTTCGTGAAATTGAACAATATTATTAATATCCTGACAGGGCCGCACTTACGGAGGAGTATCCAGCGCTACAGCCCCGGGCCTCCACAGAGGGCCACTATAACGATTACAAAAGAAAAAAAACACCCCATCTACATATAACCATACATATACTACACACCCTACTGGATTTTATTCAATTTATTTGGAAAATAATAAGAGGACTCCACACCTTTGTTGGCCCAGGGCTTCAGATCTCTAATACGTCTCTGTATTCTGTGACATTCACGAGCAGGCATCTCATCGCAAAACTACGCTATAGAAATCCTAAATGGTATTTTTTTTGTTAAAAACCTAAGTTTAGAGCCCCCTGTGCTCAAATCGTCGTAACGATGTTAAAACCATCAGGCTTCAAGTCTATTAATAATGTAGCTTTTTAGCTTATTTTTTACTAGCTGTCCCCCGCGGTTTTACCCGCGTTCTCTGTTTTAAAAGTATTAATATAAGTTTATGTCTCTCTCCATATCATAGGCTATGTGTCTACCAAATTTCAGTAAGACCGTTTCAGTCATTTAGCCGTAAAAAGGTAACAAACAAACTTACATTCGCATTTATAATATTAGTGAGGATATAAAAATTATGCATAATTATCTATACAAGTATTCAAAGTAAGAACAATTGCCTACATTCATGATTCACTTAACTTTGTACAATATAAAAAACAACATCCACAGGAACAACACAAAAAACACATGAAAAGTTAAGTAAAAGAAAAATGACACGTCATAATATTCACACTATTCACAGGCAGTAGAAGTGAAACCGTCAGAAAAATATGTATCACAGTCTCTGGCAGGCCAAATCTAAATCATTTGTCATCGAATATCAAATCGCACCGGTGCTTATAAAGTTTAATGGTTTCAATAATCATATCTTTAGACACGGCCATCTGATTCTAAACTAAGCACAGCTTGTACCATGGAAACCAGATAACTGATTAACAATTATTTTTTTCTAAATAAACAATAATAATTAAATATCCTGGGACATTCTTTACACAGGGCCATCTGATCCCAAACTAAGCAGAGCTTGTACTATGGAAACCAGATAACTGATATTCTACATATACTAAATATTTTTTTTCGTAAATACATACATATTAATTATAATTATTTTTTTTTGTTTAGTTTTATTTTTGTAATTTCCATATTTTCTTTTTTTTACTTTATATAAAATTTATCTTTTTGGTATTTATCATTTAACTGTTATATAGTAACACTGTTATTTGTGAATGCTGTGTTCGCCTGTAATTGGCATAGGCATCAGAACTAAAAATTTGCAATGTATAAATATTATGTCAAAATGTGTGTGCTGTTGGCGTCCCATATATAATAAATAAATACATAAGTATATAGATAAAAATCTAGTATTTTTAACTCATTCCCGCAAAAACTTCAAGATGGTTTATAGCCTCGATTAACACATAGGACTACGTTTTATTCCGAGAAAATTTTACATATCGGGAACGCAGGTGAGACTGCAGAGGAAAGCCAAAATTCTGAACCGATTTTGATAAAACTTGGTAGAGAATTAACATGAATATCAGAGGACTCAAAATGTATATACATATACTACTTTTCTTTTTCTATATACATACTTATATAGATATTTACACACAGAAACAGAACAAACAGCCATGTTCAATGTGACATGTGTTTGTCAGTCAGGGTCGCTAATCATCGCCAACTGCCCGATATCAAATAAAAAATCAATGCTGGATTTCGTAATGAACGCAAACTTTTGTTGTGTGCACTTAGGTATAGATAGTCAATAAGCCAGTAGATTAGCATCTAACTGAAAATAACTTACTAGTCACTCGGGAATTCCATGTGTATATACCTGTCCTATTTTACGACTAGAAATAAACGTACCTACCAATATCCTTAAAAATTATTGCCAATGTGGGGGTTAAAAGAAACAATCGGCAAGGATCGTTTTTTTTTATACCATATTGGCCGTCATACAAGCAGACGGTCCAGCTGATAGTGGTCACCGCCTTATGGACATTTCCAACACTATGGAAATCGCCAATGCGTTGTCGACCCTGAGACGTGAGTTGTTAAGTCTCATGTGCCTGTAATTTCACCGGACCCCTAACCTTTCTAACCGAAACACAGTAATACAATTGCACTACTGCTTCACGGCGGAAATGGGTAAGGTGGTAGTACTTCCGACGAACTCTGCACTAAGAGCTCTACTACTCAAATTAAATAACCAAATAAATATTTTGATACCTTGATAACTCTGTTTGTTTATTACGTTTTCACGGCTAAACGGCTAAACCGATCTAGTTAAAATTATGCACATAGGTAGCCAATCGTACGGAGAGCGACATAGGCTATGTGAAAATACATATATATATAGAAATAAAAATAATGTTTAACATACATTTTTCGATGCATATAGCATTACTGACAACTGACCGACTTTATCCCGGAATCAAAATCTTATAAATCCTGCACTCGGAGATTTTAAAAAGTGATTAAATATATGTATCTATCTATATTTATTGTATAGCGTTAGAACGAAATGGGGCTAGATATAAATACTAATACATATTAAACTTCCGTGTATTAGGCACTTGCCAAGACTCAGCTTACTACCTCATTTATATTTATAGGATACATTGCCTGCTGAGTTCTAACTTCACAACAAAATAGAAAGAAAACGGAGCACTGTAAGCCTACTGATGCAAAAAGAACACAATATCTGACCTCAGTAAGTGGTATACAATCCAAATCTCTTCTCCGGGAGCAGCGCATCCTTCCCACACTGCACTTATTCGCACTCTGACTTAATATTTAATTAAATCAATTAATCAAATTGTGCGAAGTTCATTTATTACGGTCGCGTAATGACGAGTTGTCTGTGCCGGTGTAGGGCTGAAATCCTTGCGATTGCATCCTTTATATTTTTGTTGATGTTTGTTTAGGATTTTACGTTACCCCATGCATTTGCTTGCATTTTTTACACTGGGTACACGTACATTGGGTATAAAATGCAAGTAACAATTATCAAGGTAGTAATTGGTAAATCCTAAATCTATATAAGTACTATATAAATCTGTTTGTCCATAAATTTTATGACAAATTTCGTTATTCGTTTTATGATAAAATGGTGGCAATTATTTTTTTATCTGTATGTCATTTTATTCCTAAAGGACGATTCGACCGATACGATGTTATTGTGATGGATGATGAGCGATGGATGCGCGAATAAGGATGTGTCCTGACATGTCAAATCAGCAAATTTTTATGAAATGTCAAAACGATCGAATGTATGGAGTTTTGTATGAAATAGCAAGTTGTGACGTCATAGTTGTACAGCATAAAATAAAATACTCTTTGTGATCAGATCGGTACTTAAAAATCACATTAAAGATTTAATTTTGATCATATTTGAGGTTTTTTATATTGTTGGAAGTTCAATACACTGGTTAGTGTTCGATCATTTATCTTTAATACAGGACAGTACCCTATTATAGGCTGTATATGATATTGACAAACGCGGGTGAAACCGTGGGGGACAGCAAGCATATTATAAATCCGAAAGTAAGTTTGTTTGTTACGCTTTCAGGGCTAGACGAAAGACTCGATCTCGCTGAAATTTGGCACACAAATGGCCTATACCTACAGCGGGACAATTAATAAATAACGGAAATAACACTCTTAAATATAATATTTAAATGACAAACCGCGGCTCCACCCGCTTTCCCGCTTTCTACTGTGTCCCGGAACTAAAATATAGCCTATATCAGTCGGAAAAAGTGTAGATTCCTATATTCCCTAATCAATGAATTGTTTCTTTAATCGGATGTGAAGTTTCGGAGATTACCCACGACATCCAAACTTACAACGTTGATATCTTTATATTATTACTAGCGTCCACGGTTTCGCCGTTTACACAAAAGCCGTAAGAAATGATCGTCAAAGCCGCATAAAAATGTATTGGGTAGTTTAAAAGATATAAGCAGACCAACAGACAAATAGAAATAGCGATTTTTTTATACAATTTAGAGATTAATATCTATAGATAAAGATAATATAGGTAAATGTGTTTCGGCTAGAAAGGTAAGGAGCCAGTGGAATGCCAGGCACATGACACTTAACAACTTCATGTCTCAGGGTCGACAACGCATTGGCGATGCTCATAGTGTTTCAAATGTCCGTAGGGGGCATTGACCACTTACCATGAGGTGGACCGTCCGCTTGTTTGTCGGCCCATGTGGTATAACAATTAAATCCATAGATAGATTTTAATCTAAAACTTCAATTGAGTTCAAATAATAAGGTAATCCACACAAATCAACTAAATTGATTAAGTTCCGGCCTGCGATTCTAACCGCATTCCCGAGGGGTAATAAATTTTCCCGGAATAAAATATCGGAAATAAAAAAAACTTTCATTTTAACTAACCATATATGCTGGCATTCCCAGTGTCTACTTTCCATTATGATTACTAGCTACCTTCTCCTAGTTATACCTGGTGGATTCCCGGGAGAAGATCCTCTGCGTTAGCCCAGAACACATTCTATCTGACTGCGAAATTTCATTAAAAACCGTTAAGCCGTTAATGCGTGACTGAGTAATAAACACACACACATCTAAACATAAACTCCCAAGCATTCAAATGATGAGACAGTCAGCGCCATCTAGTTAAAAGAGAAAGAACTAACAATAATATATATTTTTTTACTTCTACCGTAACCAAGCTTGAGCCTGATTACAAATTCATCATGGTAAGTGGTGGTGCTATCGAGGGTGGTATACCCACAGCCAAAAGGCTTAGAAGAGAACCATTGCACATCTGCCAGAACGTAGTTTCGTCAGTAGTGTTCAAAATATAACACAGATGGCGCTGTAAAATTCGATATTAAATCATAGACAGTAAAGTTTCCTTAATTTATTGATAGGTTTAATATAGCGATTTCTTATATAAATCATTCGTGTATTACATATTTACATCAACAATTATATTAAGGAAGTTATGTTAATCTTATTAATACGTATTATATATGCGAAAGATTGTGAAGATGGATCTATTGTTGTTATGATGTTTGTAACTCTTTCACGGTACCACTAGTAGTTGCATTTGGATAACACTAGGCAAATAGATAGTTTATAACCTGGATTAAAACATAGCATGCTTTTTATGCCGGGAAAATAATATCCTTCAGAAAAGTATCTAGTAAAATTATACGTTGAAAATTATTCTATATAAATATTAATATCAATAATAATAATATATAGGACAATAATAAATCAAATATCGCATTGCAAACCCTACAATAATCGTGAATCAATAAATCTATAGTGATTATGGTCTCGTAGGTATAACGTAACACACCGTACAGAAAATGTTTATAATATCAGCATAATTAACACATTTTCCTCGTCACGAGAGAATATGGACTTCAAATCTTGGAGGTATGGGTTGATGTACTTTAAAAGATTTCGCGGCAAAAAGTAAATTATATGGCTTCACGTATTATTGATTTATCACGGTTGTAAAATTTAGGAACTTAAATGACATTTTTCAAGGTAATGGAGATCTTAGTGCAGAGTTCTTGCGGGGAAGTACTACCGCCTTACCCATTTCTGCAGGAAGCAGTAGTGCACTTGTATTACTGTGTTTCGGTTAGAAAAGTAAGGCCGGTGAAATTTCAGGCACATAAGACTTAACAACTTAGTCTTAGGGTCGACAATGCTTTGGCAATGCCTCTGGTGTTGAAAATATCCATAGGCAACGGAAACCACTTAACATGAGGACTTGGCATAAAACACTTCTTAAGGTCTAAGTTAGTGAAGTTACAGCCTTGCCCTGAGTAGAACCGGTAAGACACTTAGCAGCTTGGAACTTGACAAGTGCCTTACAAATTTCGAGAACCCGCTATTGATAATACCCCTGGTGTTGCAAGTGCCAATAGGCGGTGACCGTTTACCATCAGGCGGGACGTTAGTTTGTCAATTTTGTGGTAATTGGTTTGGAATGTCTTTTAACTTCTCTCGTTGAAAGAGATATTCGCTTTTAAGCGATAAGACTGCCAATTGTACATACATTTAAGGTTTATTTTGTTTATTATTTCTGATTTTCTTATCAGGTGTTCATCTTAGAAAGTTATCTATCTTTAAATAATATGTAAACATCCAGGAACATTCTTTACACACTGCCTTCTGATCCCAAACTAAGCAGAGCTTGTACTATGGAAACTGGATAACTGATATACTATAATACTTTTTTTAAATACATACTTAAATAGATATTTACATCCAGACAGAACGAACAGGCATGTTCATGCACACCAATATTTGTCCTGGGTGGGAATCGCACCCACCACCTGCTCTTACCACCGTATCTATGTACATCATGCACAATTGAAACATCAAGAACCTTAGAGTCCAGCAGATTGTTGATACTGGCCGAGCTATCAGTATTACTGTCAATACTGTCATCACTGTTGGACAGTCCGCGGCCTTCGCTGCTGCTCTTGCTGGCTTCATCATCAGAGTCAGACTCGATCCACAGCGGCGAACGATATTTGAATGTGTGTGCGAACGCGTTGAATCTCATTTCATTGCTCATTACTGTTCGAAACAATTGTTATTTCAAGTCAGTTTTGAGTTTGGGTATGTCATTGAAAAATCAACCTTATCCCCATAATATAAGGTCAATTTTCATAATGATACAATTAGCAATAACATCGATACATGGATCTTATTTCGAGAGCAATAGTGGTAATTTTTGAATGATATTTTTAAATGTTAAAAGGACTTCTTTTACAGAGAAACGGATAGTAAATCTGTAGTGAAAACAATGCATTAATTAAAGACTCACTTCCTTTAGATTGTAAGCAGCTGCTTTCACGTTTCACCTTTTATTAAAAACATTAAATAAATATGAATATCCTGGAACATTCTTTACACACGGCCATCTGATCCCAAACTAAGCAGAGCTTGTATTAAGGAAACCAGACAACTCATATATTACATACTACTTTTTTTAATACATACTTATAAAGATATTTACATCTATTTAATAATGTTAACAGAGATATGAAAATAAATAATTTTATATTTAAAATGGTCTAGGTACTTACTGATTTAGAATCGCACTGTCAAATTCACTGTTTGATAATAGTAGTTACTGTTTTTCACATTATATTATTGTTATGATTGTATGCTTGCTTGTTTGTTTGCTTGTTATAGAGAGTGTTCCGTCAGGGCTATGGTGAGATTGCGTTTCACGGGCAAATCCAAGTGGATTAGAAGTAGGCAAGTAGGACGATGCGACGGTGGGGGAGGTGCATATAGAGACTTTTAGATTTGTCGTGATTTTAACTGTTTTTTTTATTGTGAATATTTTTCTGTTACAAAAATTTGCTTGGGTTATGTGTAAAGAGTATAATGCTATGTTAACTTCAATGTTATTGAAGAACTAAAGTTTTATTATCTGTTTCGAAAATGTTTCTTGGAAAATAATCTACGATCGTAAAGTTCGCTCAACGCTTACTGCCTTAACATAAGTTTCAGATCAGGCCTATATGGTTATAAAAAAAACTCTATCTTTGTTCCAAATTTTATTGAAATCCAATTAGCCGTTACCGAGATTTGTGGTTACAAACAGACACGTACGATATTTGTCAAAGCGTTAGAAGTCCTATCCTATGTGTTATTCCAAAACAAACTCTTTAAGTGTGCAAAATTTTATAATATTATATTTAAAATCCACACACAATCTTTCATACTCAAAATAATAAGATAAGAGATCAGTATCAAACAATTGGAATATAAAACTAGATCACAGATCAAGAATCGTGCAAGACAAAGAAAAATATAATTCACCCAAAAATATCATAGAGATAAGAGAAATAAAACCACTTGTGAGACATTTGGTTCGTAAACTGCGCAGACCCAATTGATGGTCCCACAGGATGTCGCGGGACAATTTTATTGAGCCGCCGTCTCTGGACCTCAGTGTCACCGTCTGATACCTAATCTACATCTACACTTACTTTTAATAATAATAATAAATAATATTACAATATACGTCAAGCAACAACATTAAAGAGCATGAAATTTGGCACATTTGAGGTTGATATGGAGGAGTGGAGAAACCTACTATGTACTTTTATTAAACAATGCATCAGAAATAGGTACATTAAATTAATAAAAAAAAATATTACATACACTACCATGCATTTGACACACACACACACACCCACACATATTTAACAATATAAATAGCTTAAATTCATACAGCCAATGTCAAACACATAATGACGTATTTGTGACGCGCTCCAAGCTGGCGTAATAGAAGAAAATAAAAAAATTTAATCTATGGAATGATTGTAGAGGTTTTAAAATTTAAACTTAAAAATAAAGAATTACGGTCGAATTTAGATCGCCAGGCGAAATAAATAATCGACTCCATATAGTTTCTTTAATTTTGCAATAGTCCTTGCACTTGGCGGGTGCTGTCTATAGTATCTTTAGAGTTGAATCTGTATCCCACACGCATTCTAAAAGGATCGATCTGCGCTGTGGGTCAAGAGATCCAAAAAAAAGTTAAAAATAATTTGAATACTTAACAGAGCAAAGATATGTATTGTTGTGTTTTTGGTGCGTTTAAACAGACATTACAATACTGGTTCATAGTTTTATAGACAGAAGCTATTTTCTGTGTTTATTTAAATGTGTGTAATGCGGTACCTATTATCATTTTTTTTACCATGGATGGTACCTACTTTATTCCAGATGGACATAAGCTGTTTTAATCCCAGGGTGCATTAGATCTCTCGGGAAAGCGGGCGTAACCGCGGTAGGACCAGATAGCTTTTTTTACCTCATGGCCCGACAAACGAGCAGACACTAGAGGTATCACCAATACGTTGTCGACCCTGAGACGTGAAATTGTTAAGTCTCATGTGACTGTAACTTCACCCTTACCTTTCTAAACAAAACACAGGGTTTATGGCGCAAATGGATTCGGCAGTAGTACTTCCCCGGACCAATCCTGCACTAAACGCTCTACTACTCTAATAAATACATTGCAATCTAGTTCATTGTATTCAAATATCTCTTAACCATAACAATAATAATACAACTCACTCTCAAAGATTTGGAAGTTTCTGCTTGATAATTCATCCCGTGGGGAACAGACATAGAACCTCTCTTTAACTGATTTCTATAAACTACAGGACTGTCATCACCAATTGGAGTGTCAGCATCTTTTCTGTCATCCTCAGCCTTATAGTCTTCTGGTCCTACAATTTTAACTTCAGGAGTACATCTCCCATCTTTAGGTTTATCTACAATAACTTCACTGTCGTCATCTATATATTGTATATCATTAGACATGCGATTTGCTTCTAAGATCAAGAGTTTAGTTTCTGGTGGCATTTCTACATAATCATGAGGATATGACGGCATGTTTAAACGGAGATCTGGTTTCTTTCTTGTTCTTCTTTCAGCCATGATTGAAGTATTGACTAATAAGTTGTAAGGTTTAATAGAATTTTTACATTAATGTTCTTGTTTTTAGGTTTAAAATCCTTGTAATGTTCACATGTTAATTTCCATTATCAAAATCTTCTTTAGCTTGTTTATTATACCCTTTAACACATTGGAGATAAGCTATCTATAATCAAGGATAGATAAGTATCCTCTCAAGTCCTCTGTATTTCTTAATTTTAGCACCATCCGTTCTTATCAAGGCTATCAACACTGTACTAATATTTGTATTTTCACTATCACTTGTTTAATTAAACTTTTTTATTTGATCTGATTCATGAGCAATGCGAGCTCATTTCGTATTGTGAATAAAAACACTGAATAACATTAGTTTATCTAAGGTAATTTTCTTTCCGGAATTTTATCAAATTCGCACCAATCGTTTGCTTTGTTGATATCTTTTTAGAGGTTGTGATAGTGTATTGTAAATCAAGTGCTAATCTATACGAATTCATTGTGTTTGGTATATCTCGACGGACCAGTTGGCTCGGTGGTTGGATGCCCTAACCGCCTGAGTAAAGAGCATGTCTTTTGTTCTTTACCTGGTAAATCCTACTAATATAATAATTATAATAATCATTTATTTCAGACACATGGATCCATATTTGTTAGTAAAGCCTTAATTTAAGTGTTAGTAATACTAATAATACTCACACCTAATAATCAACACACAAATACAAACTAATTACACACATTTGCATATACCTAGTTCGATGAGCGTGCGGTGGGCGCGTGCAACTGTAGCCAGCATTCCAGCAGCAGTGAATCCCACCACTCGGCTAGCATCAGGATGATGCCATTGGGGCTACCACGCACGCATTTCATAAGTGTGAAAGTTTGGGAGTATAGAACGATGTATCGATATTTGTTACTCTTTTACGTAATAGCTACTCAACAGATTTGGATCAAACTTGGCACATAGATAGAGCATGCATTTACAGGCTACTTTCTATCCCGGGGAAATGTAACATTTCTTGGTAATACGGGTAAAGCCGCGGGCGACAGCTAGTATGTATAAAAAAGTTGAATACGTAGTACATATATCAGTCAGGATTCGGTGTTTAGAGGTTTTATATATTTTTAAATGTTCATATAATTGGAACACGTCTCATAAGGTCATTAAATATTACAATTACGGTATACCTAACCAATAAATATATATGCTTTTTTTTTATATTTGGCTTTGCCATTGGCTTATATACATTTTCATTACATTCAAAGTACGTAATTATGTGAATAATAAATATAAACAAACCGACAAATTAGCATGCGGTTTGGTAACAATGTTGTGCTCGTGTGAGATGTCACTTAGGGATGGAACAAAAATAAATCGATACTAATAATACAAAGGTAAAGTTTGTATGTTTGAATGTAGGACGTAGACGATGTAGACGAATTCTCGACATTTTTATAGGGGGTTTGCCATAATCACCACGCTTGGCAGGCGGGTTGGTGATCGCAGTGAGGTGGTATTACTCAGGTAGATGCTGCTGCCCGTCTCCCGGTGAATTCCTTTAGTCGCCTTTTACGACACTCATGGAATTTAGGTTTGAGTTGGTCCTATTCTAACCGGAAACCAAACGGCAACGACCTGGTCAGAGTCGCTGGAAGCCGCTGGATGCAGGCGGCTCAAGACCGTTCGAGATGGAAATCCAAGGGGGAGGCCTATGTTCAGCAGTGGACATCCCTGGGCTGATATGATATGTTATTCTAGGAGATGCTCTATAAATGAGCCAAGTTTCATCCAAATCCGTGTGGTAGTTTTTGCGTGAAAGTGTAACGTAAAAATCACATCCACGCATACTCACATACTTTCAGATTTATAATATTAGTTGTATGTCAATTGATTTTGAATATTAATCGACTATAAATTTGGGCTGTTTCAGAACCTACGTACATACAATTTTTCTTTTCTTATCAATGCTATCGTACTTTTATAATTTCGGCCAATTAACTTGATGTTTAATTGGGAACGAGGACAACGACCCGGTGAAATGGAAACGGAGAAACATATGCATGTGGATTAACTGAAACTTTGCTTGTTTTAGCCGTGTTCTGTTTAATCTAGATATGCTGTGTGAATAGCTTAGGATTTAGGGTAGGGTTTTGTAATCTTTATCAAGGTGAATTGCTCATATGAATTGTTAAATGTCTTTCTTGCACCGCTTTTAAAAATTCAACAATATTTTTTACATAATTATTAATTATAATAGAAAATATCGTTCTAATATTGTAAATGCATCCTTCTTGTCACTCTTTAACGCAAAAACTACTGAACGGATATCGATGCAGTATGCACGTATGCAATTGTTTATAACCTGGATTTACATATAAGAGTTTTTATTCCAGGACAATGTTCTATCTCACGAGAACACGGTGAACGCTAGAAATATTATAAATGAGAAAGTTTGCGAGGATGTATGGATGTTTGTTCCTCTTTCACACAAAACTACAGAACGGATTTGGATATTATTTTACACGTAGACAGTATAAAACGAGGATTTGCTCATAGGGTAGTAGTTTTAAACTCGGGAATATGTAACATCCCTCGGGAACACGAGTAAACCCGCAGGGAACAGCTAGTGATAATATAATATTACAATTATGAAGAACAATACTGAATTTACCACCCCATCGGATTAGAAGTACGCCTTCAACTCAGAAGAACCGGGAAGAAAATTCACTTTAAGGTTATATATTTAATAATCAGAATTATTTATTTTGAACTTAATCCTGTATAATATTATTAATTTACACCTATTGGGAAAGCGGCGTCTCCCAACAAAAGTTTAAATTTACATATAAGGAGTGCTTCAGCAATTTTATTTCAATTTTTGTTTCAAATTGTTACGAATCGAACTTATTTACATCACCTTTTTGGATTTTAATCTGTCTTCTTAATTCAAAAGGTTCTAACAGTTAGTTACACTAGAGAAGTTCGCTGGTTTTCTCATTGGTCTTGTAAATTAATTTAAAACATAAACTGTGGTTTCAATCCAGCGCCCTCATTTCATTTCGTATAGTTACGATCAGTAACACAAATATTTAACGAGCCACACAAGTATTTATGAATAATCTGACTGAAATATAGTAAAATGCATTAAAAGCGGGCAAGTGGGGATGGTTCCATACTACTAGACAATATTTAATAGACTCTGGTCTCCAGTTTTCGATTGCAAGGATGGGTAAGAGAATAATAATGTTTATGTGTTTTGAAAGGATCACCTAAACCCCGAGATGTTAAAGAATAGAGACCATCACATGTCACGTTGGGAATTAATAAAAATCTGTGGTAGAATGTGGGTCTCATTATCGAGACCTCTGCCTACCCCTTCGAGGATAATGGGCTTGAGAATATGGAATAGTTATGTTTTATGTAATATTATAAATGCGACAATGTCTCTCTATCTGTTTGTTACCTTTTCACGAGAAAACGGTTGAACCGATGTTGATGTAATTTGGTTTATTGGTACTTTAGGTCACGGAGTAGCGCATATACCTATTTTTCATCCTAGAAGGTTACAGAACAAGAAAAACAGTCATCTTAGAAATACCGCTTATGAATATTTTTGTTTTTTTTAACCTTCATTGATTAAATTCTGTTATTTGTTTGTTCCTTTTCAATGAAAATCAATACATGTACACTGTACACTTTTAAATTTTTTCATTCCAAATCCTAACAGTGAATATTTTTTGTGACTAGTTTAACTAAAATAAGACTTTGCCTTAACTGTGGCTGAGTAGTAGAATACGATCACAAACTTTCTTAAAATACCCATCGATACCTGTAAAGTATTGGAACATAGAATTGATAGGCGACTCGCACAATGGCTAAATTGTATATTAAATTAAAAAATAGGATACAATTATTTGGTGACGCTTTGAAGACGAGCTGTCGGCGAGTGGGTGCGGTGGTAGCCGTTGGCCGTTGTAGTCGGTTGAACCCCGCACCCCTTGCAGTCCCCGCAGACATCTTCATGGACTACGTCGGCGCTAACAATGGCGCCGACAATACCTACTAGCTATAGCATATTCAAAAATCATGAGTTACCCAACTCATGATTTTTGACACATAGTGCTTTATAAGGTTTCTAAAAAGTTTATGCTTGTTTCGACATAATTAGGGGATACCGTAACAGAGCAAGGACTCGTGAAGCATTAAGTGTAGTATCTCAGACTAACCAAGTCCAATATCGTAAATAATTATAAAGTGTTATGTCACAAAATAAGGGTAAAAAACCTCCAACTGTTACGGATTCATCCTATGTATGTAAAAAGGATTATAGAAGAAGTCCTAATAAAAGATTTAGTTGCTATACTCGAAACTAAGGAGAAGCTATAGAGAGTAAAACTTACCCCTTCAGGAGTATTTAAGTAGTGCTGCTTCAGAACCTCCGACTCCAAATTCTGCAGCGTCGGCATCGATATCGAATTCCTCCTCAGACTGGCCTTCCTATACTCCATCTCCCTCTCGCTTTGGATCAGCTCATCAGATTCATGAGCACCGTACGCAGTTATCTCACTCGCACCAAATGGTCCATTGTCATCAAACGCTTTTGAAGTACTCGGTGTTGCTGTTAAATCAGTTGATTCTGTACTAGGACTATGAATTTTTGATTTAGTATCAGGTTCCAATGTTATATACAGAGTTCCTTCTGGTGTATTCACTACTATCGTATCACTGTTTGGGGAGGAATGTATTTCACCCAAATCTGTTGCATGTAACTTCCCATCCCTGTCTTTCAGCAAAGGTTCTATTTCTTCCGTCTCATCTTTTAAGCGCTTAGGACGTACTGGTGCTTCAGCTCGAAGGTCGTGTTCAACATCATCGACGAATGGTATGTCTGTGTTCGCTCGGAGTTCAGGCGAATTCAGTCCTTTGGCTACATCTTTGTAAGGTGCAACGTTGTTTGTGTTTTCCATTTCTTGATTATTTCATAGTAGATAAATATCTGGAAATCGGAGGAGGTTATTAGCAGGTACACTACATTGTTCGATTGTATCATTAATGCCATTGATTTTGGATGTGTCAGTTTAAATAGTGTTGTATCTACATGTTGTATATCGACTGTGAGCAAAATCATTGTCGGTATCATTGGTATCACTGATAGATCTATAATCTAGACTTTTACCATTTTATCAATAATGCCATCTTTATTTAACTGATCGTCCTTGTAACCTTTTTGAGTATCGTTCATTGAATTCAGTTTTATTTTCTTTATCTTCTTTATATAAATCAAAATTAAAAGACGTTCTTTGGTTAGCGCATCACTTGAACGGTCCGATTTGGCATCCTTTTTAACAGTCTGAATAAGAATTTTAGGAAATGAATGGAAAAGTCACCAGGAATTTGGTCAGGACAACATATGCCGGGTTAGCTAACCTAAAATATAAACATGCTCATAAATGCCTGTTTTGTTTACTTCGTCTTAAAATTTACTGTATCAAATATGTGGTAATTGTACATATGTATTTAAATAAAAAAAGTATATGTACAATATCAGTTACCTGGTTTCGACAGTAAAAACTGCTTAACACTAAACATACCATAACCGGGTCAAATGACCCATTTTGAACTTTGCATTCTAAATGCACGTATCATCTTATTGCTTTTGCACATTTGACTTCATGACTTTTTCTTACTAATTAATATACAGTTATACTATTTATTTTCCCTCCCTACCAACCATATTTCATACATTCAAGCAGGAAACATAAAGTCACATTTGACCCGCTATGGTAGAAATTGGTGCCTAGTAAGTGTTGGTATGATTAGTGTTAATTTGGGATGAGAATGCTGTGTGTAAAGAATGAGGATGCAGTATATATAGGTTTTATTTGTATTTCTTTTTTTGTTTATCCGCTAATATAAATATATAATATAATATATATAAACAACATTTCCTACAATTTACTTTTTACAAACAAACAAAATGTATTTATTTATAGCGTAGTAGCACACTTCACCTAGTGATCTAGGGTTTATATCGACAATACTACCAACACTTAGAAATACGTCACTAGGTACATAAAACATTTAAATGTATGCACGTCCTCCAGCTAAGCTATTAGATACTCCCATGTTTGAAACTGTGATTCAATGAACAAATAAACAATGACGAAATTATAATATTTAATGTATAGTTTTATGGGATGTTCGGTTTATTTTGTACTGGAAGATTGAATCAGTTGGCTTGGTGCATTGAACGCGCCATAGGTTGTAGGTTCGATTCCCAGCCAGGATCAAGATATCTATGTAATTAAAATAAATATATAATCAATATTAATAAGGTTGTAAGACCCGCGGAATCTTGACAAACGGGTATTGTATCCTAAAGGAGCCACACTGGCATGTCATGTGTTAAAATAAAATAAAATTAAAATACCCCGTAAAAATATATTTAATTATCAAAGCCAACAAGCCTAGTAAGCTGTCATGTCAGGGAACCAGATTTAATAGAAAGACCTACGTACCTATTTTACCTAATAATTGTCTACTTTAATAGTTTTTCTATTTTTCATTCACTATGGTTCTTAAAATATTGTGAATGGACCTTCGGCTTAACGGGTAGTTTTGTAACACCTTGTATAAGTTCCTATGCTAAAAAGTAATATAAGTTATCTGGTTACCATATACCTTTACTTAGGTTGTGTTCAGATATCCGAATCTGAAAAATCTGGGATATTTATTAATTTTATGCATTTTTTAAGGCATATTCTGTGTACAGATTTGTAGCTTCAGTTACTTTGACTTTTATAAGTTCCAACCATGGTTATGTGTTATATTCGAAGTATATGCGTTACAAAAACATCAAATTGAACTTTAAAAAGTAATGTTTTAAAGTCGAATTTCGTACACGGAGCGACGATTAGCATTGACAAATTGTCCAACGTGCTCTACCATGACAACTGGTGTAAAAATAAAAGTTTAAAAAGGATAATCATTAATAAAATATCCGAAGATGCATGTTCACTATCACATTAAGCTGAGTACACACTTGCCACAAGGCCAAGCACACACAGTAGACTGTTTGCTTAGAGATTATCGTGCGATTAAGTGTTCACACTTGGAAAATAGTTTTTTGTGATAATGACGTCATTACGAACCTACGTATGTTTACATATTGTGATTTGGTTGAATTTGCTACTTTATTATCAGCCTAAGACTATAAGTACTAGCTTTTCTGAGAAAGTACTTCTAGTAGTAATGCAAGTAAGTTTCAAGTAGGCCGATAAACAGTCTACCTGATGGTAACATGGAACATCGTCAATGCGCTGTCGACCCTAAGACGTGAAGTTGTTAAGTCTCATGTGCCTGTACTTAATCAGCCCCTATTTGAAATGTTAGTGGAGAGTTCGTCCAGGGAAGAACTACCTTACCCATTTCCGTGACGATGCCGTCAAAGCGCTGTCAAACCTGAGACGTGAAGTTATTAAGTCTTATGTGCCTGTAATATCACTGCCCCCTTACCTCTCTAACCGAAACAGTAATACAAGTGCACTACTGCTTCACGAGCAGACATTCACTGTACTTCCCCGAACGAACTCTGCATTAAAAGCTTAACTATTTCTAAAAAGGGCGGGTGAGGTGACAGACACATGAGACTTAACAACTTTACGTTTCAACGTCGACAACGTATTGGCGATGCCGCTGGTGTTGCAAATGTCCATAGCCAGTGATCACTTACGATCTCGGGGGTTCGATTCTGTAAGGAAAATGACACTAGCTCGAGGATGTTTCGTCGCGGCCTCTATGCTCTGTCTCTTTCGCTTACTACACAATCACGTGCGAGGTAAGCTCTACGAGGCCTCCGTGCGGTGGGTCGGCGACGAGGTTTTTTGAATAAGGGGACAGGTAGTGGAAGGCGTTCCCATGGTGTTTAATTAAAACCAAATCCGGTAAATATTGCAACATTTGACCTTCCAAATCACCAAGTATATAATTTAACAAGCGTACCTAAAGTAATAAAAAAAAGAGTATTTACTTATAACATAATCAAAGAAAAAATGTGTGAGCCGTATGAAGCAATGAACTTACAATATTTTTTTGCTATCTTAAACACAATTTTAATTATGTATTAATTGATTTCCGGCCATATAACAATAGTGTGAATTATGTATCTAAACACAGGTTTTTGTTTTCAGTCAACAAGGAATCCTTAAAGTTTTGCCATGTCCGTCTGTCGGTGGTATTAATAAATAAATATCTTGGGACAATCTTTACACACGGCCACCTGATCCCAAACTAAGCAGAGCTTGTATTATGTGAACCAGATAACTGATACTACTTATTCTAAATACATACTTATATAGATATTTACACCCTGACACAGACCAAACAGACATCTTCATGCATACAAATGTTTGTCCTGGGTGGGAATCGAACGCGTGACCCTCGGCTTGGCAGTCAGAGCCGCTAACCACCAAGCCAACTGGCCTGTCAAAATACTATTATTATTTATTTTCGTTTTACTCATCTATTCCATTATAGTATATCTTGGATAGGCTTTACTAAAATATTGATGTTTGTAGAACATTTTTGAGTAAGGAATCCAATTGTGAAATATTTACTTTCAAATTGGTAATTTCAGGATGGATAGATAAATATCCCGAGACATTCTTGACACGCGGCCATCTGATCCCAAACTAAACAGAGCTTGTACTATGGAAATCAGATAACTGATATACTACATACACTATACACTTTTTTTTTTCATTAATACATACATAAGTATATAGATATCAATGTAGTATTTTTAAATACATAAATCAAATACCACGTTTGTAACTCGACTACTCATAAACGGCTAATCGGATTTGGATGGAATTTAGCACACAGATAGAATATATTCTGGCTAAACACATCGGACTTTTTATCCCTGGGAAATATTTAATTCCCCGAAAACTTAGGTAAAACCGTGAGGCGGATGCTAGTACAACAAGTAAGTGAAGACAATATTTACCTCAATTTATTATTGAACGAACATAACCACGAAATAAATAAACAGGGCCAGCAGGAAAACAAAAAAAATTGCATATAGTATAAAATCCAAGCGAAGGGTGACCATGGAATACACTTTATTACAACTAACACAAGGCACAAAATCGGTACGCGTCATCATGAAACAATGCAAGAATTGTAATCACAAATTAAAATGAAATTCTAATAAAAACCTCGTAAAAACGAATGAAATTCTATAAACTACAAAAAACCTATTACAAAACAATCTTCAAAGCGAACCGTCGAAAATACGAACTAAAAATGAAGCCCAAATTTCATTTCAGGCCGATATCATGAGGAAAAAAATTATTTACTCGAATTAATTAATGTTTGCATGTATTTTTAGCGATTTTTTGCCAATTAATTCCCAATCAATTTAACGTAGTAATGAGGTAAGTACTACTTGAGAAAATTATCATTTATACCTATAGCGCCTCTGGCGGTACAGTTAACTTCCGCGTCGCGATTAGTATCGAAAAAGTATCCTATATATCTCTCATCCCTCTCCATAACATAGGCTACGCGTAGGCCAATAATAGGTTTTAATGACAATGTCATCACAGAGCATCTTTTACTCTCATCAAATAGCATTTCATTAATAAAGCTGACTGACAAGTGTAAGTGACAATCAACGAATATCCCAAGACATTCTTCACACATGGATACCTGATCCCTAATTAAGCAGTGTACTGCTCGTACTATGGCTACCAGGTAACTGATATACCATATACACAACTTTTTAAATACACACTTATATAGATATTTACACTCAGACACAGAACAAACAAACATGTTCATGCACACAAATGTTTTTATCCTGGGTGGGAATGGAACCCACGACCTGCGGCTTGTAGTCATGGTCTCTAACCACCGAGCCAACTGGTCAGTCGAATATCGACAGTATCAATCAACTCATCTAATCAATGGATTGTAAAATCAAACAAAGCGTATAGCCGTTATTTCTGTTAAATAAGCGACAAATTAAGCGTTTTATTTTTATAAATCAATTAGTTTTTATAAATAGTACCGCGGTCTGAGTTTTTGACGTCTTCGGTATCTACACTAATATTGTAAAGAAGTAATGTTTGTATGTTTGGATGTATGAGAAACTTCTCAACCGGTTACTGTTCCCGAGTGACATAGGCTTTGTTATCCAGGGATAAATCTAGCAGGAAAGCGGGTGAATCCGCAGGCGAAAACAGAGTATAAATAAAATTTACCTAAGTTATGGTCAATATTTCTTCTGTTTTTACACGCTTTATATTAGCTTCACCTGTATGTATGTATGTAACCGACCCCTTTGAGCTCGATTTTGTCCTACTTCGAACGACCAGATTTAATTCAAACTTTGCACACCTGTCAAAGACCGATGACAATGCAATAATCCGATCAAAGCATCCGATTATCCTAATTAGATTCGCCAGGATTAATTAATTTATTTCCACATCCTTTGCATGCGAGTAAGAGAGATAGAGCTAGTGCGCGAACTACGCATGCGTGCAGTTCCAAACTTACTCTTTCGGGCACTCAAAAAGATTTAAATAAAAAATGAAAAATAAATTATAGTTAAAAACAACACGCTTTATATAGAAAACCAAACTAAAAAACAGAAAATAAATTTTAATAAATATTAATTAAGAATAGTGTAATTTTTTTTAATAAATATAAGTTATTAATAGTTTGAATAAGAAAACAAATGTTTTATTTTAAAAAAAGCGGGGGTGCTTTTCAAGATATTATCGAAATGATAATCCTTCTCATAACTGTCAATTAAATATTTATAACTATTGACACCATGCACCCCACGCTTTTTTTTACAATAATTTTATTATTACGGTAAGTCACCGCCGCCTATGGGCATTTGCAACACCAGGGGCAGGGCCGCATCGTCATACGTTGTCGACCCTGAGACGTGAAGTTGTTAAGTCTCACGTGCCTGTAATTTCACCGGCCCCCTTACCTTTCTAACCGAAACACAGTGATACAAGTGCACTACTGCTTCACGACGGAAATAGGTAAGGTAGTAGTACTTCCCCGGACGTACTCTAGATTAAGAACTCTACTACTCTCCTATTTCATTACGATTTAAATCAAGATGATTTACATTTAATTCAATACGCTTCTCTTAGGTTTTATTAAATAAATAAAATGACCTAAATCTAAAATATTATCCGCCTAATGTAATGACCGCGATTGTCGGTGTGATTCACTTTAATTGTTATGTGGATTACAATCTCCCCTGCATTCTCGACAATAAGTCGTCACAACGAGCCCTCGGAGAGCAGACCTCTCACGTGATTGCTTAATTAACGCGAGAGACAGAGCATAAAGGGCGCGATCAAACATCGTCGAGTTAGTGTCAATTACACTTGAAGGTGTTAGGTCAAACGATTTTTAAACCTTGACGCTGCTCTCACTGAGGGTAAGTTGAGCAACTGCCTAAAGAGTGGCACTTTCAGGCTTCGACCTCGGCTCAGGGTATTGCTGGAGGCACAGTACAAGTAGGCAGACAAACAGGCAGACAGTTCACTTGATGGTAAGTGGTCACTGCCTCTAGACATGCAACACCAGGGATTGTTAACCCTGCGTCAAGATGCTAAGATTCATGTGCCTGTAATATCACCGGCCTTATCTTTCTAACCGAAACACTGTAATATAAGTGCACTACTGCATCAGGGCGGAAATGGGTAAAGTAGTGACCCTGACGAACTCTGCACAAGAGCTCTACTACTCGAGAAGTATTTTTATCAGTTATCTAGGTTCCATAGTAATTTCTGCTTGGTGTGGGATCAGATTCAGGAGACTTTAAGGCAACAAAAACGACATACTATCATATAATTATTATCATATAATTATCATCAAGGATTTATATCGACAACACTTACAAATAAATCAATAGGTACATAACACATCATTTAAATGTATGTGCGTCCTCCAGCTAAGCTATTAGATACTCCCATATTTCCTCCTCCTTCCTCCATATTTCCCTGAAACTCATTAGAAACTTTGGGGGTCAGGTTTGGGCCGCACTTACAAGAGAAGACTAGGATCTCATCCCTTTTCAGCTTCTTACATTACAGCATGTCCTTAAGAAACTAGACATTTTCATGAAATGTCTAAGTATAGGAGGTCGTTGGATAACCAGCTATAAACATGTGACTATGTATGGCATCGGTTAACAAAATCTCAGTTCTATTGTTTTCTAAGTCGTTAGACTCAAGAACAACTCAGTACTTTAATGAATGTATTGTAATGGTTGTATTTAACTTAAACACATCCATAAATGAACTGTTAATCTTCTGCTTTGCGATTTTGAAGTCTATTTACGAATGTTTTAGAGTTTGAGATGGTACTTTAGAAGTAGCAGAGCTCTTAGTGCAGAGTTCGTCCGGGGATCTACTACCACCGTACCGTTTGCGGAGTAATGCGGTTGTAGGTACCGTTCGTGTTTTCTGAAAATATTTGCCAAAAGATTTCGGTTAATACAGAGTGTAAAAGAATACAATACGACAATTTTAGAAAACTTTACCTTCCTGTCTGTTTGAACACCCTACGAAACCTGCGAAATTAAAGGTGAAAATTTAAGCAAACAGGAACGTAGCTTTATTTCATTAAAATCGACACACAAAGCGGGCACAGCTAGTCCTACTTATTATAAATGCCAAAATTTGTGAGGATGTATGGATGTTTGTTACTCTTTCATGCAAAAACTAAACATAGGATTTACATGAAACTTGGCACATATATAGAACATACCCTGAAATATGTCTGTATGTATGTTTTATCCCAGGAAATTGCAATATCCTTCGGGAACACTAGAATTAACTAATTAACACTAGAAACAAGCACAAACTCGTAGTACCTGTAACTCGTCTCAGTAAAGTAAAAAAATCTTTTAAAGGGCAATGTATACGTTTCTTTAATAAACTACCTAAGAACATACAAGAATTACCCGTGCATAAATTTAAAAAGTTGGTAAAGAATACTTTATATCAAAAGGGATTTTATAGTATATCTGATTATTTAGAAGATAATAATCTTTGGCAATGAATTGTTCGCCTGACAAGCTACCCATTTAAGTATTTTTATAAGTGAATTTATAAATATATACATTTATATTCTATTCTAATGTACCTAATACGTAGGCTATTACTTTTATGAACATGTTATAGTCACAGTGATAACACTTTGTGTGTATTTTAAAATTCAATATTCTTATTTTGATGTTAACAAGCTTAAGTTAGTCATGCTCACTTAAATGCCTTTGCTTGCGGCGGCGTTGTGTGGCGGGTCGCTCACTTCCCTACAGTATGGCGAGGAGGGCGATGGCTGCCACATGCGTCATGCTTGTGAACAGGTGCTGCTTGTGGGGGCTGGTCAGCTTTAGTTTGTTTGTATTTTTTTTATTTTTTTATTATTCACTCATCACTCTTGCAATACAACACAGGTTTTGTCAGTGAGACTAAATAAATATTTTGTAATAAATCTAAGATTGTTTTTAAAAAGAGTAATTGCTGAGTTTATTGCCGGCTATTCTCAGTAAAAAACAACCTTCCGAACCGGTATTAGAGTCAGACTATTCATAAGTGCTTGTAAAGGCCTATTTGAATAAAAATATTTGAATTTGAACGCGGGTGAAGCTGCGGGGGACAGCTAGTAATAACAAATTAAAAAAATACAAGCGTAGGGTTGGCTCGTTAAAATAGCTTAGCATTTAATTACTTCGTCTAACTGGACAGTTACATTACTGTATTACATTCTAACATATCACAGCTGGATAAGATCACGAGCTCGAGCTGCCACAATCGTCTGCCGCTTATTTGAATGCTAATTGAGACCTTGCCAATACATAAAACAATGTAACTTATTCACATATGTAATGTACTGCAGTGGGCATTGCACAATTTATTATGCATGTCATTATCCCTGCGTGTGGTTATCCCACTAGTCAAACTAATATTATAAATGCGAAAGTATGCATGGATGTTTTACTCTTGTTTGTTCTTTTAAGTAAAAACGGCCAAACGGATTTGTATGAAATTTAGCAGATAGATAGTATAAAACCCGAATTAATACATGGACTACTTGTTATCGCGGGAAAATGTAACATTCCACGGGAATGCGAGTTAAACCGCGGGGAAAGCTAGTAGAGATATAAAGAACACACCGTCCTGCGGTTTCAACAAAGTTACCGGGAAGTAACCGAAATACAGTTAACTTACAGGCACATGAGACTTAACAACTTCACGTCTCAGGGTCGGCAACGCCTTGTGATGCCCCTAGGGTAGCAAAAGTCCATAGGCGGCGGTGACCACTTACCGTCAGGTGGACCGTCTGCTTAATGGTCGGCCCAAGTGGTATAAAAAAAAAACATTCCGCCATACGTATTATGCATGTAAAATGCTTTATAATACCAATATTTTAGTAATCAGTTTATGACCGATGTACGGAGAAATGTAGTACTCAGTCTTTGTCAAAGAAGATCTATATTATCGTGTAAGAGCAACCAACAACCGAAAGAAAGCGCTGTTTTAATTAAAAACATTTGGAAAAGGAGTAGTCTTGGGCCTAGTCGGTCACCACTGAGAGCGCTCAATTAGTTCTTTTTTTAAATAATTTAGTAAAAACTAAATAATGAAAAAACATTAGATGTGGATGTGAAGTTGTTTAGTATCGATATCGAAATATCAAGTAGCGCACAGTAAAAGTAAATACCTTGGTTGCTTTTTTTTTTTTTTTATGCTACTTGGGTCGACAAACAAGCAGACGGTCCACCTGATGGTAAGTGGTCACCGCCGCCTATGGACATTTGCAACACTAGGAGCATCGCCAATGCGTTGTCGACCCTGAGACGTGAAGTTGTTAAGTCTCATGTGCCTGTAATTTCACCGGCCCCCTTACCTTTCTAACCGAAACACAGTAATACAATAGCACTACTGCTTCACGGCGGAAATGGGTAAGGTGGTAGTACTCACATAGCGCCACTATCCAGAAAAGCGGACGCTAAAGACTAAAAAGGAGTTTAGTGACACTAGCCACTAAGATTTCCCCGCGCAAATTCTGCACTAAGAGCTCTATTACTTCTCAAAGTATTCTGTCATTCTGAAAGCATTTTCAATATGCTTGTAAAATTTGTCTTGAAAAATTACCTGTAATTTACTTCTTATTATGATATAATTTGCGTTATCACAATTATTATAGCGTAAATCACCTATTTACGCTATCGATCGAAAGGTTATCGAAGAGTACTACTTGAGATTCTACAAAAGTATGTACAATATAAAATAAATATATTTGAACGCCCATTAAGTTTGATGAGATAGGCATAAGTCGTAACGTGGCATGTGGTGAGAATTGTACTGTCTCTTGGGAAACCATTCCCGGACTACAGGTAATTATTTCTGACACATTTTTTTATTTATTTATTTATTTACTTTGGATCTCCAACGCAAGATGTGCACATTAAATGACATGACATAAAACATAGTTTACAAGAGGTATTAAATACATTTGTGTACTCCTTCAATTATAGGAGACCACAGCAGAGCTTTGAAGAAACACCAACAGTAGGTTACCCCAAATCTGGAAACAAACCCAATATTACCGGTCTAGAAGCCGAGGCTGATACTGCTTGACCATCGTTGTTAAAAAAAACAAACATCTCCGCACAGATTTGAGCAGAGCTTCCAATATTTTTTTAGTTTTGTGACCTAAAATTATCTTTTTTTTTTTTTGCGGAACCCGAATTCAATTGTCTTTTTGTTATTATTATTATTGATATATATATTGATATATTGAATATTTGCGAAATACGACAAATATGGTTCGAATTAATTAAAAATATAGTATAAGAAATGGTGGTAAACAAATTTTTTAGATGTCACTCAGATATATTTTATCCCCGAAAAATGAACGAACATCCTTCGGGTGAAATACGGGAGCAGGTCGCTAATTTATAGATGTATATTAGACAACCCTATGTGCATATAGAATTTATGTGTCAGACTCAAGAGATAGTAATCGCGTACGGGAAGTCGTTATCCAGAAGCTAAGCGGATTTAATTACTTCTATGCAGGGCTTTCTTTTCCATAGGGCACTCTGGGCAAGTGCCCAGGGCCCCGCGATTCATGGCCCCCCCCTGGTCCGAATGGAATGGAATCCGTTGGACGTAGAAAGTGTCGTCAGATCGGATCGGTGTGTCGCGCTCTTAGAGCTCTCATAGCGTAAACTTAGGGACCCCCTTATCCTAGTGCCCAGGGCCTCCAATAGCTTAAATACGGCTCTGCTTCTATGAATTAATAATAACGGATGATTTTGGACATTACATTTTATATTACTTAGATATAAGGGTCACATTCGGTGGCAATTTTTGTGTAATCAAAATATTGACTTTTATTCCACAACAACAACAAGTCGAAATTCATCTAAAAATCATAATAATTGGTTTTACCTATGACATTGCCGTTTATTACAAAAAAGTTACATACGAGTAAGTTTAAAAAAGAACATAATTTTATCTATTGTAGTATTCAATCGTGCTATCAATGCATATTTGACAGCGTAGTGTTAATTTATCAATGCCCCTCTTAAAAATAGTTTGGTTTGATTCTTACATTACCCGTACCTTTAGGTACCTAGAGAGGTTTTACTAAAATCCAATTAAGCAGTTTTAGTTTTCATTAATATAGGGCCCGAGACTCCTTTGAGTATTGCTCGCTATTCCTAACTGGCCATCCATACCCACATGAAAATTTCACAAAATTTAAAAATATTTTAGTAATCGGTTCTTCAGGCTCTGTGTAAAAGCGCCTTTTTGTCCGAAATAAGTAATAAATGATAAGTAGATAAACTTAAAAAGCAAAACATAATCTAAATACAAATTTCCATCCAAATTGCTCAGATCATTTGCGGGATACCAATGTGATAGTGGCTCATTTAATAGTATTAGATCTAAAGTTAAATAAGTAACTGGTCAAGCGAGCAAAAGCTATTCAGATATCTACACTAATATTATAAATATTTTATAAAAACTTTATCGATAATTTGTTTTCATTTTTAAATGTTTCGAGTTATACTTTCATGTTAGTGATTACAAATGGTCAATATATATAAATCTCGTGATGTTGAAAAACTGACTCAGATACGATAAAACCGTGTCACTATCTTATCTCAGTGCAAAAAGTGAAGGCGAGACAGAGAGGGCGTAATGTTTAAACTTACTCTAGATTAGGCTGGAAAATAAGGCTTGACCACAATATCAGGCTCAAAAGACAAAAGACAATGTGGCTGATGGTGTGGAACACGCTGTATAGAGTTTACGGCTTTTAGGTAATGGAAACTTAAAGGTAGTATCCGTAGTGGATGAAGTAAATGGGCTCAAATCCCGAGAAGGGTCCTGACAGATAGATAGAGAACAAAGTCAACCTTTAGACCCCTAAATGCTGTCTTTCAAACCGATATCTTTTTGGGTGCACAAATGTTCTGTGCTTTCAAAGAGTCGAGTCCAATGGTGGACGAGCTATCTACATACAAGTTTATTTGGAACCCTCGGTGCACGATAAAACTCGCGTTAGTCCGGTTTTATTTGTTATAGCTTTACGTCCCGTGGTTTCAACAGCCTTTCCGAGATTTTTTTTTTTATGCTTGGGCCGACAAACAAGCAGACGGTCCACCTGATGGTAAGTGGTCACCGCGGCCTATGGACATTTGTAACACCAGGGGCATCGCCAATGCGTTGTCGACCCCGAGACGTGAAGTTGTTAAGTCTCATGTGCCTGTAATTTCACCGGCCCCCTTACCTTTCTAACCGAAACACAGTAATACAATTGCACTACTGCTACACGGCGGAAATGGGTAAGGTGGTAGTACTTCCCCGGACGAACTCTGCACTAAGGGCTCTACTACTCTAATCTACATATATAGGAAATGTCCTGGAATAAAACATAGGATACTTTTTGTGCTGGGAAATGTTACATCCCTATGGAAAGCGGGTGAAACCGCTGGGGACGATTAGTATTTGTATATATTTGATGAGAGACCACAGTAATTCATAACATTGGCATTCAAACTCACCTATTAAAGTTAAATTAACAGATAGACAGACATCAAATTTATTTTTTCCCCGTTTTGTACGGAACCCAAAAAGAAGTTAAAAAAGTGAAGGAATCTAATAAATTAAACGAGTCATATAATTACACTTAAGGATGTTCTTATTAACATGTAAATAAAGACTATGTGGTGCATAACTGGTTAAGTACCCTATTACCGGGTAGTTTAAGTTAGGTTTTACTGCTGTTAACTTAAGGTGCATAATTGGATTAAAGCTATAAATCTATTGCAGATTTATCTTGAGTACTAATAATGACAAAGGCAATAAGAGACTGGATGGAATATAATAAGAAAAAAAACATATAAATACTTTTTAGTAAATGAAAAATGTGTATATTCTGATTATAATCCTTGAGATCAGAGGTTTAAGGTTTGATTTTCAAGTACCCAACGGCAACAATGCTCAACACATGTCACGTTAACATAAAGTTTCCCCGGTCAAAATGTGGTTGTCACTACTAGGAACTCTACCTACCTCTTTAAGATTAATGGGCGTGAAGATTTTTTTAATGTGGTAATCATATACGTATGTAATTATCCTTATTTATAAAAAGTTGCAAACCTGTCATACGTAAATTATATTTTGTTTCTGCTTGGCAAATGGAAATTTCAAAGTGACAGACTCAGACAAACGACTATTAAACTAACGGAAGCTTAAAAAGTATTTATTAATAAGGGGGGTTAGCAATTAAGAAACAATAAACAATCGCTTGGATTTTTTTTATATCAGATTTCACTAAGTTGTAGGACTGCCAAGGAAAAATAAAAAATAAAATTGACACCTACCAAAAATAACACAAGATTTTTCCAAACTTTTCAGTGACACACAAACACACTTCGCGTTATATAATTTTATATTAATAAGATGCGCCGGAGTTGAGACGGGAGCGCGAGTAACACTGGCTCATTATCTATTACTTTACTCGAGTGCCGCCAAACTGGGTAATGCTTTATGACGTTTACTACGTTTACATGATACGACACGATAGCGATACGATGTTTTAAGTTTGCTTTTTTTACACTATGAACTCATTATCAGAACTACCTGAAATTTATATCGTGATTTTGTATTAATTATGGTACTTTAAAGATTGCCGTTCGTCGAATTTATAAAATTTGTAAATAAAAGTTAATTAAATAAATACTTAATAAAATATGTCTATTGTGGCTTATGCCTGACATGCTATACCCCGTCCACCATCCATCCACCGAAGCCCAAGGCCACTGAACATAGCAGCTTGCATCGAATTGTGATTGGGTATAAGGCTTAGATATATTGGCTGCACAATTCCTGCTAAAACTGAGCGCGTGACATCAACCAAAACCATTACTTCTTGATACATATTATAAATAAAGAAAGGATTTTATATGTTTATATGTGGAATACCACTTATTAACTTCTTTCACTATTTGAAAGGTACATTATTCCAAATTAACATAGGCTATGTTATAATACTGGGAAAAGCTGGGTTATTACACTGTAGCGTTGCCTGCGGTTTCACCCACGTTTATCGTTACTATATCGTAGTGTGATGTTATATAGCCTTTCGCCTTCCCCGATAAATGAACTATCAACACAAAAATATTTTTTTCAATTCTAACCAATAGTTCCTGAGTTTAGCGCGTTCAACGACGAAACAACGAAACAAATAAACTATTCAGCTTAAATCAGTGTAAACTATATTATTACGTAAGAGTCCGACCATTCAAAAGCGTATTTGGATGTCTATTTGAATCAATTTCCTTGTTTTTATACTTTTACTTATTTTTTTATGATTATCGAGTCGTGTGATGTAAATGTCTTCATTAGTTATATTAGTTTACGTAGAGTAGTTAAATTTGATTGCTCCGATAGGCCTACAACGATTACCCGTAGATTATCTATTTATGTTAAGTTGTTTACATTGTTACGTATTTATAAACAAACAATATAAGTACCTCCCTCCATATCTAATGAAATAGAAACTAAAACTTTTTTTATACCACATGGTCCGGCAAATAAGGTTACATACAAAATTACAAACTACGCACTCTCGTTTCATAACATTACAATATATTTTTATTTCTAGCAATCTGACAAACAGCCTAATAGTCCAGCTGATGGTAAGTGGTCACCGCCGCCTATGGACATTTGCAACACCAGGGGCATCACAATGCGTTGTAGACCTTCAGACGTAAAGTTGTTGTCTCATGTGCCTGTAATTTCACCTTTCTAATCTTTCTGCAGTTTACACGGGCTCCAAAATGGATGTATGTTATCCAGGATGCAATTTAACATGTTTAACAAATTTAACATTATATTGCCGGTGCTCAGCAAAAGAAGCCTTCCGAACCGGCGTTTAGAGTCTCACAATTCATAAGTGCCAGTGAAGGCCTATTAGAATAAATATACTTCATTTCATAACTTGACCTGTTGCCAAATAAAGGTGTAAAATATGTGCATTTTGACTAGTTAATGCTTAACATGGCTTGGTAGTTTGGTAAAAGATAGACACCACTAAGCTGGTTAGTGAAAATTAGCTCTTATGTCCACCAACACCATACTTAGTAATACCGTTCCATTTTCCAAATTGTCCGTGCAATAGGCATGTTAATACATCTAAGAATATCATAGAAATAAACCGGCTATATGATGAAACTAGCTGTAAGCCGCGTTCGCGGGGGATATTACATTTTCCCGGGATAAAAACTATCCTATAAATCCAGATTGTAAACTATATATGTGCCGTCGTATCGTACAAATCCATTTAGAAGTTTTTGAAGTTATAAGTACTTCTTTAGGCGCGTTAAAAAAAATATGAGACAAAATTTTAAGATCAATGTAACCAAAAAGTAACAGGTTGAAGTTAGCTGATAACGGTCTCTCCGGAACATCGCACAAATCGCAACTGTCAGTGTCAATGAGTGAGTAGTGATATTATTGTCAATAATTAATTATTAATAAGTTATTCGTTGCTACATACTTATTTAGCGACTGAATAGTAAAGACAAAAATCAAAAGTTTTAGTGCAGTTTTTCTCACCAATAATTTCGGGTATAACTTCTTACGTGCGTACAAAAGTACACACATACGTTCTTGAAATAGTTTTAAACATCCACCCATCCTCAAAAACTTTCGTATCAATTCCATACCATACAATTAACCATTTGACCAATAGATAAATCTTATAGCAAAAGCTATAAAGTTAATTTTTCTATGAACGAGACGTCAAAAAGGACTCTACCGATTTCAAACGAACATTTGTTAATACCTAAAGGGGATAAGCAACAGATGGTAATCGATTTAACTAGTGTCTACTGTATAACCCGCTCAGTGACATTAATACAGCAAGTTCCTGCGCACGAGTTGAACAAGTATCCAATCCCGACGCTATCTGTAACATTAATTTCCTCTCCAGACAGAAGCTATTACACGAGGGACTCAAGTTACTTGAGCTATTTAGGTCAAGATGGTTAGTATGGGGCTTGGGAAGCGAATAGTTTTGGCCGCTGTATGTAGAAAGACACGAAATCTATGCAAATATTTTAATAGAGTGTGAATTCAGAGAGATTGTGTGTATGCAATGTTTTTTCGTCTCTTCAAAGGTTGTTTCACACATTGTTCCGGATGGACATTGGCTGTTATAATCCCTCAGGAACGCGGAAGAAGCCGCGGCACGTTAAGCTAGTTTATTATAAAAATATGGCATCGTGTCATGTTTCTATTTCTATTACATTAATGTACCCTATTGTTAATATTAAGTTTATTAACATAAAGTAGAGATCTTAGTGCAGAGTCCATCCGGGGAAGTACCACCTTACCTATTTCCACCGTGAAGCAGTAGAACTTGAATTTCTGTTTCGGTTAGAAAGGTTAGAAAGGTAAGACCGGTGAAATGACAGGCACGTGAGACTCAACAACTTCACGTCTCAGGGTCGACAACGAATTGGCGATGCCCCTGGTGTTGCAAATGTAGGCGGCGGTGTCCACTTACCATCAGATAGACTTTCTGGCGGTTTGTCGGTCCAAGTGGTATAAAAAAAAAGATTTCCACATTCATCATCAAATAAGCCAAAACATCTCCGACAGTTAACGAAATGCTAAGTGGTCACCGCCGCCTATAGACAGTCGATCCTCATCCCGAAGTCTCACGTGCCTGTAATTTCACCAGCCCCATACGCACTACTTCTTCGTGGCTGAAATGGGTATGGTGGTAGACAAATCCCCGAACTCAACATTATGGTAGTACTCAAATATCTAAGGCTAAGCGTGCCTGGCCTCGACACACGTTAGCAAGTCGCGTGCCGTGCTCGGCCACTTAGCAACTCTACCGCTCACATGAGCAGTTCGCACACTCATAGGCTCTGATCGATCCGTTATTACGCTAATTGTAATTGAGAATTTAGTAATTATGTTCACACTTCGTTAATTAGTCAGGTGAATTAGTTTTTTTAGGTGTTGAGATAAGAGAAATAGATATTCTCTTCATCATCTACCTTTAATTCTCAGAAAGACTCATCGATAAACTACGTCCCACGTCATTGGGAGGGAGTGCGAAAAGTGTGACATTGTGCGACAAGGTCGTGACGTCACATGTTAAATCAACTTTGAATGGGAACGAAAAGTTCAAAATATTCTATCTATCTATATATATACTATCTATCAAATCCATTTATCATATCCGTTATATTTCCTTTTAAATACAGGAACATAGTCCGGGATAGGTAAAGTGCCCAAGTCGCGGCAGCAATCCTCAACAAATATACGTTGGTACTTAAAAAAAATCTCTCTTAACCCTTTTTGGTAATAGGAGTGAAGATATTTATTTCTGCCAGTCTGTTTTCTCTTTCTGTCAACGCTAACTTTCACTTACCTTTATTACAGTGGTCCCCTTTCTTATATATTTCTTCTTTTATACATTTCTCACAATTAATCTCTCCGGGTGCATAGAAAAAATAATATAACATACTTGAATACAATTTTATTTATTTAAGCGAAACCTACATATACTGTTCACACAAACAACTGTGACGGACATACATTTCCATTATATTATAATAATTAATTATGTAATGTGAAGTGAGACCAATTACCTACTGAGTGGAATGTATCGTATTATACAATTTTGATTATAAATTTTATTTAATTATTTCATAGTGAAAACAATAGACAAAGTACCCATCTTACTCTATGATAGATAATACTCTATAATAATAGAATACACTGGAGCGATATAAAATGTGTAAAGTACAATTGCGAGCAAATAAACGTGTTTAATTTTTAATTAAACTGACAAAAACAATTTCATCATCCACCCTCCGAGAAATGATTTACACTGGCGAGTATTAACAATGAGGTCGTATTTCAGAACCAGACATTTATTTATTTTTTAACATAGCAACATTGATAAAAATTGTATATTTTATTGCAAAATGATATGTGTTGTCTAATTTATTTGATACAACTAGAAATTCATTCAGAAACTACCAAAATCCAATACATAACCATCTGATTGTTAACTAAGGTATAATAATTGGAGTTATGATGAAAAAATTACACTATAATTTTATAACGAATTTCATTAATTTCCTTGATAATATTAAGATGGAATCGGAAGTCTTGATACTAATGTGTTATATCTAAAAATATCTTATTTCTTAATCGATATTTTAAAAGTATATTTCTAGATCAACTAAAAATAAATAAAAAGTACGCTAAAAATATTTAAGCCACTATTAAAAAAAAACAACGCACATAAACATAAAAAGCGTAAGAACAAAAAAGCTACCGTAGTATTTCGAAATAAATAAAATATCGATGAATAAGAGGAAACAGATTATTTTATGTAGGGAGCGCCCAATTTATTAAAAATTATTCGTGCAATAGTACTTCAATTGTAAGATATTTTACGCATTTCTGCAAGCTGCTTTTTGACACTTTCGCTGAAAGACCAATATTTTATTAGATTTAAGATTTTTTTTTTATTATTTTATTTTATGTAATAGTATAATAGGAGTATAATAACTGTATTTATTTATATTATTTATTTCTTAAATTCAGTTTCCAATAGTGAGAGAATCTGTTTAAAATTTTCATGAATAATATAGTTTCTAAATTGTCAGTGTAAATGAAGAAAAAAATAAAAAAATTGATACGATCATAAAATTTCCTACACGCTTTGACTAAATTGATTAAATAAGTACAAGTCACCGTCATTTGTCATGAGAAGCTAGTAAAAAAAAAAGAGAATATTTCGCTTACTGCTAAAATACAAAGTACACTGACCTCCAAAAATCACTGCGATAGATAAAGGCAAAACAGATGATATATCCAAATAATCACCTTTATTCTAATAAAAATGTATACAGTTATATTGCACGCCAATGTACTTCGCCCACTAACACCTATATCATATAAATATTTTATATTTTGCACAATTATATTTAATACAAAACGTAATCACAATAAAATGATATTATATTTAAAATAATTGTTTTTTCAACACCGTTTCCCACCAAACATTTCGCTTACTCTCGTTTCTGATCATACATAACATGCCAATAATTAAAATTTATTCTGTAATATAACATTTTAACATTAATCTATAAATAAGCAAGTGGTTTCTTCTGGCAACACTGTTTATACTAACTACGATGTTATTGTAAATTGTGTTATATATTGTTAACAATAAGGTTTTAAATAAATAAGAAACCACATTAAATATTTGAGATACAAGTTCCCTTTTCCGAACGGATGCATTATGGCACCGAATTTCATATTTCATACATAATTTCCATACATTAATACTGCACAGCTGTTCTATATTCAAAACTAAATCATACACTATTTAATAACACAATGAGAATGGATTTTATGAAGTTTTAAATTAAGTCATAGTGAATTATAAATCAATCATAATATTATCGTTCGGGCCACATAACATAGCGTTGTATTGGATCCAATATTGGCAATTGATACTTGCACAAAAGGATGTGTACTAGCAAATATTGGTCCAAACATTAACCAATGGTTTTACAGTAAAAAATTGCAAAGTAATGCAGCACCGAACCGCCTTTACATAAATAAAAATGATATACATAAATACTGTAGTCTACATCACAGCATAGGCATCATATTTAAATAAGTAACTCTATTTCAATAATATTATGGATTATGAATGATAAGCTTTCTCATGGTGAGAATATATTTGACAGATGCCAAATATCAAAGATTCACTTTTATAATATAAGTGTTACATACTACTGTAACATTTTAACTGATAAGGCTACTAGGATTGGCCAACTCATTTCATTATTCGGTTTTCATTCGGGTACACTCGGTGTTCTCCGGAAAAGTTTAGTAACCCTCACTGCCCTGAAGTTAGATACAGAATACTTTCAATAAAAATCCAAAAATACATGAAAAATCGAAACTTTAAAAACATTCAAAATTCAGTTTTGGCCCTAAAAGGTTGGGAAGTCAGCCTATAAAAAGTAAATATATAAAAAAACATGGATTATTTGACACATGGGAGTGTTTTTTGGGCTGACGGAAAATGCCGAAAAAGGTCGATTCGGTAAATACTACTTTAATCTAAGGACGAGCTCAAACGGTAGTTCTAGTGTTACAGCAGTACCATCAGAGTTGAAGATCATTTAACATCAGCTGAGCCTAATTAAATTGCCTCCCTAACCTGGGTCTACATTTCGGATGCTTATTTGTTATCTATTCATGGCGCTCAATAAACTAACTTGTATTTTCAAGGACATCTCAAACTGGTAGAATTAATATCACGTGACTTTAACCAATTCAAATCATTATGAGCATCCAAACTGAACAAATTTGATCTTATTAGCTTATCTTAGAAGATGTTAACATTCGATATCATATAAAACATTTCGGTACATTTTCTGAAAAACGTCTTTTTTTTATAAATATCCTGAGACAATCTTAACTCGCGGCCATCTGATTCCAAACTAAGCTCGTACTATAAAAACCAGAAAAATCTGATATACTACTTCTTTTCCTTTCTACATGTTCGTTCATGCACACAAATGCTTGTCATGCGTGGGAATCAAACCTTCGACCTGTGGCGTGGCAGTCAACTGGCCAATACTACCTCTCGCTTCCCTTAACAGTTAAAATGCTACATTTCCTTTTGTACTAATCCTTCTTCAATAACAAGCTTTGCTGACACAAAAAAACATACAATAAACTATATACAATGTATATCATTATATAATGGATATGTAAGGAGACCTATCATAAAACATTACACGAGACAATGGACATTTAACAACAGGACAGTTTCACTGAATTCATTTTTATATACGGATTGTGAATTTATTTAACATTCGCACTATAACTAACGCCATGGATACGGAAAAATACTATTTTTTTTAGATACGACCAGAGACAAATCTTAATACATATATGCTATCGCTGTGTTAATTATGTACTAAAAAAAAAAACTATTACGGTTGTCTCCACTACCTTTAAGGAGATCCCTCGTCTGGAGCCATGTCATGGAACATAGAGCAGGCAATCATTAAATGCAATTACAAAATCATGTCTGTGCTGTTGATTGTTGAGGAGTTCCATCGTTTGGAGCCAATCCTGGGTCTATAATCAACTGTGCTATTCACAAACCAAAACTCGCCGATAGATCATTTAGGTGAGCACGTGGATAGCGGACCTCTCGCCTAATTTCGGGATCGGGAGAGACAGGGAATAGTCACGGCGTGAAGTCATCGTCGAGTTTGATTGCATAGCTGGTCATGATAACCATAAAAATGCATTGTCATTGGAATTGAACCAACATGTCAAATTTCAACGCCGTAGGATTAGAGGAAGTGTTTCTTATTCAGCTTGCTAGATTTGAACTAAACCAACTACATTGCAAGTTGAATTGTAATAATAATAGGTTTTCAACTATATGTATTTGTCAGTTTTATGTTATATTTAGCTGTTTTTTTTTTAATTTTATAAGATAACCATTTGCTGGTTTTTTAGGAAATTAAAACATGACTGTGAATATTGCTTAACAATTTAGATAGTATGATGCTACAAAACTGTAACTTAGACATGAACATTCAAGTTTCAATAAGTATTTTTAAAATATAGGTATTTCTTTACAAACCTTACTTGTGAATAAAAGTCGTTAGCACATCATACTTAGTCAGCAACTTGCACTTGTAATAATGAAATCGATACTTTAGGTTAAATTTTATGTTTTAAATCAGCTCCAAAAATTTTATCATCTTTGAGATGCAATGGTTGTAATATTGCCAAGTGTCCTGGCCCCATTTCATATAAGATTTTTCCGCAGCCACTATTAGCGCTAGAATAATAAAATTTCCTACCAAACACCACCATAAACTATAAACATTTTATTTATTTATCATTTAAGTAACCATAAATAAATATTTTTCTAATTCAAAATTAATTACATCGATAGGAAAAAGGCGGTTAATCGAAATACCTAATAGGTTACAATTTTACATAGAATAATTGATTTCCTTATTGATGAATATTAAATTCTTAACTGCCTATTTATGCTTTATTTGTAAACGCCTTAGAGGACCATTTTGATTGGAAGATGAACATTTTTTAAAGCCCTGTGACCTTTTTTTACTGGGTTGTTTGATCAAAACTCCACCTGATGTGCCCAAAGGTGGTAAAAACACTAAGCCTAGACGATAACTCAAACGTAGCTGCCGTTACTGTTTTTGATGACAGATTTCCATTTTGAGGGTGGTGGCCAGCAATACATACCTTTGTAGTAAATACGTTCATAATGCACTTGATACCAAAGTTTCTAAGGAATTATAAAGACAGCGTTCACAAATAACTTGCATTTTCATTAATTCATCGATAGTACAATATATAATTCAATCAATATTTAATGAATTAGAATCTTCTTTATGTCATACGTCTAAGTTAACAGAAAGAATTACACTTTTAAACCTATTTCGTTTCTGAGATTTAGCTGCGAGGAATCCAATTCTGCTGAGCTTAATCTAATTAAAATTTCAACAATACAGATTATAAATTCACATGGTATTTAGATTCTCTTGCCATTTAGAATAAAATTTTCAGACAATGCTAGAGTGAAGTTGTGTTGGACTGGGTCAATTAAACTATAATTGCTATTTTATTATTGAATATTAAATTTGGGTAGATGCAGTCTATCTACACAAGATGCGGTGTAGAACTAAAAAAATTACGCGGAAAACAATGATTTTCCCTGATCATTTCACCTACATTATTTGGATTCAATAATATGTATACTTATTTATATATATACTCGTATATATGTAATAATAATAATAAATATCCCGGGACATTCTTTACACACGGCCATCTTATCCCAAACTAAGCAGAGCTTGTACTATGGAAACCAGATAACTGATATACTACATATACTAGTTTTTTTTTCTAAATACATACTTATATAGATATTTACACCCAGACACAGAACAAACAGACATGTTCATGCACACAAATGTTTGTCCTGGGTGGGAATCGAACCCGCGACCTTCGGTTTGGCAGTCAGAGCGTTAACCACCAAGCCAACTGGCCTGTCAGATAAGATTTTTAATCCGCACCAGATATTTTAGCTCTATGCTTATATTCTAGATTGCCTGGAAGGAATTAATATTTTAATATTTTAATGAATGTCTCTTTTTTAATATTTAAATTTAGACTGTATGTTTTAAAATTACAACAAAACTCAGCAGAATTAGATATTATAGTAATTGCTGCCTCATGTTAATAAGTACATAGACTATTAATGTAAATAACACGATGAAGAGAGCCCCTCTATCTTTGATAGAGAAAGTTCGCGCACTGCCGATTAAAGTATACAGGCTTTTCAAAAAACAATACTACTAGCTTACTACCATTTATATTTGGTAGTATAATATGGTCTTTTGAACAAGCATATGTCACAATAAGATATTACTATTCCCTCACTGTTCTTGGTCTTCAAGCACGGGGCTTTTGGAATGTAAAACCAGACGCATTGTATTATAAAATCACTAATGATTATGTTTAAATATATTTCTTCGTGATATAAACCTGTATAAAATAATAAAGGGACAATGCGCGTCGTTAATAATATAAGCGTTAATTGTATGAGAGCACTACATGGAGGATAGATTCCCTCGTTGACTATGATTTCGTACAAAATTCATGAAAACTTAAAAAAATAACCGGGATTTCGATCCTTATTTACATATCCATCAAGGCAGTTTCGCTTAGCTATTTTTTGTCCATTTCAGGTTATAATAGAGGGCAGTGGTCGGTAAACAAATAAATCAATATAGATATAAATGCAATATTTCTTCACAATCAATAAAAATAGTGTGAAACCATAATCAACTTCGGGCTAGTTAACCTATTAGAGACATTGTTATTATTATTTATTCAGATATAATTACTAGAAATTTAATATTATTTGATAAGAGTAACCACCTAAAATTCATACGCGAACATTTTCAGATTACATTTATTACGTTGGCAGCACTGACAGCTGTCAAAAAATATTCTACCTTTGCAGCATTTTAAGTACACCATTGTCCTGTCAGTAGTAAAAAGAAATTGCCATGTATTTGTTAATGCTGCCAGCATTAAAAATATATCTTGAAAGATAAAATGTCCGCGTTTTCAGAGTAATACAGTTTTTTAAGCCTAGATTTCATGTGTTCATATTGCTTTTCCTTACTCGCCTGTGTCGACCCAGTTGGCCTCCTCCGCTATTCTGTCCATGCAGTTGCATAGGAATTGGTACTGGAATAATGAAAAATAACAGTAAAATAAATGGGAATTGGTTAATTCTAACTACTTCTAAAGATACTATTAAATAACATTATAATACTACTACAAAGTATTGCTTCTACTTTTCGAATGCTTTTATTTTTAATAATTGTTTCTGGCTTAATTTACTTCTTTTAAAGTTTTGACGACCAGTAACATCCAAAATTTTAATTCCATTTTTCAGCCGGGAGAATGTATGCATAACTTTCATTGTAACGTGGTAATAAGGACATGTTACAGAACCAAAAAAAATATGAAGGACAAAAATATGCTATAAGCTATTAAAATAAATAAAATCTAAAGTAGTGTGATCTCTCACACATCATAGTAATTTTATCATAGTAATTACCTAAATAGCGACCAGCTATGATGGTCGTTCGACGTGTTCATAATGATATAGAAAAATCAACCCAATTCCTTTACAATAAGGTGTATTTGCATCATTAGACAATAAACTATTTGATGGATAAATATATCTTATTAAAAAATTAATTAAATTAACTTTTCCACGGTAATCTGAAATGTTAAAACTGCCACCATATTGTAGCACTTATTGAGGGACTAACTATAAATCAGATGACATAATACATGATTACATAATAATTTGAAAGTAAACTTACAACTGCTTGAAGAATGGAAGAATAGAAAGTTAATTATGTATTTAAATAATTAACTTTACTATACCAACTAAGAATTGGTATAAGAAAACTATTGTTGTGTAACGTATAATATGTTTGCATAAAGGTACGTAAGGTTTCGCTTGATTGAAATTATGAAGATTATTTTTGAGCACCCATATTATTTACAGAAAGGAAGAATGAACGAAGTTGTATGTGAAAAAGATACCTAAATGGAATAAAAAAAATTGTCGTCACTTTGGAAGATTATAATCATTTTAGATACATGTATCTATAAAACTTTGTTTTATTTGGGTACATGAATATATAAGTCACTTATAAAATTTTTGAAATACAATTTATTATAAATCCTCTAAATTGACTACGGGGTCGCTCCGTCTGCCTTCCTATCGACGATCTATAACAAAAAATTGAAAATAATAAAGAAAAGTAACTCACGTATGGGGTAAAGAGCGCGACAGAGCGCTGCGTGTGGGCGGGGGCGGGGGCGGGGGCGGGGGCGGGGGGCGGCGGCGTGTAGGTGAGCGAGAGCGCGGCCGCGTCGTCGTCCGCGCGCCACGCCGCCACGCAGCGCCACGGCACCTCCACCGTCGCCGGCGCGCCTGCCGCCGACCCGCCCTCCGGCTCGCACCACGTCGACAGCTTCAATCCGTTCCAACCTGCACCCGAGTGAAATATTGACTGGGGAAAACTTCTAAATATTTACACACTATACACTACCAGCCCTCTGCGGCTTCCCCGCGTTCCCTAGGGATATTAAATTTTCCCGGAATGAAAAGTAGCCTATGTGTGATATCAGGGCATGCTCTATCTATATCTCGAGTTGCATCCGAATGCGTTAAGTATTTTTTTGCGCGAAAGAGTAACAAACATCCGTATATCTATACATTTATAATATTAGTACGCTAAATAAAAATAAAAAAGTTTTTATTTTTTTTCATACAAATGTTTACAGCGCAAAATTAAGGCAACCCCGGTAAGTTACAGGGATACTTGTGATGGGGTTACCTCGCAACTTCCCATGGGTTACGATTTACAATGTTGCGACATAACTAAACTAAAATGAAAATAAAAAAGGTGTGTGTGCGATTCACACACGATAGAAGTGAAACTTCAGTAAATCGACAAAAGATGAGATGTGGGGTAGGATAATTACAAAGTTTATTTGTTTAAAAATAAAAGTATTTTGATTAATTTTTAAAAGATATTTTATTTAACATATATAGTATGTATATTTCTGTCTCATTCTTTGCCGGCTTCATCCTACACATTTTTGTATTTGTGTCTCTTACCTGTCGTTTTTTCCGTTGCATCCGGTTTGAAATCACAACGATTCTAAAGAAGTTTCACTTCAAAAAAAAGAGTTTTGTAGTGATCATTCAATCGTATTGAAATAACTAGTTTACAAATAAAAGTTGACAACACCCTCGAAAACCATGAAAACGATACCCATGACGAGAAAGTTGATAATTTATTGTAGCCGCCATGTTGGATTTCCGTTTTGACAGCAATATCGGTTTCAACACCCTTGAAAACCATGAAAACGATACCCATGACGAGAAAGTTGATAATTTATTGTAGTCGCCATCTTGGATTTTCATTTTGACAGCACTACATAAATACTTACATAAATTGTTGTAGCAAGTTCATTTGTGTGTAGTATTTGTGGGTGTGTGGCAAAGTGAGTGTGTGCGTGTGTGTGTGTGGGAGGTGGATGTGAGGGTGTATAGGTGTGAATAGATGTATGTGTTGATGATTGATCGGTTGATGTATATTACGATTGGGTACAGGTTTTAATTTAGCATATTCTTGTCAATAATACAGTGTAAACTCTTTATAACGAAACTCAAGGGACTGAGCATTTTTTGTCGTTATAGAGAGTTATCGTTATATGGAGTGAACAAAAAAAACCAAATTAACAAGAATTTTTAATATGTATGTCTTAGATAATAAATGCTTGTATATATTATTGTTTACACATATAGTCTGATAACTTTGTCTGACGTTTTTTGCTATGCCAGTACTTGTTTTGTATTATTTTATGTATTCTATTCATATCTAGATATGTGGTGGAATCGTCTTGATAAAACAACAAAAATTTTTCTACCAACTTAGCGGCATCTAGGGCTTGTTGAATTGTTGGTGGTGATTCGGCTTTGTCCACTTGATCGTCTTCTTCATCTTGATTATCAGGTGTTTCCTGACTTTTTGACACTAAATCAACAATTTGTTCATCTGTAAGTGTACCAGTTACGGCTACATCCTCATCTATATTTTCGTACGATTGTAGATCTTCGTTAAAATTGTTTGGTATGTTGAACTGGCTTATCCATTCACTCAGTGGTAGATTGTCTTCACTGTCAAATTGGTTCGTTTCTTGGCTACTACATAATCCAGCATGTCGAAAAGAATGTTGGATAGTGGCCGCTGTTTTTTTTTCAGCACAAACTTTTTCGTCAACACTAATCGCTTTCCGTTTACTGGCCATGTTAACAGTTTCAAAGTAGGTTTACGACTGATAATACGATAGGTACCCAGTATGCTTGGTCGAAGACCATCACTTCCGAGAAAACAATGTGTCATACTGCACGTGTTCAAGGCAATTAAGGATAACAAAAGCTAGACCGACCTCGGATGTTTCGGAGCTTCAAAGTCTTTTGTTACCTGATAACATAACATAAACAATAATACCGATAATAAATATTTACTGTCTAAAAATATGAACACATTTCTTCGTAATTCTTCGTAATAGAGAATGGCGTATCGCTATAAAGAGTGTTTCAATATGTGGGTTTTAACGCAAACCAACCAACTTGGGCTCACTTCAACGTTATAGGGAGTTTATCGTTATAAAGGATAACGTTATAAAGAGTTTACACTGTAATTCAATTTCATCGTATGTTTGTGATTTTAGCCATTCTAATAGAGTATTTTTGCATTCATAACGCAGCATAGGGTAAGCATTCAAACTGTGGTTCAATTAATTAAAAATGTAGGTTGATCTGGTGTTATACTGACACCTGGCAAATACTGTACGGACCGGACAGGAGTGGGCCACAATGTCTTTGCGTCTTTTATCGAGCCTAGATGGATCAAATGAGAGGGTCTTGTGTTGATGTATGGTAATGTTCAAAATGTATAGTTTCCTTACAGTAAGAAGATTACTAAGCTTATAAAGGTTGTCAGTAGAGTAACGAAAGGGTTTGAAGTACATAACTTTAATTAGGGATCGTTGAGCCCTTTCTAGGTCTAAAAAATTGGTCTTAGTGGCTCCTCCCCAGATCAGTACACAGTATGTGATGACCGATTGAGCCAGGGCAGTATAGATTTTATTAAGTAAGAACGGAGGCATCAATGTCGCAACGTTTTAAAAATCCATATAAGTTTTCTGACCCTGACCATGGTGTTTTCAATATGGGTGTGCCGGGATAGTCTTCGGTCAATTGTTATACCAAGATATTTAGTTATATTTACTCGTTGTATGCTTTGACAATTACAAGGACATTTAAAGGTTGCACACTCATGGATCACGATCCCAAAATCAGCACCTGGCTGCGTCCTCTGATTTGGAGTAAAGCAGATGAAGTTAGTTTTAGAAACGTTGAGGGTTAAAAGGTTGGCATTTAACCAACTTGCAATAAATTTAATAAAAACGGCACTACCGTTTCTATTAAATATATAAGCTATGATCTTAGGGTACACACATATTAAAAAGCTTAAGCAACTGTGTTGATAAAAAGACACCGCACTCGGACAAATGAATAAAAATCGAATACATTTCCCAAAAAAATATAACTTCGGATATCTTTAAAAGGCAGGGAGGATACATGTTTAAATTTAGTAATACTGTAAACACAACTCACCAACAGTAATAGCGAGTGCCGGAGTGGCCCTACAGTCAGTCCTGGCGGGCGGGAAGGCTATGTCCCCGTACCCGGGCAGCGTCCGAGCCAGCGCCAGGTAGTCGGTGGCTCGACGCACCTCTTGTAACGCCTTCAGCTGGTACAACCGAGCTCCCGCCACGCAAACCCCTCGGTTTACGTCTTCTACTGCCTGTATTCGAGATAGTAGCAAAGTTAATAAACGTACGTAGTATTTCTCCACTATTTGGTATTCCGCGTTACATTCCAATCGGATTTGCACATTATAAGAGTGTTACAGTCGACAGGGTGGCGGTTGGCGACATGGCACGTATAGAGGCCGACCTGCCAGAACACGAAGGCGGCGGCGCGGCGCCCGGCGGCGACGAGCGCGAGCTCGGCGCGCGGCGCGAACACCCACTTGCGCACGGCGAGGCAGCTGCTGGACGCCGTCGAGTAGTTCTGTATGTACAGCGAGTGCGGGCACTCGTTCGCCTGCAGCTTGCGCTCTGCAACCGCCGTCACATAACCAGTAAGTCGACGCACACTTCATTATAAATCACAGTACACACAAAACGTACGACGTACGGTGAGAGTGTGTATGAATGTGTGTGTATGTATGTGTGTGTGTGTGTGTGTGTGTAAGGTGGATGTGCATGTGCCTATCCCTAGTATTATAAAAAATTACTCACCAAAATTATATTCAACAATTTCGAACAAGTAGAAATACTTTTGCACTGATTTGGACAGTCCAATTTTCTCACAGACAGCTTTGTACACGTCATCAGCATTCGTGGACTTGAGGACCGACACAGTGACCACTTCCTTATCCGGCAGTAGCACTTTGAGGTCCACTGGTGATGGGTTTGAGGAATCGTCAGAATCCGTGAGGAATTCTTGGACCGCATCCGATTCTGCTATTACTCGGACTGCGCATACCTAAACAAATAACAAAACAGTAAAAAAATAAAAAGAGGTTCTACAGAGTATCAGTCATCACCCACAAAATTACAAATAATAATCGGACAAAGTACAGGAAATAATAAAATTACAAATCAACTCACAAAATAAATAAATTAACAAGTAATTATTACAGTCCCACAACAGGAAAACGCGATTGTTTATAATATTGGCATTTGTAACTCGAGACTGTCCGATAAACCTCGAGACACGTTTATAAACAACTCTGATAATGTCTCCTTCAACTTTGGGTTTTAATCAATATGCGGTTCCATATCAGTTCCATCCGACCTCATTGTAGATGAATGGATTTTTGGAATTTCAAGTTTGGCTGAATTGGCGTGGATACTCTAACTATCACGCTCCAGGTCGGGAATTTGATTTCCACCCAGGACAAACATTTTGTTTGTATGAACATGTCTATTTGATCTGTGTCTGGATGTAAATCTTAATTGTATATGCAATTCTTCTGCACGTGTGTTGACAGTGAACTCCTCTTAAACGGCTAGACCGAATGATTTTTTTTGTGTGTTCAAATGGATTCGAGAATTTTATTTGTGGTTTAGATTCATAATTGGACCCGGTAGGTGGCGCTGCGATCGAATTCTTGCATTTTTGTAGGGACTTATTTCGACAGGACAACTTCTGTCCGGATAACTAGTATCTATATAAGTATGTATGTAGTTAAAAATGTAGTATGTGTAGTATATCAGTTATCTGGTTTCCATAGTACTAGCTCTGCTCAGTTTGGGATCAGATGGGCGTGTGTAAAGAATGTCCCAGGATATTTATTTATGTCTGTTTGTTGTGTCTGGCTGTAAATATCTATACAAGTATGTATTTTATAAGTAGTATTTGATATACTAATCAGTTATCTGGTTTTAGTAAACTTTGGCACAGTATAATTCTGTCCATTTTATGCAATAAATATTACAAGAGATTTTAAAAGTTAAACTATTACTCTTTCTTCGTTTGCCCACTTCATTGTGGTAAGTGAAGAAGTGGAAGAAAATAGGAATCAGAAAAATTCTAGTCTAGAAGGTAGGCTTTATTTACCGAAAGCTCTCGATTTAGATCTAGTCACACCTAAGTCCAGCAAAGGGTATTCTTACCTTTTCTAAATACTGTTCGAGACCTCTTCTTCTTGCATCCAATTGTTGCTCGCTCAGTGTGAATGGCCATTTTCCTGGTAATTTCGGGAAATTGAAACCTAAAAATAACAAAACAGAGTTTATTATTATATAACCAAATACTGTTTGGTAAGGCAATAAGAACTTCTTAAAGGTATATAGAGGGTTTCTCGTTCATCTTGCGTCGTTTTGCAATCGGAAAATCATCCCATTTTTTTCGCGTCTTCGATATGATCCCAAAAGGCATGTACGAGTATGATTGATTTCATCAGGGCTACCGCGCAATGATATGAATTTGACCGTCATTTTAATTAATTTTATGATATCTATATGGGGCTTAGACGAGTCAGAAAGGTAATCAGGAAGAGTCTTGCATAAATCAGTTGTACCTAACATATCATCCCGCTCATTATCCCTCTACCTTTTCGAGGAATAGGTCTCAGTACCTAATGAGACCCACATTCCTTCGAGAATATTTTTAAATTTCAACGTGACCATCCTGTCTCTCGGGCACAAAACCAATCCCGGACACCAGGTAATTATTTCCAAACAAAAGACCTCACAAAAGCGATAAAAATTGGACCTCTCACCTAAAAACTCCTTCCTAAGCAGCTGATGCAGTGCGGCGAACTCCCTGTACCGTCGGCTGCACAAGTGCCTCCCAGCCATGTGGACGTTGAACGCGACGTAAGAGCGGCCCGTGTTCCGCTCCATCACGATCCGGTAGTCGGGTATCGAGACGGGCAGCGAGCGCTTGTCGGTGTAGTCGTAGCGCTGGTAGACGGTCGCGCGCGAGTTGGCCGCGCCGCCTATCACGCCTACAGGGGCTGTTCCGTCATCACTCGGCTCAAGGCGTTCTGCCTCCTGCGTGGAGAAACGAATAGCTAGTATTTTATATGAATTGAATATTCTCCTGACCCTTCTTTTACAGGATTAATTAGATTTGTAAGGGGGCCGGAGAAATTACGGGCATATGAGACTTTACAACTTTGCGGCTCAGGAACGACAACGCGATGCCCCTGGTGTTGCAAATATCCATAAGCCGCGGGGGTGACCACTAACCATCAGGTGGACCGTCAGCGTGCTTGTCACCCCATGTGGTATAAAAAGAAGTAGTAGGTACCTACTATGGTAACCAGATAACTGATGTAGGTACAGCATAAGTATATGCTTTATATCAATCACCTTTTAAGACGATGCTCAGTAGGTAGTGACGGCGAAAGTCGTAGGCTCGAATCTTACCATGAGCTTTCAGTGAAGGAAAATATCATAAGGACAGAAAAAAGAAAAACAAGTTTCGCCCCTAGGGAATAATGTAGTATATATCAGTGAAATAATGATTGAAATCGGAAGAATAGTTTCAGAGATAACCTTGCCTTTCAAGCTTACACACTTACAAACTTTACCGCTTTATAATATAGATTCAAGAAATGAGAGGCAAGCTCAAAGATGTTTATTGTATGGTTTTCTCACGGTGTTCTCATTCACCAATAACTAATTCTAAATCAAAGAAACACTTTGTAGGATTCGAACCCGACCTTCGCGTCACCAGTTAGCAATCATCGCACCAACAACCAAAATCTAAATGTGTAAATCTGTATAAGCAAAATATAGCCTATATATGATATCGATAAACGCGGCGAAACCCCGGTGGATGGCTAGTATATTATAAATTCGGAAGTGTCTCTGTCTGTCAGGTTCTTAGGACTGAAATGAACTTGCTGAAATTTCGAACACACCGTAGTCCACATTACCCTCTCACTTCTGTCCCTATAAAAACTATTTTTTTTAGAATTTGAACGCAGATGAAACCGCGCGGCGTAAGCTAGCGTACTATAGTAAAGTATTACGTGAGAATATTCAACTGTGCATATTATTAATAGTGTATTTGTTACGAGCAAGGAAACTCGTGATCGTTATTGTATGTACGAAGGCGTAGGTTAGTTTTGGCATCTCTCCAAATAGGTGGACGTAGCGATGCCCTCGACTATGATGATGGACTGTATTGTATGGATTTCCAATAACGGAATCTTTTAGTACTCGTACAATAGTTTATTGATAACGATGGACAGTTGACTTATGTGATTGACTTCATCAATTGGTTGCTCTGTTCTCTTTTGTCTGACGCCAACCCTTTATTGACCACTTGATGTTAGGGTATGGTGGTCATTTGTGTCGGTCAGCTGTTGCACGTTAAAAAAGTATTTTTCGCGACAAGAAGTGTATTTACTTTATAATCCACTCTGGGTAGTAGTATGGTAAAGTAAGCTCTTTACAAATTTTAGTAAGATTAAGATCTAATGGCATGTCAAATTAGATTTTATTTCAGGCTATTAGATCCAAATATACAAATCACCTGTACTCTAAAACTAAGTCAGAATTGAAAAATAATATCGTGAAGGTTTTTGTTATAAAGAGGTCAAGTTTGTAATTGTATGTTTATTTTGTAATCCAATTTTTTTTTTAATTAAAATAAGCTTGCGTTTGACCTTCGACTGATGGGTTATATTTGATTTATATACAATAATATTAAAAATGAGAAAGTTTCCGACGATGGAAGTATGGATATTTGTTACTGCTACTCGTTCTGGAACCAATACTGAACGAATTTGGATGAAATCTGGCACATAGATTGAGCATGCCCAATAACCTTACGAGAGTATCAGAAGTAACAAGAAGGTAATTCTTTCAATCATGTAGATTTTTTAAATCCCAAACAATATCGAATATTCATTTAGCCCGTAAACCGGTATTTTAGTATAATTAACAAGAAATAGTATTATTGTAAGTGAATATTAAATCGATATGAGACTCACTCTTTGTGTGACAGAGATGACTGTGAGAGTGAGACAGTCGCCCCCGGATTTGATGAGATCCACCACCTGCCTGTGGGTGGAGCCTTCGACGTTCACGCCATTTCTGTAACAAATCGATATTAACACTTTTACAACATTAATCGATATTATACTAGTACAGTTTGAAAACTATGATAGTTCAATTTGATTGACGTCACGACAAATCATACAATGTTACAAACGGACAAACACAGTGTCTGGGAGTAAGTATCTATTTATTTTATACTGTTTTTCCCTACATACACTAATATTATAAAGAGGAAAGATTTGTATTTTGTATGTAACGAATAAACTCAAAAAGTACTGGACCGATTTTAATAATTCTTTTTTCATTAGAAAGCTACATTATCACTGAGTAACATAGGTAACTTTTTATCCCTAAAATGTAAATCCCTCAGGAACGCGGGTGAAACCGCGGGGGACAGCTAGTATTTCACGTCTCTCTATCTTTAGCAAGCTTTCTCCATCCTAAAAAAAAATCCTGGTAAATCGTCCTCCCATCGTTTAATTTGACCTCCTCGATGTCTTTTCCCGTTCCTGGGATACCACTCTATTACATCCTTAGTCCATTTTTCTTTGTTAGTCCTCATTATGTGTTCAGTCCAGTTCCATTTTAGTTTTCTTATTTTTTGTAACACGTCACTGACCTTTGTTCTTTTCCTTACTTTTGAAGTTATCCATTGATCCCGTAGTCTTATGTTAAGCATGCTTCTTTCCATGCTGCGTTGACAAACTGCTAGTTTTTGGTTATTTTTGCTAGTCGCAGGCCAAGTTTGACATCCATAAGTAAGACATGGAAGAATGCATGTGTTATATAATTTGCTTTTCATTGCCATAGGAATTGTTTCATTTTTGACTATTTCTTTTAGAGTTTTCTCTTCTTTTCGCCTATTCGTTCTAGCCTTAAATAAATCCAGGCTAAAGCTGTCGGGAAACACTGACCCCGGAAAAGTATTATATCTGTGTGCAAAATTTTATTGAAATTCGATAAGCCGTTTCGTAGCTAAATGATAACAAACAAACACAAATTTCATATTCTAAATAATAGTTATCCGACTGGAAAATCCTGAGATAAGAAATTTCAAACAAACAGCTTTATTACATATATATTTAGATATGCATATGTAAGATGCAACAAAAATTGTTTAAGTTTTCCAGTTTATAAGACCTCATAATATCAGCGGTCAAATAATTGTAATCCGCATAGTAATGAGTAATCCACATTGCATCATACAAACAAACTGTTTAACAATGATAACATTGCGTTTACGGATGTGCTGTGGGCTGCTAATGTAATTCAATATTGTTCCAGATATCTGGTGCGCATAAAACTAAATATTGATAACATATATTATCACGCCTATTATCCCCGAAAAGTTGGACAGTCACATACCAAAAATATTCAGAAGAGGATGGAAGTAGCAGCACTATACCGTACCCATTTTCACGACCAGTAGTGCACTTGTATTATTGTGTTTCGGTTGGAAAGATAAGCCCTGTGAAATTACAGGCACATGAGACTTAACAACTTGACTTCTTAGGGTCGACAACGCATTGGCAACGAGCCTGGTGTTGCAAATATCTAAAGGCGGCGGTGACCACTTACCATCAGGTGGACTGTCTGCCTGTACGTCGGCCTAAAATTGCACGGAGCACGGGCATAATCCCGTGCTAACATGTATAACCTTGCGACATAGTAATCAAAATCAGGACATCTGGGTCTCCACCCGAACTTTATACCAGTGAGAGGTATTAACAAACACTTAAGTTGTCGAGACGGAATATGCATATTTTGACAGCGAAAAATGAACCCTATCGCTTTATTATAAGGTCATCAGCACAGACAATTAACCATTGGATCTATAGATGAACCTTATCCTTAAACAATAAAGATGATTTTCCTATGAGATTCTTATGTGTCAAAACGGACCATTTAGATCTCAACCATATTAAATAGCTAGTACTATTAATAACATAGTTTTAAATGTGTAAAGTAAAAGGTCAATCAAGTGTAATGTAAACAAATATAATGATGTTACGAGTACTACGGGTTGTAGGTAAATACTTTAACGAGATTTTGTTCACGCGTGAGTATCGTGGTTGCTTATCTTCTGTTAGTATCGCGCAGTACCGGAGATACCCGAGCTTTTCTCGTATAACAAAACAAATTAAAAAAATTAAGTGATATATATTTTATTTCTTTAAATGCTTGATTTTAGAGATCCTAAAAAGTTGAAATGACTTTTCAAAGACGGTCGAATGGTTTTGTGAACGTCGTCACGTCCCCGTTTATTCCACTACGGTCTGCCTTTTGAATTTCACAAATATTAGTTTTAATCTGGGCTTCGATTCTGTAAATAAAATGACACTCGATCGAGGATGTTTCGTCGCGGCTGTCTCTTTCGTTAACTACGCAATCACTTGAGAGGTGAGCCTCCGAGCGGCGGATCACCGACGAAGTTTGTGTTAGTTGAATAAGGGGGCTGTTCAGGTAAGGCAAAGGTTCAAGCAAGATACAGAACGAAAGATGGCGATTACGCACGTTTGGAACAGCCGAACGTAGGAAGGCGAAAGAAAAAACCGTGAAATTAAAAATGAAACCGCACGCTTACGATCTTCGATACATTTTTTTTTTTTTTTTTTTTTTAATAAAAGGAGAAAACAAAATAAAAAACAGTACAGTACGAGAAACATATCAATTGTGGGAGGACAGGAGCCCAAACTAGGTAAGCCCTGTGCTATGGGTCTCCTGGTCTCCACTCCTCAGAACAGTGAATATTATTGACAAAGAAAAAGTATTACATATTTATAAATGGTGCGAGTGTATGTGCATGTGTGGCTGTGTATATATTATGTTTATGTGTGTGGTGTGTGGTGTGTGTGTGGTGTGTGGTGAGTGTGCGGTGTGTGGTGAGTGTGTGGTGTGTGGTGTGTGTGTGTGTGTGAGGTGTGTGTGGGAAAGTGGGTGTGTGTAAGAGTGCAGAGTTAAAGTGCTCGAAAATAATTTAAATTTAAATCAGAAGGCTTTCAGTGTCATCATAGTTTAGAGTCATTAACCATTTTGTAATCACTCTTTTGCATTTTAGTTTGCTCATTGGGTAGATTGCATGTCTTTTGTTAGCATTGTTGTACAGTCTTCCCCCATGGTAAATGAAAAATCGTTGGGCAAAAACAGTCCTAACCCTAGCAGTGTTGCATACATAGGCGTGGCGTCTTTTGCTAACATTGGAATCTTTTGAGTACTTCATATTTTTGTGCTGCCTGAGAATAGCCGATAGGACATATATCTGTCTAACGGTTAGGACTTCACATTCTTTGTAAAGGTTTTCGGTAGAAAAACGCCTATGCTTGAAATTACTAACTTTAAGGATTAGTCTTTGTGCTCTTTCAATAATTAACATGGCTTTTTTAGTTGAACCTCCCCATGATAATATGCAGTACGAAATAACAGATTGGCATAGACTTAGGTAAAGTGTTTTCATTAGCTTCGTATCCGCTACATGTCTCAGTTGTTTAAACACATATACTAGTTTTCTAACTCTATTTGAAAGCATCTGTATATGGTCAACATATGAGAGATTGTTGTCAATTATAATGCCAAGGTATTTTATGGTGTTTACTGAATCTATCGGAATACAGTAGCGGCTGGTGGGTGTGAGCATGGGACACGAATGAGCAGTAATTTTATACTTGCTATTTTCTAAGTCAGGACCAGGGTTTCGTATCGAGAAGGTAATAAATTTAGTTTTGGTGGAATTCAGTGTAAGCGAATTAATTGCTAACCACTGACAAACTTTATTGAAACCCTCCTGAGCCAGTTCAAAAACATCATCCCACGTTTCTCCATAAAAAGTAAGTGTAGTATCATCCGCGTAAGATATTATTCTACAATTCTGTAGTTTCAGCTGACAAAGCTCATTGATATAACAGAGAAATAAGGTGGGGCCCAAGATACTCCCCTGTGGCACTCCATAGCCGATAGATTCCTCTGAACTAATCTCACCACCTATTTTTACGCTTTGTTTACGGTCTGAGAGGTAATTGTGAAAGAGTTGTAACTGCGTACCCCTGATACCCATATTCTGTAATTTGTTAGTCAGGATAGTTAGCGATAGTTGTTAATACAATCTCTTTTTCCATCCTCATGTATCGGAATAACAATAGATTTTTTGAAAGCGTCCGGGAAGACCCCCTGCTTTAGGGATAAATTAAACAGGTGCGTCAAGGGAAGTATAATGTCATCCTTTATTGTTTTTAGAACGTCAGAGGTAATCCCATCCCAGCCAGTCGAGCTGCTTGATTTTAAGTTCATGATTAGGCCATCAACTTCCTTGCAGTCCGTGTCGAGGAGGAAAAAAGAGTTGCATGTGCTATTATTATCAATACGTATGTTTGGGGGTAGTGGCGCAACGTTAGGTGAAATCTTATTTGCTAAATCCGCACCAATGCCTGCAAAGAAGGCATTGATTTTACTAATGGAGGATTCTACTGTTTCTTCAATGGTAAGTAGTTCATTTGGTGGCTTTTTAGGCGCATTTAGGCTTGTAATGTTCTTAATTGTATTCCATAATTTTTTGCTATCCTTTTTTGCCTCATTTAACATGTTTTTTTCATACTGGCGCTTACATTTTTTGGTAATATCATTGTAATCATCATAATATTAAATATCATATATGATAAGCAGTAAAGGATAGCAGACATAATTACAATCGTCATCAGTCTTACGCAATTCACTGATCAAAATAAACCATTAATTTCCTCACTATGCAGTACGCTTCAATGTAGCTCTTACAGCAGAGTTCGTCCGGGGTAGTACTACCACGATACCCATTTCCGCAGTGAAGCAGTAGTGTACTTGTATTACTGTGTTTCGGTTAGAAAGGTATGCCCGGTGAATTACAGGCCAATGAGACGTAACAACTTCACAAACAGGGACGACCACGCATTGGCACCCTAGCCACGCACCCTGGTGGCCACTTACCATAAGATGAACCGTGCCCGTTTGTCAACTTAGCCTCAATAACGACGGTGTCTCGGTTCTTTGTGACCATTTTATGATTATGTTCGGAAGTTATTGCAATGCTCCAGATATTTTATGAAGAAGGAAATATATTTACCCGGCAACTACGGCACTTTCATTCTCCAAATCGTATATCTCGAAGCCCGAACGATCACAATAGTAGAAACAGTAACGGAACGTCCCGACACCTCCTCTCTGCACTGGCATATTGTTGAACATACTTCACTAACCATTGACACTGGGGAGTTGTTTTACAATACCAAATCAAGCACTGCACACTATTTCATATTTTTATTGCAATCAAAAATTCACTAAAACCTTTACTTTTGAGTATATAAAATACGTACAAACTCTATGACATTTCTAAAACCGTTTACAGTTCAATTTCCGCTAAATTCCGAATTGCTGGAACATCTTATCCTAGTTTATTTGATACACATTAAACTTTGCTAGCGAACACGAGTGAACCACAACTGTTTCGAATAGTTAGTGGTCATTAATTAGACTTTATAATTAACAACAAACATTGAAATAATCTAGTAATATTGCGCCGTTATGATATGTTGATCATTCGCATTGGGGACGACGCATACGATGCGCTTGTGACCTCGAATATAGACTACTCGCCGCGGTTTCACCCGCGTTCCCGAGGGATGTAACATTTTCCCGGCACAAGAAGTATTCTATGTTTTCTAATACCTCCAAGAGTATGTGTACAAAGTTTCATGATGATCGGTTAAGTAGTTTTCGCATGAAAGCGTAACAAACAAACTTACATTCACATTTATAATATTAGTAGGGATTGATTTTCAATTGTAACTTCACTCCGTATGCCTTAATTGGCGTAATACATTGTTTTATGGAGTATTTAATGTAGTTTAAATTATGTGTTTACTAGCAGCACACTATCATGTCAGATGTAACATCTGTCAGTTAATGAAGTTTCTTAATAAATGCCATCTGGCTTTGAAGGAACAATTACAGTACTTTGTTACAGCGGAGTAATTAAATACAGCAACTTGTTCATTCCATCACAGATGGATATTTTTAGGAAAACGGCTATCATAACGTGTTTTTTCCACAACAAACCAGATAGTACAGCACAAAAGCAGTGATCAGTGTCACTTACACTTATTTTCACAAAATATATTAAGTCCCGCGGTTCCACCCGCGTTTCAGTGATATTACATTTCTAAGATATAGATGCTATGTTCCAGGACAGGCTCTATGTGCCAAGTTTCATTCAAATTAGTCAGGTAGTTTTTACGAGAAAGATTAACAAACTATACATCTATCCAAACATTCCCATTTATAATATCATATAATATATGATTAAGGTAGAACTATGGAACGATATATATCTTTGCTGGAAATCTTTCCAAGTGCCACAAGCCACAGTAAATAAAAGTGAAGTAACTGAACCCAATCCTTTGTCATCAACGCGAGTCTTCAACGTAAAAGATAAGGCATAAATGGGTTATTAGAACTATTTAGTGCATAGTGCAGCGATGAACAAGACAAGTATAGTATTAACTAGCAATCCACCTGGCTTTGCTTGTGTAGGACAATATAAATGTTTAAACCTTTGGGAAACAATTATATAAACGAAGGAGTAACCCGCAAAAAAATCTATTGTGTAGCTTAGAAAATATAAACGAACAAACAGACAATAAATAGTTATTTTATAGCATTTATTTTGAGATTACCGTCTCACGATTTTACCTGATTTCCCATGATGTTTGGAGTATGTTTGGAGATGAGTATTTTTCCGAGATAAAGATATCCAATGTGTTAATCCAGATCCATAAAGCGTATCTATATGTTGATTTGCATTTAAATCCATCAAGTAAATTTTTCGTAAAAGACTAACAAACATTCGCATTTATAATTTTAGTAAAATTAGTAGACTGCCAGAAGGGCAGACATAAAATAATGTAACCAGATTTATTTAGTTTAGTAGGTTAGTAATTAATAACTATTGATATATTCAATTCTTCAGTACAAACCTGAGTGGGTGCGTATTAAAGATAAATATGGGCATGTTGCACAATATGAGAGGAGATAAGACCATGTTTTGGATGACAAATTAATAAATATCATGATCATTATTTTTAAAGATTCCGTACTCAAAGGGTGGCAACGGGACCCTATTAATAGTTATTTATTAGTTTTGTATTATATTACATAACTCAAAGTCTAAAACTTTAGTTTTGTTGAAAAAAAAAAAACATTTCGAAAATACACATAATCGTAGTTTAAATACAAAGACTCCACTGCATACAGTGGAGCCTCAGTCTGTCACAGGACTGTTTTACGTGAACACTTGAAATTGACACAGGGCAGGTTTACTATGGCCCACCGCCGGGCGAGTAGACGAGTGCTCGAAAGAGAGGCGTAGAATGACAGTGACGGCAAAACAGGGGTTTTAGTGGGTATACCTCAAAAAGGTTTACTATGGCCGCTATAACAATAGATAATAAAATGTTAAAGGTCTTCATACACGAAACGTGGTTCTTTCGGCGTTTTGTTGAATTAGCCAATTCTGCCCTAATATCTTCCAAAGTTTGTGGAATCCAGCTACCCAACCCAAATATACACATAATCTACATAGTTTATATAACAATGTCGCTTCCCGCCGCCTGTACGCTTAGATCTTTTAATACGAGATTCATCAATATAAAATATAGAAAGATTCAAGAGGAAGAATAATATATATAGTATGGTAGAGAAAAGGCGCTATTAGCACATGTATTAGCTATCCCCCGCGGTTTTACCCACGTTCCCGAGGATAGTCACATTTTCCCGGGATAAAAAGTAGCCTATATGTTATTCCAGGATGTGCTCTATCTATGAGGCAAGTTGCATATAAATCTATTTGGTAGTTTTTGCGTGGAAGTGTAACAACCTTCCATACATACAAACTTTCGCATTTATAATATTTGTAGGATATTAGGATGTGAAATTTAGTTTGTTTTTACGCTTCGGCTAAACGGTGATGTTGCCGAAATTTGGCACACACAGCCTATGGTACATTTTTTTTTGTGCTTAACAAGTTGACTCCACCCTGCCTGGTCTGAAGCAGCAATGGAGTCCAAAAATGATACCCATCGGCGAGGTCGAAGTCACAACGCCGATCCGCCTCACCATGTCGGCCTGCAGATATGCTTTTACACGCTCCGTTTGAAAAACCCGGGATCGTAGGAAGAGGGGACTAGGCTACTTTTAATACCGGGAATGCGGTTGAAACCGCGGGGGACAGCTAGTAATAAAAGTAGTATTCTATGAACTTTGGCGCCTCGATTATGGTTAATGAAAATTGCTACCGTTCGATTTAAAAAAAAAACATTACATACGTGATCCACATAAACTCTTCTTCCATAACCTCAATTAGGTGTATAGGAAGTCATTCGACTTCCAATCATATCTCTGATAAATACGTTCAGATTATTGATTAACATATCATATAACTGCTCTGTTCCTATACATTTAGTTTCAACGCATTATAAATCATTTCACTATTCGGTCCATTACATATAAGGAAATTCGGTAGAGATTTTATAGCCGGCCGCCTGCCTGACGCCAAATCTCTTTGGGAATTCTTTTGTAGACCACTCAGTGCAAATACACAAGGTGTAAATAAAAATGGTCATTGATATACTCTGCAGTCTTCTCTAATAGCACTCTACACGAATTAGGGTGGTAATATTCGCCACAGCCACAGATAAAGTTATACAGCATGATAAATTCTTCAATTCTCTAACAGCTGGCGGTGTTACGAAATAACAACAAGTTCGCACGCACTTACCTACATTCCAATGTACGCTCTCTATTAACATTTTTAGGCGTTAACACTGGTTCATACAAACAATGCATGTTGTTGAACATTATTAAAAACACTTGGCATTATCCGTACTTTTAGTTTCAATCGTCAGTTACTTTCACAGAAAAAGCGACTTCACACGTAGAGAGACTACAAGCAAAACTGGAAGGATTTAAACATACCGGTATGTTGCAAGATACTTGTGTGGACACTCGACAGATGAAGAAATAAGAAGGGTTAAAATACCTAAACTATATACGCGACTGCGCCGTACATATCAAGTAAATAATAAATAGCAAATAGAGAGTTCATTACGTTGCAATTCCGATACAATATGTACTCACTCTTCAATTAGATATCAGCGGTACATATAATATATTATATTGCTAATTGTTATGTAGTTTAGTGGAAATACTGACTTTCATTTTTGCAAGTTTTTGGCGTCTAAAGCCTAGACCAGGGTTTCTGAAAGTGAGAGGCAAGAGGTACGAGTACCCCTAGGGTTAAGTAATTTTTTACTAGGTGGTTCGCAGTTACATTTATACCTTTATTCAAAAACCTTAATAATTAACCACTTTCTATTAATATTTATTTACTACTTTTTCTTATTTCATTTTATTTTATACTAGCTATCCGTGGCGTAATCTCACCCGCGTTCCCGAGGGATCTTAGGTATCCCCGGGATTGTACCATGGTCAATGTCCATCTGCATCTGTCATCATCATCAGCAATCTCCATCCACTGTTAGACATAGGCCTCGCCTATAATATAGCTTTCAAAAGAGTAATATAATTTTGGAAATAGATGCCGTGGTTGCGGATATTACTCTACTAACTGTCCCCCACGGTTTCACCCGCGTTCCCGAGGGATGTAACATTTTCCCGGCACAAAAGTATTCATGTTACTTCTAATACCTCCAAGAATATGTGTACAAAGGTTATTTTTATCAAATATATTTTTTGTGTTCTTTTAAGAGATTCTGAGAAGGTTTTAATGATTTAATAAGTCAGTAGGAACTACTACTGCCGTTTAGTAGATTGAAAAGTCAAAATAAAAGTCAGGATATCGCAAAATGGTTGGTCGAGCGAAACAGTTAGTATTGTCATGTGTTAGAATAATCTAAAATCTTTTCATAATGTAATTAGCAATGAAGTTGACGTTTTGAACCTAAAAATAAAATATATACCGGAGATGCCTCTAGACAATATCACATTTTTTGAATGAACGCCAATTAGTACCAGATTTTAAAGCCAATAGTTCAGTTTTAAACCTAGGTAATAAAAGCATTTGACGGGACGGTTGGCTTGGTGTTTAGACACCTTGACTGTCACGCCTCAGGAGGTGGGTTCGATTCCCACTCAAGGCTCATATATATGTTTATTCTGTGTCTGGGTGTAAATCTATATTACCTTTTTTTATGTTTTAGTAGGCAAACGTATCGCCTGATGGTAAGCGATTACCGCCGCCCATGGACACCCGCAACACCAGAGGAGCCTAATATTATAAACTCAAAAGAGTCGTTGTCTGTCTATCTGTTATGTTTTCACGGCTAAACGGCTGAACTGTACTTGCAAAATTTTGGCACAAACATATGGTACGGAGAGAACAATGGCTACTTTGGACATTTGCAATACCAGGAGCATCGCATCGTTGTCTATCCTGAGACATGAAGTTGTTAAGTCTCATGTGCTTGTAATTTCACCGGGCCCTTACCTTTCTGACTGAAACACAGTAATACAAGTGCACTACTGCTTCACGGCGGAAATAGGTACGGTGGTAGTACTAAACCGGAATAATTTTGCACGAAGAGTTCTATTACTTGTAAAGTCAGAAAGGTGAAAGAATTGCTATATAATTAGTACAAGGTAAGGTACATATTGTATTTCATTGAAGTGTAGGAATAGACACGAGAATAAATACGTAAGCACGGACAGTTCGACAATCATATATTTGACATATGATTGAATGATTCATTCATTAATTTCTCTACTTTCATTTGTAGACGGCTCTACTATTACGACTCAGTCGCTGTAAGCAGTAACTGTGCTGTCAGATATAACTTCCGTCATTTTACTACTAATAAATGCGATAGTTTAAATGGACATTTGGATCCCAATCACGCCAAAACAACTGACCGGATCTCGATGAAATTTGGCGCATATCGATCAAGTCTGGAATAGCACATAGGGTACCATTTATTCCGGAAAGTATGACATCTTTCGGGGAGGCAGGTGAAACCGCGGGCAACACCTAGTGGTTATATATTTAAAATGAGTGTACAACATTTCTTTCGTTCGATGATAAAGCTATTGTAACTAGAACAGTCTGCCGATAGCAAAAAACAATATTTGATTGAGCAACCAGCTACTTGTAGTGTCCTACTTATTGGCACATCGGTGCAATACAATACGTTAATTATTTGTTTATTGTATTCGGTTTTTTCCGGCTGTTACTGGCTGGATCGACCAATAAGTTATCTACGAAGAAGAATCTGATGATAAATTAGTTTGATCATTGTACCTACCGTTTCGTTTCTTATATTGTTTGAACCATGCAGCTACGCCGCTAAGACCAACAGTCGGTCAATTTTCTTTTCTAAATAAATAAAGGATTTAGTTCGATTTTAGGTTGAATGCGGTGACAAGAGTCGTGGATTCGAATCCAACAATGAGCTTATCGTAACGGAAAATGTCTTGAGGAAGCCATTGCAATATGAAGTACTTAGTAGTACCCGTCTGGCTGGCTCAAGTTGAAAATCTATCGCCATGCACCTGTCGGTGTGCTCTTGAGTATCAGTTCCTTTCCAGGTATTGTCAGTGCGACTAAATAGAGCTAAGTTCGTGCTTGTAAAGGCCTATTTGAATAAATATATTGTCATTTTCAGGCTTTGTGTGCTTACCACCTTGGGTCGCATCATCTGTTACCATGGTACAAGATCCTATTAAAATTACCCCTCTGGGGTGGAGAGGGAGGGAGGCGACACAAAAAAAAATTGAATGGAAGAAGATTACGTATAGTGGCGGGAATCGTGAACCTATTTATCTATCGACCCACGACTAACAACGAAAACAGTGTGGGTTGTAAAACACCTACTATACTTTCGTATTCATCCAATAATATCATGTACATATAAAAACCACTAATCATGTAAAATGTTCGCCCATTCCACGGCAGATACATTACAACAATAAAATTGTAGGGACTTTTAAATAGGTAAGCTAAATATAGATAAACCATTTATAGACTTGAAAGCCTGCATGAATAAATAATATGTACTTCTATTTCTATTATCGTAGTGAAGCACTGGGAACTTTTGTTTGTGTATTTTTTTTTACTTAGTAATACACTTTCAAATAAAAAGCAAAACCTTATTTATACACAAAAACATATAGGTATGTTTTTGATGTTTCAAAGCATTGAAGATTCATTATAAAAGCTATAAAATAAATTGGTCTAGTTAAAAGGTAGAAAAAATCAATTATGTATCTACCTATACTTTATTAGGTAGCTATGCAAAAATATCTGCTATTACCAATTCAACCACATTCAATGTCTCATATTTTTAGCTGAATTTATAATATTATTTTGCAGAGTTACAAGATTGGTTTTTATGTATGTAAATGATATTAAATTGGAATTATATTTTTTAATTTAAATCACTTACATTGTATAAGTAACACATTCAGTTATTCAGCTGGGTGGTTTTAACTGGCACTGTTTGGTAACTAATTGATTCAGACAAGGCCTTGCAGAAATCCATTATAAGATTGTACAAAAAACAAATATCTAGTAACTAATTCCGCTGGATCAACTTCTCTGTCAAGGAAACTCAACAGGAAATCAACACATGTTTCGCTTCTACACAAAGCATCATCAGGATTTAGTCTTGGCAATCCAGGCATCCGTAATTTGGCACTGTTTGGTAAATAATCATTTGTTTTACCTAGTAATTATTGTATTAGTTGCAAATGCATTTATATTAGTATTTATAAAGACACTTAATCTATAACATTTACAGTTATCAAAAATGGTCTTTTAGAGCCCAAAAAAATTAGTGCAGTTAAATCCATAAGTTTTATATGGAGTAATAATAATATTGTAGGACATAACATTCCATACTATGACATATTGGTGAATAAAAATAGCAACAGCCTGAGATTAACAGATTTTTTTGAAGAACAATAAAAAATACATTAAATATTTATATTGCAATAATGATTCTGTGAAAAGGCAAATACTAAATTTTATAGAATAATTTGGATATTTCTGGGTCTGTTTAATTTGGAAATTGCAAGTAAATAATTATAATCTAACAATTTTATTCCAATAAGATTTTCTTTGTAGAAATATGATTACAGATACACCTACCTAAAGTGTGTTTGAAACAACAAACTACTATTCATATAAAAAAAGTTATGAAACAAACTTTTATGAGGCATATTCATATAAAAATCCAGCAATAAAGGTGTGTATTGTTCTACAAAGCAATTTCAAACCTCACTGACTTTAATGCAGTACATTCAAATAAAAACAAGTTATATGTGTATGATTCATCAGAACATTAGGTAGGTACATAAATTCTGAATGAAGGTGTTAAAATATTCCAACATCTGGTATAGCAAAAAAATACTAATTTCATACAGCAACCAGTGGAACAACGTTGCTAAGTAAGAAAACACAAACAATGTAATAGGTAATTTTATGGGAATTTCGATATGTGTACCTACCACACAATGAATGCTAGATTGGACGTTATAAATGGTACTTACACTTCTAGAATCCGGTCACCTTTCCTTATCCCGGCTTGCTCTGCTGCTCCCTGCTCCAGGACAGCGCTGACATGCTGAAGAGGAGCATAAAGCTCACCATTGATCGATCTCAACTGCCCACCCTCAGACACTTGACCGCGCACGTTGAAACCAAAACCAGTCTCAGTTTTATAGATAGTAACGCGACGGGGCCCATTTGCAGTTACTGTGCCCTTATTATTTCTTTCTGTTCTGATAATACTGTTATTATCGGTTTCTGTCTCAGCCATTTTGGACAATTAAGACAGACTGACACAGATAAATAATATTTTTTTGCTTGACATTTAAAAACATTGTTACCAATCCCTGAGCAGTTCACACACCATATAAAATTAACTCTATGGAATTCCATCAATGTTACCAGTTTACTGAGATCACTAATAAGCGTAGATGAAAAAAGGCATTAAATCAAAGACTAAAGTGGATCGAAAGAAGATAATAAATGAAGCAATTATTTTCTAATATGATTTTATAAAAGGTAATAAAAACACACAAAAATCCTAGTATTGAAAACAAAGGCTTCCTGTCAGAATGAACCATTAAAGACTACAACACTGTCAACAAATTTACTATAAACACTGACTGGGGATCATAAAACGATTACTGTACTTACATGCTTCTAAAAGGAAATATCACTTTGTTAAACTATTGTACTTCCTTATCTTTCTTATGTATGTTTCATTTCTGCTCCTTACTTTTTACTTTTTGTATTAGTTAATCTAGGAAAACCTATAATTGGCTTATGATAAGTTATATTTTTTTATTGTAAACATGTTCTGTAATATGGCTGTTGGTTTTCTAAATAAATAAAAATAAAAAATAAAATAAATAAATAGAGCCCTGAAATAAAATAAAGACGTGTTTTTTCTACTGCGTAAAAAAAAATTTGTGATCCGTGACTCAAACGAACTATGTAAAAACCACTGGTTTTGTATTGGCAAACTGAAAATAAAATGTAGCTGGTGCCCCATGATTGGAGTTTTCATTACTATGGTGATCACGAATGGTGACAGTCTAACTTCATAGCGGTATGGTGACAGTCTCATCTGAAATGTGAATTTATTTGTGACAAAATATGAAAAGGCATCTAGTAGTTGTCCTGGACAAAATTGATGGAAATTAGTATCCAATAGTAGAGACTTTTTAAGTTATCAAATAACTCGATACTGGCTAAGATATTGCAACACTCATGGCAGAAATTAAAACTTGAAGTGTTACAAGAGCCATCTTTCGACATTTTATAGGAAATTTTGTACTCTGATGATAAAACAGTTTATTGTTTCACTAACTACAACGCAAGGTAGCGCTAGAATCGAAACAACGTGGTACAAAAATTTCAATTTCTTTCACATCAAAATCAGCTGTGCACATCAGTATGGCCGCTCCATTATCTAAAAAATAAAATTGTTTTTGTAAAATTCATACAAAAAAATAGGATAGTGCAGTTTTCGTACTTACACACACAAATTGTTTAAATTTTGCTTTAGTGTTGATGTTGTCTAAAAGTGTTGCGTCATGACAGAAACCTCTCACTGACAAACAAATACAATAAAAATTGCGACTGTACATTTATTACGGCAACTTATTGTAATTTCTATTTGACTCGTGCGTCTCGTGTGCCGTTTCTGTAGATCGTGTCGGGGGCTCATGTTATTATCGGATCATAATCCAGCGATATATAATGAGTAGTGTTAGATTGAGCTTCGTGTCCGTGGGAAGAATCGCAGTGAGAAGAAATTCACATTTGTCATCAGGTGAGTGGTTTTCTAACAATTCTTTGTTGTTTTTTCACTGGCGCTGTTCCAATGTGTCGCAGTTTCTGCGTAATTACGTTGGGAGTATGTTTTGATAACAAAACGTGAGAAGGTTTATCTGTGTTGATCCTTTACTTGCCACACAATATTAAGTATAAAATGTTGCTAGTTATCTTTTGTGCGGTTTTCCTCAGCCTCGCGATGGCACTTGAGGCATCTGACGGCAAGGTCAGGGCCATACAATGGTACATGACGCTCGATAAATTTGTATTTGAATCTAAATTGAGTTATTAGGAATACATTTTGAATATGTTTTTGTTTTTTAGAGCCATGATGACTTCACACATTCGATAATCTCAAACAGACATATTTGTTTACAAACTAAGTCTATTTAATCAAGTGGATGTTTAAAAAAAATCTCCCATAATAATCTGCTTCAAACACTATTTTACAAACGCTTAATTTAAAAAAAATGTAGAATCTTTATTGTAGGGATACTCAATTCTGTAAAATTTTCATGACCTTACTTATACACAATCAGGTCTAATCTTAAATCTAATTTTAAATGTAAATATTTATATTCTTATTTTAAATGAAATTCACAAGATAATTTCTTAAATACAAATCTACCATGAATGAATAAGAAAACAAAAAAATACACCTTATTATTTGTAAATAAAAGCTATTGATAAAGAATCTGCCAGAAAGTACAGTGAAACTAGTAAGTCTGTACAATCTATCATATCTGAAAAATAAGATAGTGATATCTTGAAATATTTAGATGGCCTTTCTACTATTACATTGTTGAACAAAATTCTTTGTTTCTTTCTGTATGTAAAAAGGGTACCTTGACTCGATGGGCCTATTGGCTTGGTGGTTAGAGTATTGACTGTAGTATATCAGCTATCTGGTTTCCATAGTACAAGCTCTGCTTAGTTTGGGATCAGAGGGCCGTGTGTAAAGAATGTCGCAGGATATTTATTATTATTCAATTGTCATTATCATTCACTTTTAAACTATTAGATCCTAAATGTTGGCTGACTTCCAAACTAGTGGTAACTTAAGTAGCTTCAACCTTCATAAGTATCCTCCCAGATCTGGAGAGAATTAGGTGATATGGTGAATTAAATACCTAATATATTATCCATTATTTTCATAAAGGCATTGACCGGATTACTAACAATGAAACATCAAGTTTTTTTTTTATAAGGTATCCTTAGAGGCAAAGGAAGAAACCTTTTTGTATTACAACTTTTCATGTCTCATAGAGAAGAACTAGTAGAGAACAACTGGATGTAGGCACTTATAAGTTGAATCAACTGTCTGCCTAATAATTAAATAATAAAATTAATAAAAGTATACTTTGCACCCTATGCCATGTGGTTAGTCATTAGTTAAAATAGGTTTTTTCAACCAAAAATGGCCAAAGCCTAAATAGAATGATCTATTACAAATGCCTGCCATAAGGTTATTTAAATTATAATTACTATGAATTTAATGAAAGCCAACTTACTAGTATTAAAACAATTTGTCTATCTAAATAATCATTCATGTAATTCGCCATGCCATACATTTTAAATGTCAAATTATTATGATGTTATATAAGATTACACTTGGTACTTTAGCTATTCAAAATGACAAGTAAGAATTGCACACATAATACCAACACTTAGTTCTGCTTTCTCTCTAGTATAATGGACAGTTACGATGGAGTTTGATAAAAATAATTTTGCTGTCAGTCAGTGAAGTCCTACCATTTATCATGCTTAGAATATTAATTCTAAAGTATTTTTGTCAGTACCTGACAAATAGATTATGATATCCTTTTCAGTTTTAAAATGAACAGAAAATGATAAATGGAAAAAATATGTTTGTCATATAATAGCAGTTCTTTCAGTAGTCAGTGAAAATGGCAAAAATAGTAAGTAGTTAGTGAGCAAGTATATAAAATAACTAGATTCAATGATGGGGTTTCAGTCTTTATTGTGTGATAGCCTTCGACTCTTTGTGCAGTCTGTCCTCTAGGTATAAGAAGTCTATTTTGAAATTTAAGAATGTCACTGAAAATTCAACTTCATTTGTTTTAGAAATAAGGTTCAACTATTGGTGACCCCATGGTTAAATGTGGTGTATGATGGTCTAAATGAACCTTATTAAAGCAAAAGGGTACATTTCTCCAGTTATATGTCAAAGAGGATTTCTTATATTGGATTGATTATAATATTAGTGATGTGTGCCAAATTTCAGCATGATAGGTTCAGTTTTTTTAGCAGCGAAAGTGTCTTAAAAAATGGATTATTCAAAATTCAAGACCATTTATTCAGTTTAGGCCCTCGGAAGGCACTTATGAAGGTCAAATTTAAAGTTACTGAAGCTACTATTATGATTATTATATGAACATTTGCATGTATATTGACTTGATATAATGTTTTGAAATTGATAGGTAATTAATACTTCCTCATATTATTTGTATTTCTGTACATTATGTATCTATAAAGGTAATAATGTTGGATTTCGAATTCCTTCTGCAACCTTAATAGTCGCGGTTTGTCATTGATTGTCGTCGAATGCTTAATGAAGGTCGTGTATTTAAATCCTGCAATGAGCTTGTGCTTTCGATGTAGAAAAGCATCGTGAAAAAACCATAGCCTTTTCTATTTATTTATACTTAACAATTTTTGGTACCACTACAGGGACATAATTACAACTGCACTCACGCAAACACATTCTACCCCCATGTCCTGTGATGCTCTGGTACCCATTACACCAGTTAAATATTATTAAAAGTACTGGAGTTCAAAATAATAAATAAAATCGTGTATTTAAAAGTGGTCTTCTGCCAGGGGTTTGATTTTTACAGTTAGTATTTTAAGGCAAAATATGACACGGTGATCCCCGGATCATGTTGTAATTCTCTCCCCCAACACCTACCACTGTTTCCGCCCTGCATTTTGGAGCCAGAAACACTAGTGTTTATAGGCGGTGGTAACTATTTATCAGATGGACCCTGTCTCCTTGTCGTTCTGCCATAAAAATGTTCTACGCTCATGTTAAAGATATTCTAAAACACTATACAGTTCCTGATCCAGATAGCCCATTTACCAATTAGATAACATTACAAATTCACTGGCTGGAAAACTCTTTTCAGTTCATTTCATTTAACACTTTCACCGTATTTTTTTTGCGATTTGATTACTACAGTGTAAAGTCGTTTATGTAACATCACTCGATATGCTTTTGTTTGCGATTGTATCTTGGAATACACGTACCCTGGTGGTAGTTCGAGATGTGAATTGTTTTCTTCTCGGCTATTCAAATCGTGACGGTTAAGTGCTTTAGCGTGGCGAACGTTCATATTTTTTAAAGTGCTTGCTTTTCACCAATTTACCAAGTTATAATTTGGTAGTGTCTCTAAGTTCTATTCTTAAATTTTATGTTTCCATCTTGTGTCATCGAATTGCGAGTTATGGTTTTGGATTCTGACTAAAATTCAAATAATTTCAAAACTGTGATATTAAAACCGTTTCAGATTTGCAGTAGGGTAGCTTTAAGACCTTTGTGTTTGAGTGTAGTACCCTCTAGCTGGATCGTTTGTTTCTTGTAGTGTAGTAAATTTATTACTACAATAGTAGGTAGTAATACTATAATAGGTCAAATCTTACGTAGGGCGAAGACGCCAAAGTAATATGGAAACAACTATTAACTTGTTGAATGATATGAATATAGGCGTCACGCCAGACGTAATGACACGTGTCTAATATTAATTATCTATTAATCGTTCGTACGTAGTATCCGTATTAATAAATCTAGTTTGTTGTTTGTTTATTGATGAACTTCTATCTTTTTAGATAAATAATGTAACGTTCGTTTACTGACGTTTCTAATCTGAGCTCAATCGTTGAGGGCTTGTTATGCATTTGGGTGCTTTTGTTTTACTAATTCTTATGTTGTCGACATCATTGTTAATAGATAAGGCTCTTCAGCATCATGATGCAATTGACCATTGGATTATTAGATTCACATTATTTCAAGAGCAATAAAAATGATTTTTCTATGGCAATGTTTAGCTGTCAAAACGAGCCTTTTAGATCTGTACAACTTTAACCTTTTGTCGTGGCTTCAAGTCACCATTTTGAGTGTCCTATGAATGAAAGTGCAATTCACGTTGAATTTCGTTTTTAAATGTTGAGAACACAAATATTATACAATCCACTTGTAATTTCTGGTCAAACGTTTTATATTATACGTAACATGAAACGATCACGCCATAAAAGCACAAAAATACTTATTAGAAAGGGTATGGACGGAAATCTCCGTAGTTCAAACTCGGAAGCGTATCCAACGCTGCAGTAACGACTGCCTTTCTCCTTATACCTTGTAACTTGTGCTTGTGCTCGTGAGCCATTGGATAACCGTAGCCAACGCAGTGCACGTGCACTCAGCTTGGCAGTTGATAGTATTTCGCCTAGATTGTCTCAGAATCTAGAATGTTATGAAAAGTGAAAGTCGCACATGTTACGTCAGAGATCGTCATCTCTATACATAATTCATGCGCAGTAATCTTGTTTTTTTGTTGTTGTTTATTATGATACTTATGCGTTTTAATTATGGACGCTAATTAAAGGATAGGCGCGGGAAAGATTGCTTAATGATATGTTTTTGTCGATTTATTGAATGTTTTATTTGATGTACATACATATATATATCCGTTTTCATGTCAGTTGTCAAAAATCATGCGAATTGAGCCCTTTCCAAAATGTCCAATCCTTTGTCAACACCAAATCAATTTAAATCCGTCCTAATAAGGTTGATAATACTTACAAAGCTATTCGAACCGATGGTCAGGTGAAGAAGCATTAGGATAAAGTAATCAGACTTTGTTTGAGACAACCGCAAATAGTGTTGTGTGTGGGAGATCACTATGATAATAATGATGTCCAGGTCTATTTTGGCCATCGCGCTGCACCTTTTTCCCTTTCGTTCCCAGACTATGATCTCGTCTCATCTCTGACCTTTGTTAAGCTTGTTTATTGCCAATTTTCATTAATAGCTAGTTGACGTCTGTACGGCGGTGGTTGTTCTTGGGAATAGTTGCAATGTAATGTTGTTGACATTGACAACTGGTTCTCTTATTATGCTCCAATATTTTTAGTGGTATCGAGTAAACTTTCGCTTCTAATGAGTTGCTACAATTATTGAGCTGTATATTTTTTGGGTGTCCAAGAGTACAAATGGATACTATTGCTAGGCATAGGTAGACTATTGAAATGTTCCTAGAGTGTGTTCTACAATGGTAGTCATAATAACAAATGATAAAAATAATTAACGGCACAAATTAAAGGAGGTTACCATGCAAGGGACGTGTTCTCATCAGCGTTTTATTTAACTACGGTAGTACGGAACAATTCGTATTTAAATCAAATCGAGGTACTTTTTTTACCCACTTTGTGCTACTTGGTACAGCTCTCAATCAGATATATTACTCTACTCTTGTACACAAATCATGTCATCAAACGAATTCTCAAAACATTTTGTCGGTTTTGAGCGTTTTGTTGTTTCACACTTGTTTAAAAGGTGATAAAAATAACGAAATGCTTATTATCTTTGCGAATATAGTGTCAATGGACGCAGTCTCTTTCGAGCTATTATTATTTATTGTTATCAACCCATAGAGATAGCTATTAATCTATTAAAAAAAGTAACAAAATAAACGCTTTATAAATAAATTGCTATGTTAACTATCGTTACATGCATGTCCAACGAATTTGGAGCAAGTATAGTATTTATAACTTAGTTGAAAGAATTAAAATTTCAAGTCCCACAGACATTTTGCAATTTTGTGTCATACGACTTTGTCATAATAATGTCATCTAAATACAAGATGCTCTATAAAGTTCGCGCCATATATGACTTTAGTTCCACAAAAGGTAAGAGCATGGTAATATTTTTATCGGAGGTCATCTATCCGAATCCTTGCGCACACAGCGTTGTTTAAAACCTTCTTTATAAGTTGCACAACAAATATCACCTTGACACAGAAATAAAAAAAAAGAAACCTTACATGTCAACCGTAATTATATTTAAATTAAGAATGCATTCTACCCACGATTCGCCTTCTATTATCAATCAAGTCAAGTTATTCAACAATGGATGATCTGTTGCACGTTTGAATAGTCCACTTCAATTTGTATGAATCCTTTGAGCCAGTCCAAGGTCGACAGACTCTTGTTTTTATAGATACTACCCGTGGTTCTATACATATTTCCGAGGAATCAACATTTATGGTGTCCTATTTGTTACGGTACTCCTTATAATTATAAGTGTAGATAGGCAATTTATTATATGTATTTGCTAAGTGCTTTAATGTCTGCCCTTTCTACACGAGCATAAATACCATTTCGAATGTCTTGAACAAGTGATTGCCTTGTTCTTTGCCAAGGTGACTTGAAAGGGCAAGGTAGAACAAAAACTCCAGATACATAATAAGCAGTGTGTGTCCCAGATTAAAATATTTACATTTTAGGTAACTGAGCCTGACTTGTTACCTGACTCATCTAGCCTAGACTATTACAATCTGACCCAGACGCAGCTTATCAAGAATCCAAATATGACAACCGATAACATTTTAGGGCGATTAGCTCGTGAACCTTGATTGAATGATTATAAACAGAAAGGTATTTTAGTCCGATAAAAACATAAAAGATGGTGTTGAACACGAAACGTTTAAACTAAAATTGTATACTCAGAAAAACAAACAACCCAGATCATAAAAAAATGAATTCTTTCTTGGTATGATTATTCAGGTGCTTTTTGTACCTATCGTTGGTGTAGTTGGTCATATTTCCATGTAAACAAGTGAAAATTTCGGGCTATAGGCGGCGTTGTGTCGAAATTACCGAAACAATGTCACGTATTGTGCGGCTTAGCGTCGTTACTGAGAAATGGTCCGTTGAAAGTGTGATTCTTGTCAAACAAACAATGCATAATTAGAGTGGAGAGTGGTAAATACAGTGGACTTAGCTGCGGAAAAATATTGTCGTTGTATTATATTGTATGATCATCATCTGCCTGCCCCGTTCCCAGAATTTAGTAGTCGGTATGTATATTTCTTCTATTCAGGTCTTCTACTTCTTCTTCGTCATCTTTCACTTTGACGACGGCTTTCACTCCCTTCTCATTAATTTGATCCCTCACACAGTCCACCCATTTCTTCATCGGCATTCCTTCCCATTTCAAATTTATCACTATTTTATATCCTTCCCCAATCTTTTTAGCCCTGGAACCCCTCCCTTTCGTTTCCCGCAATCATGCAACATTGACACACTAATATTTGAGCTACGTTTAGGCTTAATTCATAATTTGCTTAGGTTCGTTCTTGCTAACTACGAGTATGTTCAGCGGCTGTCGAAAGTCTAGAAAGCCGATTTTACTAAATAAATACTGTATAATTCCTTCAAGTAAATTTTGATGTGCAAGTCATCTCAATTATGACGTTTATAATGAACAAGCAGAATTTTACTCGTTGGTTTAATTCGATTACATTATGATATATTCGCTTTTTTAGGTTGTTATTTTAACTCTTTCCGACACACGTATGCATGTAAAATGCATAATAATACCAATATTTTAGTAATGACTTTATGATCAATGTGCGAAATTTAGTACTCAGTCTTTGTCAAAAAAGATGTTTATTATCGTGTAAGTGCAACCAACAACTGAAAGAAAGCGCTGTTTTTAATTTAAAACATCTAGAAAAGGTGGTTAGTGATAGTAACCTATTAATTTCTGACGTTTATCATATGGAGAGTAAAGTTGGCAAGATCTAATTAGCCGTTTGGACAGTTAAGAGTGTTATTAAAAAAATAATCTTATGGGGTTAAGATAACGTTCATAATACAATAACCATTGGTTCAATGAAGTTCAATAAAAAATGACCCTTATGTTAAAATCTATAAAGATGATTTTCCTATTTGGGATATATTATAGTCTATTATTTTGAGAATTAGGATCAGATTATTCTCGAGTCCCGCCGCATAAACAAAGCAAAAAACAGAGATGCGTGCCGCCAAAGCGCATGTTAAATATGAATTAAATATTTTGAGAGCCCTTAAGTAATTACGTTCGATATGCTATGTATTTAGATCAAATCGTAAATTAACTACCTAAATAGTTAACACATCATCATTAAAAAATAATACATCTCGCGTGAAGCTGTTCGAGGCTATTTATAAACAAACCAGACTTGTTCGTCAAAAACTCGTTTATCATTAAATATTGTGCCTTCAGCATAAATGTGTATAATTGAATAAAGTTACTTAAAGTATATTTTTGTATTTAATTCAATATTACGCAAAACTGTTTTCGTTCGTAAACAACTCATTATTATTACATCCACAGTCATATGAGTTCGTTTTGGGTCTTGTGGCCTAACATCGGATTTATGGATTAAGGCCATAAAGTTTTCATTACCTATGGCCCAGTTTAATATTTATTGGGGTTTCTTTAATTGGTGTTCACCGGGCGGCCATTGCATTTTAAACTTTAATCTCAATTTAAATCAAAATACTGAAATGCGCTTTCAGCAACTAAAAGTAGCTCTAGAAAGCGTGTAATAGCAATATACAGTGATGCTATCTTAGATGTTAATAAAGATTATTATTAAATTAAAAATAATTGCTGTAATTCCAACATGTGCCGCGAATATGCAATTAGAAAACTGCATAAAGTACCTGACGTGCCTTAAGCTGTCACTGAAAGTTATAAAAAGTATCATAATGTTAAACCAATTGACCTTACAAAAGGTCATGAAATGAATTTTATGAAGTAACCTTGACAAAGATTGAAAAATTGAGGAAGCTTCATTCTTCGGTTGAAGATTATTCTTATCATAAATTTGTTAGTTTAATATTCACAATTTGACCCAATGACGATCGCACGGCCGGCATGCTTCGACTCATTAATATGTTAATTATGATGATTCCGATATAACATTGGAGTTTATTGCAGTGTGTATGACCTAATGTAATTTTGAATTTTAAGGTATTGTCACAGTTATATTGTACTGTAAATCCTTGAATATAATATTTTCTTTTTTATTATTTCCACGTTGGCCGACAAACAAACAGACGGTCCACTTCGTGGTAATTGGTCACCGCTGTCTATTGACTTTTGGAACACTATGGGCATCCCAATGCGTTATCGTCCCTGAGACGTAAATATATTTTAACATGAGAGTGGTAGCCTGGCGAGTACTACACAGTACCCTGCCACGATGCTATGTTTTCTCACGTTGTTTTCCTTTATCAAGCTCATTGCAAGATTCCAAAAGCTAAGCTTATCGCCTGAAAAACAGACGTGAATCAAAGACTTATTTGAGTTGACGTCTGGTCGATCGACAATTTACTGTGTAATCTTTCACAATCCTTTACCTCCATAGTTATTGTTGAAGAGAGTTTACGAGGCTTTGCGCAAGTCACCGTAAAATTTACAGTTAGCTTTAAGGACGGTGTCTTAAGCCGTAAATTTACTCGTGTCCTTTCGAGCTTCTTTGTAGTAATTTTGCTGTTAAATCTTCCACTTATCTTGAAACTTGCCAATGGTGCTATTGTCTAAGACTTTACACATCCTTAAAGAATAATGTTGAATGATGTAAAATCTGACCGGTTAATTGTCCGGGCCCAGATCGTGTTCTGATTCAAACCTAGAACAAACATTTGTGTGCATGAACATTTTTGTTTCTTTGTCTGATAAAAATAGTATATCAGTTATCTTGTAGGTAGAATAAGATGGTAGAACAAGGTGTACAGGCTCTATTTAATTTGGGATCAGATAACTGTATGAAGAATATCCCCAGCGGTTTCACCCCCCTTTCCGAGGGATGTTACATATTCAAAGGGTACATAGCCTACCAGCTATTCCAGACTAACAGATATCTCTGTACCAAATTTAATCCAGATCTGTTTAGCCGTTCTGGCGTGATTGATCAACAAACATTCAAGCTTTCGAATTAAAATAGTACATAGTAATATTGATTTATTTATTTAGTTTATACTTGAATTTATATTGACATTTAACAAGTGTTTAACATAATCTCTAATATTAAATTAGCTTCATGATTATGTATATGACTTTGATTATGTAGTATTTTCGACCTTCACCCAAAGACGAAAACAACATATTTATTATAACATTAGTAAGTCTCGAAAGTGCCATGCTGGATCCTTGCTTGATTATATAAAATTTTTCAATACACCAAGTATTTAGCATCATATAAAATAATATGGTTTCATACTTCACATGAACAAATGTTCCAAAGGACATTCGAACATATTTTCAAATTCTGTTTTCCATTCCTAAACCAATTAAATCACAGAATAGACATCACGCTTGATGACTTCTAATTAGGAATCCACACTTGTAATTGCTCATCTCAAAGCCGAAGATGATACAAATACCTTTTTTTTAACCAGGTGTACAACAATGCCGCTCACTACGACGGTCCTGTCCCAGAACGCTGAGCACGTGTGCGGTGCTCTGCAAGAGTCCCACAGAACAGCCGCCTGGGCCACCACACCCTAATCCGCCCAAAGATACTGCTAGTACAGGTAGTTACGACCACCTCTTGTTTATACCATTTAAAGGGCACGCTCGAATCACCACGATATCTCCGAGCAACCATTGATCCCTTTCATCATGGTATGATACTTAAAGTACTTACCCATAAATGGAATTTGACCTATTTGAAACCCCGCTTCGTCATCAGCAGGCACAACTTCAGGCGGCAAGAAATCAGGCTCCGGCAGCGGTGTGCTCACGTGCCCCAAGTGTGGTGATCCTTGCACTCACGTGGAGACCTTCGTTAGTTCCACGCGTTTTGTCAAGTGTGACAAGTGCCACCATTTTTTCGTCGTGCTCAGCGAAGTTGACACCAAGAAGAGCATTAAGGACAACGCTGACACCAAGTCTGGCTTCTACAGGTAAGGCCGCATTAATTTAGCCTATTTCAGGTTCCCGAAAGGTAAATGTCACATTGAGCTTGTGTTTGTTGATGGAAACCATACCCCTTATTTACCTTAAAATAAAAATAATTGGGCTACAGAGAAGCAGAAACCAGAATCTGTTTTCGCCAATGGAACACATCAACGGATAGCAAGTTATGCAATTAACTGCTTGACCTGACGTCTTGATTGAATGACGCTTTGTTTAGCAACATAAGCCAATTAAAAAAACAGCACTGTATTGGTTTATTTTCCCGCTTAAATATAAAACAGCTATGTGACACTTTTGACAGTCTGACTTTGTGTTATTATTCCGTTGCCAATGCGAGATTTTATTGTTTATCAGAAGAGACGTGTTGAAAAAACGTGTGCTTGCTGTTTGTGATTATAAACGATTATGCAAAATAGATGCAAATATTATTTTTGTCTACATTACGTTGGGCCAATATTCGATTTGCCAAAATTCCCCGATGCATTAGCATAATGGCTATAATTATCGTACTACTCTTTTTTAAAATTATCAACAACATTATTTGAGTAAATTTCAAAGATCGTTTGCGTTTTTCTTTAGTCTTTAGTATTATTTTCGTACCGCGAATGTATGTAGGACAAAGAGGTACATCCAATAAAAAAAAAAGATAAATAATTGTTTTTTTTAATTATTTAATGTATTATACAAATAAACAAACAGACATGGTCTTGCACAAAGGTTTGAACACACGATCTTTGGATCTTTTCTGTCTAACCACTCATATGTCTCGGGATTATCTCGATTGACTTATGATGATACCCAAATTCAAAACCACTCAATCATCATTATTTGTCAAATAACTTTGGATCCTGTTGATGTATTAATTTGAATTGTATGTTGTGTGTAGTAGAGCTCTTAGTGCAAAGTACGTCCGGGGAAGTACTGCCGCAATACTTATAGCGTCGCGAAGCAATAGTGTGTACTTGTATTAATGTATTTCCGTTAGATACATAAGGCGGCCGGTGAAATGACAGGCACATGAGACTTGATAACTTCACGTCTCCGGGTCGACGACGCATTGGTGATGCCGCTGGTGTTGCAAATGTCCATAGGTAGCGTCGATTACTTCCCAAAGGTGGACCGACATATGAATACTGCACAAAAAAATCTATTTATATGCCAATCCATTGTCGACCCTGCGACGTGAAATTGTTAAGTCTCATGTACCTGTAATTTCAACGGCCCCTTTACCTTCTAAACGAAACAGTAATACAAGATTTGAAATTAATAAATTTTGAACTTGGTTTAGTTATGAAAGGAACCTGAATTGTGGAGGTGGCCGAGTGGACGAGCAATCGTTTGAGTACATTTGAAAGTGTTGACCAATCATATAGGTTCAAAACAAACTGAGGTCAACGAACCTTTGACATTGTCATACGAGAAGATGACTCCGGTGTTATTTAACGAATTGATTAAACAACACTATTATAATAGTCAATATGTAAAAGGCATACCTAATGATAAGTATTCTAATAGATCATGTATTTGTTTAGGTATTCAATGATACGTTATTGTATTTAATATTTATTTATTTTCGGAATCGTTGAACCTCGTACTAATGTAACAAACACACAAACAGGCAGGTGGTCTACCTATTGGGTATTGGTCACCGTCGTTTATGCGCATTTGCAACACCAGGGACATCGCCAATGCGTTGTCGACCCTCAGACATGAAGTTGTAATGGCGCTTGTACCTTGTTGAGGGAGCTCTGCACTTATAAATATCCTGGGAAATTCTATGGTTATTTGACCCCGATTGAGAAGGGTTCGAACAGCTTGTACTTCGCAACTAGTCGACTGATATATTCTGTTAGACACAGAACAAACATGTTCAGGCACGCAAATGTTTGTCCTGGGAGGGTACAAAAAATCTTGATTGGCTTGCTTTGAGTTTAGTTCCTTAAAAACCTAATATCTCCTAATATGGATACAGGAGATGCAAGTGGCAAATAAGACGGCCAAAAATGGGACCTCATGTGAAATCGAACTGTAAGCGCTTACATTAAACTCGCAAATTTCCTTAATATTTTCCTCAACTAAGGTACCAGTAATTCAGTGCCATTAACAAATTTTAACATTATGTTTTAATTAATACATATATAACTTTAATCTTCATCTCTTTCGGACGGCATCGTCATAAACCGCCACTTTCTCCTGGTATTACTTCGCAATAAACTTTAATGGTACGTTTTCACGCTACGCCCGTCGTATTCTGTATTTTTTCCATAATTGCGCAATGCTTTGAAGGACTCGTGTGAATTGAATCTAAAGGTAGTTATAAGTTCTAAGGTGGTAAGGAATTCATGAATACAAAATACTTGTTGCACAAAAAGGAGATTTTGCAATTTTGGCTTATAGGCCACGCATGATGGGTTGAAGGTAGTTTTTTAAAATCATAAAAAATATATCAGTCTAAATAAGACTGTTAAAATCTCAAAATACTTACTTTGAAAAGCGGCATCCGTCTTGTTCTTTCGTACGCGGAACGTCACATGACAGATAGAGACATCTATTTTATACTAGCTTCCGTCCCACGGTTTCACCCGCGTTCCCGAAGGATTTAATGTATCGCAGGAATATAGTATAGTCTTAGTCCACCAGGAATAATGTACCTTCCAAATAGTGAAAGATATTTTCTTCAATAGGCAGCCGTTCCTAACATATAAACAAAATACGCAATCTCTCCTTTTGTAATCCTACTAAATATTATAAATGCGAAAGTTTGTATGTATTGATAAAATTAAATACTGCTTCAAAGTCATTCAACGTAATTTTAATGTACAGCAAAAACAAATGATTTCCTAAAATTTATGTTACATTAATGCACATAATACATTATGCAAAGATACCAAATGAAGCGTCCACGTGTATGGGACAGTGCCAGCTAGCGAATACATTGACTTATTATTGTGACGGACTAAAATACCGTATTACCGCTATCTGATAAGGGGATAGGTCGCAACAATGACACTTGTTTGATTTATGTACCTTTCTACACTGTTAATCCAAAGGTGGATTACAATTTTTGTTTTGTCCCGAATGGAGTGATTGTGAATTCTAATAAGGGGGCAAATAATGTTATTCTATTTGTTAGTTATGTTGTAAGTAAACTTGCTTCAGCTTCTCGGTTTCCTATGGGATGTTCCCTTCCTGGGCTAAAAACTTCAGTGTTTGTCATTCTGGTATAGCTTCCTATAAATATATCAATTAAGGAATGTCCTGTTAGGGGTGTCCTGGGCTGCCTGCTCTTAGCGACTCAGATCAGGTCGTTGGTCCACATGGTGAGAGGTCATTCCTTTCTTCCTCATTGGTTGTCAGTTCTTCAAGCGATTTGGCCTGCCCATTGCCACTTCAGCTTTCTGACTCTACGATCTATGGCCGTAGTATGTCTCCGTTTCGGACCCTGTCGCGTAGACACATAGTCCCTTCAAAAGCACGTGGAGTGACTATAAGCTTATTTAAACGGCCAGCAGTAGGCAAATGTCAATCAGTAAAACAATTTTCAGAATCTGATCGGATCTGGGTAGTTCCCAAAAAACCTGTCAATAGACAATCTAAACTGTACATTTTGGAACATTAACATAATTTTGAGACGACAATATTAATCTTATTTACCAACAACTATGCTAAAAAAGGACTCGACAAAAACAGGATTTGACTATGTCGTTTAAAAAACTTTGACTTTTTTATTTATGTCTCAAAAATAATTTGAATACAATTTTTTTCCAATAGGAAACCACCGCCACCTCCGAAGAAAATCTTTGAATATCTGAACAAACACGTGGTCGGTCAGGAGTACGCCAAGAAGGTTCTGTCAGTAGCCGTGTACAACCACTACAAGAGGATCTACAACAACGTCACCAGCGGCACCACAACTGATGCCCATCATCCATTACATCATACACATAGAGGTGAGGAATCTTTTCTAACTTAATTTTTTTTTAAAAGTGAATTAAAATCTATCTCGTGATATTCTTTTAGACACGGCCATCAGATCCCAAATTAAGCAGCAATTTTTTTTTAAGTCCATATCATTTACATATTTGTACCCCAGACACAAATGTTTGTCCTGCGTTGGATCAAACACACGACATGTGGCGTGGTAATCACCAACCACCAAACCAACAAGGCCGTCAAATAACGTTTCAGTCATAAATGAGTGACAGAACTAAATATTTCAACACTCTGAAATTTTAGGAAAAGAAATATTTATAGATTTAAGTTGGATGCACAATAGAATCGGGAGCATTGGCAAACAAATTAACAGGTTAACAGTCGTCGAAGCGTAAAATTCGTCTAGAAAATGAACCTCTCAATTGGTTTTGGACAGTGGGCGTGCAATAACAACGCTCGCGAAAGTGTAACCAATTGGAAACCACAAAAAAACAGACGAACACCACGCTCGATCGCTTCCGACCCGACCCTGAGTGGGCTCACAGAGTTTGGACTAATTTTCTTTCTTTGTAGACACTATAGTTATTTTGGCCCGTTCGAAATCGTCTCCAATTTTCAAACTAAACTAATACAAGGATTAAATTTATAAATTGATTTGACGGTCAAGGGACGAAAATCGAGGCGTAAAGATTTAAAGTACACTAAAAAGATGGCATTTGTTGCATGTTGTGACCAAAGTAGTCGGCTCGAATCCAACCTTAGCTTTGGGCGTGGTCTTAGGAAACTTTGTAGTACCCGTTTCTAATTTTTGACTTAAGATCTGTCGCTATGCAGCAGGTGTGTTCCTGCAGTTACACCTTAGAGCCTGTTCCTTTATAGGCTTAGTGGGCTTACCACCTTCGACCACATGGCTCACCATGGTGAGTTTGTAGTTAAAACAGATTGTAGTGAAAAAGCTGGAAGCTATGCTATTAAACCAAATCACCAATTGAAACATGCGTGAATAAATTGATTAAATCCGCCTCAATTCATAGCGTCCTGCAATTAACAAGCTGTTGAACTATTCCATCCAAAGACTATCTTCTGACCTTAAACGAAGCAGCAACCGAGCTGACCTTAGTTAGCCAACGTTCTAAAGTTTCGCCACCTTGACCTTGTCGATGTTATTGACTCCATCGGAAGTCATGTAGCAGTTACATGATTAAAGAATACATGTATATTAGATTTGTGATTAGATACTTTTACTACGTCATTCATTCGGTGGGGATAGAGTAACAAGTGTTTATATTTATTATATTGTGTGACAAGATGAAGAAATTCCTTTGTTTCTTTTGATGGCCCAGTTGGCTTAGCGGTTAGAGACCCTGACTACCAAGCAGGTCGTGGGTTCAATTCCCACCTAAAGATTTTTCTGCATGAACAATATGAACATGTCTGTCTGAGTATGTATGTAAAGAAAATGATCTCGAAAATATTAGAAATTATCTTATCGTTATGTATTTAAAAAGTAGTATATTATGTAGTATACCAGTCACCTGGTAGCCATAGTATAAGCAGTACACTGCTTTATTTGGAATCAGGTAACCATGTGTGAATAATGTCCTGGAATATTTATTTATATGTATATTAATTTCTTCCCGATTCTTCTCAGTTGCGCTACATACGTGCCTTTCCATGGCCTGAACGGAAAAAATAGCTTTGCCGACAGTTAATATTGTCAGACAAAAATAACTTTATTTGTTTTTGAAATATGGTTTATTTATTGATCTAATGGTTAATGATATCATAAACATGCTTATGAAACTTATTACACATGCATAGGGTGTATTTTGCTTTGACATTCTTAACCGTCAAACGAACCTATAATATTACTAGAATAATGTCCTCCGCAGTTTCACCCACGTTTATCAATATCATAATATATATATAGCTATAACCATGTACGAAAAATTTCGCGTCGAATGGTAGCAGTCCTATCCCGATATGTTCAGTAGCTTTGAGGTGATGGTGCGTCAGAAGAACCCTATATTCCTCAGAGAACGGATATGGATGAAATTAGGCACATTTCCAGAGTAGTAGAGCTCTTAGTGCAGAGTTCGTCCGGGGAAGTACTTCCACCTTACCCATTTCTGCCGTGAAGCAGTAGTGCACTTGTATTACTGAGTATCGGTTAGAAATGTAAGGGGTCCGGAGAAATTACAGGCACATGAGACTTAACAACTTCACGTCTCAGGGTCGACAACGCATTGATGATTCCCCTAGTGTTGCAAATGTCCATAGGCGGCGGTGACCACTTTCCATCAGGTGGACCATCCGCTTGTTTGTCGGCCAATGTAGTATAAAAAAAAACATAGTTTATGACCTGTATTAACAGAAACCTTTTGTACCAGGAAAGGGTAAAATTCCTCGGGAACACCTGTTAACCCGCTAGGGACATATGGCGACATGATTGGTTGAATCAATAAAAATATAATAAAGATTTCATTGCACGAGTTGTTCATGTTGTCCTTAAGAGCAGAAAGCACTGGCTCGGTGAGCCTTCAGATCAGGTTTCGAAGCGGTTGGTGAAAGTGTTGCTAATATATCGTGCTCTATCATTTATAGGCGATCTAGATTACTTACCCCTTATATAAGAGGCTCATTGTATCTTTAAAGATATAAAATATCGAAGATATAATCCATGGAATGTAGAACTTAAGACAGATATTTGATAGACAAATATTTACATTTATCCAGAAATATTGGATTGAATTCAATGAATTGTGGAGAAAATTATGCATTATTTAATCTCTTTGGCAGTAATGTTTTAGCGCCCACTTCGTTCTGGTAATGCCGCTTTGATTCTCATATATCAATAAACACTAACGGCCATGAAAATAATTTTCAAAATTGGTTTACAATCGGCGAAGATATGAGGTCATCAAAAAAAAGCACAGGTGAATTGAAAACCTCCTCTTTTTTTATGTCTGTTAAATATTTATTTGCGGTCCCGACCCAAGCCTCTAATTTATTGTAATTTTGTTACATAAACCTATCACAATTCCAAGGACTCAATCCTTGGAATAACAATATCGTAAATAAAAATTACTCACTAAAGAAAGTTACTGTTAGTACAAGGAGGAAGCGAGATGCATTGTTTTTTATCTTCTTTACACATTCCATTTTGCGCTTACCTGATTTCATATTATATCTCTGCCATTCGGGGTTGAGATTAAGTAAATAAATAAATCGAAACATTCTTTACACACGGCCATCTGATCCCAAACTAAGCAGAGCTATGGAAACCGGACAACTGATATGTTTTTCTAAATACAAGCTGTTATTGACATTTACACCCAGACATAGAGCAAACAGACATGTTCATGCACACAAATGTTTGTCCTGGGTGGGAATCGAACCCGCCACCTGCGGCTTGGCAGTCAGGGTCGCTTACCACCAAGCAAACTGGTCTGTCCAGTAGAATTCGATGCAAACGAATCCCCATCATATCTTCGCTAAAATAGATCTTGTTCATTTCAAAACAAACTTTCCAACATCGCCGATTACGATTCGTACGTGTTCGGAAAAGTTTCTTAGGTTTTGCCATTTGTAAAAGTAAATCAATATTAGTTACATGCTGTTGCAAAAATGTGGTTTTACACTTGAGTTGCTTATTGAAGATTGTCCTCATCGTTAACCCAGATTTAGCGCCTGGAGTTTCACCCATTGGACGGGCAGTTAAAACTATATCCAGGCAGTGTTTTAGTCGTCCAAGTGTCCAAGATAGGAGGTATACTCAACAGGTTAAGAAATTAGCTCCACTACGCGAATAGAGCATTGTGTAGTTGTGCTAAATGAGGGATGATTACAGTTTTATATTTTACCATTTATGATAAAGAAAAATATAACATATATTTGTGTCAGAACTTCGTTCATATGGTTGCGTATTTTTACTCTTGCTCTCGTTTATAACAATTTTCCCCTTCATCCTTAACATTTGTATCCGGCTCGAAGGCCCAGATGTTAAGGATAAACAGTTAATATAAAATAGCTCGTAACAAGAAGTGGCCACAATGGCGTGGGTGGGCAACTAGCATGATTAACAAAAACCTAAGCAGAGCTTGTATTATGGAAACTAGAAAACTGATATATTACTTCTTTTAAAATTCTAAATGCAAACTTACATGTATCTTTTTTGTTTCTTAAGCGTTATTTAGCCGGTATATACCAGTAATGTTAAATACCGCCTAAATCAATGAGTTTGATGTTACGTGAAATATAATCATAAACTGATTCGTATAGATTTTGAATAGAGAATTTTAAACTTGATTTTCGAGCCTCTCACTTCTCATTTGATCTTTGCCTCCATGTTGAGTTTGGTTAAAAATTGGGGCAAAGATCAATCGTTAAAGGATGAACACATTGACACTTTATTGATGGGAATTTCAAACTACCACCGTCATATACATCTCACGTATAACCTTTACGTCACATTGTTGAAGTAATGCTTCTTTTGGGACGGCCTCGAAGTTCTGGTCGTCCGCAAACTTTTTGTGTGACGGAAAAAAATAAAATAATAAAAAGCACAATCTCTGCCATTCAAAAGAGATTGATGAACAATTAAAATGTTTCCCTGTAATACAAACGTTTCATTTCTATACGACACATTCTGTTTAATACTTTGGTGATACCACCATGAATAAAAGAATATCTCTTAATAAAGTGGTATACACCATTTATTTTGGATCACACGAGTCTGTAAGGTGTAGTCGGTTGGAATTGGAAAAACTAAGATAATTTTTATATTTTCACCGTTCCGTCATGAGTGACATCTCTACTAGATACGGTGGCAGTCTTACCAACCAGTATTATAAAAAGGTAGGAATGAGGTCCCTACAATACTGTGACGTAACTTAAATTTCATTTTCACCAGCTTCATCCCGTTTTGGCGATATTTAACATCATCTAACTTACTCATCGAATTTTCATAATGGGCGATATTGGCCGATCTCAATCTTGTGGTACAGATAAAATTTGATGAATTAAAGTTAGGGTACGAAATACGTTTTGTTGTAAGTGTAGTTGGCCACTATAACGACAAATAATAAAAATAAAATAAAGTTAAATATTAAAAGAGCAAGAAACGTGTTCTTATCGGCGTTTTGTTAGATATTGTACTGTGGTAAATTTTTAGTAAAATAATCGTCAATATAATATTGAATTTCGACGTTATCGAAACCATAATACGAATCATTATTAATAAATGAATTATAATACATTTCAGATCTCCTGCACCTAAACAACGCAAACGGGCCGGCTGGTGCTGAGGTTCTGGAGAGGCAGCATCACGAGCTGAGGCTTGACAAGAGCAATGTACTGTTATTAGGACCTACAGGATGCGGTGAGGACCCTTCTATTGATATATCTCAACTAATGTATTGGTAATGTATCTCCACGCATGAGAGTTCCAAGAGTGCAGCTGGGCGATTGTGTGATGCTCTCGTGGTTGCAATAATTTTGTAGTTTTTTTTTATTACCACATGGACCCACGACCAAGCAGACGGTCCACCAGATGGTAAGAGGTCATCGCCGCCTTTGGACATTTGCAACACTAGGGGCATCGCCAATGCATCGTCGACCCTAAGACGTGAAGTTGTTAAGTCTCATGTGTACATTGACGGCGCTACGAGTTTTGTCGCACACTGCTCGCCCGCAAAACCATCAACCTATTACGAAATAGGCATCCATCGCGTGCGGTCTTCAGGTCGAGAGATCCAAAAGGAAAGATACAAATAATAATTATTACAAAGAGTTATGTAATGTAGCTTTGTAATCTCTGAAAATACTCATCCGATGTCAAAAAATCTTCAACTCGTAGAAAGCTACATTATTCCCGAGTGACATAGGCTATGTTATAATCCTGGAATATACTAGAGTATAGGGCCCGACTTTTCATGATAAACCGTCGACATCTTAATTTACCTTCTATCTGGCAATAAATTTATTTCATTCAATTTTACAACGATTTTTTAAACTAAAAGTACTGAAGGTTTTAAAATAGAAACAGTTATTTTAAATACTCTTATGGGATTATCCAAACCTTGACCCTACAATCAGTAACTTGAAGAATCCTAGGTCAACAAGTCATCAGTTCACTCGCCGGGAGGTCATTCCTGTCATAAAATTAAATCACATAAAATAAAACACGTTTTTCACCTGACTTGTGTAATATCTCGCCTTAAAATGACAAGGCGAGATTATCTTAAGGTTATTTTACATATGTGAGTCATAGTTCTTGTTGCGTTATATTATAACCCTTGCTTTTAACCTATGTTTGTGTCGAGATAACGATGGATTCACAACACGTGTTGTATTTTGTTACATCAGTTAGATCGACTTCTTCTTACACGCATATATTCAGCTAGTGTTGTGTGATTGTTGATTGGTGTCTTTTTACAGATATAATTGAAAGTAACAAAAATGCCTGTAAAATACAGTTAGATTATCAATTTAACTGGTACTATTTTTATTAATTATTGTTATAATTTTGTTAAACAGTTTTGATTATTAATTGCAGTATGTCATTCATAAATATATTTTTATTTAAGAAGCCATGATAGTAATAATTTAAAATTAGTATTAGATTAGTGATACAAGGGAACCATAGCAAGCTTAATTGATAGTATATTTCTAAGTAACCTGGCAACACGAGCCCTTTGCTTGCAAATTTGCTTTCCAGCAAATTATAATTTATATTAAATAAAGATCAAGCTTATCTATCTAGGTACAAGGTCGTAGTTTTTTTAATGGTCTCTGATAGCTTTTACGCTGTTAAGGACAAGGTAGTAGTTTGGCGATTAGTGCCAATGTACGATATTTTTGAACGTAACTAAAGCGCGATATATCGTAAAAAACAGCGCCATCTAGTTCAATTTGACATGCAACCTCAAAGTTTGATTTAGTAATATATGGGTGTTCATAAATACTTGGTATCTCGTTAATGCGAAGATCTTAATTTTAAAATGGCTGACAAATGGCTGGATGGTCCACCTGATCGTAAGTGGTCACCGCTGCCTATAGACATTTGCAACAGCAGGGGCATTGCGTTGTCGATCCTGAGATGTGAAGTTGTATAGTCTCATGTGGCTGTAATGTTACGGGCTCCCTTACCTCCCAAGCTTATTCTTACTTACTTCCCTGGATGTACTCTGCCCTAAGTCTTCTACTTCTTTCCACTCGATAAATATTCGACCTTGATTAAAATTCTGCTGCATATAAGGCCACTTTTACGTTTCCCAGAAATGTTATGTCCAGATTACTCAATGTATCTTTACCAGGTTACATTGATTTATTCATTTCACCATGTGGGTGGCATTAACAACGCAACAATTACCATTAAAACAATCGTGTTATGAATCAAAATGCAGTGGCAGTGCTTATTTTGTATTCAACTAACGGGCGGATGCAAATCAGTACTAGATTCTCATTAGGCTTACAGCGTCGATATTGCAAAAGTGCTTTTTAGAACGAGGTCTATTAATTTACTATCTAAAGAGAGGATTAGCATTTAGTAATATGAAATCATTTATCCAGTTTAGGCCCGCTGAGGGCACATATAAATGTCAAAGTTACTGACGATTCGGCTTTGGAGTCGAAAAGCAGCCCAAAAAGAATCTGCAAGAAACTCAGCAACGTGTTTTTCTTTTAATAGATCTAAACTGACAAAATTTAATTAGAATGAAATAAAATTTGATAAAAAAGTTTTATTTTTCAGTATTCCTCTATGGGCTAAAATTGGGAATAACCAATTAATTATATTATTATTGTCGTCTCACACATCTATCGTCCTACCTCTTTACAGAGCTCTACAATGTAAATTTTTCCTTTCACAATATCGATAGCATAAAGAAAACTATTATTGTCTATGGATTTACAAAAGCATATGATGTAACCTGCATTTGTAGCTTCATGGTATAAACAAACAGTAATGAGCTATATGCATTGTAAACACGTAACAATTTGCCTTAAAACGTACAATACTATACTAGCAACTATTTTTTCTGAAGTGAAATATATGGTGTTTATTTTTAGATTTAATTTAGTTTTTTTATTTCTGGGTAGACTTGTTTTGCTTTGGCCTCAATCTTACTATGGTATGTGATGATGAAAGAATACAAAGACTAGAAGGCTCTAAAGTACAGCTATCGAAACGCACGAACAGGTTCTGGCGATAGATTTTCAATGTGAGGGTAGTAGCGTGTTTCAATAAGAAAGGTGCCGGTGAAATTACAGGCACATGCGACTTAACAACTTCACGTCTCAGGGTCGACAACGCATTGGCGATGCCCTGGGGTTGCAAATGTTTATAGTTGGCGTGACTACTAACCATCAGGTGGATTGTTTACCAATTTGTCAGCCCACTTGACATACAAAATAAACTACAGGCATATTAGACCATATTCGCAAACCAGCCAACACCACATTTAATCAAAAATATTTTTATGGTTCAAATTGTATGCAGTATTAATTCGGCGTTATTTGCAAAAACTGCAACTTCGATATCATCTAACAACGGTTTCTTTGATTTTTTCATAAGCATACATTCAATAATATAGTAGTTAAAGTGTCTCCCGAAAAATGTGCTCATATGGAGTCAGCTGGTTTGCCAATTATAGTATCTATAAGCGTTCGTGAACTCGATGGGTTACATGATGTCGGTTGTCGTTCGTCAGGCAAGACCCTGCTGGCGCAGACGATAGCCGCGTGCCTCGACGTGCCGTTCGCGATCTGCGACTGCACCACGCTCACGCAGGCGGGCTACGTCGGCGAGGACATCGAGAGCGTCATCGCCAAACTGCTACAGGACGCTAACTTCAAGTACGTAACGAAACTACTAATCAATCTTACTTAAGTCTGCGACTATGAAACTCCTGGATTTCTAATTTATATTTATCGGGCTAATTTATTATATTTTTCACAAAAATTACAATGAATACACATACGTGCATTACATGCGTACAAACTATTTGTTATTTGTCTATTGGACTAATAAGTAAATCAAATTACTAATAAAATATTAATATTAATAGTTCCTAAATAATAGACTCAGCTACGCGAGAGAACTATACCTAAGCAAAACACAGAAATAGTGTTGCAAATTACGTATAATTGAAAATGGAACTGTGATTTGATAGAAAGAGAGAAAATACGTTTATTCGTGGCAACACACAATAGATTATATGATTAATCAGTAATCACAGTATAAACGGTATATCTTACATATAATAACTGATGTTAGTTTAACTTGTTTATTTTCAAGGTTGTCTGTAGTTTTTCAAGTAGTTTATCAATTATGGGGTTACTGTAAGTACAAGCTCTGTTAACTTTGGGATCAGATGGGATGTGCAATAAAATATACCACCATTTACATTAACTAGCTGTCCCCCGTAGTGTTGCCCGCGTTCCTGAGGGATGTCACATTTCCCGGGATAATCATCCCGGATTTTCATTTCATTTCATTTCAATCCATCCTGACAAACTTTTACATTTATGTATAATACTAACTGTCCCCCGCGATTTCACCCGCGTTCCCGAGGTTTGATTGTTATATTTGTTTGTATCAAAAATTTCCATATGACTTTTCACCTCCTCCCCTTCAACCCCTTTCAACTCTTTTTTCGCATTAAAAAGTAGTTTTTTCAGGCTCTAGACTATCTTGATTAGTAAAATAAACAATTAAAGCAATATATTGTTGATTTTGTTTAACGACCCTAAATCTATCTCAATATATGAAACGATTATAAATATACAAATAAATAAAACACGATAATAGACAGTGCGGCTTAAGTGATGTTTGTGGTATTCAGTGGCAAATTAATGCCAATATTGACATTTCCTTCTGTACACACAAACATAATAATGACCTCGCAAATGTATGTGATGTGATGAAGTGTTTGTTGATTACCGCTACTTGTGTCTCTTTTTACCCGAATTGCTGTAGGACGGTTATTTGAGTGTATTAAACTGTTTGATGGATTTTAATATATGAGGTGTCATTAGATTTCTAGTCTTGGTCATAGGAGTACAATAGGGTTAAAATTAATCAGATAAATAAAATATTAATTAAAAAACATTATGGGTATCAAATAGCTAATTCCAAGTACGTATATACTTCATAGCTAATTAATTTATTAATACAGTGTGAAATAAAGTATATTATTATATGAAATGAGAGAATGTGAAAATGTATTTACTACTAACTACATTAAAGGAAGGGTACATTATTCCACATGGACATAGGCAATGTTATAATTCCGGGATACCCATGTTAAATGCCTATACAGGAATATTTTTTAAGCAATGCGCATAAAAAATTCGGTGGTTCAGTATCAGTAACAGAACACATTTCCATTATTTGTTTTATTTTTTTATGTATTTTTTTTCGACTTTAAAATAAACAAACAATGGACACTATCTATTCACAATAATATCAAAGGAAGCGCGCGTCGGGCGCCGCACGCGCCGGTAGAGCCAGCTGTTGCCAAGGCCGCGGCCGGGGTGGGCGCCCGACAGACAGTCGTACAGTAGCCATAATATCAATTTTAAAGTCTATATCTTTCGTTAACGATAACTTAATTTTTTTGTACTAAAACTTATCAAAATAAAAATTAGGTGTTTAATAAAACTCATTTAAGTTTAATTTGTCAAAGTTTGCGCACTGAATAAAAAATATTCCTGTATATAAGGCTTAACGTGTCTTTATCTTTCTTTTTTTTAAAGTCTATTTACACCCTCAAACAAACATTTTTAGCACACATATTATTTATTCTAGATGGGATTCGCCTACGACCTGTAGCTTAGCAGTGAGGGTCTCTCACTACCATACCAACTGGCATCTTAATTAATCAATCTCGTCCCTAGGCAGGTCAGGGTGACATGATCAGATAGCTGTCAGTCATAAAAACGCTCAAACAAAAGAATATGGTAAATTTTCTAAACATGGCCGTCAAACTAAGCATAGCTTGTACTATGGAAACTAGATAACGAAAATAGTGCATACAGAATTTTGTTTTTTTTTTTCTAAATACATACGTGTATAGATAATGTAAGGTTGCGTTGATGCCGTCACCTAACTCGCAAACTGTGTAAGTAAGTTACTTATTTTGTCTTTTAAGTGTGGAGCGCGCGCAGACTGGCATCGTATTCCTGGACGAAGTGGACAAAATTGGCGCCGTGCCCGGTATACATCAGCTCAGAGACGTTGGAGGTACCTCTATTTCAATTTTACAAGCCCTTATTGTACTCCACCCGTTAGTATATTTGAGACATGTCTTGCCACAGAATTTTATACCATAAAAAACGCGATGTTAATTTGGGTTAGAGCTCGTTTTAAACTATTTTTGAACGGAATATTGTTAAGTCTATGCTATATAAAAACCCATGTGCTATTTTTGAATTCAATTTGCTTACTAGGTCAATTTTAAAAAAGCGAGTTATTTGCATTTCGAAGGTAGTCGATCTTCGTAAGCTCAAATTTCTAAAACACTTATTTAATTATGTCACTAAAAGGGCACTAACGAAGGCATCGTAGCTGCCATCGGTTTCATGAGATTTCCATCAGGAGGTGGAAGTAGTGGAGGCAGTTAGTCATTCGGGTGTTAAGTGCAAGGGTACTGACGAGCGGTGTTGTCCCGCGGCAGGCGAGGGCGTGCAGCAGGGCATGCTGAAGATGCTGGAGGGCGCCGTGGTGTCGGTGCCCGAGCGCAACGCGCGCAAGCTGCGCGGCGACGCCGTGCAGGTGGACACCACCAACATCCTCTTCGTGGCCAGCGGCGCCTACAACGGCCTCGACAGGTACCACCGCACCTTATATGCCTTAACGTCCAGCCAGACTTCTCCTCGCGGCGAATTATCACTGAAACTATTTCAAAAACTCCAGTTATAGGTTATCTTCGTTAAGCTCCTTAGCTAAGCGTTAAGCTTTATATTTAGTGCCAATACCCGGAGTTCCTTCCTGTAAAGATTGCTTACGGTTATGGCTATGCTGACTGTGGCGAGCTATATGCAGCATACTCGCGGCGACGCACCACAGAGGGGCGGTGCGCTGGAGCACCATGGGGCATTCCACAGCATGGTGTGGGCATTGGGGAGCATCTGTCACAGGCCTGTCACGCCCCACCACAATGGGAGCTCCAAGCGGCGACTCATACTAGTAGAATAACTGGTGAACGTTTTAGGGTAGGTTGTTGAGGCGCAATGATATTTTTTAATTGTCCTCGAAAGACGCCTAAATAATAAAGTCGAGGTCCGGGTGAAGGGTAGCGGCCCCCTACCAATCCTTGAATTAGTATCGAAGGTATCTCACCAATCACTCTGTATAAGTGCGTGTGAATAACAAAAGGAACAACTTACATGATACCCATGGGAAAATATTTAGCAGATCCATCAAAATGCCACGAAATGAAATGTCCAATCACGTCTTTACTAACACTATTTAAAATGATTACGTCCGGATTAAAACTGAAAACAAATACACGCATAAAAAAAGTGTATAATTGCATAGGAGCAAAAGAGCTGCAGGCCGGGCCACATGCGTTCTCAGGAACACGCGTTATTGTCTCTACTATTCACAAACAAGCAACATAAAAAAATATTACTTTACATTGATTAAAAGTAAGCCTTTGACAGTATTCCTCACACCTGGTTAGATTATTCTGATATACTGATTTGAATATTTCAAATCTATAAAATTTACCCAATTTATAGTAAAATTTTCAAAAGATGTTTACCGGAAATCTACTCTTTACCTACATAGTAAAAGAGAATATATGGTGACCACTAGACAAATTACTATAAAAATGGCATCTATCAAGGGGATTCCTTCAGTTTCATGTGGTCTTGTCGCACTTTTAATCCCTTGTCTCACCTTCACAATAGATGTCAAGCCGAATATCGTCTTAAAAATACTGTTAATAAAATAACTATGTCTCACTAAGTTTGTATCATCATCATCATCAGCCTATCTCCGTCCACTGCTGGACATAGGCCTCACCTATGGCACGCCACTGAGCTCGATCTTCAGCTCTTTGTTTCCAACCGCTGCCAGCCTGATATACGCAAGTTTGTATGGATGATATTAACTTATATGCAAAAACCGAGAAGGAAATGGAAAAGCTTAGAATGGAGAAGCAAAAGATTAGATTATTAAGCACAACGTGCCATTTTCAAAGTAACAACTAAGCGTCCTATCCTATTCCCAACCTATGAGCTGTACCAGACTTGGTATGTTTTAACTGTCATGCAGTTATTTATACTTCATACTATAACCTTCCAACACCAACTCACTCCCTATATACCGACTACCAAACGCCGTAAAGACAAAATTTGTACCGTTCCCCCTGTCAAAACAACGTTTACAAAACGTTTCAACCTCTACCTTTCGGCCCTAAATGATCCTTTACGATTATCCCCTAACACTACATAAATGTAAAAAGAAAGTAACAAAATACCTCCACAATCTTCCATATGATGAGAGAAGATTTTCTTAAACACATCACTTAACATTCATATTACTTAATTCCCTCATACATCCTCACGGATACAAACACACACTCCATCATACACACCAACACACTCACACACATGTGTGTATGTACACACACACACACACACACACGTTATATTTATTATTATATTATAAACAAACAACTTACCAATACAAGAAGAGGTTTACTAGTTTATGTAAAACACGACTCACAGGAAAAAACCTCATAAAAGCATACCACAGCATCTACACCACATCCTAAAATTACTAGATCTTAAAAAAACTGTATATATAACTGTACAGAAAGGTGCAATACTAAGTACATATCGTATCTCTACAAAGGTTTGCAAGACCTTTATCGTACAAAATAAATGTATCCGTGCCATATGTGGAGTGGGTCCTTTGGAATCATGCAAGCCACTATTCAAAAGACTAAATCTACTCACACTCGCCTGTTTTTACATCTTTCAAGCCGGAGTTTTCGTTAAAGAGAATACACACTTGTTCAATCAGTATAGGAACAATGAAAACTCTATGCTAAGAAAAAGAGACCCAACCAGACTTGTGTTACCTATCTGTAAAACTACGTCATACCAAAAAAATTGCTACACTATGTGTATAAAAATATTTAATAAGCTACCTAAAGACACAAGAGAATTAAAATTAACAAACTTGAAAACAACACTGTACAAATGTTAAGTGAAAAGTGTTTCTAAAGCCTCAATGAATTTATTTTATAAGTAATTGACATGGTGGTTTCTTTCTGGTATTATTATTCCTTTTTTTTCCTTTCTCTTTATAAATTTTATTTTGACGCGCTGAGGTTTAACAGTATTATTCTAATTAAATTAAAAGTTATTCAATACCATTATGTAACTGAACTGACTTAAAATTAATATTAATGTTATATGTATTTGCATGCCTACAGTAGTGAAGGCGAAACATGTAGCTCTCAATTAATCGTCGACATCTTTCTGTACCTTGTTTCTGGCAATAAAATTTCATTTCATTTCATTTCGAAAATGTCTGCAATCGGGCGACATTGTCACTTATATTTACTTGGCTGATAGTTTCAGTATTAAAAAACAGAAAAAAGTTATGGTAATTATTGAAAATCATGAAATTGATTTGGTTGTTCTCGAAGTTGTTGACGAGTATGTCTACCTAGGACAAACTATCCAACTAGGCAGGTCCAACTTCGCCTTCGTCAATCGAAGAATCGAATTCGGCTCGATCGGTCGAGCAGCATTCGAGAAGCTACGGCATATCTTGGCGTCAAAAATATCTGAGAGCCCGAAGACAATGGTCTTTAATCAGTGTGTGTTGCCATGGATGACTTATGGAACAAGCGTGGTCCTTAATGGCTAGCCGAATAAATAATCTCACAGTCAGCGAGCTATGGAACGGGCTATGCTCGGAATTTCTCTGCGCGACAGGGTCCAAAACGAGGACATTGCTCGTAGAGTCAGCCAGCTAAAGTGGCAATGGGTAGGCCACATCACTCGAAGAACTGGAAGGGAAGAAAGGTTCTCGAGTGGCGAACACGTACAGGAAAAGGCCGAGTGGGATACCTCTAGGAGAACCGACGATCTGGTCAAAGTCGCTGGAAGCAGGGGGTCTGTGTTCGCCAGTGGTTATTTATTTACTCCGAAATTATTTAAAAAAATGCATGGACGCCGCAGGTCAAGCATTGTTTCGCAAGAGGTACAGCCGATATACGCTCTCTCACACCTCAAACTAAACATAATAATTTAATTTTAATAAAAAAAATATCTCTTTTATAAAATTGTAAAGGTTGGTAGGGGGCCTCAAGTACCTACCCTAGAATGTTCTCCAGCTCTCAGACTATACCAAGGCCCGTGGCCACCTTGAATCCCAGGGCGCGGATCCTCGCAACCATCACGGGCCGTCATAGCTCACGCAGTAGTATTAGATGCCACAACACTGGTACTACAGAGCTTTCCTCACAGTTTCCCAGTGCAGTGTGTTGAATGGGTTGCGGATGTCAAAAGACACCTCAAACATCCCACCACCCCAGTATATGACGTCGGCGAGGTCCCTCACCATGCACTCCTAGGGGGCACTCTCGTGGCCCCTAAATCCGTCTCCAAATCCGGTGGTCTACCTCGGCAACTCGCGAACCGAGAAGGTGCTCCTCCACCTTCCCGTGCCGTTTTTGTCAGGATTAGACCATATTTTGGCACGATCACCTAGCTCGTGGCTTACCTGAGCACGCGCTACTGTCCGGCAGGCTGGTGCAGCGCCGCAACAACGAGAAGTACCTCGGGTTCGGCGCGTGGGACGCGCGAGCCGGGCGCCGCGCCGCGCTGCAGGCGGCCGCGGCCGACGCGTCGCCGCTGGACTCGGCCAGCGCCGAGAGCGACGAGCGCGACGCGTGGCTGCGCAAGGTGCAGGCCCGGGACCTCATCGACTTCGGCATGATCCCGGTAAGTACCCTTACTCTACGAGCTACATATTCGACTCGAACCTATACTGCCCCTTTTTTTTGTTCCGGGGTGGAAGATCCTCATGGATGTCCTCCACCCTGGGGCGGGCGGAGGGGTCCGTCAGACTACTGAGTAAAAACCACCCCGGTGTTCCATCTCACACCTATTATACCGGGGGTCGCGAGCACGTCCGATCCGCTTCGGCAACCCCCGGCTGATACTAGTAACGTATTTCAAAATTTATGTTGTCCTCTATATAATTTGATCGTTTGTATGTTCGCAGGAGTTTGTAGGTAGGTTTCCAGTGCTGGTGCCCTTCCACAGTCTCAACCAGGACCTGCTCGTGAGGATACTCACGGAGCCTAAGAATGCCATGGTACGATACAATTTTATTATAGTTGTGGTATTATATGCCACCTTTTAATTTCAAATAATTATCTAAAAAATATGGTAATTATCGTTTATTTAAATTACAAATGTATACAGGGTGACTGGTGAGATACCTTCAATATTTGAAGACGTGATAGTTGGCTTAGCGCCTATGGGGGATTAGTGCGTGCCGCACGTGATTAGATCAACTTAAACAATAAACACTGCGGCGTGTTTAGAGAGTATCATATCCACATTTCACTTATTTTTAGAGAAATTTTGCTCAAAAATTAAGCACCAAATTTTATTTTATCATTTTAACGAGAATCGAGTACAGAGCTCTCCATAAGTATCGAAGGTATCTCACCAGTCACTGTATAATATTGGTATTTTTAAGTAATTTAATTTTTCTTTATTTAAATAATATTATTCAAGTCTATGCTTCATAAAAATTTGAATCAAGTATTGTAAATTACGATAGATGTATTTGGTGCATTAAGTGCATTTAGTACACCAAGTGCATTTACTGCAGAAAGTGTATTAAGTGCCTTTATTGCACAACGTGTATTAAGTGCATTTAGTGCATTGAGTGCACCCGCCGCACCCGATCCACCTTTTCTTTACACGCACGTCGAACAGGGTGCGGGATGGTGTGTAGTGGGTGTGTAGGTACTACGACTAGAATAGGCTCTTAACAATGATCTGTTATCATCGTCAGGTGTCCCAGTACAAGGTCCTGTTCGCGATGGACAAGTGCGCGCTGTCGTTCAGCGACGAGGCGCTGCGCGCGGTGGCGGCGCAGGCCATGGAGCGCAAGACCGGCGCGCGCGGCCTGCGCGCCATCATGGAGACGCTGCTGCTCGAGGTCATGTTCGAGATCCCCGGCTCCGACATCGCCGCCGTGCACATCGACGAGCGCTGCGTGGCCGGCACCGGCGCGCCCGCGCTGCAGCGCCGCCGCCACGAGGCCGAGCCCGCGCCGCCCGAGCCCGCCGCCGCCGCCGCCGCGCAGCTCGACGACTGGCCCTCGGTGCGCGTGCATAACTGTACGTAGACGAATGCGCATAGCTCTAGTTGTAGCTGTAGCTGTCCTAGTCGCCACCGATCTGCAGCGCGATAAACACTATAATAAAAAAAATGCATCCCACTTGTTGATGACGATTAAACACATTTTGTTTATTTCATAAATTTTTATGCTAACAGAATTCGAGCAATATAAATGATTCATTCATTCCATAAATAATTCATCCATCCATTAATTCAACCATCCATTCAATCATTCATTCTAACATTAATTCATAAATCAATTATTCATTCAATCAATCATTAATAAATCAGTTATTCATTCAATCAATCATTCATAAATCAATTATTCATGCAATCAATCATTCATAAATCAATTGTTCATTCAACCATTCATTCAATCAATCATTCATAAATCAGTTATTCATTCAATCAATCATTCATAAATCAGTTATTCATTCAATCAATCATTCATAAATCAGTTATTAATTCAATCAATCATTCATAAATCAGTTATTCATTCAATCAATTATTCATTCAATCAATCATTCATAAATCAATTGTTCATTCAACCATTCATTCAATCAATCATTCATAAATCAGTTATTCATTCAATCTATCATTCATAAATCAATTATTCATTCAATCAATCAACAATTCGCTTATGCAAAAATAAGCTCGGTTACTAAGCAACGAGCGTCGTTTCTTGTCTGTACTCATTTTTGTTCTGAGCAGTGCCTTGATGCTATATTCAGAAACCCAAAATCGGTGGCGACTGTAGTTTGTTATACTTTTCTAGTCTCAGATGTAGTCATCATTGTCGATATAGTTTGAATTAATTAATTAGAAGTGATTGCAGGTGTGAATGGTAGTTAGCTGTTTTTACCTATATAAAATCGATATCTGTGGTTCCAATAAAGTCTCCAAATGCGAATCTGTTATGGAAATTAAAAAAAAGAGACCTCAACTTTGTCCTCATCATCCTCATCTAATCGTCCCATTGCTTTCAAAGTCCATATCTGAAAGTTCTTTGAGCCTTCGAATTTTATTAATATATTATCAAAATCTAAAAATGTACTTTTCACCTATTTCACCAAAACCACTAATTTAAAAATTGTTTCCGTTATGCGTATGAACAGTCACTAAAGTTATTTTGTGTGGCACCTCCTGGCAGGGCCACCATCACGGATTTGAATTCCAAGTCTGTCGCTATTTTGTCCTCGAATATCAGATTTTGTCGCGCCCTGGTTCAAAAGTTATAAGGGTTTTAAAGGAAGTATGCTTGGCAGGGCCACCTCATATCTCGAGAACTAGAGCACCTAGCGAAGATCTGTTTGCTTCCAGCATTTGCCCATAATTTGTCCAATTTTGTCCCCGAATCCCAGATTTTGTAGCGTCCTGGTTCAAAAGTTATAACACATTTGTTTTTATATGGAGTAGTCCAAGAGCTATGTAGCTTTTTGCATACAAAAGCTGCTGGCTTAAATATTATTCTTTTATTTCATTGAAAAAGCAAGTTTTAATGATTGAATGTTCTATAAATATGCCAACAAGAAATAATCATACACCACATTGGTGTTTTTCTGTATTATATCTCGATTGGAATTATGTAAAAAGCCTTATACATATTCACTTTCACTCATTGACTATTCGATACTCAGGTGTACAGTTGCGTACAAAAGTGTATAAGGGAATCATTTTTATTTGGGGTCGAATATGTTATACAATAACATAATCCAAAATAAAATTTGAAATTGGACAAAAAATAAAAAAGTTATAGCCTATCAAGTATCTTGTCTATCACTCTTACAAAACGAAGTTTTGTGTGTAATTTAAATGGCGATACTGATTCCTGATATCACTTCTCTGTATTTCCCTCTCGCTCCAATTGAGAATTTTTAACGTTCAAATCATTCTCATTTTTGAAATTATTAAAAAACTATTTGTACCAGGCTATTTGTAAGGTAAAAAGACTTCAATTTAAATATGTAATAATAAAAAAATTAAAAAAAGGTAATTATTTTTATTTATTTTTCTAGGAACCTGTTCTTTTATCCTTTGTACTCATGGTACTAAAAAACGTATGTTTCTCCGAATAAATTTTATTTAGAATAATTTAATATTACGACAGTTCAAAGTTTTAAAACAATTAAATAAAGATATCATAAGTATTTTCTGCTCGCCTGTACAAGAGTATAGAGAATTTTCATTTATCAATAACTTTTGAACCAGGACGCGACAAAATCTGGAATTCGGGGACAAAATTGGACAAAATAGCGACAGACTTGGAATTCAAATCCGTGATGGTGGTCCTGTCAGGAAGTGCCACACAGTTATTTTCTTACATACAATAAAATTTTAACATAGCCATTGTATTCACATAGTAATAATTTTTGATAAATTCTATTAAGCCTGCAAGAACTATCATTATTGTAGCTGTAGTTATGCCTATAGTTATGGTTATAGATTTTGGTGTTTTTGTAGACTACAGGCTTTTAAGGCCTACCAAGTCCTATAAGCCCATATGGGTACAGGACAATAATATATAATATATAAAAATATAACCCCTATTCCCTCTTATGCTATTTATCCGATACCGGAAGCCTGTGGAGGCTACTGATATAAAATGAAATAAATAAAAATACTGTCTAATTATTGAAATAATTATTTATTTATTAAATATAATATTCATTGCCAAATAAATAAATAAATTTAGTACAGAAGAAATTAATTTCGTACTAACAAACACACCCTTATTTGGAGATATTTAATTTTTTTATGACCAATGCTGCTAATATAATTTATTATATTAGTTATAGTCCCAAGTTAAGTTATAATGTTCTTTACCCAAGTTTTTTTTCCAGAGGCTAAAGTCAACAGTATCGCAACCATCTGTCACTCAGTCGTGTGTGCTGTGAGCGGGTACAAGTATGGTGGTAACAAACAAACAGACAAACGAACGAACAGACGGCTAGACAAACTGTCAGCATATTTATAACAAATATAATATAAAATGTTGAACACCTCGGGATTTTAATTTTCGTATGATTTCATTATTCTGTTAAAGTAGTAATGTAGCAACTCATTTTGTTAAATGTTTGTATTAAATCTGTTAATTTATTTATATATGTTTTGTTTGGCATTATTCAGGAGTTTTCTCGTAGGCAACACAACAGACAAGATGTTCTAAATATATTATATAAAAGATACATACTTTAATTGTAACTTCTGAAAAGTGCCAAATGTTTTAGAAAACTAATTTACGATAGCGACAAAAGGTAAATATTATTTTAAAGCTGTCTTTAGCTAGATGTAGATTTGGTTTCACTGATTGTAGTTTGAAAATATACCCAATGCCATTGTAATAATGTTGTGTTTACGATGGTCATTGTAGAGATGAATTACAGATGTCAGTTTGATAAGAAACTAAAATCTCGACAACGCTTTTATGAAAAGAAGTAAATTCACATACATACGTATATACCTACGTTAACTCTAGATCTCAGGCAATTATATGTTGTATGCAATATTTTCATTATATGTGTAATAACTCATACATTTCGCGTTTTAGTTCCTTTGCTATAGTTTAATGAATGTCGAAAAAAATTAAATTAAAAAATAATGTTGTATTGTCCGCGACCACCATACAACATTGCTCTTGTGATGTAAATTACTGTAAATAATAATAGATGTGTTTTAATATTTAAGGTCTAAAATAGGTTCTTTTACTTTCTACGTGTCCAATTTAAGTTGTAAGTACGAAAAGAAACACTGTTCGAAAATGTTATTAGGAGATTTTATTTCGGTCAGCAACATTGAGAAAAAAATTACGTTTTGACATTTTGTTATGATTATTATACATTTTATTTTTTTAATTTATAAATGGATAGTTGTGGTGTGATTATAGAATATTTGTATAAAATTTAACAATCTCAAAGGGATTATACATATAGTTTTCTGGATACGTGATTTGAGAAATTTTAAGACAGTAATCACATTGCAGCTGCAGTAAATAGTTTAAGCCTATTTTCATTAAAAATATAAACAAAACCAAAATTTTACTATTTTTATTTCTAACCTCCCTTTTAACATCTTTTTACCTTATTGACCTAATTAACTTACACAACAAAACTTCTCTTTTCACTAAATTCCTTGTAACTCTCACTATTCCCAATATCCAATAAAATTTCCACCAAATTATACACTTCTTCGTAACTTGTATAAAGAGCTGTTGGCGTCAAACGAATCACATTTGGGTCCCTAAAGTCTGGTATCACACCACGAGATTTTAAAGCCAAACTGATCCTATAACCCTCATCATGTTCCAGACAAACATGGCCACCTCTGTTCTTGTCATCCTTAAAATTTCCAATAGAAAATCCGTATTGTACCAACTTCTTCTCTATTAGGTACATTAAGTACCCGGTTATATGTAAAGACTTCTTCCTAATATTGGCTATGCCAGCTTCTTTGAACATTTTTAAAGATCCTTCCAAAGCTGCCATGGAGAATAACGCGGGTGTACCAATTTGCCAGCCACTGGCATCTTGCTGGTGATCAAACTCTTGACGCAGCAGGAATTGAGTCTCATTCTTATTGCCAAACCAACCGGTCAACCCCGGGAGGAGTTGAAAATGCTTCCTATTTATGTACAACGCTGCTGCTGATCCTGGGCCACCATTCAAATATTTATAAGTACACCACACTGCGAAATCTACGTCTAATTCGTTTAAATTCAGCTCAATAGCTCCTATAGCGTGACATAAATCCCATCCTATAACAATACCTTTTACTTTCGCTGCTCTGCTGATCTTTTCCATATCTAAAACCTGGGCGCTTCTGTATAAAACTGTGGGCAGCAGAATCAAGGCTACGTCCGGAGTCATTGCTTTAATTATATCGTCCTCGAAGATATGACTTCCGTCCCGACTTTTCACAACTTTGACAGCGTCTTTTGGCTCATAACCTTTAAGCCTGACTTGACCATCGACAGCGTAACGATCTGTTGGAAAATTCAAATCGTCTACCAATATTTTGAACTTATCTTTTGTTGGTTTGTAAAATGTGCTGATTGCTTGATGGATATTGGTCGTTGTTGAGCCGGACACTACAATTTCATCAGCGTCGACTCCAACTAAAGGCGCCATTAATTCCGCTAGTTCATTCGAATACAGGTAATATTTACATTGGTCGACGTTCCATATCTTCACGCCCTCGGTCTTCCACTTTTCAATGGCTTCCTGGAGAGCCTCCTCGGCATCTTTGGAAGCTAATCCCAGTGAGTTGCCGCACATGTAAAGGGTTCCTTTTTTCAAATAGAACCGTTTTCGGAAATGTCCTAATTGGTCGTTGTTATCCAGGAGTTTCGGAAATTCGGGGTCGTCTTGATATTTTTGGTCCATGGTTGTGACTTGTACTTGAAATTATTAGATGGTTGTTCTGTTTGTCTTAAAGTACTGCAGATTAAATGTGGTAAATGGATTTTCCTATGTGGTCAGCATATGTGAGATGACTATGGCTGAAGATGATTCACTGGAAATCCGTTTACTTCCTTTCCTACACGGAAGCCAATGACTTCTCGAACGCATGACCCCAATATAAATACTCCACAAAATTTATTGTTTATGATGTTGATCTGATATAGATATGTTATCTATTTCTGCAAACAGATAATGTTGTTTCCATGTTGCACTGTTTTATGCACCTAATGTGACCTTGTATATGTTTGTTCTGAGACAATTATTTAATTTATTTAAATTACTCGTCACGAGTTAGGTACATATGTTATTTTGAACTCTAAATGATATTGCGGTTAGAAGAATGACGAATATTGGATTCCATGAACTTGGAAAATAATATAATGCATAGTTTTATTATTTATTTAAAAAGACACAATATTAAAAAAGACAAAGTTATTTATAAAATTTTACGAACTTTACTAACTTTGTCTGTTGGATGTGGATTTTAACTTAGTTCTAATTGTCCTATCATTTTGAAACTTATAATTCTGTGGGATCTGGAAGGAGAGATAATTATTTGATGCCATCGAGCTACGCTGATGATGACGCCAGGAGGTTGATAGTGGAACTCTTCAGTGGCCACTAGTAAACCCCTGATGATTGGGCTTATTCGTGTTGTTTTCAGGAGCCCTTGTATTTTAGTTTTTTAAACTTTAATAATTATGTTTAGTTTATGAAATTATATTCACAATATAGAGCATAACTCAAGAAACGATTATTTTAATTAAAAATATTGATACACACTATTTACTTATCTGATTATAATAACAATATGCCTGGTAGAATTCTGGTCTAAACTAATTTAGCCAAAAAGATCGACACGCAAAAAAAATTACAATATTAATGATTATTTATTCAAATTAACTCACCAATTATATAAATTCAATCAAGTCCCATTTTAGGGACTTCATCTTAGATTCAACAGTTAATTTTAACGAATCCGAATTTTCTAAACCTTCATACTCAGTAAGTAAGGTAGATACTAATGTACCTGCTTAAGAAGCTACACTTAAGGAGTCAGTTCCTTCAAGAAAGGATGTGTGTGTTTATTACCTTCAGCCAAATCATGTCTTACCACAGTAATACTTTAATCAAATTAAAACCTTTTATATCTTCACGAACAATTTGATTAGGTTCAGAGATGCAAGTTTTTCAAATAGCAATATTGCATAGAATAAAAGTACACACATAGGAAAGTTTGCCTGAAGACATGGAGTCTGTACGCTTGGATAACAGAGACCGCTAATAACTGATATGATTTATTGGCACGATTATCATCATAAAAGTGATAGGTTGATACCGTTATTGCCAAAATCGGGTTTTGGAAATCACAGTATACTTATTTACCCCTGTTTTATAAGTTTTCACTATCTGCTCTCAAGTCCATCACTGAACAAAATGTCATTTGTTATCATGTTAATGTACTTTTTATTGTTTGCATCAGGATATAAGAGAGTAGGTCTCTAGGTATATAGTTACATAAGATTTGTGTTTTTTTATGTCAATAGTCGGATTGTTAACGTGATGGTCTGGTAAATATCTATGTAAGTATGTATTTAGAAATAATTTGGAATATGTAGTATATCAGCACTCTGGTTTCCATAGTACAAGCTCTGCATGGTTTGAAAAAAATATCTAAGATATTTATTTATTATTTATAGACATGAGCAATACCAACCACTGGATTCCAAAGCTACTTTTAGATGCAAAAATTTATTCATTTATTTATTCACATTTCTTACAAGCATCTTACACTTATTGGCATCATGATAGTCTTGCCAATCTTGCCAGAGGGTTGAAAAGAGCAAGAGAATTCACTCTCATTCCATGCTTGAAGCCCTACACTTTCCACTCCCTTCACGACCTTAAGTAGACCGAATATTGACGGGAAAGCCCGAATGTGGTATTGGAGTCACAAAAATGAGTATCTGCTTGAGTTTGCAATCTAACGCTCCAGCTGACTTTGTGGTTGAGACCCTGGCTGCTACACCACAGGTCGTGGGTTCGATTTCCACCCCAGGACAAACATTTGTGAGCATGAACATGTCTGTCTTTTCTGTTTGGGTGCAAATCTATAGTAAGTACCTTTATATTTTAAAGAAAAAGGAAGGGTTTCCGTAGTACAAATTTTGCTTAGTTTTAGATCAGATAGCCGTGCGTAAAGTCCATTCCAGTATATTTAATTAGTGGATATGCGATTTCAATTGAACGCCAATGTGTGTCGAGGCGATCGTAACTTTATAGGTTAATACCGTGGACTCACGAATGAGTGAATAAATACTTTTTGAAGTAATAAGTACCTATTTATCTATTTCTACATCTCTTATTAAAGGACTAGCTTCTGTCTCACGGTTTCACTCGAAGGAGGGATATCCAGGGTTTATAACAGCCTATTTTACTTCTGGAAAGTAGCTTTCTAATTGTGAATTAATCGTTTATTCCCTATACTACTAGTACTAGGGGATTTTTCACTATGGCAATATTCAATAGCTGATTATAAATTAATAAGATTATTTTATTTCAGACCATAAGTCCATTTGGTTAGTACAACACACAACTTAGAAACTAGGGTTAGTACTTACATCTTAGAAATGCCTCCACATTAAAGTTACTCGTTATTAAATCACTCCAGTAGTTTTAGAGTTTATTAATTGTTATAGCACTAGCTGTCCCCCACGGTTTCACCGTGTTGATCGATACTCGCGTAATGACCAGTTCTGACTATAAGTACCTATACCAATATTCATAAAAATAGGTCGAATCATTCTTGAGTTATACTAGGACATACAGATAGATAGACAGACAGACAAAACATCAGAAACAGAAGAATTAGCGTCATCGAATATTTATCATAAAAAAAATATGTAGGTTCAGATAGATCTTACAGATTGATTGACATAGTAGTATAGATATATTAGTCATTGTTTCAGAGGTGGTGGGTGATGGGTTCACCACAAATTACAAAGGAATTGGCTAATTAATCACCCTGTAACCCAAATTACCTTGTTTATCCGGCTGATATACGCCGTCGCTTCAGCGAAGCTTAGCATATCATAACAATAATAGGCATTTTATTATCTTATTTTGTTCGATTGCTTACACAATTTGATGATAACATCGTCATAGACGCAGTATTTATGGAAAAAAGTACCTGAAGTGCAAGATATCGCTTTATTACGTGGTGGCATGTTTAGATGTAGGTATTAGGAGAGGTCGCAGCGCCTTACCGATATAAGTTAGGGAAAGTTTGTGACTATAGATGTAGGTACCTATATGTATGGATGTTTGTTACTCTTTCGCGCAAAAACTACTGAGCGGATTTAGATGAAACTTAGCTAGATAGATAGAGAATGCCCTGGGCTGGAATACTTCTTTTTATCCCGCGAAAATTTACCCTCAGGAACGCGGGTGAAACCGTAGGGGCGGCTAATATGTTATATAATACCACATAGTAGAGCTCTTAGTGCAGAAGTTGTCCGGGGAAGTACTACAACCATATCTATTTCTGACGTGAAGTAGTAGTGCAATTTCATTATTGTGTTTCGTTAAGAAAGGTATGATGGTTGGTGTTATTGAGATGAGACCTAACTACTTCCGCATTGGCGAAGCCTAGTGTTGCAAATTTCCACATGCTTGATAAGTGATTTCGGATAGAGATCGAATATTCAGAATAATATTCAACGTTTACTTTAAACCAATGGCAAGGCTCAACCTCAACTTTAAGAAGTGAACACTATCCTTTATACATATATTTGTAAAAAGTTTCAATAAGACTTACGTGTAAACCGTCAAATAAAAAAAAATGTTAATCTGTCACTAGCGAACTGTCACTACCAGTGAAATAAAACATTTTTTACACAATGAATAAACTTTCCGTACCATTTTACCGAGGTATATCCACTAGACATCTCTCTGTCTCCCACGCGGAAAGGGCTGTGTGTTGGCCAAAGCCAGACTATGGGCCCATGGAAGTCCAGCGGTCCGTGCTGCTGAATGGCATGAAGGTAGCTGCTGCTAAGCCATTCGGTGCACAAATTGGCGCTTGCACTATTATGTATCAGGTAATTGGCAATATATCCTGATCTTTATGTTAAAAGTAGCCTATCAGTTTGCAAAGGGTTTGGTCAGAACTCCTGTTAAGGTAGAACTAGCTATGATAAGGCAAGCTAAAGAAACCAGCTTAGATCTTAAGGAAGCAGAAAAAACAGTGGGTAAAGTTACCTAAATTTAAATGTTGAATGTCAGGAATGAATATATAATTATTGGTAAAATACAGAATATACATTCGCTAGTAACTTCTGATTGTTATACTAGGCCGGCTCCCGATACGAAATCGATGACCAACTTGGCGCGACCCATTTCTACCGCGCATCCTCTTCAACGTCAGGCTGCGGGTACACCACCTTCTCAAAGATGAGGTATCTGCCGCAGAATGGAGCCAGTATTACGTGCTCCACGGACCGGCAGACTATCGCCTACACTCTGCGATGTCCTCTCTCTTGCTTCTCTGAACTTAAGTTTTATTTGCTGGATGTTGCTGCCAGGTATGCAGTTATTCACTACCAACATGTTTTAAGAATCATAACTTTACCTTTTAAGGATTTGATTTTTAGTCTATCAGCATAAATAACTCTTTCAATAGACTTTGAGCAAGTTGTCGGTCTTACAAATGAGATAACATCAAATCAGATATTAATATTAATAAAACCATTTCCTCAGGTGTTGTTTCAACGAATGGGAAGTAAACGACCGTAGAAAACTCATAAAAGGTGACCTGGTAAGAATTCACCCTGAGCAACGCGTCCTAGACCTTGTACAGCGCGCCTGTTGGGCAGGGCCACTCAGTAACTCCGTCTTCTGTGAAGAAGAGCTGGTGGACTCCCTGTCTTACAACAGCCTGAACTGCTACGCTAAAGCCAACTTGAGGAGCGATACCTGTACGATAGCTAGTGTAGGACTGCCTTTCGAGGAGACCATGAAATTGGCGGAGATGATCGAATATAGTCGGGTGAGAATATGTCCTAATCCAATGTATCAGAACAACAAATAGACTATGTGCTCTTCAACTAGACATTGATCATCGAATTTCTGATTCTAGCACTGTGGTATGGATATAACGACGGGCGCAGATCCTATAAATAAATGTCTCAGTAGTGCTAGTGACATCGCGTGTATAAAAATCTGTTTTTAGTTTTGAATAATGTTTATTCTAGTAAAAACTTGATATTCTACAGGATTATTTTTACTTTCATACAGGAAAGACCACCTGAACGGTTCGAAAAATGCTCTTTTCCTCGACGTGGCTTCGAAACGTATGACTTAGGGCCCGGCAGTGATACCTGGATCGCTGTAGCTGTTCCTGGATGTGGGACCTGTGATATATCGTTAGTTGGTTTCATTATTACTCTAGGTACTTACGTACGATCAGGTGTTGAGCTCGTCAACAAGAAACCGAAATTACTATATTTGGCAATCACTAAAGTCATCATCGTATCTGCCTTACCTAAGACAGTTAAACGAGATTAATTTGACTAGAATGAAACAATTATGTTCATTGGTATAGCCATAATACCCACGGGTAACTAATTTAGTACAGTTTTTGTTAGTTATTATCGACAGGGTCTTGATTTCGCAGTATTCCTACAGATGCCTCATAAAACATGCGATAGTAGCGGCAGCTTGTGGCACGGGTAACATCGCGGTGGGCCAGCACGCCCTAGATCGCTCTCCTCAGTCGCCTCTCGGTATGATGGCAGGCGAAGATGTATTCACGAGTTACAGAGCTTTCAACATCTCTTATAAGGAGACAGGACTTTTTGGTTACACTTTTCACTATAATTTATTTGTTCCTTCAATGAATTCTGTTCTGATGCTTATGATTTTTTCATGATCTAAAAATCTAAATCTTAGAAAGGTCTTTTACAGGGATTTTAGCCAAAACTCGAGCATGTTCAGCTAGAGACGCGGCGCGTGCAGCAGCTGAATTTCTGGCTAGCGTTGAAGACTTAAACTTCAGTCAGATTGACATTGGAAAGCGGAGATTGAGTTAGTATGAGCTATCAATAATCTTTGCGATATTCAGGCAAGTTGAAACTACAGGTTTGAAGCCCAGTTTTGTTGCCTCAGTTAAAATTTGAACTTTGGATTTACCTTTTTTACATTTTAAAATGATTACAGAGTCATTTGACGTCGTTATCTGTGACCTATTATCGCTTTATAGTATAAACTGTTTGACAACGGACGACCCTCCTTATAACAAACTGAACGATCATCACCAAGCTATTATTCCAGAGCTGAATCTAGCGCTGCATGACGAGGACTGCGTGAAGGTCGCCGAAGGTCTCGCTCTGCAGCTGGCAAATAATGTTCAAATTGATAGCGCTAAGAGCTCAATGTGCATGGTCGATGCGATATGTCCTGATGAGGTCTCGTGCACGGCAAAAATGCTCTCCAGTAAAAGTAAGATTGTTAGAATCTAGATTTTATTACTGATGAGTTTAGTACCTACTCTTGTAGGCACACCATATTCCAATCGTTTTTACATCGACTCAAACTTACCTACACAAACATGGATCCTTATGATGCACCAGGTAATTACTGTAAGGGCTGTGCCCTTACGTAGGAATGACTAGAAAATAATTTGCTTTTCAAGCTTTATTTTTTTGTATGTTTGTACTGTCTATAATAATTTTCAGGTTCAGTAATGGCCTACGCAGTGGTGGGTGACATCGGGGCGGTGCCCCATGATGGAGAACTTTTGTACTGTTGAATTTTATAAATGCTTTATTTCAAATAAACATTTTAAATCATTGTGGTATTTTTTTCTGTCGATTAAAGAAGTTGCGGACACCGGAGGACTTGATAGTGCTTGCTTGAAACTATAATGCCAGTACCTAACATAAATAGTGCATTAAAATTGTATGTGCAACAAAGTTGAGAGTAATTAAATCTATTGACGTTTAATACTACATTAATTATTCGTGCTATTCATTAATTGCAAAATTAGTCGGTAGACTGCTACTCAAACTTCCTTGGTAGTGTCATAACATGCCATCCCCAATCGCGGTAACCAATAACTATCACCGCCACCAAACATCAGGTAATTTACACCATTAATTGTAACACGAATTTCTTTGGTTTAAGGTCTACACTACTATGGGAAAGAGTAAAGTTTGTAAGTAAGATTGATCGTAGAAGGTAGCGTCCGAAACTACTCATCCAAAACATAATAAAAATAACTGAAAACATATTAAATAAGTTTCCAATTCGTCGTAATGTTTTATGTTCCGCGATTCAACGTGTAATATACACGGAATTATTATGCTTTACATCACAGCGGCAAAATTAGAAACATAACAAAGAAAGCTTTTAATTGGATTTTTAATAATTTGTTTCCAATAATATTATGACCTGTCTGATTTTTGGCAATACTAAAAGGTTTACGGCAACTCGACTTTCTGTCAAGTGTATATATGTCAATGTCATTAACCTCACCTTAAAAATATCATAATTTTACGTAAGAACTTTGGAATCATAACATTAACAAACTAAAATAAGTATGTAAGATTGTACTCTATTAGAAAAACACATCAAAATGATGAATTCCTTTCATAACTCAGTAAAATGTAAGTACCAATATTTTGAGGTTAACTTTTGTTACTGAAATTACAAACCTAAAATTACACATTATTATTACAGATTTGCGTTTAATAAACATCAAAACTGCTCTAAAACCCATACAAGAATGCAAACCAATGCTTATAAACCAGTTATCAAAGGAAAACACTGAAGTATTAAACAATGCTAAATCATTGTATTTTAGTCCAAGAAATATAGGAGTTGAGATCGGCCAGAAGTATGAGGAAGTTAGAATCAAGCAGGATCCAATGGTATACATCCCTATTATAAATCCTCGGTCGATTCTACCGCTAATAGACAATGAATGGCGTAAAGATGAGGTTGGACTACCAACACATAAAATTGAGGAGATTCAAGCTGCAAGGCTTATTGTAATCAGAAAGAAGAAAATGAAGAAGCATCAGAGAAGGAAGCTGTGGAAGAGGATGAGGCATCGTTGGGCTAGGGTAATTGCAATACCATTTATTTTTAAATAGCACATTTGTTACAGATTTGTTGGCAACTGGGATGTTGAATTACACTGTTACACTTTTGTATGATTTTAGACATAGTAGGTTACTTTGTAGTCATCTGCCTGGCAAGTACCACCTTCAAGTGGAGTATCTGTCAGGAAACAGTTTACTTTTACACCCAGATATTGTTAAATCATTAGCCTGCTGGTCAACTACTGATATAAAAAAATATATTGGTCTTCAAATGTCCAAGTGTTTGGTAAAAAAACTAAAAAGTATGTTGGTGCTGTGCTCTAAAAACATACTATAAGATCATGTAAATATAAAAATCACTCTTAGCTAACTATTCCAGAATCAAATTTGTCCAACAACATCCTCATAATGCCATTTGGTCTCAACCTCTTTTTCTCCAAAAGAGACTTCTTCTATCTTCTTCCTATAGTGTACATAAAAAAGGAGTAAACAATCTTATTATTTGGATAAAATGAGATTTATTTCATAATGAATCTGCAGAAAATAATCTGTCTAATCACAAATTTATTCCTGTATGTGCCACATTTAACTAACTTTATTTTCATATGCTTTTCAGGTAAAACAACGCAGGCGTCAAACAAAAGAGAAGGTCTTCCAAAATGAACTTCTGGCCATGGTCAAGCATGCAAACGAGTTCTCAGCCGAGCAGTATGTAGCTGATAAGCTGCAGAAAGCGAACCACACACCGCTGCCTACCCGCTGGCGTCACAAACGCCTCCCCGAGTTCATCATCAGACAACTACTTGGGATTGATAAGAAAGTTAACTACAAACACAATGATACATACAAAGCTTAATTATTATGCATTTTAGTAAATGTAAAGTTTAGAGAATAAAATTATAAAAATACAAAATTAAATAGTTTTGTCCATTCACTTGCTGAATTATTGGTAGTAGGTATATCTCTGCATACTTTTGAGGCATTGGGTAGCATAGTTTTGGAGATTGTCTAACCAAGGTTGTGGGTTTAAGTCTACTAGAAGAATTAATGTATTTGAGGTGTCAATGAAGAAAAAATTCCTTCAGAAACCTCTGGTAGGTAGTTTGTACTTCATGTTCAGAATAAATAATAATAAATAAATAAATATCCTGGGACATTCTTTACACACGGTCATCTGATCCCAAACTAAGTAGAGCTCGTACTATGAAAACCAGATAACTGATATACTACATATACTACTATGTTTTTTTCTAAACATGTACTTATATGGATATTTACAAACAGACATGTTCATGCATACAAATGTTTGTCCTGGGTGGGAATCGAACCCGCGACCTTCGGCTTGGCTGTCAGAGTCGCTAACCACCAGGCCTGTCAATCTGTCGCCGAGCGTGCCTGCTAAACATAGGTAACAAATAACATTCTATATCGTATTTAGGATAAATGATCAAACACTAATCAGTGCATTGAGCATCTAAAAATACATGATGCATCAAATATGATCTGTATTTATTTAAAAATCAATTGCCGTGCAAGTTTTGTAAAAACACGAAAATGGCTTACGACTGATTTGAATATATTTTTTGTTTTGTTTGCTTTAGAAAAACGCGAAGGAGCAGCCGAAAAATCTAAATTGCTACATTTGTATAGGAATCGCCACTTCTGATTACTCCTAATAGATGGCGTTCCTGGCGGAGCTATCGTTAGAAAGGTGCACTATAGATTCCAGTATTTTTTTCCGTACATTTAAAAGCGTATTTTAGGTGGTACTAATTTCACAGGGTCATCTATTTAATATTTTTAAAGTAGGTACAGAGGCCTAAGCACGACATTTATCGCAAGCGTAACGTCATCTAATCTTGAGCGCCAAAAAGCAGGATTGTATAGAAAATTTAACACCGCGCATACCGTAACGTTGCGATGTAGGTACTAGGAACTATTATTGGCAGACCACCTAGTGGTAACTGGTCACCACCGCCTGTGGACATTGCAACACCAGGGGCATTTCAATGCGTTGTCGACTCTGAGGCGTGAAGTTGTTCTGTGCCTGTAATTTCACCGGCCTTAACTTTCTACCCGAAACAGTAACACAAGTACACTGATTCACGGCGGAAGTGGGTTGGTGGTAGGACTTATCCGGTCCAACTCTACCTTTTTTCATTTTTTTTTCTTTCTTTTTACATTTTCTACGGACTCTTAGTTCGTATTTTTTGCAGATTCTACGATAAATAATTTTAATATTAATTGTATTGTGTTTTTAAAAATTAACATCTTTCCGCGCGTGCTCAGCAGGCCTACCATCAACTTTTACTTATCCATTCAATTCCGATGCAATTCAGTTTAGGTGCCTAAACTGAATCGCTAAGATTCGTACCATGAAGTGCCTTTTGCTGACTGGCGTTTGAATCGCTCACGGAGGAATGAACGAACGAAATTTGTCTCTGGTCCGCGGTGAGAAAGAGATAACGCTATACCGTCGTTGCATAAGTCTGTCTCTTTTACTCGAACCATATGTGTTGCGTTTCGAAACCTAGTTGATATGATTTAGCGGTTTCTATGTGTAAATATAACAACAAATATATTTTAAAATTGCGCTATTGAGCATAAAATTAAATACCACTAAGGCTTTCTTAGTACTAAATTACTAATTAGTACTAATAAATAATAGTAATTTATATATTTTTTTACATTACAATTTAAAGGTTTGTTTAGTGTTGTCGTAAAAATAAATTGATTATGACGAGTTTAGAGCGCGCCTCCACTCATGTTGGATTTGACAGAAGGCGGTTGTTATTGTTGAGATTTTTTGAGTTTTGAAAGTAGGTATCTCTAACTATTATTGAAAGAAAATTACGTGTTATTATTAGTACATATTTATTTTATTTATAAGTGTTTTAACGTTTCACTGACTTAAAATAATTGGTAATACGAATAAGGGCGCAAGTATCCTTGTGTAGTTTGTGTAATAATGTTATATTTTCATAATGTAAACTTACAAACTTCTTTATCTCAAACGCGTACCTAACTTAAGTACCAATGTATTTTAAGTGGTTTTTTTTTACAGTGATGAATCGCGTCGAAGAGTAACGTTCGGTCAACTTGAGCAGCTTTGGGAATTTCTGAACCGAAATAAAGACATAGCAACGGGCTTTAATAAAAAATCCTCAGTTCATCACACAGTTCTTATACCAATTGTTTAGACAACCGATATCTCTTTATGAATTCTGCATCTTCCAAATAAAAGGGGTCCGATTGTTACCGTGTTAGACGTCTTTTTTGTCGCCGTGTTGTGTTTATTTCATTATCATTTTCCATTAATTCAAAAAGGACTAATTCGTCAGACATCTACAATAAAAAATGCTCTACAAATCACTTGTTTACATTAACACATAAGAAACACAAAATATTCAACTGAAATACCTTGAATTACGTATATTTTCACTATTTTTTAAAAGTTATTAACAAAACGATTCACTTCACGCCAAGAAAGAAGCAACTTTTATTGGATCGCTTAATTTGACACTTAAACTATCCAATTTAGGTTGATATGTCACCTCATGGTACGAAAAATGAACGAATGAAAACAGTTTGTCATCCAATTGCAGACTTGATTTGGCGTCAACCTAAACTGAATCGCGTTAATGACGTCGTGGTATGAAATAGCGGGGCAGTTTATTTTAGGTCGTCAAATGAATCGCAATAAGAGTTCATAGTAGGCCTGCAGCTCGTTGTTTTGAACTGAGACATAATGCTTAATATATAGTGATACATTGAATTTTTCTATTGCCTATGGATACATGGATTAAAATATAATAAATAACTTAAGATTTACTTAAATTTTGTTACACTCATTCATCAAAATTTACAATTCTAAATATTAAAGTTTAAGCTATGTCGGCCTCGGATGGTTTCGCTCCCAAAAGACTCTCCACGACAAATGCATCTCGATGTTTTATGGCCATTTTTAAGTTATATTCTAAAATGGCTTTTGTCGACGCGGCCATGGCTACCATCCATCTAACTCTACCTTAGAACTCTACTCCTTCTATGAAATAGGTATAATTAATACTACTTAATACTACACACTATATTCTTACTGAATTGTTTGCGTGCACTGGGACTTCTCGTAGCTATTTAGGATGCTTATTCTTTGTCGATATTTCAAATGTAGGTTGTACCAACGCTACGCATTCAAAACTTTATAGGTCCACGCAAATAAACATCGCCCTCGTTTCCACGACACACTAACCCTTCTTTACAACATCTTGGGAAGTTATAAAATCTCGATAAGCCACCCCCGGCCCGTAATCAATTCGCGGGACCCGAAGACCGAGCGATGTAAATAACTAGCATCTTAATACACCAAGAAAAGAGTTTATTTACTAGCTTTGGGATATAAACGGCCGTGAGTGTAAATAATCCCATAAGAAAGGGTTAAACATGAAAGGAAGCTGCAAAATAGTTTTATTATTAGATCTTCGGGGAGATTGCGGCTTTTTAGGGTTGGTTTGGGTGAGACCTTATAAACTGGCAGTTAGAGATAATAGATTTTTATACAAGAGGTAGGAACTTAAATGTGTAACTAATGCTCCGATGTAAAATCAGTGTATTGCACTAGCCTTTGTGGAATTATCCGTGTATGTAAAATCCTTGTGCCAAAGAATCCATGTCTTATAATTGACATAGCTCCCGAAACATCTAATGTATCGCGGAATTACAACATAGCCTATGCCATTCGGGAATAGCGTAATAAATAATAATAATAAATATCTTGGGACATTCCTTATACACGGCCATCTTGATCCCAAACTAAGCAGAGCTTGTACTATTCTAATATTAATATATAATATATACTAATCATTAAGAGATTTATTTAGGGAAATAAATATAATGACATTACCTTCACTATATATTTATGAAAATATAATGTTTATACGTAGAAACATAGGAATGTTTGAGTCAAAATTGGATATTCATAGTATAAATACAAGACAAAGGGAGAAGTTAGTTGTTCCATACTTTAGACTAACTAAAGTTAACAAGTCATTTCTTGGTAATTGTGTTCGATTTTATAATAAGAGACCAAAATGTCTGATCATAAATTTAAAAATTATATTAGGAAAGTTTTGAAAGTAAAAGCGTATTACAAGGTAGTAACATTATATTGAAGATAAAATGTATGGAAATAGCTACTCTCTGCACAGTGCACCTCTAATATTCTTGTAAGTACCTAATTATTGTTATTTTCTATTTTGTAGTCTTGTTATTTCTTTTTTTGTTTTGTTTTTTAATGTTACCTATAATAAGTATTTTATAATTGTTAAATATAATATTATGTAAAATGGCCAAAAAGTCAGAATAGATAAAATTTATATAAAAAATTATTTAATAAAAAATAAAAAGAATGTAACCTTCCTTGGTGAGTTTCTTGCCGGTTCTTCTCAGTTGAAGGCTGACTTCCGAACCGGTTGTAGCTTCAGTAACTTTAAATTTGACCTTCATAAGTGCCCTCCGAGGGCCTAAACTGAATAAATGGTTTTGAATTTTTTTGAAAACCAGATGACTGATATACTACATGTACTACTTTTTAAATACATACTCATATAGATATTTACATCCTGACACAGAACAAACAAACATGTTCATGCACAGAAATGTTTATACTGCGTGGGAATCGAACCCACAATCTGCGGCGTGGCAGCCAGGGTCTCTAACCACCGAGTGTAGCTTTATATCAGTAAATAACAGATTTTAAAATAGAGCTTTAGTCCCGGAAATTACCGTGTACACGGAAATTACGGTAGAGTTATTCATTTTTTAAGCTTGCGTGCAAATCGCGGCTAGATTGCGTGCTTTATTTACAAATTAAGGCTTTACAAATGAAAATATTTGGAATAAATTTAAAGATTATGTACTTTTGTATCGTACCCTTGATTTAAAGACGTGGCTGCAGTGGGTTCGATAGGTAGGTCTATTCGGAATAACATACAGCTAATCTAATATAATCAACAACATTAGACATTTACTTCAAAGAAAAGATTAATAATAATAATTTATTGACTCATAGCTAAGTTAATACATGGTAGTGTTCGACAAAGATATCTTAGACTAGGTTATAATTATAGTAGTTTAGCATCTGTTGCTAGTTTTTGTGAGCTAGGCAAGAAGCCTGTATTACAGCATACAGCGCCAAAATCCCCAAGGACATGTCTTAGTTTTAAACTTGTCTTATCCGTTATTTATATTATATTTAAGGTAAAGTATAATAATTCAGTCCATTTATTTATTTATTTATTAAATATGACATCAACAGTACACATATTAAACATTTTATTATAAAGTAATGTAACAATATTCTGATATGTGAATAATAAATATCCTGGGACATTCTTTACACACGGCCATCTGGTCCCAAACTAAGCAGAGCTTGTACTATGGAAACCAGATAACTGATATACTACATATACTACATTTTTTTTTCTAAATACATTTGATGTAGATATTTACGCCCAGACACAGAACAAACAGAGATGTTCATGCACACAAATATTTGTCCTGGTTGGGAATCGAACCCGCGACCTTCGGCTTCAGTCAGAGTCGCTAACCACCAAGCCAAATGGCAATTGGTCTGTACTTCAATTCTAGAGTGTACAGCATTTACTATTTCACTATCCGCATATTATTATAATTAAAACAAATTGAAAATATCACCGTCACATAGATGGATAAAATACTATATGTGGTTACGAAAACAATACGACAAAAAGTCCTACAAAATTTTAAATGCGAAAGTTTGCGAGTAAGGATGTTTGTTACTTTTCACACAAAAACTTCCTGACGGACTTGGATGAAAATTGGTACATATATAGAGCTTACCTGGGAAATACATATAGGCTATACTTTATACCGGGAATATTTAACATCGGGAACACCCTCGGAAATGTGGGTGAAACCACAATTGACAGCTGGATGTTACGCATAAAATTAAAATTGTAAGAATACATTCAGTATACAAAAACTATTAGGTACATTCATAAATGCAAATGTGTAATTAAAAAGTTAATAAGACTCAGGGGTCCCGTATAAGAATTAATAGATACTTGAAATTAGGATTTAAGCATCTATCTATCTTTTCTATTTATTTATTTATTGGATCACCAACAAGACACACATCAATACAAAAACAAAAGAATATAAATCGTAAATGGTGTCCCAATCACAGGTGACGACTACAAGCGCTAAAAAAGACACAACAGAACAAAAAAATTGAGAACTAAATTAAATAAAAAAAGATAAAAATTAAGACTTTAACTTAAATAATTTACACAAAAAACTCATAAAATAATAATAAAAAATAAAACCAACACTATAACGCACTATTACTAACACTCAGCAACTTATTTCTAAAAAGAGTTAGTTTTTAGAAAGCAAGCAATAATATCTGCTACAGTTTAAAGTCTAGTACTTAGAAATAAGTTAGGGAGAGCTAATCATCGAAGTCAGAGAGTTAATGGCACAGAAACGGTGGATATTGACAAGCTAGGTACAAGCTTAGATTAAATGTTAGTCGGTTTGTTTGCGTTATGTACAAATCAACGTGAAATTGCAATCAACGTCTGTTTACCATTGACTAGATTTCGTCCCGCGGTGTTACCTGCGAGAGCACGAGCGTTTTCCCAAATAGCTTGCAGTTATGTTAGTATAGCTGTTGTTCTGTGTCTGGGTGAAAATATCCATATAAGTATGTATTTAGGTCGAATAAATATTATGTATTAGGTACTTATATCAGTTATCTGGTTTCCATATTACAAACCTCTGTTTATTTTGGGATCCAGTATGTAAAAAATGTCCCAGGATATACTAACTGTGCCAGTTTCATCGGCATTTCTGAGGATTGTAGTTTCTGTTCTCACACTTATTTTGCTATTTAGGACGCAAATAAATCCAGTAAGTCAAAGATCATTGAAATTTGTGCAGCCGTTCTGGTTATAAATGGTGTAACTAACACGACTTCGTTTTTTTATATAGACTAGCTGTCCCCCGCGGCTTCACCTGCATTTATCGATATCATATGTAACGATCTACGAAAAATTCAGCGTCGAATGATAGCAGTCCCATCCCAATATGTTCAGTACTTTTGAGGTAATGGTGCGTCCAAATAATCCTATTTTCCTTATATATATATATATATATATATAGACTAGCTGTCCCTCGCGGCTTCACCCACGTTTATCGATATTTATATATATATATATAAATATATAGAAAGAAAGAAAACATTTATTTTGGACTCACACAGCATCAATAATATATAGCCTATAAACATAGGAAAAAATCCGCGTTGAATGGTAGCAGACCTATCCCGATACGTTCAGTAGTTTTGAGGTAATGGTGCGTCAAAGGAACCCTATTTTGCGTATATTATCTTTAAATATATAATACTTCTATACGTGTGTTCACAGTGAACTCCTAAACGACCGATTTGAATGAATTTTTTGTATGCGTTTGGGTGGCGCTGCGATCGAATACCTGCATTTTTTGTATGGACTTATTTCGCCAGAACGACGTCTGTCGGGACAACTAGTATAACATACAGATAGATTATTTGATAATTTACGACTACGATACATTTTGATACAAAGATTCAACCAGTCTGATTTCAATAGGAATAAGAGTTTGGGTAACGAACTGCACAAAGACATAAATAAATAAACAAAGTGAACGCCGACCGCGGCGAGTTCGCCGAGTGCGCGATTTATGGGAAAAACTTCACTTCGCTACGCTACGACTCGCATCCCGATATTCACCGATGATATACAACTAAAGTTATATGTGGGATATCATATTTACAACTTTACCTTTAAAAATGAATGAATACGTTGTACAAGTACTTGTTGGTCAAGTGATGTATTCTACAGTGGCATTTAATGATCAGCATATGAGTCCTCATATTTAACGAAGGAAGTACTTCCTATAATAATATTATAAGCTGTATTTTATCTTGTTTGATAGGCCAGTTGGCTTGGTGGTTAGCAACTCTGACTTTCAAATCTAAGGTCGCGGGTTCGATTCCCACCCAGAACAAATGTTTTGTGTGCATGAACATGTCTGTTTGTTCTGTGTGTAAATATCCATATAAGTATGTATTTAGAAAAAAAATAGTATATGTAGTATATCAGTTATCTGGTTGCCATACTAGCCCTGCTTATTTTGGGATCAGATGGCCGTGTGTAAAGAATGTCCTGAAATATTTATTATTTGTTGTTTTTGTTATATTTGGGACAGAAATAAATTCAACCAATCAAAGATCATTGAAATCTGACTATTCATAAGTGCATGTGAAGGCCTATTTGAATCAATAATTCATTTTCATTGAGATAATAAAACCAGCTGAGGTACCTGTTTGTTATTCTCGTTAAAGATTGAGCACAATTTTTTGGCTTTATCAACGTCGAAACAACCTTTCATGTCTCTGAAATAATAAAAAATCTTCTAATATTATAAATGCGAAAGTTTGTATGTGTGGATGTTTGTTACTCTATCACTCAAAAACTACCAAACGGATTTGGATTAAACTTGGCACCAATATAGAAAATGCCCTGGAATAACACATTGGATACTTTTTGTGCCGGGAAAATGTTACATTCCTCGGGAACACGGGTGTTTCCGCGAGGGACAGCTAGTTATCTATATGCTTTTGTGATACGGTTCATCGGTTGATCCAATTGTCAATTGTATGCTAATCCTGAACCGATATTATAACGCCATAGAGTTAATATTTCAAAAACACTTTTAGCTTTCAAAACAGGAGGTCAATTGTAGAATTTCAGAAACGTAGTTGCAGTAAATTTTGTACTGATTTAAAAAAATATATGTCTTGCCAGTTGGCTTCTAGAGACGTTAACTTCGTGGGTTCAATTTCCACCCAGGACAAACATTTGTGTGCATGAATTTGTTGTTCTATGTCTGGGTATAAATATCTGTATTATATACATGTTGCATTTATCTGGTTACAATAGTACAAGCTCTGTTTAGTTTGGGATCAGATGGCCGTGTGTAAAAGAAGGTCCCAGAATTAAATCTCGACAACTCTACCTGAAATGGAGATGTGAATTTGACGGGCTCACTGAAGATCACTGGATTATCTGTTAATGTCTGGGAAATGCAGTCCAGCATTCCTTGTTGCACCACGTATATATTTCATGAGCTGAGAGAACTTTAATAGCGCGGTGAAGTTGTGTTATATGATGCATCTAGTATCTATTCTGACGATGTACTTCATATCTTTGCGTCTCAATGCATCACCTATTACGGTTGCTACGGCAACCAGTCAGACCTGGCCTTTGGTATTTTATTCCTGCGTTATCTTCGCGAAATAAAATTCATTCTAACCGTAGTCAGTTGTAAAATCTAAGTCTTTTTAATAGGGTTGCCATGTACGACGCATTTAAAATTACCTTTCAAATTTGGCTCAACCTTGTAAATATTACCGATTTACGGCGAAAATTAATATGCAATCCCGATCGTAAGTCCATGGATTGATGAACCTTTTGACAGTAATTTTAATAGACGTAATGTCAAAATTCTACTTCAATCTTGCCATTTTAGATCGGGATCGTATATTAATTTTGACCGTTAGCTATTTATTCCTGTTAATATTTTTTTTATAAAGAATCATTTAAAGTTACGTTTCAGTTGTGTAAATCTTAGAAGTAACTCAAACGGCCAAATCTATCTCTATTGAGAAATGATCTAAGGATTGTTGGAATTTAGATAATTTTTGGTAGAATGCCAGTGAAAATCTGATTTTATATTAAGTCTGGTAACCCTAGCAACCCTACACTTTTATCATGGACATAGAGCACTACAGCTCTTTTTAAGTATACATATAGTGCTCTAGCCTTTGTCCTTTGACTACCATCCAAGCAAACTAACTCACCGCTCAGAAAGACGGCTCCAAGACAGATTTACATTTTCACACATGGATCAACTTGAAAGGGATTTAGTTTAGTTGTAGTAAAGTTATCTAATATAAATTTCACAGTGTTTTGTAGACGTTAGGTTTCTATTTGGAGATATTATTTCTATTTGGAGATATTATTTCTATTTGGAGATATTATTTCTATTTGGAGATATTATTCTCACTTAAAATGCGTGCTTTGGAGGCCTTTATTAAAATAGTAGAAGAGCTCATAGTGCTGAATTACCACCTTACCCATATCTGCCATTAAGCATTAGTGCACATTGACAGGCCAGTTGGCTTGGTGTTAGCAACCCTGATTGCCGAGCAGGTCACGGGTTCGATTTCCATCTAGGACCAACATTTTTGCGCATGTCTGTTTGTTTTGTGTCTAGGTAAAAATATATATACAAGTATGTATTTAGAAAAAAAAGTAGTATAATTAATATATCAGTTAATTGGTTTCTGTATCTGCTTAGTTTGGAATCAGGTGGCCGTGTGTGAAGAATGTCCCAATATATTTATTAGGTACTGTGTTTTGGTTGGATAGGGAGGGGGTCGGTAAATGACAACAACATGAGATTTAACAACTTCATATAACAGGGCTGAAAATGATTTCTTATTAATAGCTTCAGTAACTTTAAATTTGACCTTCTTAAGTGACTTCCGAGGGCCTAAACTGAATAAATGGTTTAGAATTTTGAATGACAATTGGTGACGGAGACCACTTACCATCAGGTGGATGCCCTGCCTGTCGGCCAGCAAGTGATCTTTACAAACCTGATTATGATGATGATTGTTGAATGAAAGATTTTTCTTCGATAGCAGTATGTAATGCGTTAAATTTACAATTTGTGAACAATATGGCTAATGATATGTGAATGCGTATGTAGTCTCCCGTATAGCGATGTAATTGAAGTGGGTATGTGATCGGTGACTGCCCCCTGCGACCGCGACCCATTCCCCTTCGTCGTCCAAGCAGCGGTGGTCGGGTCGTAGCTCAGGTAAGCGCCTACGTCATAGGTAGGCAGGTATAGTAGTCGCGTTAACAAACCTTAGATGTTTTTACTGAAATATATATTACTACGGTTTCACCTGCGTTCCCGGGGGATGTAAACTTTTCCGGGGATAAAAATATGTAATTTTAGGGCATGCTCTATGTTTGTGCTGTCGTGAATATAATAAAATCACAATTTATATGGTATTGCAATTTATAATAATTTATTTGATATTGGTGCGGCGAATTTAATATGGTTGCATTTTCGCACGTCCGTCTTGTGTGAATGTTGTCGGAGAAGAGAAGGAGGGCCGGCGACAGTGGCGCGGGGCAATGGGCAGGCGCAGGCGCAGCTAGTGATGCTAAGTTTAATTCAAATCCGTTTGGTAGTTGTTACGTGAAAGAGTAACAATCCATTCATCCCTTATCACAAACTTGCGCATTTATAATATTAGTAGGATCATCACTGTTTGATCGTAGCAATTTAAAATGTCTTTACTCTCTAAGTGTTCCGTAGGATGTCTAAAGTCATAAATAATAGCTTGTCTACATCTACACTAATATTATAAAGAGGTAATGTCTGTAAGTTCGGATACAGCCCCCTTATTGAGCTAATACAAACTTCGTCAGCGAGCCGCTTCACGGAGGCCTCGGAGAGCTTATCTCTCATGTGATTAGTAGTATTAGCGTAGTTAGAGAAAGAGACAGAGCACGGAGACCGCGACGAAACATCCTCGGGATAGTGTAATTTTCCTTACAGAATCGAGCCCCTGGAGTTCTTCTCCTGAAACTACTTACCAATAAAAAAATATTTGACTGGTAGAAAGCGACACTATTCCCGAGTCACATAGCCCATGTTATAATCCCAAATTCCGTTAGATACTTCAGGAACACGGGTGAAACAGTGAAACAGCAGCTAGTATATATAACAAAGGTTAACTATCCTGGGTATTTGTTCCGTTTTCCAAGTAATCGGGACAAATATTCGCAATAAAACGAGCGCCGAGACGTTTGACTTGCACTTGAACGCTTATTAATCTTCAGCTTCAACTGACTCCACTTGTTTAGTGAGATTTCGTTGAATTTAACACTTATAATTTTTTTTGACGTTCGTTTTTCACGGCCATCTGGTTCCAAACTAAGCAGAGCTTGTACTATGGAAACCAGATAACTGATATATTATTTATACTACTACTTCTAAATGCATACAATGTACAATGTTCAGGCACACAAATGTTCAATGAACCTGCGACCTTCGGCTTGGCAGTCTGAGTCGCCAACCACCAAGCCATGTAATACAGGCCAGTTGACTTGGTGGTTGGAGACCTGGGAATCGAACCCACGATATACATTTGTGTGTATGTCCGTTTGTTCTGTGTCTTGGTACAAATATCTATTATAAAAAAAACTAGGTTATGTAGTAAATCAATTGTTTGATGTCTATTGTACAAGCTCTGTTTAGTTTGGAATCAGATGGCCGTGTGTAAAGAATATCCCGGGATATTTATATTAATGTACAAATGTTAATTTAGGATCGTCTAGTCTTCTTCTGTAGTAAAGTAATAAAATAAATACTGAACCCTTTTACCTACCTATGATGAAATTCAAGAATAGTGAATGTAAGACTACCTGTAATATTTTTTTATTTTTATTTTTATTGACTGGCTTCTGTCATTATTTTATTCGTGTCTCTGATAAATTTTCAAGTTTTCCAGCATAAACTATAGCCTATATTACTCGGAAGTCGTAAAGCGTAGCTATCAATCAGTGAAACAATTTTCAGGACTATAAGAGTTCTTTGTTCTAGTTTTATCTCATTTACCCCTTATATACAAAATAACAAATAATATTAATGTAGATGACCTTTTACAGACTTTTTGAGAACGCACCGACCCAAAGCAATAAAAATAGATTTGTATATAATTAGCTCCGCCCTGCGGCTTTGCCCGTTTCCAGTCCTGGTTATAAACCTTCCTCTTGCATTACTCTATCTATTACTGAAATCTTCATTAAAATCCGTTGCATAGTTTACGATTCTATAAAGGTCATACAGACAAATATTCATTTTTATATATACTAGCTGTCCCGGCAAACGTAGTTTTGCCATATTTACATTAATAAAAACTATACATGAAAATGTATCGTACTACAACTGACCCGACAGTCGTTGTCCTGTTTTAAATATGAATATTGAATTCGAACTGGTATGATTAATAAAAAAAATCACGTAAAAACATAGTTAGTATTTATGAATCTAATGCTTAAGATACACAAAAATTTTACTTTTAATAAGAGGCGTGATTGCTCTGAACTAACTGTGATGAACACACCCTTATGTGTTAAAATTTTCATAAATATTCCGATTGAATCAACTGTGAAATGAGCACTAATAATAATAATAATTCTTTAATTCATATTTTGTAGTGGAAGTAATGATAAATTAATTATTTTATTAATATAATTCCGCGCATGCCTCTGTTTTAAACGATATTGTCAAACGACTGACATTTATGTCAAACACCATAAGGTTACATTATAATAGTTTATATTGTCACATTGTTACATTAGAAAAGATAAAATGGTACTTATGTTTTCTAATATTCCAACAACACAACAAAAAAAGAATTACCGAAATCGGTTCAGCCGTCCATGCGTGATGCCGTGACCAAGGCAAATAGGGGTTCATTATTATATATATAGACTAGTCGTCCGGATAGACGTTGTCCTGTTGAAATAAGTCCGTACAAACATGCAGGAATTCGATCGCAGCGCCACCTACCGGGTCCAATTGTGAATCTAAACCATTCTCGAATCTCCACGAACACACACAAAAAATTTCATCAAAATCGGTCCAGTCGTTTAGGAGGAGTTCAGTCACATACACACGCACACAAGAAATATATATATTAAGATAGACGTTTACAGAGTAGTTTACTTGACAACAAAAAATATTTGTTTTATTGTCGCCCTTTCGTACCGAGTAGGATGGAATAAGTCCAGAGATGGCGTTACAAGTCTCTATTTGAAATGAAATAAAATATGTTTGAAAATACGATGAAATACTCCGAGAGAAGGTAGTGCCTCTCGGCATTTTCTGGCTGGATTTATAATAATACTAGCTGTCCCCCTCGGTTATCGATATCATATATTTATTAAAAGCCATTTACGAAAAATTCCGCCATTTTGAGGTGATGGTGCGTCAAAACCATATATCTACCTAAGACAAATAAACCAAATAAGCTTAATTTGAAATAGAAAATTTATTATAAGATGTCGCGGTCAAACAATGGGGTTGGTTTTGTTTTGAGAGGAAGTGTGTTATAGAAACAATTTGCCCAATTAATTAACTAAGCACAGGTTGTGATTAAGCTACAAGTTCAACATCTACCAATTATTTGGGGTCTGCATAATATAATGCTTTCTCACCGTACATTACGTATTACAAGGGATTTGGCAGATGTACGGTCACCTGCCAGATGCCGACCCTCTTTGGAAATACTTTTGTTGACCACTCGGTCAAGTGTAAGTGCACGTGGTCATCGGTATACTCTTTAGTCGCCTCTCACGACAGAAATGAGCTGGGCTATCATACAGCACAAGATTTTAAACAACATAGCCACATTATATTAGTAAATAAAATAAATATCAGCAGACATATTTCACACAACCATCTGATCCCAAACTAAGCAGGGAGTGTATTATGGAAAGCAGATAACCGATATAATACTTTTCTTAACACATTCACTAAACCAGATATGTTTACGCACACAGTAGTAGAGTAGTTCTCGAGTAGTAGAGCTCTTAGTGCAGAGTTCGTCCGGGGAAGTACTACCACCTTACCCATTTCTGCCGTGAAGCAGTAGTGCACTTGTGTTATTGTGTTTCGGTTAGAAAGGTAAGGGGGCCGGTGAAATTACAGGCACATGAGACTTAACAACTTCACGTCTCAGGGTCGACAACGCATTGGCGATGCCCCTAGTGTTGCAAATGTCCATAGGCGGCGGTGACCACTTACCATCAGGTGGACCGTCCGCTTGTTTGTCGGCCCATGTGGTATAAAAAAAAAAACACAGATATATGTCCTGGGTGGAAATTAAATCCTCGACCTGTGGCGAGGCAGTCAGGTCTCTCATCATCAAGCCAAAAGCCACATCTAGAACAGCAGTGATACAATCGCAACATGATATATCCTGGAGTGCAAAGACATATTTCAGCGCGTCGATGCTTCTGTTCCACAGCTCTAGGGTCAAAACGTCCAGATGAGAGTTATTGTCTCCTAGGAATAAGACAACACTATATTTCTGTCTCGCACTTCGGCCCAAAGACACAATAGTATACTATTATATATACATACCTACGTACTAAAAATGTACCTTACTTAATGTAGCATGGTCAAATTAAGGTTTTTTATTTTATTGTTTTTTATATATACATATTAGCTTTTTGATGTAAAAGGTATTCTATGTGTTATTACATACTAAAACCCATCTTCATTCCAAGTTTTATCAAGATTCGTACAGCCGTTTTGGCGTGATTGAGTGACAAACATGCAGATTTTCGCATTTACAATAGAGAATAAATATAAGTTATGTTGAAAAATATTTTTTACAGTCCATCTATCCCGGGCTGTATCTCATAAACTGCAGTAGGTAAGCAGCTGTTTTCACAGAGTATGTGCTACTATGACTGCTATAAGAACAAATAAAAACAAAAATTAAATAAAGTTAAGAAGTAAAGGGGGACATCCATACACAAAACGTTCTTCGGCGTTTTGACGTTATTTTACGTTACGGAACCCTTGGTCCGACGTGACCGCTTTTATTAATATGACAAAGGCATTTAATTAGATAAATCATTGTTAAGTACTAAATATTCTGGCTTTATAGAAACTATACCATATAAATCCGTTTGGTATAGCTAAACAAAAACATTTGGACACACTCACAGAAATACTCCAAAAAATAGCTACACCTATTTGGCAGTATTTTACTATAAACCAACACAATTCTGCATGACCCACAAAATTTCCTGGCTCGAGCTAAATAAAATACCATCCCAAATAAACAACCGGCCGCTTTACGTATAATCCGACCATTCGTAAGTGCCCACTGCGTCTTCCCAAGATCTCCTGGGAGACACACATCTATACATGTCCGGGTGAATCCCCTAACTGATGTCCGACGCAGTCCTCTGGGCTTTTCTATGGGCGCTTGTGAAAGAACCGAGCGAGACGAGTTTGAGCACCGATATTTTAACGGTATTAAAACGATATTAAGTTAAGCCTGGGAGAGACCTAGGGGTCTATTAGTAGACCAATAGACTAATGATGTTCATGACCATTTAATTTAATAGTATGCAATAAGAATCTCGCGACCTTGAGAGTCTGGTCGGTTCTTCTCAGTTGAAAGCTGTCTTCCATCCAGTGGTAACTTTGGAAGCTTTGGCCTTCTTATGTGCCCTAGGACCTAAAGTAAACACATTCAAATAAAAATGGTTTGGATGTATAAATTTATATTTTGAATCATTAGAGCCTTCCTATTAGGTAATACCATGAAATGTAAATAATAAAATGTTATAATATAATAAATATCCTGGGTCATTCATCACACACGATTATCTGATCCCAAACAGGGTAGACCTTATACCATAGAAACAATAAAAGTAATATAGTACATTAAGTACGTACTTTTATGGACACACACCCAGACAAACGAAACAGACAAATTTATACTCTGATTTGTGAACGAGAAATACATATCTCGTTTATTCTCGTACCTTAGAATAAGCCTTCTGAAGTCTACGAACATTGCGCGGAGTTCTTAGCGGCATTTCTCTGAAAAGCAGCCCATTTTGTCTCTCGCTCTAATCGCATTTTAGGCTTAACGAGTCCGGTGAACCGTGTCGCGAAGATTGTAACCAATCCACAAATTAAATACTTGAACATCAGAAGACCCTCGCTAGCCCCGCTATCAACTATGCCTCCGATATCATTTCTCTACTAAGAAGTACCTTAACTCCACACACATTATTGGTTAGTCGCGACTGAATTCTTTTAACTGATCCCAAACTAAACTGAGCTTGTACTATGGAAACCAGATAACTAATATACTACACATACTACCTTTTTTCCAAATACATATTTACATCTTACTGGGTGGGAATCAAACCCAAGACCTGTGGCGTGGCAGTCTGGGTGGGTCTCTGTCACCAACTGGTCCATCAATGAAAGCCTGTACAATATCTATATATGCATGTTAGCCCACACTGAAGTTTAATAAGGCATTCGATTATATCATGGGACTATGATTATTATTGATATGATGCTAAAGTCCATTTTATTATATCTATCTTTAGGTTGGACCCCATCCAAGACAAACGTCTGTGTGCACGAACATGTCTGTTTGTTCTGTGTCTGGGCGTTATATGGATTTGGAAAGAGAGGGTGGATAGTAAGTCAGTTACCTGGTTTCCATAGTAGCTCTGCTAAGTTTGGGATCAGATGACCATGTCTGAATGTCTCAGGATATCTTTTTATATATATATTTTTTGCCATTACCTTCCAATAAAATTAATTTTAATACATTTTTTTATACCTCTAATTTATAAATTAATAAATTTTATACCGCAAACAAGCAGATGGCCCGTTTGATGGTCGCTTCCCATCTCCATCGGTTGATGGCAACGGTCACCGCAGCATATGGACGCTTGCAACACCGTGGGCATCACTCGCGCGTTGCCGATCCTGCAATCTGTTCACACCCTTCTTGATTTTTTCACATAGAAAATTTATAAAGTAACATCGATGTGGAAAGACTTGAATTGTTCGGTTCCTGTTTCAATGATATTCTGACCTTAGTATGTGGTTATGTACGTAAGCTAAACAACCTGAAAGCAAGCAAGGTTAACTCTACAAAAAATCCTATTGCTAAATCTTAGTGTATAGTGTCTAGCAATTAATTCTCCATTTCAAGCACCACTTCATATTGCAATGCCATCATTTACAAAGTCCACAGTCACGTAGGCATTCTTCGAACATCCGGTTGCTCCAAAAAGATTTCTTTTTCAGTCATTGGACCTTCGCCCAAAATAGACAGGGGCAACCTACTTCAAAAAGCAAACAATTCCACTCATGGAGCCATTAATCTCTTTTTCTACACGTTACATCGCATTGAACTTGTTTTCGCTTGTTCCTTGCCCCAATACAGCTGTGACAAGCTTACCACGCAGATATAAAATGTCTCGAAGCTCCAACGGTGTATTTTTAAAGTCCCCAAAATCTGTCAAAATCAGGCTTTGAATTCTCTTCCTCTACAGAACATTTTTTATTTTTTTATTCTACCTATATCTTCTTTTCTGTTTAGTTTTTGCAATGTCAACTTCTACTTTTTTGGAGTAGGGAAATCTTAGATGAATACTATTTTTTAATATCTATATCTATACTAATGTTATAAAGAGGAAAGATTTGTTTGTTTGTAATGAATAGGCTCCGAAACTACTGGACCGATTTCAAATTTTCTTTCACCTTTGGAAAGCTACATTATCCCCGAGTAACATAGGCTATATTATATTTAAAAAAAAAATAGGGATCCTTACTAAAACTCCAATAATGTAACATAAGGTGTAAAAAAATTACCTGAAAAATTCCTTACGTCGCGTGCGCTGCGAAAACCATTGATGATAGAACAAAATCATTTACTACGACTTTGCAGAACTCATCATTATCTACAAAAAGTGTCGCGACAGCATATGTCTAAATATTATAGTTATGTCACAGTAAGCAGTTTTTTATTCTAAAATATTAATTTATATATGCCGCCTCTTGAAAAGGCTCTTCATTTGTACCTTGGTATTAATCCTCATCAAAATAAATTACTTTATATTCAAGACGGCTTTAATACCTTTTTATAACTTTTAGAATTATTCAATTCGGACATTTCATTCGGAAGATATCACGAGTTTAAAAATGCAAGTATTAGAAAAAAGTCGCGTGGTTGTCGCTCATCGCGCTCAGCTAGCCAGCATGCGATGTAGGCTCCATGTAAGCGTCACTGGGGTACGGGGGGGGGGGGAGTCAATGTAATCTACACTAATATTATAAAGAGGAAAGATTTGTATTTTTGTATGTAACGAATAAACTCAAAAAGTACTGGACCGATTTTAATAATTCTTTTTTCATTAGAAAGCTATATTATCACTGAGTAGGCTACTTTTCATCCAGGGAAAATGTAAATCCCTCAGGAACGCGGGTGAAACCGCGGGGGACAGCTAGTTAATTATAATATCGAATCCTCCTTTTTGATACCATTTTTGGTAAAAAATCATCAATCAGAGAAGATTATTTTATTCATATTCATATTATTCATTGACGTCACATACCATGAGAAACAGAATCAAGACAAATCTAAGACTTTTTTGGATGAAATTAGTTAAGTAGTTAAACCTATGCGAGGTAGCAGACAACTATCTCATATACACAGATTCCTAGCTCTTTTTCTGCGCCGTAGTCGGGTAAAAAGTCTTGTGCTGACGTATCCAGTAGTCAATATAAGTCTCTGACGGTCTTAAGGCGTTCCATGCAGCCCCTCAAGGCGTCTGCTCCAAGATATATCGCTTCAAACATCTTCTTCCTTCCTGCACGGGCTTTCGAGTTAAGACGACCGTAAAATAGGTAAATACGCTTTTTATATAGTGCAGCCTCTTCGAGAGAGGTCATTGAAAATGTCTTTAAAGTGGATTGGATGAATGGGTAACCATAGGCACCCTGTTTATTTTCCTTCCGTGTGGACAGTGTTTGGGGAAGGCAGTGTGCTAAGTTATTAAGTCTTTTGAGATACCGTCAATTGTAGTACAAGAATCTTCGCCCAGTGAGGTTGTATCTCTTATACTATATACAAGCCTAAAATAAAATATAGGTATAGACAATGTAGAGATTAGAGACCCGGGCTAAAACGCCGCAGGTTGAGGTCCAGTTTTTACTTAGGATAAAGTATTAATGTCTGTTTGTTCTGTGTCTGGTTGTGTGTCCTGTAATACTGCAATACCACTACATAAGTGACTGGGAAAGCCTATATAAATAAACTAACTGTCCCCCGCAGTTTCATTCGTGTTCCCAAAAGATGTTACAATTTCCAGGATTTAAAGTATTGTCTGTGTTCCAGGTTAAAAACTATATATCTGCTAAGTTTCATCCAAATCCGTTTAGTTCTTTGCGTAAGAGTAATAAAGAATCCATCCATCACACTTTAGCATTCATAATTATTAGTAGGATATTTATTTTTACTGATATATTAGAGACTAGCTGTCACCCGCGGTTTTACCCGCGCTCCCGTGAGATGTCACATGTATTATAGATATAAACCTTCCTCTTCAAAAAAGAAATAAGCGCATCAAAATCCGTTGCGTAGTTTTAAAGATTTAAGCATACATAGGAATATAGGAACAGAGAAAGCGACGTTTTTTATAGTATTAAGTGATATAGATCCTTGGTATTATTGTATTATTTTAGTATTTTTACAAATGAAGATATTAACACCACAATTATGTACCGTGTACGTAATAAAGAGACGGCAAACAGCAGCGACGCGACACCGCAAAATAATAATAATGTAAAAAAATCTTGAGAATAAGAAAAAAAATCTCAAAATGCCCGCGGAAATCTCGTGCACGGTTCGTTTGTACAAATTTTTGTTGGAGGGAGACGTTTTTGTGCTTTACATTTGACGAGAGCGTATTAAGCAATGCGGCGAAGGGAAATATCAGCCGGCGGGTAATCTTTTGGTAATTTGTCAGGGAAGCGCGAAAACTTTTTACACAATGTTTTTTTTTCGAGAGCCGAGAATAACTCCAGTTGTGTCGCTTATTTTGGTGGATTTATTAATAAAAAATGTTACGTTTATTAACATTATTGAGATGTATTTGTATCTTTCCGTTTTGATATCTCTGTCCGTGTTTAAGTCCTTTTAGATACCTTGGGTAATTGTAGAGGCCCTTTTTCAATACGTAATATTATTACGTTGTCATATTTACATACACTAAGTGAATAGTATTTTCACCTGTTCACTATTTCACCTAAAACAGTTACTGCTATACAAGTACTGTTGTAGAAAAGAAGGAAACTATATTGGGGTTTTATTGGGGGATTTTGATTCTTTTCGTTTGGAACTCTGGAAAACCTTGAAAATCGTTCCTTTTTGGAAGGCAAGCGTGGGGATACAGATCCAACATATAGAGGCCCTTTGTTATTAGGTTACTACTATGCCTGAACTATCGAAGAGAGGGCCAGTAGGCTTGGTGGTTAGAGACCCTGACTGCCATGCCGCAGGTCGTGGGTTCAATTCCCACCTGATTGTTCTGTGTAAATATATATAAGTATGTATTTAATAGTATACAGTTATATGGTTTCAATAGTACAATTTCTGCTTAATTTGTAAACAGATGGCCGTGTGTAAAGAATGTCCCAGGATATTTATTTATTATATTTTTTATAGAACCGTTATATACAAGGACTATACTAGAAAGGATAGTATATTGGGTCTATTTTAAGGTACTTCATGTTGATTATTAATATTGTTTGGTCCGAGTCATGTGTTTGTTTTCGCCTACAAATATGAATATAGTAGCTGTGTAGTTTAATCCGCGTTCCCCAGGGATGTTACATTTTCCCGGGATAAAAAGCCTGTATGTTATTTCAGAGCATGTACTTTATATATGTGCAAAGTTTCATCGAAATCCGTACGGCGTTCTTGTGTGAAAGAGTAAGAAACATTCATGCATCTATCCTCACAAATATTCGCGATCCCGAGGGATGTCACGTTTTCCCGGGATAAAAAGTAGCCTATATGTTATTCCAGGATATACTCTATCTATGTGCCAAGTTGCATCTAAATCCGTATAGTAGTTTTTGCGTGAAAGAGTAACAAACATCCATACATACAAACATTCGCATTTATAATTTTCGGCGAGCCGCTTCACAGAGGCCTCGGAGATTATCTCTCACGTGATTAGTAGTATTAGCGTAGTTAGCGAAAGAGACAGAGCACGGAGGCCCAAATGAAACATCCTCGAGCTATTGTAATTTTCCTTACAGAATCGAGCCCCTGTACCTACTTATGTAACTCAGATTTGAATGGCGATTGTGATGCTATGGGAATCTTGTATCTCTCTTTGCGGGTACGTGTAGGAATGAGATAGCAATCATCCAACTATCAATGTCGTATCAAATCGGTTTCAACAGAATTTTGAGAGCATTTCACATTCTAAAATTGTAGAAATTTAATAGGTTCGTTTTGACTTCTAAGGGTGTTATAGAAAAATAAACCCTACATTCTGACCATTATATCAAAAAATAAACCTTATTTTTGAAGCTATAAAGCTGATTTTCCAATGACTTACTTAGCCGTCGAAAAATACCTTTTAGAACTCGATGACTTTACCAAATAATTTTCTTTAGAATACAAATAATATTAATAACACATAAAAATGATTTTTGTACTTTTTGATGAAGACTAATAAACATAAAATCATTATTAACCGCCCCGGACGAACTCTGAACTAGAAGCTCTAATTCTTACTTACGTTCTAGGCAATAAAAAAAACTTCATGATTTCTGTAAAATCTCTTTACTTCACAAACACTCTTTTCTCCCAGCCCTCTCTTGGTTTTAACTTCAAGTTGATCTCTCCAGTGACGATTGTGAAGGACTTTGGGTCCAGGGTCAGTTGGGTGGGCATGCCTTCAGCCAGCTCTACTCGGTACTTCTTCAGCACAGTTATGATGCTAGCGTACATTTGCATCTTTGCGAAACGCATGCCTGAAAAATAATAATATGGTTATATAACTAATTGACGCAGGCGTGACCTTGCGGAAATCCAGTGTAAGATCATACAAAAACAAATAAACGAACAGGAAATTTTCCTCTTGAGTTTCCCTATTTGGGACTTGACAGAGAAGGAGAGATCCAGCGGAATTGGAAGGATAGATATTTGTTTTTGTATAATCTTATCTAGTTTTACTTGATATTTTAGGTTCACCTTTGTTTATAATAATGGATAATAAAGGTTCCAAAGGTTTTGATATACCATGTGGATACGACATAGCCTATATTATATAATGTGGCTTTCTAATAGTGAAATAATAATTAAAATCGGTCTGGTAGTTTTTAAGTTTATTCATTGCAAGCATTTTTTTTTCTCGTTACAATATTAGATTAAATATCCTGGGAAAATTCGTAACACGGACATCTAATACTAATCTAACAGTGCTAGTACTAGAGCAATCAGATTTATTTTATATAAAGAGAAATAGGAATCGTATCCACAGCGTATGGCGTGGCAATCAGGGTATAGCCACTATACCAGCCCCTCAAGTTTAAGAACACTTTACATTTTACACGTTTATAAAGTTACCAGCTCTCGCCCGCGTTTCCCAGGATATAACACTTTACAAAGTAGCCTATATATTATTCCAGTATATGTTCTATCTATGTGCTAAGTTTCATTCAAATGTGTCCGGTAGTTTTTGCGTGAAAGACTAACAAACATCCATACATACAAACATTCGCATTTATAATATTAGTAGGGTTTATATTTTCAGTCCGCTTTTAAATAAGTTACGCATATCACTTTCCTTATATGTAGTATTGAAAGCAAATAACTACAAAGAATGTACGATAAAACGTATTTCAGAACAGTTATTTGTGTTCAAGAATTTAATTTTAAAATGTCAGGAATATCTCTCGATGGCCCAATTTAAACTACAGGACATCACAAAGGATAGTCGAAAGAGAAAATAAAACTTGACAAAAGCACAGCGTTTGAAAACAAGAAAGTTTCCAGAACTTTATTTGTTTGTGAAAGCTCAATTAGAGACTGAGTAAAGGAAATTTCGGAAACTTGAAATATAAATTATAATTTGATGGAATTTGATCACTGTTTGTGTTGAACATCTTGACTGGTAATTTGAAACTGGAATTACTTTGACATAATGAGAGAACAGAACCGTGCAAGATGCCGCATACCATACATTTCGTCGGTGAGTCAACGAATCTTCCGAGAGCCGACCTCTCATTAGATTGCGTAGGTAAGGAAAGAGACTGCACATAGAAACCTCCACGAATGATCGGTGAGCGATAAGAATACAGAATAACCCCTGATTATTGATGCAACAAAACTAAAACCAATGCTAATATACGTAAGTACCATAATATAAGACCTTAGGACTAAAGTACACTGATTGTATGATATGGAATCAGTACATAGCAATAGAGATAACAAACATTAATGTCTAGATATTAGAACGATATGGCTTCAAGCCGAGTATTTTTCTTTATTTATAGACTGTTGCGTCTTCTTTATAAATAAACAAATTACGAGTCGATTAACACACCGAGGGTTCTGTAGCACCACATATTTCTGTTTAATTCAATATGGTATTCTTTTTGTGCAAGCCCGACTTATGCTTGGTTGATTTTTTGTTATTTTATTTTTAAGTTTTACTTTAGAGTCTAACTAACTACACTAACTTTGACGCTAATTGTGAGATTTTTACTATAGTACAATTTTTCTTTTATTTTTATATTATTAGTGTTAAGATAAAACAAAACTAAATCTTACGCAATCTTAATTGCAACCGCCTACTTATTAAGCCTTGGCGTTCGACTGACCCCAGACGGGGTTATGACGAGGCCGAGGATGTAGCACGCTTACCCAGATGTTACTTACTGTATGTTAAAGTTAAATTGGGAACCCTTGAGCTACAAAATCCTAAAAAGGGTGTCTTATTTTTTGTAAATACACTAAACTTACCAATACAAATCCTAGGTCCTTCCCCAAAAGGCATAAACGTATACGGCTGGATTTCACGTTTTGCATCACCGTAAAATCTCTCAGGAACAAACTTCTCCGGCTCAGGAAAGTAGTCGAATTGATGATGCATGTGGTACACAGGCACGTGTATCCTCAGACCCTTTTCCAGCTGAAGGCCAGTAGGTAGGGTGTAATCTGCCATCACCTCACGGGTCACTATACCCAAAACTGGGTAAAGACGCAGCGCCTCCTCAATACAAGCTTCGAGATAAGGCAGTTCTGCAACGCATTCGTAATTTAGTTTATTCTCACTTTTCAGTAAAAATGCATCAATTTCTTCGTGCACTCTTTTCTGAGCCTCCATATTCTTGGCAAGTTCGAACAGAGTGTGACCTAATGTGGTTGCAGCAGTTTCAAATCCAGTAGCAAATATCAGGAAGGATTGAGCCACCATCATATTTTCATCCACTTTCAATGTCATGTGTTGAGCTTCATTTGTTTTCACGTTACGTATTCCTTCACCAGATATCTGCCCTTTCTGGTACCAGCCAATCAACAAGTCAATAAAATCATTTCTTGAAGTTGGTTTGTAGTTACGCTCCTTAAATACTCTATTGACCAAACTAACGAAGAAATATAGTTCATTCGTAAAAATTTGCAGACCGATTCCATAGAAAATCGATGGCCAGATGTTTCTGAAATATGCTTTGAATATTTTAAAGGTTGATAAATCGAAAATAATGTCAGCGATTCTTTTAAAAGGGCTCGCTTTTGCGTCTTTTCCCATTGTGTTTGAATCGACTCCAAAGGCGCAAGATGATATCGAAGTCATCGTGAATCTCTGCGAAAGATATTTCATATCCACTGACTTTGAGGTGCTGACTTCTTCGTCTATCAAACTGTCCAACATGTAAGCTGACTTTTGTATCAAATGGAACATATTCTTAATTTTTGCTGTCGAGAATAACGGAGTCAAATTCTGACGAAGTACCTTCCAGGTATCTCCGGAGGCTTCAAAAAGATTCGTACCAGCTCTTTCCTTGAGGATATGGTCAGATATATTTCTTCCATGGAAATAATTGAAGTCCTTTGTCAGGATAAGCTTCAGCAGGTCAGGATCTTGAACGATGAGGACCGGTTCGGTTCCGTAATATGCCCCCACGTAGGGTTCGTTTGGGAATTTTCTGCAAATATTCTGTAGAGTGTGTGCGTTTGATTCCCTCTGTAGCAAATGTTTCGCGTAGTTTCCTAATAACGGCTTCGGTTTCAAATATGGGACATTCTTCTTCTCCCAATAGTCAAATTTCCTCGTAGTAATATAGTATAGCAAGTAAAGTAAAACCGCGAATATTAATAACAGGAACATTGTGCTGGCGTCTATCACTATGAGTAGATAAGTACTGATCTTTTATATACATGATGCTGGGTTAAATATTACCGTTATCTCAACAAGACTACAATTGGTTGATATGTTTGTAATATCAATTTTATTACTAATATTTAAACCAAACGCATTTTATTTAAGTGGCATTTCACTTAACCTTCATTGTTCTATTTTCAGTTTTAAATGTCGTCGAAGAAACTGAATTTAGATTAAATAATTACTCAGAGTAATTTTAAAACAGGGCCTCAGTTAATAATACGTTGAAACAAAATAGCCCTTTCGCGACATTCGAGTGAAAGAATCGAGTTATTAATGTAACGTCATAAACCATCAAAGTCGATGAAAACGACATAATTGTCAGCCATTACAAGTTTCACAGGGAGGCAATCAATTACATTCAGCCGTATTTACGGAGCGTACCCTCGGGAGCTTGTTTTGATCGCGACGCTTCCAAAATTTGAATAATTCCACTTTTAATAAACGCTTGATGTTTAATTTTTTTTTCATCCCCCCAGAACTCCGAGCGTCTCTCGAGTTGGTAAATAATTCCGAATTCCTCTCTGGCCGAGAAACGTCTCGATTTTATCTCGGGATGTCCCTTGACAATAACTCTTTGATGCTAAAACGAAATATTTAATGTGAACCGAACCAAAAGAGATCGTACGCGACGCCTTAATATTGTCGAACAAGTAACTAATAATACTCCTCTGGAATAAAATACGTAAGTATGTGACACTTAATGTTTATTTATCGCGCATTTTCTGATAAAGTGTTTGTCTGCTTGAGTTGATATTTTGCAGTTGCGAGTACGACCCTTGCATCTAAAAAATCAGGACGTTGCTAGCAAAATGAGCTGCAAGGGAAGGGTAGGCAACATCATTAGAAGAGCTATTTGATTTCCTTCATCGAAAACTCAAGCTCGTAGTAGTCGAACCCACGACTCTCGACACTAGATGATGAGACCATTAGACGACTCTAACAACTGAGCTATCATCACCTTGTTTGGCCAGGTTGGTATCAGGACCTGAATATGGAGTCGAAAGTTAGACAATGGAACTTAGGTAGGTATCTGAATATTAATAATAATAATAATTCTTTATTGTGACTACTAAGGCCCACTTGTAAGTATTACAATATTTTCTTAAAAACTATGTTAGTAACAAATAAAATAAGGTGAGTAAAATAACTTATTATCTATTTAAAATGTTGTATAACATCGTGTTTTTAAGTTCTTTAAAGTTAATCTAATTATTTAATTAATTATCAGATTTAAATAAACATTATATATAAACAAAAGATCTAATAATACAACGTAGGATGACTTGCAGGCCTCCGCCAGTCATGATGACTGTGATCATCACTATATTGTTTTTGTTTACATACTATAAATAAAAGTCCCCCAATGCAACTTTGTGTTTTGTCGGGCTAATCTCAGATACTACTGTTCGGATTTTCAAACGGTTTGCACCAACAGACAGATTATATTATTATGACTATAGACAATATTGAAAATGAAAAATGAAAATGAAAAATTTATTTATTTCAGCAAAATGCACATCAATATACATAAGATATTAAAAAATAGAAAATAATATGCATAATGTTGGAGGTTTTGTTCTTAGTGTGAGTTTATGACCTTCACACTAGGCAAAGCCTGTAACGCGAAGGCCGAAAGTATAATTTGAACTGTCCTGGTGAAACCTCGGACCAAAGAATACAATTTAAGAGAAAACAAAATTGACAAAATAAAAATATAACATTAAATCCAAAAAACAAGAAATAAAAGTAAATTAAATTAAATTTGCCTAATAATTACAATAAACAGTGAAAAAAAAAAATACAATTAAGAATAATAGTGGTCGGTTTCTAGGCTTCAATCTTAAGTCTATTTTCAGTATCCTCATATGTGAGGCCAGACAACCACTCACTAACAATGGCTTTAGCTTCGCTGACCGAACTGCATCTTATATCACAGAACCTGACAACGACATTATACACATGCGATCTAATAAACTGGCCAAAACGGCTAGCAAAAACTGTATTTATGGAGGGCATCGGTATTTTAAAAACTCGACGCTTTAATAAGCCTTCATAATCTGAAGAGTTGATAACTGTTTTATGAAAATCAATAGTTGTTCTCAAAATAAATAGCTGACGGATGCTCAAAACGCCACTTTCCTTGAAAACATTGGTGGTTGGGTACCTAAATGGCTTCTTTAGCATCACCTTGAGAATAGACCGTTGCGCTCTTTCCAATAGTATTAAATAAGTTTTAGCTGCACTGCCCCAACATGTAATACAATAAATTATCAAAGACTGACACAATGCAAAGTATACATTTTTTATGGTGTCTAAGTCAGCGGCATCCCTTAGCTGTCTCATAATATTTATGATTTTTCGCAACCGCCCTGAGAGAGTCTGAATATGCACCTTAAAAGATAAATGATGGTCTATCATTACCCCGAGGTATTTTACGACTTCTGATCTCACAATAGGCTCACAGACACACGGATTACTGTTCATGCCGCAAGAATGGATTTTAATATTTAACGTGTTAGGTGGTGCCGAAGTTGCAGTTTTGTGGAAACACATATACGTAGTCTTCTTGACGTTAAGAGTTAAAAGGTTATGCTGCAGCCATTCGGAAACCAAAATCAAACCCTCTTCCACAAGTAAATGCGTTTGACACCATGTAGATCCATGAAAGATGATTACTGTGTCGTCTGCATAACATAGTATGTCAGCGTTTTCAATTTCGAGATCATGAATGTCATTCATATATAATATGAATAATGTTGGCCCCAAAATACTACCCTGCGGAACACCAAAGTGAATGGGGAGAGGCTCACTCACAAACTGCCCCACCCTAACACACTGACTCCGTCCCATTAGATAACTTTTAAACCATTCCAAGGCCATTCCTCGTATCCCCATATTATCTAATTTTTTTAAAAGTATAGGCACAGAGACGGTTTCAAAGGCTTTGGCTAAGTCCAAAAATACACCGACACAACACTTTTTACTATCCAAATGCGCCGCAACTGTATCCGTCAGCAAAGCTGCTGCATTTTCAGTAGACTTTCTTTGACGAAAACCAAATTGTCTGGGTGATATAAAAGCAAATGATTCGGCGTATTTAATAAGTCGTCTGTTAACAATTTTCTCCAGTAGTTTAGAAAAAACTCCAAGGAGAGAGATAGGTCGATAGTTATCGACCGAATCAGAGCAACCACTTTTATAAATGGGGCAAACCGAAGCAATTTTCCAGACGGCAGGGAATTTACCAACGGATATACTGAGGTTGAAAATTTGCGTTAAAGGTTCAGTAATAGCAGATCTGATTTCCTTTACTAATAAATTTCCTATACCATCAATGCCTGGCGCTTTGTCATTTTTAAGTTCAAGTATGGCACTTTCTACCTCAGCATTATCCGTAGGCGTTAAGAAAAACGAATTAACTGGTGGTTGTTTAGAAAAAATCGAACTTGCTAGTGATTCTTGAGTATTATTTCCACCCGCCAAAATTTTATCAGCCAATGATTTCCCTACCGTTGAAAAGTGAGTATTGCATTTATTAAGTGAAGTGATAATATCTGGGGTACCTTTCAGTGTCAACAGCTCATCAGGCTCCTTGTAAGACGTTTTAAGATTGCAAATACTTTTGATCGTTTTCCAAAGCCCCTTAGGGTTATTTCGATTTTGTTTTAGTTCGTTACTGTCATATTCAGTCTTAACTTTACGTAGAAGGTCAACGAAAAAGTTACGATAGCGACAATAGATCGATTGAGCAACAATGTTTTCAGGTTCATTCCTGGCTTTCATATGTAGTTTATCACGTTGCCGCATGCATCGAATTAAACCAGGCGTGATCCAGGGTTTTAAATTAAATTTAGACCTGCTCATTTTAATTTCATGAGTATGCTTAGTAATGACCTCTTTTAATATTTCGGTAAATCGTCCAGTAGCCTCATCAATATCCAAACTATTATTCACTTCTCCCCAACTTATATCCAAAAGTTCTTTTCTTATGGCTTCGACATCTCTCCTAACAAAGAAACGACTGCGACGATCCATCTTATTTTTGTTCCATATCATACCACACATTACAATATCATGGTCAGTTATATCTGTTTTGCAGACTATACCCACGGTAGAAGCATTGGATGATTTAACGTATATGTGATCAAGACAGGTTTCATCCCTTGTAGGTTTAGTTATCACGGGGATGAGACCGTATTCAGCCAATAGACATTCATATTCAATGATATGGTTATTCACAGCAGTTGGCATGATATTAATATTAATATCTCCCACTAAAAGTAGATTTCTTTCCGTGCTTTCGTTTAGGTGCCGTTCCAAAGACTCGAGAAAATTATATACATGTTTGTATGACGGGGAGCGATAAATGGCAAATATTATGATGTTATTAGGTATTTTAATGGATAGGCAGTCAGCTTCAATGACATTAGGTTCGGAGACCAACGCGTCCCACGTATCCTTTACGTATGCCACGACACCTCCATTTTGATTAGTAGTTCTAAGCGTTTTAAAAGAGTTGTAGCCTGGAACTTGCGGTATGATTGAGGCGTCATTAAGCCAACACTCTGTTAGAATAATGATATCATATTCAGTGCCCAGGCGCTTCAGTGCCACAAGAAAGGTATCAAAGTTTTTTTGTATGCTTCTTATATTTAAAGAAAGTAATTTAAAGTTATAGTCTGTTTTCAGAATAGATTTGCATTGTTCAAGTTCATTCAGTGAGTGGCAAGTTACACTTGTGGAATCTATACTATTACTTATGTAATTAGAAAGCATTGGGATAAAAATAATAACAAGACCAGAATGAATGAATCAGACTTAAGTGAGATAAACGAATGCCGTTGTCTATATTATGCACAATACTACTGCCAGTGATGAAAGCCAGAACCATTGTGGACCTTACTATCATTATGTTAAACATTATTATATGACAAGATATTATTATACTGGTAAAAATAACGTTAGCAGTAGTGACATACGTGAAGCATTGAGCCTTAATACCGCAATACAAACAAGATACATAATAATTTTTAGTTGAACAAGGAATATTAGCTAACAAAAAATCTATTTCCTTTTGAACACAGTATAGATTGATAAAAACACATAGAAAAGGTAACAGGTTACAAAATAAAGTATTTACAGACCAGCGCATAGCATTACAATGCTGAAATTTCACTAGTAGTACTAGGAATAATACGATCCAGATCACCATAAGTACGTATGAGTTGGGCAGACTTGCCTTCCCGTTGTCTATCGTAGATGCAACCATTGGTACACCAGCAAAAGCTGAACCCTTGCTGTTTCGATCTAATCCTGGAGTCTCGAAATAACATTCTATTATCTTTAGTCAGTCTCTCATTGTAGAACACTTTTATAGGTGGGCCTGATACTTCAAGATCTGTGCTAAGGATGTTACGACGAGTTTTTGCTGCCTTCAACAATTGGTCACGCTTAGCCCGGCGTATTAGTCGTACCACCACTGGCCGCGGCAATTTGCTTTCACTATCCGGTACTGCAGTTCTTCGAGGACCAACTCTGCTTATCCAGTCAACATCGTTATCTTCAAGGTCAACGCCAATTTTACAGGCTGCGATCTTTATAGTATGGTGAAGATTTTCGCCACTATTCTCAGGGACTCCCAGTATCTCAATTTCATTACGAAGATAATTTTGAGTTTGTGCATTTAATTCGATCTGCAGTTGAGTGACCGTAGCCTTCAAAGTAGTCACCTTATGAATATATCGCGATAACAAGCTAGGAACAGAGAGCACGCGTGTGTGCGGCGCGTCATTAAAATCATTTTTGGATAGAATTCGAAATGAAGTCATCCGTCAGAGAACCAAAGATATCGACATAGCTCAAAGGATTAGCAAGCTGAAGTGGCAGTGGGCTGGTCACATCTGTCGCAGAACCGATAACCGTTGGGGTAGACGTGTTCTAGAGTGGAGACCACGGCTCGGTAAACGTAGTGTAGGGCGTCCTCCAGCTAGATGGAGCGATGATATACGCAAGCTGGCTGGCAGCGGTTGGAAACAAAGAGCTGAAGATCGAGCTCAGTGGCGTGCCATAGGTGAGGCTTATGTGTAGCAGTGGACGGAGATAGGCTGATGATGATGATGATGAACCATTTTTGGAACACAGAAAAAAAAGATAAAAGTATCGGGTTAAATATAAATAGTTGGTATGGCATTCTTGGTACTCTGCCATCAGGGGAGGAGTTAGGGGAGGTTTTTTATTTATAATAATTATAATTAGGTTAAGCTCTTGTTTACTTTTAAATTGTTATAACCTATATTTTTAATATACCTAATAGTGACAGTAGGTATAATTAATAAATCTATTTCCATTCAATAGTTTATATTTTGTATTCATATATCCGATATAATATGTCTTGCGCGGTTCCATCCGCGTGTCCTTAAAAGGTTAAAGTAGTCTAATTATTTATTTATTTATTTACGTATTATTTATTTATTTATTTACGTATTGATCTTCAACAAAAGATACACGCTAATACTTCATCATTATATTTAAGGTGGCGTGTTCCGTCAATTAGAGGAGACCATGCCAAAATAGCGATATCATTATAGAGAAATAGGCAAACAGTAGCAAATAAAATCAAACTATAAAATCAAAATCAAATTGCATTTAGTCAAGAGTTCTAGACTATAAAATATGTCTATAGCAGAAACCTCGTCGTTGGTTCGTTGCTGCGTGATAGAAGAGCAGACCAACAAACCGACAAACACCTTTTGGAACTGACCCACCGCGGCACATAGCCCGTGTGTGCTGTATCCCTTCGTCTTTCTGGTTTTTCTTTTTTCTCGGCTGTCATGAATGTTCTTAAATATTGTGAATGGACTCGTTATAAGGCCCCATTTAACCTCCTTTCGGCTTTACGGGTAGTTTTCTAACACCCTGTATAAAAACCATTATTTCAAATTTAATAAAATCTTTAAAAAAATTGCAATATATTTTTAGAACTTTTAAAGAGGAACTAAATATTCCTCCATACTTTATTTTCGTCTTACTTTAAGTAAATTTGCTGCTCTCTTTTCCAACTAGCTTGTTATCGCGAAATGTTCATAAATATAGCCTAATAACCTTAATGTAATCTATCTTTCTGTTGACGCAAACCGTTTGAAAATCCAATCAGTAGTATCTGAGATTAGCCCGAACAAATACAAAGTTGTATTGTGGGACTTTTATTTATAGGAAACAAATAGTGATGATCACAGTCATCATGACTGGCGGAGGTCTGCAAGTCATTCTATGTTGTATTATTAGATCTTCTGTTTATATAATATTGTGAACTGTAACATCTTTTCACACGATTGATAATTTGAATCAGATAATTTGATTAAGATTAAATAACACAATTCCGATACCGACCAAAGTTCCATTGTGTACCTTTGGACTTCATCATCAGACCTTGATACCAATTAGGTCCGAAACAAGGCGGGTGCTACACTTATCCCTACCGAGCTATCACTACTGGTAAGGATGAGTGCACTTTTTGTCGATTTATTTCTACCGGTAGGTATAGGTGCACTGCCCATTACCGAGTGGTACACTATCCCTACCGAGCTATCCCTACTGGTAGAAGCACCCGGAACAAGGTTACGATAGCTCAGTTATTCGAGTTGTATATTCTTTTCTTGCAGCTCACTCTGCAAGCTACTCGTACATCCTGGTTTAATATAATATGCAACGGTCATAATTGCAACTCTAAAATATCAATTATGCACAAGCAAACAAACACTTTATTAGAAAATATCTTCATAAATAAACATCAAATGATACTTAATTAATTACTATGAGGAATTATTCAAATTTTGGAAGCGTTGATATTTGAAACTGAAAACAGATCAATAAAGGCTTAGTAAAAGGCTTCTTAAATAAAATGCACGTCATTTCAAAATTAGTGATAAAAGTACATTGGATAATACACACATAATGCTGCGTTAATTTTGCCCGATAACTAAAAAGATCAACAATTAATTGATATGATATGTTTGAAACGTGTATATATATTAAGTACTGGTCGTACTTGTCTATTCATAGTGATAGACGCCAGCACAATGTTCCTGTTATTAATATTCGCGGTTTTACTTTACTTGCTATATTACTACGAGGAAATTTGACTATTGGGAGAAGAAGAATGTCCCATATTAGAAACCGAAGCCGTTATTAGGAAACTACGCGAAACATTTGCTACAGAGGAAGTCGAACGCACTCACTACAGAATATTTGCAGAAAATTCCCAAACGAACCCTACGTGGGGGCTTATTATGGAACCGAGCCGGTCCTCATCGTCCAAGATCCTGACCTATTGAAGCTTATCCTGACAAAGGACTTCAACTATTTCCATGGAAGAAATATATCTGACCACGTCCCTAAGGAAAGAGCTGGTATGAATCTTTTTGAAGCTTCCGGAGATACCTGGAAGGTACTCCGTCAGAATTTGACTCCGTTATTCTCGTCAGCGAAAATGAAGAACATGTTCCATTTGATACAACAGTCAGCTTACATGTTGGAGAGTTTGATAGACGAAGAAGTCAGCACCTCAAAGTCAGTGGATATGAAATATCTTTCGCAGAGATTCACAATGACTTCGATATCATCTTGCGCCTTTGGAGTCGATTCAAACACAATGGGAAGAGAAGCACAAGCGAGCCCTTTTAAAAGAATCGCTGAATATATTTTTCTACAAATATAAGAAATCTGGTTGCTCGAGCACTAACTCTGTTAGTTTGCTCAGAATATTTACTTCCTATAGAAGCTTTCGGAACAATTATAATAATCCTTTGACTTTATCCAGAAGTAATGAACGCTATGTTGTAATCTCAGAATATTTTAAATACTTTAAGACCCCGAGACGGAAGCTAGTTTATTATAGAAAAGGTAAACCTAAAATCTAAAGGGATTAAAGAGGTGGAAAATCCATATAAAACTAGATTATTATTATTTTCCAGGCTTGCGTTTCGCGAAGATGCAAATGTACGCCGGCCTTATAGCTCTACTGAAGAAGTACCGAGTGGAGCTGGCTGACGGCATGCCTACCCAACTGACCCTGGACCCGAAGACCTTCGATACTGTCACTGGAGAGATTGACTTAAACTTGACACCAAGAGACGGTTGGGAGAAAAGAATGTTTGTGAAGTAAACAGATTTTACAGGAATTTTGAATTTTTTTCACTAATTATTATTATATTAATTGACTAGAACATAAATTATAAGTTCATAGTGCAGAGTTCGTCCGGGGAAGTACTGTGACGCAAAATGTAAATTTTATTTTTATATCGTCAACAAAAAGTTCTAAAATCACTGTAATGTGTTATTAATATTTTTGTATTCCGAGGTAGATCTAAGAGGTACTTTTCGATAGCTACAGTTTTTTTTCGCTCAGAGCAAAGATAATAATTTGTTCATCTTTAAGAATAAATATTTATTTCAAATTTAAATAGCACTCTCTGTATTGATTATCATTAAATTAGTTTTAATTATAATGTCTCTGGGACAACAATTAATTTTTAAGTAATGTGAAAGTCAGTCTATCTCCGTCCACTGCTGGACGATCTTCAGCTCTTTGTTTCCAACCGCTGCCAGCCAGTTTGTGTATATCATCGCTCCATCTAGCTGGAGAGTGCCCTACACTACGTTTACCGAACCGTGGTCTCCACTCTAGAACACGTCTACCCCAACGGTTATCGGTTCTACGGCAGATGTGCCCAGTGAAAGAAATACTAAAAGCAAATTGCCAATATGGGGAGGAGGGCGATGGCTGCCACATGCGTCATACTTGTGAACAAGTGCTGCTTGTGGGGGCTGGTTATCTTCAGTTTGTTTGTATTTTTTTTTCATTAAATATTTATAATAATAGGTTGGGGAAAAAGTTTCTTCGCATTTTTTAAGAAAATTCGAAACATTTTTTAATATAGTTTATTTACATTTAACTAAAGTATATAGGTACCATTTTCTTCGATAATTTTTTGCCAACTTGTAGGTAGGGACATCATCCCATAGCTATAGAAATTTTTGGGACTTCTGATCAAAATACCGTGACAAGTGGTTTTGGCAGTCCTCTCGTGATGTTAACCTGACACTGCCTAAAGAATTCTGAAGAGACTGAAACAGGTGGAAATCTGAAGGTGCAAGGTCAGGACTATATGGCGGATACATTAATACCTCCCAGCCAAGCTCTCTTAATTTTTGCTGAGTGGCTAAAGATGTGTGAGGTCTAGCGTTATCATGATGAAAAACCTCACCCCTTCTGTTAATTAATTCCGGCCGCTTTCTCTCAACTTCTTGCATTAATCTCATCAGTTGTTCGCAGTAGAGTTCAGAATCGATGGTCCTGCCTGGTGGTAACAGCTCATAATGAATAAGGCCCTTCCAATCCCACCACACACACAGCATCACCTTGTTACGAGTTAACCCGGGTTTCGCCACAATCTGTGAAGCCTGACCGGCCTTTGACCACGACCTTTTTCGCACGTTCTTGTCGGATGTGATCCACTTTTCATCACCAGTTATCAGCTTCTTCACAAATGGTTCGGTTTCGTTACGTCGTAATAAAGAATCACAAATGAGTACACGGTGCATTAGGTTTGTTTCAGTGAGCTCGTGAGGTACCCAAATATCGAGCTTTTTTGTGTACCCAGTTTTTTTCTAATGCGCCAAAACTGTTTTGTGGTCAATTCCCAGTTCTTCAGCTACGTCGTAATTACTGATATGCCGATCTTGCTCCACTTTTTCAAAAATAGCATCCATTTTATCCATAATAGGGCGACCAGAGGGACGTGCATCTTTGTCATCAAAATTTCCGGATTGAAAACGCTTAAACCAAATTTGTGCTACTCTCACAGACACTGCACTAGGGCCATAAACATCGTAATTTTTTTTCGCGTCTTGCGTTGCATTTTTTCCTTTTTTGTAGTAAAATTTTAAAATGTATCGAATTTCGTCATTAGATTCACTCATCTTGACGGTATGAAAAACAATTGAAAATCACACATTTTCCTAATTTGAATTTGGAATTATGTTCTTTAAAATTTAAACTTTCAATCTTTTTTCTCATATACGTTGCCGTGTAAAGACGTGTGTGGTTATCATTAAAAACAAAAATTAAAGCCAATCCTACCCGCAATGGTTATAAAAAAATGTGTAAAATGCACCAAAAATATCACCAAAAAAGTGCCAGGTTTAGAGTGTAGCAGATGTGATAAGTTAGTGCATGCTGATCCAACGTGCTCTAAGCTTTCTAATAAACAGCTGAACACCCTCCGCAATTCGCCTGGTGTGGAATGGAGTTGTGAAGACTGTTTACGAAATACCTCTCGCAGGTCGTCATTTGTAATTCCAGAAGACGACGGCGATGATGAAGAGTTCGAACCAGGTACCATCATAAACGCGCATACCATCGATACACAAAAACTGGTGCAAGACATCAGCCGCGAGCTGAAGAAAACCTTTCGGGAGGAAATAGTCAACCTCGAGTCGTCGCTTGAATACTTAAGTGCACAAATCACTACTATGGAACAATCATTTAAAAAACAAGACACCGTCATAAAAAACCTTGAGCATAAAAACCAAGATCTGCAAAATAAAAACAAAAACTTAGAACTGAGATTGAATGTTTTAGAGCAAGGTATGAATAATTTCGAGCAAAAAGGACTTGCGACATCCTTGGAAATAGCTGGATTACCTGAAATTCCTCCTTTTGATGTAGGCAAAATAATAGGAACGGTAGCTTCGAAATTGAACGTAGACGAGAGTGATATAAAATCATCACAACGCTTGCCCGGAACTAAGGAAAAACCGGGGGCCATCCTTGTAGAAGTAACGTCGAAAGCAGCCCGCCAAAAATGGATTGATTCTAGCAAAGTGATATGCCTTACTGCAGGACTTATATTACCGAATGTACCCAAGGAGAAAGCTGACAACCGAATATTCATTAGGGAAGCTCTAACCAAACATACGAAAACACTTTTATATACTGCTAAAACTCAACTAGGTAAATCGTTTCAGTTTATCTGGTGTAAAGATGGCAAGGTATGTGTTAGGAAGATTAGTAATAGTAAAATATTTTATTTACGTTCAATTCAAGATATTGCTCAAATTGAAACCCAATTGAGAAAAGAAATAGCTAAGTAGATATTGGTAAAAGTACATAATAAATTACTTCCTTCTCTTTTTACATTGCTTATTGTCTTAATATATCCCAATAATAAATGGAATCACAAATTAAAGAAATTTTCAATTGCACTTCCACTGATAATTTTTTTCAACAGTTAACGCCTAAATGCCATCTTAATATTTCATGTATACACATCAACATAAGATCATTGATCAAAAATTTTACTAAACTGCAACAAATTGTTAGTGACTGTACTTTTCCCTTGGATGTAATAATAATCACTGAAGCTGGTATATCAGATAATATTTTTAACTTGTTCAATATTTCGGGCTATAAAATGTACTCACAACTACGTTCTAATAAAAAGGGCGGTGGCATCATTATATACGTAAAAAACCATCTTAAATTTACCGTATCCCAACAAAAAACTATAACCTTTGAAAACCTAACAGGCATTCTTAAACTTAGCCCAAATCAAGACGTAGTTGTGTGTGCCGTTTATAAACCACCCTCAACTAATAAAAGTATCTTTGTGATGGAGTTGGGTAAGTATCTTTCTACATTCGACTTAAAACAAAACCTTATTTTGATCGGAGACACAAACACTAACCTAAAGTCCATTTCATCCTATAGAGACTCGTATCTGGTGACACTCAGCGAGCGCGGATTAATGTGTGGGATATCTGATTTTACTAGAATCGAAACAAAGCTGAACCAAAACAAATATATCACAACAAAATCATGCATTGATCACATTTTCGCACGCTTCCCAACATTATATCCGTACTCGGCGGTGCTAGATGTGGTACTGGCCGATCACCGAGCAGTTATCTTTGCATGCACCGAGCCCCAACGCGACGAATCACCAAAGCGTATACAGTATGTTACGAAACAAGCAATTAACTACGATATACTCTTCAAAGAATTAAAAAATGTAAAATGGCAAGAGACAAATGACATGAACTGCCCTAACGATATTTATAATTTTATTCATAACTCATTTCAAAATGCCAACAAGTTAGCAACGTATTCTAAAACCTATAAATTTTTAAAAGATAAACAATCTACCAGTTTTAAAGTACCCTGGATTGATCGTAATGTTATTCGACTTTGTGAGAAACGCGATAAATTATATAACTCTTGGAAGGTTAGTTCGAATGATCCAAAATTGAGACTTGAATACAATAAAACCCGTAACAAAGTACATAAGATATTAGAAACTAGGAGAAATATGTATTACACCAATTATATAGAAAATAATTTTAAAAATACAAAAAAAGTATATAAAATCGTCAATCAAATGCTGGGTTGAATAACATTATCAATAGATGCGGCAATTAACAAAGCTTTCGATGCACAAAGACTCACTACTAAAACCATTGCTGAAAAATTTGCAACAGGATTCGACAAAGCAGTAAAAGATATCATTCCCAACTGTAGTGTGAAATTAGTAGACCCAAATATACACCAAAGACCAAAACATATAGTAAGCCAATTAGTTCTAGTATTCTCTTCTTAAAAGCATCTGGTGATAAAGTTCACAAAATTATTCAAAACTTAAATCCCAATAAAAGTCCAGGACCTGACAACATTAAAGTGTCCGATATTAAAATTATTGGAAATGATATATCGACAGCCATTGCTAACCTCATTAATTGTAGCGTTAAATCTGGTTTATACCCAGACGAGTTAAAAGGTGGTTGCGTGAGGCCAATTTTTAAGAAAGGGAAACGCGATGTTTTTTTCCAATTACCGTCCGATTACACTGCTTTCTTCGATTGACAAAATTGTGGAAAAGTACGTTTGTGAACAAATACATCAATTTTATAAGAAACATGACGTAATATATCCAAATCAATTTGGATTTCAATTGGGTAAGGGCACAACTGACCTCCTATCGCGGTTTACTGATGAAGTCAATGAGCATTTAAATAATAAAAGACATGTACTAGCTTTGTTCATTGATTTCTCGCGTGCATTTGATACGCTGGACCACAAACAGCTGATAAATAAGCTAGATAGCTGTGGAGTACGGGGCCCCTTGCTCCAATGGTGTGCAAATTATCTAAATAACCGAACGTATACTGTAAAAGTTGGCAACGCGTACAGTGAACCCGTAATTGCTACGGAGGGCACGGCACAGGGTTCGGTCCTAGGTCCGCTACATTTTCTATCATATGTGAATGAAATGAGTAATTGCATTAGATTCTGCACATGCTACCAGTTTGCGGATGACACGTGCCTTGTTGCAGTTGACAAAGATCCTTTAAAGGCCCGTGAACTGTTACAGACTGACTTTGATGCATTAAGTGGATGGTGTCACGATGCTGGCCTGGTACTAAACGCAAATAAAACCAAGCTGCTTGTTATAAAATCTCCATATACAAAAGACTGCCCCTTAAAAATATTGTAGCTCACAATCACGGTTGTCTGCATACCATAGGACAAACGTCGTGTTGCTGTCCTCATATAGAAATTGTTAATAGCCAGAAATATCTTGGGCTAATAATAGATAGTAAATTTAATTGGTCCAATCATATTGAGCATGTATGTGATAAACTAAGGCAATTTTTAGCAAATATCATAATTCTCAAAGACCGCATCCCATTCAAGGTAAGGGTAATGCTTTATAACTCGCTCGCTGAGTCTTATATCGAATATGGTCTCAGTAGCTATGGTCGTACATACACTACGTATCTGAACCAAATATATAAACTCCAATTAAAAATCTTAAAAAACATAGTGTCTTCCAAAATTAAATTACAATTCTACAATAATGATTTTGGTCTTTTCAAGCATTGTAAAACATTACCGGTTCACTCTCAATTTGACTACATGCTACTCAAGGAACAATTCTTTGTTGAAAAGCAATGGCACAAAATCAATCACTCTGTATACACACGCGCAGTTGCCCGAGACCGTCTACGTACAACCCGAGCTTCTAATACTTACGGAGAGAGAACAGTTGGTTATTTGTTCCCTCGGTTAATTAATAAACTACCCACCGATTTACGAGATAGCATTACGGAAAAAAATATAAAACTTAAATTAAAATCTCACTACCTTACAGACTTAACATAATCAGAAATAACATAATAGTATGAATAGATCTACTTACCTAACTCCAAAAAAAAAAAAGTTATGATTAATTCTTTACTGTCATTAAATCATTTTAAATATTATATACAATGTATAACCGCAGATAGGTATAAACTGCCTATAATTGTTTACTAATGGTAACTATTAAGCTTAGTCAATCGTTTTTCACTAACAATAGCACTAGACGCACAAACCTTTGTGGTTTTTATTAGAGCTATTTTACTTAAGAAATTTATGTATACTGTTGAAATGATAAATAAATAAAAAAAAAAAAAAAAAAAAAATGATACCAAAACCAGCCAGATACAAATAGCCAAAGAGATTTTATTGCAAGTTCATACATACTATAATGCGAAAAGACTTTTTCCCCAACCTAATATTATATTATTGTTAAATAATTCTGCACTTTTGCCATAACACACAGGTATTGTCAGTGAGACTAAATAAATTTTATGTAATAAATCTAAGTTCGTTTTTTAAAAAGAGTAGTTGCTCAGTTTATTGCCGGCTCTTCTCACTAAAAAACAACCTTCCGAACCGGTATTAGAGTCAGACTATACATAAGTGCTTGTAAAGGCCTATTTGAATAAATATATTTTCATTTCATATAATGATAATGACGTATTTAATATAGTATTGTAGTATTCATGAATAATTTTATGACCAAAATTAATTATCTTTTGTTATAGGTATTTAACTTAACACATCTTCACGCCCACCATTTCGAAAGAGGTAGGCAGAGTTCTCAGTAATATGAGCCATAATCGACTGCACCTTTTTTGTACCACATGGCTCGATAAACAGGCAGACGGTCCACTTGATGGTAAATGGTCTGCCTATGGATATCTGCGACCGTGCGAGACGTGAAGTTGTTAAGTATCATGTGCTTGGAATGCCATCTGATCCCAAACTAAGCAGACTTGTACTATGGAAACCAGATAACTGATACACAGACATATACAACTTTTTTTTTTAAATACATTCTTAAATAGATATTTTCACCCAGACACAGAACAAACAAACGTGTTCATGCACACGATGAGAATCGAACCCGCGACCTTCGGGTTGGCAGTCAGAGCGTTAAACACCAAGCCAATTGGCCTGTCGACAAATATATTTGCTTTTTATCTCTCTATTATCTATATTTTTCTATCTATGAATAGTTCAATATTATATAAAACCTTAGTACCGTCACGTTATCCTTCTCCGTATCCAACAATCCTTGTGCAACAATTGAGTTGATACATTGCTGCGTTAAGGAAGGATAAACACACCCATTTTAATTAATAACAGGATTAGTTATGAAATAAATCTCAATAAAGCCTCCCAAAATACTAAAATTAGATAGAAGAGACCTAAACAATATGGCAGAAAATAGGAATCCCATACATGCGGCGAGGCCACAGGTTGGGTCGGACTTCGGTCCAAAGGTTGAGAAGGAAACACAAAATTACATTGGCATGAAATCATCTGTCATTAAGTACCAAAGAGGACATAAGTAAGTATAGCTCTTATCTATTTTAGTAAGAGGTATTGATTTTCTACTTTTTTTTTGTTTTTTTTTTTTATATCTCATGGGTCAAAAAACAGGCAGACGGTGCACACGATGGTGAGTGGTCAGCACCGCCTTTGAACATTTACAACACCAGGGGTATCGCCAACGCGTTGTCGACCCTGAAACGTAAAGTTGCTAAGTCTCACGTGCCTGTAATTTCACCTTCCCCTTACCTTTCTAACCGAAACACAGAAAAACAAGTGCACTACTCCTTCACGGTGGAAATGGGTAAGGCGGTAGGAATTTCCCAGACGAACTCTGCACTAAGGGCTCTACTACTTAGGTTAATAGCCAGACAGGTATGGTTACTTAAAATGTTTTCCTTCACCGAAAGTTCAAGTTTATTATGTTGTGTATTATACAATCAATTATTATATCAATGGATTGAGCTTTTTTTTGATTATCATTAATAAGTATTTATTATTTTTGAGTCATTAGAATTTTATATGCTAGTTTTGACAGCTAAGTATATCATTGAAAAATGAACTATGTCATATTTGTAAAATGATGATCAAATAATTCAGCACCGCTTTGTAAATTCACGAACACTAACACAATTACTATGTACAAAATGTAAATCAATAACTAAAGATAGACATGGATTCTTTAACACATGGAGTAATTTTTTATACAAACATATACCTATCCAGTAGACTTGTTTTTTTACTAAGTTAACCTAAAACGTTGTGTTTTTTATGTGCGTGACTAAAAATAGGTGGACAAAAAATCGATATTACTCTTTGGACTTTGTTTTATTAGACCTGTTATAAAAACAATAAATATCGAAGGTTGATATAAATACTATAAGGGCTTGTTTATACTATATAAAAAACCATGTCTATTAAATAATATTTAAATTAAGGAAAATGACGTATCTTTACGCTCATTATCCCCAAAAAAGTAGGCGGAGGTTTACAGAAGATATTTTATGTCTGAAAGTGACATGTGTAGAGTATTGTGGCCGTCTCTCGGGTGTATTATCATTTTCGGGCAACAGTATATAATAAAAAAACAAGGATTTTTGTTCGCATTAGCTTAACATGAGCAATTAGATTAGGAATTGAAAACCAGTCCGAGCAATATACATAATTTTATTGTTAGTTTTCTTTAGAGCATCACCAACTAACAAATAATATTTTATCATCATTTTTAACTATTCTAAACAGGTTTGAACATGAGTAGGATATAAATACCATAATCGTCCAGTGTAGTCTTATCTTTACACAATTATACCCGAACACACTCGAACAGCTCTATAATTACCCCACCTCATACAAAGAAGTAAATAATACACAACTTTGTTCAGTATTAGACGCGACTCCAACATGGCGGACGTATTTACAATACTAGCAGTTTCAATTCTTATTCTCATTTCAATATTATACTATTTATCAACAAGAAAGTATAATTATTGGAAGAATAAAAATGTCCCATATCTCAAACCGACACCTCTGTTCGGGAACTACCGGAAAGCTATTCTGTTGAAGAAAGGCATCGCCGCCGTGGTTCAGGATATCTGCAAAGCCTTCCCTGATGAACCATACGTCGGAGCTTACTATGGCACGGAACCTGTACTGCTTCCTCAGGACCCTGAAATCATTAAGCTGATCGTCACGAAAGACTTTTACTACTTCAATGGTAGAGAGGTATCGGAATATGTTAATAGAGAACCCGTTGCTCTAAACCTCTTCGCAACTTATGGTGACAACTGGAAGGTATTGAGGCAGAATATGACGCCATTATTCTCCTCAGCCAAGATGAGGAATATGTTCCATTTGATATGGAAATGCTCTCACGCCTTCGAGAAGCTTTTAGACGAGGAGACGAGCATGTCCAAAGAGTTGGAAGTGAGGTCCTTGATGGCCAGGTTCACCATCGAGTGTATAGGAGCATGCGCTTTTGGCGTCGACGCTAACACCACTGGAAGTGACAAAAACAACCCATTTAGAAAGTTAGGGAACGCCATATCTAACTTCCCGTTACTGACAAACATTAAAAGAGTGTTCAGAGCCATTTGGCCGTCAATTTTCTATGCACTTGGCCTCAGAGTGATTTCTAATGAGCTCGATCTACTTAATAAACTGACCACGGCAGTTTTTAACCAACGAGACAACAAGCCTTCGGATAGACACGATTTTATAGACCTCATTTTGGGGTGGAAGCAGTCCCATTACATCGTCGGCGACAGTATGCGCAGCACGAAGACCGGTGAGGTACATAAAGTGAAGTTAGTTGCCGATGATGAATTGCTGTTCGCTCAGAGCTTCGTGTTCTTCGCAGCTGGCTTTGAGACTTCTGCCACCACCTTAGGGTTCACATTATATGAGCTGGCAAAGCATGAGGAAATTCAAAAGCGGGTGATTAAAGAAGTCGATGAGTATTTGGCTCGTCATGGGAATGAGTTGAATTACGAGTGTGTTTCAGAACTCCCATATTTAGACGCTTGTATTGATGAAGCTCTACGTCTTTACCCTGTGTTAGGCGTAATTACGCGTGAGCTGATGGAAGATTACACCCTTCCAAATGGAGTGCGCTTGGAGAGAGGCCTTCGGGTACATTTGCCTGTCCACCATTTGCATCACAACGAGAAGTACTTCCCGCAACCTGAGGAGTATCGACCGGAGAGGTTCTTGGGAGATGAGAAGCGTAATATACTTCCGTATACGTATATGCCTTTTGGTGAAGGCCCAAGGTCATGTATTGGTTAGTATGCATTTATGGTACTTGTTTAGACCTATTTATATTATAAATGAGAATGTTTGTGAGGATGGATGTCTGTTACACTTTCACGCAAAATCTACTAATCGGATTTGGATGAAACTTGGTATATAGATAGATCATAACCTGAAGTAACACAAAATGCAATTCCATCGGGAAAATGAAACATCCCTTTGGAACGTGGGGTACAGTTTTTTTTTTTTTTTTTTATGCCACTTGGGCCGACAAACAAGCAGACGGTCCACCTTATGGTAAGTGGTCACCGCCGCCTATGGACATTTGCAACACTAGGAGCATCGCTAATGCGATGTCGACCCTGAGACGTGAAGTTGTTAAGTCTCATGTGCCTGTAATTTCACCGGCCCCCTTACCTTTCTAACCGAAACACAGTAATACAATTGCACTACTGCTTCACGGCGGAAATGGGTAAGGTGGTAGTACTTCCCCGGACGAACTCTGCACTAAGAGCTCTACTACTCTAAAAATAGTTAATGTATATCCTGGGATAATTCTTTACTCATCCCACCTGAACCCCAAACTAAGCAGAGCTTGTACAGTATCTAATCAGATAACTGATATTCTACTTTATTAACATTTACACATGGATACAGGAAAACAGACAATCTTCTCAGCTTTAGTATATTTATTTATTATACATTAGTATCTGTTCAAAAGATAAAAAAACCATAAGTCATTTTTTATATTTAGCGTAAATGCAAATCACTAATCTCAAACTCGATTATCAAGTTTTTTTATGGTTGTTTATTGCCTGTTATTAAATCATTTCTGGTATCACGGTAACTGTTAGGTAAATATAAAAAACCTACTAACGGATTTGTATGTAACTAGGCACATATATAGAAAATGTCCTGGGTTAACATATGATGCTTTTTGTGCGGGAAAATGTTACATCCAACAGGAATGCGGGTGAAACCGCGGGGGACAGCTAGTATTATATACCTTTTATTAATAATGACTGATTTGAAGGACTAGGTGTTTTCGGCTTGCGTTGCTATGCGACCGTCATTTTGTTTTTATGTCAGGAGGTTTCTGGCGTACGTAGAACCACGTAGGTACTAAATTTTCATCGCTTTGAGATAAATAGTCTATCAAGGTATATATAGGGTACAAATATACATACATTATCATATACATTACAGTAACTCTGCTTGTTGATTGGTTTTGTTACCTTTTAACGACTAAACGGCTCATCGGTACGTAATGAAATTTGGTAAGGAGGTATATCGTGGAGAAAGATATATGCTAATCTAGCTCAAAAAAATAATCTTGAAGGGGGTGATATAGGGGTTGCTTGTTTGTCTGGGCATTCCATAATTCCTCAAGTTAGGGATCTGATAATTCATATTTGGGGTTTTTATAAGAAATAAATACTTGTTTCAGCTCGGAAATGCAGGTGATACCGCGGGGGACAGCTAGTTTTTTTTTAATATTTAAACAGACTAGCTTCTACCGTGTGGTGGCACTTGTATTTCTGTTGTAAAAGGTTTCAGAATCATAAGTATACTGTGTTAATCCTAATTATTATCTATCTGTGTGCAATTTTTTTTTTCAATCTGAGCAGCCGTCACGTAGCAAAGTGATTGCAAACACACACACGAACACACTAACTTCCGCAATAATAATATTAATACAATACAATAATAAATTACAATAATATTAGTAAGATAATTCTACCACGCCCTTGAAATTAAAATATCCTCTTCAAAAATAAATCTCACTCTCTCTCTCTCTCAAACAACGTCACTTTTTGTCTGTCTATTTATCTTTAAAACTACGCAATAGGTTTTTATGCGGTTTTTACCATCGTTTAGACAATTTTTCTGGTAGGTGAATAATCTATTTATATTATCTTACGTAAAGGCAATCTTAGGCAAAGTCGGGGCGAGTCGCTAGTCCACTTGTAACTCAATAAGTGGATTGATAAATAATTGATGATGTATCTATTTGATATGTTATAATCGATACCTTTCTCAAGTACATACATGACGAGCCAGTTTTTCAGGCTTAGTGGTTTGAGACCCTGACTGCTGCGCACAGGTCGTGGGTTTGATTCCCACCTAAGACAAATATTTGTGTGCATGGATTATGGTATATCATTTTTCATAATATAAATATACGGAACCAGCTAAAAACCCAAAAGGATTTTTAATAAACTAAAAACAATTTAATTTTTATTTCACGATGATCGACATACAGGCAAGATGGACCATCTGTTGGTAGGTGGTCACCGCCGCCTATGGCCAATTGCGCAGAGAAGTTATTAAGTCTCATGTGCCTGTAATTTCAGCGCCCCCCTTACAATTCTAACCGAAACAATACAAGTGCACTACTGCTTCACGTCGGAAATGGGTATACCTAATGATAGTTCTTCCCTGGACGAACACGGAACTTAGATCTCTGTTGCTTCTAAAAAGCCGTGAGAGAGTCGCCAGAGAGCTTTTGGTGAAGGAAACCATAGCACGACACTGCACTAACAGATCTACCTCTAAACTCCTTTTCCTCTAAGACTTGATTCTTCCAAAGCCAGATTTTCAGCATTCAGATTTTTTGAGGTTTATTCATTGACTGAGCTAAAGTTTAAGTTATGCTTTTGTTTAATTCCAGGCATGCGTTTCGCTAAGATGCAGATGCTGGCTGGGCTGATGACCATATTCAAGAAGTACCGCCTGGAGCTGGCCCACGACATGTCCAGGACGATGAAGTTCCAGCCGCAATCGTTCATCACTCGTCCTATTGGTGGGATCAAACTCAAATTTGTAGAGAGAGACGGTTGGGAGAAAAGAGTGTTTGTGAGTGTATGAACAAAGGAATAAAAACCAATCTTCTAACGCTTACATAAAACTGTTTTCGTTAATATGCCATACAAGCTGTTCCCCACGGTTTCACCCGCATTTATCAATATCATATACAGTAATATAACCATCTACGAAAAATTCCGCGTCGAATGGTAGCAGTCCCATCCCGATATGTTCAGTAGTTTAAGGTGATGGTGCGTCAAAGGAACCATATTTCCGATATATATATATATATAGATAGAAGACAACTGATTGCTATGAAACGTTGGGGAATTGTCTTATGAATAATTAAATGAAATGAAAATGAAATGAAAATATTTTTATTCAAATAGGCCTTTACAAGCACTTATTCTCAAGTCTGACTCTAATAGTTAATATATCTTTACTTATATTATAAAGAGACAGGAAATGTGTGAGTATGTATGTTTGTATGTTGGAGGAAAATCTCCAGTACCATAATTTTAAAGGTACATTATCCTGATATGTTCCAGCAGCTCCACTTCACCCAGATCCATTCTTTTAAAAAAAAAATTCAAAACCATATATTCAGTTTAGGCCCGCGAAGGACACTTATGAAGGACAAAATTGAAGTTACTGAAGCTACTACCGGTTCAATTGCGATCCCGGATTTGTTTGGTTGAAAATCGTGATTAAATACAAGCCAAAACATGTTCCAGGGTTTGTCAGACTCGCTAAATAGTGGAAACATCGTTTCAAACATTATTTATACTGAAATAACAAGATTATGGTGCGCATACAATGACGTATTTTAATATAGACACGTTATCCACCAACGAAATGGCTCTTAAAAACAGCGTACATAAATAACTACTTATACGCACGAAGAAAGGAAAAGAAAATAAATGTCACCCTAAGATGTATCAGTTGCTAGACAGAGATAATAATCGTTTATTGGACTCAATAAAGTAGTAAAATAGTACATGTTTGCTCTTATTCAGTATAGATGAAGGTAGTTGCACAAAGCAACTGTTCTATAGACACCGATACCCTATCTCCTGTAAATATGTACGTACTTGTTATTTGATTGGAACACAGTGATCTTTGTGTACCTGTTCGATTTGGTTTTAAGCTTTATTACAATATAATGAGTTTGAGTGTAAGATTTGTCCTAAGCGTAATGTTAGTGTTGAGTGTGTGGAATAAATGATGGATATACAGTGTTAGCTATTTAAGATTGAGTGTTGTATGCGCCGCGCGTGCCATCGGGACAGTGGTTGGAATGCGACTAAATGGAATTAGGTCAATTACCATAACTTTATTTTACCATTCCTGAACGCGGATAACGCATCTATTGTTTATATATCATTTTGCGCATCATCATTATTCGTCCCGTATCCTTGTCTTAGAGAATAAATTAAACTTGGCGTTTCCGGGACCAAATGGCTATTGTCCTTCAAAGAAGTGGGTCCCCTCTCTGGGGAACGGATGGCCCCTAACTTTGGGCACGGGGAGGGGCCAATGAATATTGTATCGATAGTGTAATAAAGGTTTGGGTTTTATTTGAGGTTGTGGCGGGACAGTTGGCGTGGGGCTTTTGGTTCGATTCCCAACCAAATTATAGTAAAAAATACTCTAAATAAATACGCTTCACCTAAGTGGTCACTACCGCCTATGGACATTTGCAACCCCAGGGGCATCGCCTATGCGTTGTCGAGCCTGAGACGTGAAGTTGTTAAGTCTCATGTGTCTGTAATTTCACCGGTCCCATTACCTTTCTAACCGAAACACAGTAATACAAGTGCACTACTGCTTCACGGCGGAAATGGGTAAGGTGGTAGTACTTCCCCGGACGAACTCTGCACTAAGAGCTATATTACTCTAGTTAACATACACATGACTATTGAAAGTGAAAAATATGCACGAAGTTTGTCCCGGGATATTTATTTATTTATTATCAATAGCCGACCACGCTTTGCTGTTGGTAACTGATAACATATGATCCATGGTCATATGTCATATACAATTGTTTTTATTTAAAACTCGCGAAACGTTTTTCGATTCCGTGAGAGCTTCGAGATAAAAAGTATTATATAAAATCGTTGTTTAAATAATTCAAGTCAATACTTCGCTGGGGCATTTGAGCTGGTGGTGACACCCTGGCCGCCACGCCGCAGGTGGGTTCGATACCCACAAAGAACCAACATTGTGTGCATGAACATGTCTGTGTAAATATGTATTTAAGTATTTTTTTGAGTAGTAGAGCTCTTAGTGCAGATATCGTCCGGGGAAGTACTACCACCTTCCCATTTTTGCTGTGAAGCAGTAGTGCACTTGTATTACTGTGTTTCGGCTAGAAAGGTAAGGGAGCCGGTGAAATTACAGGCACATTCATGTCTCAGGGTCGACAACGCATTGGCGATGTTCTGGTGTTGCAAATGTCCATGGGCGGTGGTGACCACTTACCATCAGGTGGACCGTATGCTTATTTGTCGGCTCACATGGTATAAAAAAAAAGCATGCATTTAGAAAAAAAAAGAAGTATATCAGTTATCTGGTTTTCATAGTACACGTTCTGCTTAGTTTGGGATTAGGTGGCCGCGTGTATAGATTGTCCCAAGATATTAATTATTGATTTAATTGTAACTAGTTTTCCGAATTTCGCGAATACAAACATATACCAGCAGGATCTCGAAATATGTAGTATAATACAAAGTCAATATTACTGTATGTTTGACCGCTTATATCTTTTAAAATACATTTTGAAGCGGTTTCTGCCATAATTTTGGTATTTCCTTCCGAAATATTTATGTGTACCTATAACACATTTATAATATACCTCATGCGAAGCTGGGGCGGGTGGGTAGTTTTGATATATTTATTCAGAACGCCTTGTCCAAGAGATTCTGCACCTACTGCTGCGTTAGACTCAGTTTTAAATAATCCTCATTGATTTCTAACTCACGTTCAATAATGAATCATTCTAATACCACTTTACTATTCATATCTCCCTCGCTCCTACGTGGGTACATGAGAGAAATGATAAATGAAGGGCGTGCAGTAGATACGATGGCTAGAAGAGTTGGTAATTAATTACACGTATCACTCACTCGGCCCTCTGTTCTAATACGTGCTTCGGGTGGGGCCACTGGCTTGGAGGGCGGAAGAGGCGATTCAGCCTTGGGAGAAAATAAATTGATTTGTAGAACTTTCTCTCCTTCACCTTCTTTTTTAATACATTGTCAATGGCCTCGGTGGTCAAGCGGTCTAAGCCTACGATATACCATATTTCGATTTCCAGGTCGGTGACGGTTTAGTTAACGTCTCATTGTCAACAATATTTTTACCCGTAGTCCAAGATTGGTGTCATTTTGGGACTTCAACTATCTTCGGTGGAATACGGGTATAATTCACGTAAAGTTGTTCTTTCTCTTCTGTCCTGCAGTTTATAATATATTTTAGCCGGGTAAAGAGTATAAGCAACAAGAGCATTCTCAAAAGTCTGCTTAAAATCTGCTAAAAGTCTTGCGATTTGTAAACTTTGAATAGTTACAAAATAAATATATTTAGTCGATACCAAATGATCATGAAAAACATCCGAATTGCTTTACTATCTCGGATTCAAAGTTTTCAGAAACCAATTCCAGAATTAATTTACGGTTACAAGGGAGCAGTCGTTATTCCAAGTATATAGCAGACGCCGCAGATAGTGAATAATAAGATTATTAGCTTACAGTTGCTATTGCATCATAATAATTATTATGGGTGATATAAAGTGAAAGAATCATAAAGACCATAAGTTCGGGAGACTGGGGCTCAAGTAGGCAAAACCTAAACATCAGAAAAAAAACAAAAAATATCAGAACTGCTTTCGCTCCTGGTCAAGCGAGACGCAAGACGTGTCCAAAAAGTTTTCACACCAAAAAAGTATCGCCCAACCACCCAAAGAGTACGCGGTCTCGCATAACAGTAAGCGTTTTCAAACCGCCATTCCCATGGCCTTACCTTAATAAATAGTTCACGTAAAACATTCCGCTCTCTTAATTCCCGTTAGATTGAATAGCGCAAGATTTCACACGTGAGCGGCTTCGCAAATTATATGTCTGTAGAATACGTAACGATACGAACATTTGGACCCTACGAAAAAGTACTGCAATTTTTATAACGCATTTCGGGGAACGAAACTTGCCGATGGTAGCCGATGGTACACGACCTTGATAAAATTATGTATGTTTTTATTTCTATAAAAAATCGACAATTTGTACAATAGTTTGCTGGCGATAATGATTTGATAACACTTATATTTTAAAATTTGTAATTTTAAATGTAGGAGGTAATCTTCGAAACTACTCATCTGAGTCAACAATTCTTTTACTGATTGAAAGCTACACTATTCCCGAGTGATACAGGCTATACTATAATCCTAGGACCCATTAGATCCTCTAGAAAGAGGGTAAAACGGCAGGGCGGTAACTAGTCCAGAATTCAGATGGCCGTTTGTTAAAGTCCCAGGATATTAATTTATTATTTATTTAAGCTATATATGTTTTAATATTTTTTATTTTAAGTGGTTAACACTTAAAATAAAAAATATTAAAACACAAAGAAATGTGCTAATTACTTTAAACAACAAAGGGACGAATCGGACCACGTAAACAATGATGATGGCAAAGCCTGGCCGCGAGGGGGCGCGCGGGAGCGGTTTCATTAAAAGTTAAATTGCCACAAGACCACGCCGTGATTGGCAGCGCCCTCTAACTCCGCAGTTTGCACATTGCGACGCAAATATGTCAATGTGGTTTTACTCAGCACTTGGTTTTTGATCCTGGCGGTTTTTTTACTGGCCTGCAATGTGATTTTACCAATAGAGACGTAATACTCTATGTAAAGCAATAAAACATGGTGATATTTTAGTAACTACCTACATAGAACCTAAGCAAATTTATTTCTGTCACTGAGTAGGTTAGAAGATAAATAAATATCCTGGAACATTCTTTTACACACGGCCATCTTATCCCAAACTAAGCAGAGCTTGTACTATGGAAACCAGATAACTGATATACTACATATACTACTTTTTATTTTTCCAAATACATACATATTACATCCAGACACAACAAACCGACATGTTTATGCACACAAATATTTGTCCTGGGTGCCGAACCCGCGACCTTCGACTTGGCAGTCAGGGTCGCTAACCACCAAGCCAACTGGCCTGTGGTAGAGATATATAGGAACCCGTTGTCCTCGTTTAATACCCTGGTTAGGAATCATTCAAACTATGACGACAAGCAGCTCTGACCCCTGACTACCACGCCGCAGGTCGTAGGTTCAATTCCGCGCAGAACAATCATTTGTGTGTATGAACATGTCTTTTTGTTCTGTGTCGGATGTAAATATAAGTTTATATTAAAACAAGTAGTACTTATATGTTTCTATAAGTGGAAATTTATTATTGACTTTTTTGCTATTAACTCTGTTAACTATTGTAACATGTATTGTAGTCGATAATTTCCCTAAAATATAAAAATAAATGATCAGTTATATGGTTTACATAGTACAAGTTCTGCTTAGTTTAGGATCAGATGGCGGTGTGTAAATAATTTCCCCAGAATATTTATTTATTTAAAATTAGAAGATGGTTTAGGCATTTCTTTGGCGTTGGTATGGTGTTGGGAAACATGTATTTCATTTTATTAAAATAAAAATGCCTTTATACTACGTGAAAAAAGAATAAGAGAAAAAAGATTAATAGGATTAATTTACTATTATTACTAGCGATCCGCCCCGGCTTTACCTGAGTGTGATATCATGAATATATCATACACATATAGCCCCGAAAGAAATTAACTAAGTGATTTTGAAAACCGTATCATAATCATTTGCATAGTTTAACAGATAAACAAACAGAATTTTGTATGTTCAATATCGAAGACATTCAACACGGCATACGACGTCACTGCCAAAGAGCTATTACATTCAAAACTTCCGACATCAACCAACTTTTGTAAGACGAAAAAATTGGCACTTGGAATGAATAAAATAATCCAGAAAACATATCTATACGTACATAATAAGCGTATCAGACTGACAAATGCGCCATTTTTTCCGGTGCGCAGTCGTTCCGAAACGGAATGCTACAGGATTTATTTTATGATTGTAATAATCATAACAGAAAAGGCGTAAGGAGAAAAAAATATAGCCTACGAAATCCAGGATTCAATGGAGATTACCTAACTGTGATGTAAAAAGGAGCTATATGCTTTAAATAACCAGGCGTAGCTATAAAGTGGTAACATTTTATTGAGAGAGGTACATCGCGGATAGAATTTGTTATTATTATATGAGTAAAAGCAACCCGAACCGGCGTTAGAGTCTGGACAATATTTTTCTTTATTTAAAGGTAAAACGGGACTACGCTGTCCGTCTTTCATGAACCGTGATAGTTACACAGTTGAAATTATCACAGATGATGTATGTTTTGTTGCCGTTATAACAACTAATACTAATATAATAGATGATAATAAAAAAAACAGAATAAAATAAATATTTAAGGGAGCTCCCATACATCAGACATGATTTTCTTTCCGTTTTTCGTGCGCGCGTCCGACTCGTACTTAGCCGGTTATTTTATATTTATTGGGGCTAATAAACAGTGACGCAATACATTTTGAGTATTCGTAATTGCATGTGTCTCAGTGAATTTATTCCATTATTTAATAAACTGACACCATTATAATTTTAGTTGACATTTAATCTCTTTATTGAAGTAGTAGAGGTCTGAGTGCAGAGTTTGTCCGGGAAGTACTACCACCTTACCCATTTCTGCAGTGAAGCAGTAGTGCACTTGTATTACTGTTTTTCGGTTAGAAAGGTAAGGGGGCCGGTAAAATTACAGGCAAATGAGACTTAACAACTTCACGTCTCAGGGTCGACAACGCATTGGCGATGCTCCTAGTGTTGCAAATGTCCATAGGCGGCGGTGACCACTTACCATCAGGTGGACCGTGCTTGATGGCGGCCCAAGTGGCATAAAAAAAAAAAACTTGTATTACTGTTTCGGTTAGAAAGGTAAGGTCGGTGAAATTACAAGCACATGAGAATTAACAGCTTCTCTCCCAGTGTTGACAACGCATTGGCGATGCCCCTGGTGCTGCATAAGCGGTGGTGATCACTTACCGTCATCCGTTTTCTGCCTTTTTTTCGGCCTACTTCTAAGCACCTACTAAGCTTCCATTGCCATTAAATCTGAAAGAGTGCGAAATATAAAAATGAATGCGAAAGTTTGTCATTTTGGATGCTCGTTACTCTTTAACGCAAACACTATCAAACGTATTTAAATCATGCTTGGCACGTAGATAGTATGTACCCTGGATTAACACATAGGATACTTATCTCGGGAAAATATAACATCCCCCAGGAACGCGGGTGGAATCGCGGGGGATAGCTAGTGTTTCAAATATTTCAGCAATACAGACGTAGACTATAACAGTTAACAACTTTTCAAATAAAACCCTGACAATCGAACTGGCTAGAACCACTCACAACTTATCCGATGCATATTCTTCCGATGTTACCCGCCAAAATGTGTTCCGCCATTTGGTTAGATGACAACTTCGTTTCGATGCATTTCATTGGGAATGCATTTTGGTGATCTTTATATTATATTTGTTACAAAATTCCTCTATCAATTTGATTTATTGGAATCATGAACAAAATTTATATTTAGTTTGTATTCTGGATTGTTCCGCCAATGCAGTGTGAAAAGAAATGAAATGAAAATATTTTTATAATAAAAAGAGCCTTTTATGCATTTATGAATAGTCACTCTTATACCGGTTCGGAACGTTGATTATTACTGAGAAGAGTCGGCTATAAACTCAACAATTACTCTTTTTACAACCACTTATGAATAGTCAGACCTTAGTTCAAAGTATGGCAACCAAAATTAAATTCTCTCCTGGGATATTTTTATTGCCAGCGTCTGATTTTATGTTCAAATCACGAATATTAATAAGTACCACTAAGTCAATCCCGCCAAATAGTGTCCGCACGAAAGTCTAGTCAAAGTTAAATTGTCGACGAGTTATTAATCCTTTTTGTCAAAGGCATTTTAACTAATGTAAAATCACTCGACTCGCATTCATTTTATTGTACAGTTATAACCTTTATTGAAAAAAAAAAAACTAATTGAATCGATATAAAACGACTTCTAGGCGAAAACACAACGTCGCTTTACAATTTCCCGCCAAAAACTCCGAGTGCCGGTCAATGAGTAGGCTGAATGCGGTGAAAGTCAATTGCTCCACCATAGACGAAAATAGCAAAAAAAACTTGCCGATACGGTGCCGCGCTTTTCCGCAGATGAAAAATAACTTATTCATAAATAATCTTGAAATCTATACGAAACAGAATTTTGGAACCTTTTGGACTGAGTAATTATTGTGATTGAAGAGTTTTTTACATTATTTTGTGCCCAAATATCGAAGTAAGCTTACCGCCAAGTTGTGTTTGTAGAATTCTTTGCAACAGACGAACTTCCGATTATTAACGTGAGAGGCCGGTGGTTTGTTTTGTAATCCTAAATCAGGACTAATGCTTACTGACTCTTTTCTCTTTACCAATTAAATTCAGAGTGTACTGTAGTAACACTAGGAGCCAACATAAATGTTGTAGGTTTGAAATATATTTCAGAATATCAATCTACCCTCTAAAGTCTAAACGAACTTCTTCACCTGATTAACTAAATGTTTATTAATTATAGCTGTCCCCCGCGGTTTCACCCACGTTGCCGAAGGATGTTACATTATTTTGTTCATTCTATCATCAATAGTTTTCGCAGCGCACGTGATGTAAGAATGTTTTGTAATTTTTTCACACCTTGGGTCACATTGGAGTTTTAGTATGGATACCTAACTTTTTTGAAAATTATATATAGCCTATGTTACTCAGTGATAATGTAGCTTTCTAATGTAAAAGAATTATTAAAATTGGCCCAGTACTTTTTGATACAATACAAATCTTTCCTCTTTATAATATTAGTGTAGACTAGCTATGCCCCGCAGCTTTACTCACATTCCTGAGGATTTTAGTTTCTGTCCTTAGAGATAACGGTTGGTAACGATAAATAACTAGCGACCCGCTCCGGCGTCGCACGAGTGCAATATTACTTAAATAACTATTTTATGCTGAAAACTGTATTAAAATCCGTTGCGTAATTCAAAAGGTATAAGCAGACAAACAGCGGGATCGACTTTGTTTTATATTATATAAAGATGTATTCCTTTTTTCTCTCTAAATATCACAAGTACACTAATAATATAACAAGATTGTCTGGTCTGTGTCTGGGTGTAAATATCAATGTATCAGTAAACAGCCCCCTTATTCATCTAATGCAAACTTCGTCTGCGAGCCGCTTCACGGAGGCCTCGGAGAGCTTATCTCTCACGTGATTAGTAGTATTAGCGTAGTTAGCGAAAGGTACAGAGCACGGAGGCCGCGAAAACATCCTCGAGTTAGTGTCATTTTCCTTACAGAATCGAGCCCCTAGTTTCTATAGTACGCTCTACGTGGTTTGGTATCAGATGGCCCTGTGTAAAGAATCCCAAGATATTTATTAATTTAAGTTGAACACACTTACGTAATTACATTAATTCGCAACCATTTGCATTTACAACATGAAAGGGGTTATAAACACACCGTTTTTTAAAGGACCATTGAAATAATTCTCGACACGTATCACCCTTGAAAGACCCTCGCATTCTCACCAATTCACTCTTTGTCCGTATCCCCGGACCCAACTGGGCCCTACACACGTACTCGCAAACTTTTATTGTGCCGAGCTATTTGCTGAAACCGCACTTATTTTTTATGAATAGAAATAAATATTTTGGTAAGGATTTCGCCTTTTACAACCGTGTGGGCCGAACGAGCTCCTTGAATAGTTTATGTTATATGAACCGAGGTATTCGATCAACAGCTTCGTGTGAATATTAAGATCTGACTCCACCTCTCGAGCGATTCAAATCGATTGAAATGTATTTGCTATTCTGTGAAACAAGATTTTTTAGGGTTCCGCACCCAAACCCAACACAGCTAGCGTTACAATCAAGTTTTTTTTTATTTTAAATAATATAAACTAGTGCTTGACTGGGATCCCTCCTGATGGTAAGCAGTGATGCAATCTTTGATGTTGAGGCGCACTAGTTTATTATGAGCCTATTCAATTAATGTGTTGGATAATATTTATCGGCGCTATTATACATTTTAAAACATGGATGTTAATAATAAACAATGAAGGAACATGTTGGATCAGTATACCTGCTGATGATACCCATCATAGGAAACGGATTAGAATATTATAGAGTCCAATCGTATGTACCTTTAAATACTTTTTTTTGGTTCGGTACCTGAGGGGTGCCAACGGGACCCTGTTTGGATCTCCTGAAGCGTAATAAGTAGGCTGTTGTAATTTTAACAGATAATAAAATAAAGAATATTAATGATTATTAAATTATATAAGAGTATTAAAGAACCGTATGGTACGAAACCCTTTGTGTGAAAGTCCGACTCGCACATGCCGCTTTTTTCCTTACATTCGAGGAATTACGCTCGGCGTGTCTTAGGTCGCATTAAAAATGACGTAGCCTTGGTTCTTTTAATTCCACTTTGGATGTAGTAAACGGTGTTAGTGTTATAATCTGAGTTCTGAGGTGACTTTCATCTGTTTGGGTTTTGCATTTTGGTGACCGTCAAAAGACAGCCATATAACTGAGTAATAAGTTTGGGATCAGATGGCCGTGTAAACAATATTTATATATTTACACAGTAAAATGTAGTCTAGTTTTCGACTCCTGACTTTATAAAAGTTTCTAAAATATGTAGATTTTTTTTAGGTCCCGTGGCCGTAGTATGGTGAAAAAAATGGAATTCCCTCCCAGCACAAGGTTTCCCTCCTTCCTACGACATGGGATCCTTCAAACGAGGCGTGAAGAAGCACCTTGCGGGCCGGCAGGGTGAGGGCGGCTAGTGTTGTACACTCCTGTACTGGCACTAGCGGCTCTCGCATTTGGACTACAGTTTTACTTTACATCAGGTAGACTGCAGTCACCTGCTTTCTGAAGTAAAAAAAAAAAAAACCAATAAGGAACCCTTATTGTTTCGCCATGTCTGTACGTTTGTCCGCTTTAACAGGTCTTTGTACCACCTGGCAATCCCAACCTCCAACCGATAAATAAGCAGACGGTAAGTGATCACTGCCGCCAATGGACATTTGCAACACCAGGGTCATCGCCAATTTGGAAGTTGTAAAGTCTCATATGCCTATAATTTTTTAGTTTCGGAGATTAGCGTCTTCAAATACGCATAGAATTTAAGGAAACTGTAACATCCCCCAAAAACTTCGGGGGACATTAGTTACTAATATTTGATTTCCGTTTTCATACAATCTTCCACATTTCTCCTTGTACAAACCACCGTGGTAGCACTGTAACTGTCACTCTTTGTGCAGTCCTATGAGCTATTGCAAATAGGCTTGTCAGTTGTATAGTCGTCAGGCCTGTCAAGATAGGCTTTATGTACAAGCCAAGCTATAATGGACCTTCGTGTATGATAAAAAGGTTTTTCCCAATTGATTTAAAATTACAAGAGTGTTTTTGATATGCGAGTCGTTGTTGATAAAATTTTACTTTAATTATCTTTAGGTTAAAGTCTTTGTTTGTAGATATTTATTTTCACAACCACTACTTCTCTAAACTGTATAAAATAAAGTCACTTTGTCTGTCCGCTTAAATATTTAAACTACGCAATAGATTTTGATGCGATTTTACTAGCATTTGAAGAATTACTTTCGAATGGTTTATTGGTATAAAACAATTATTTTATCCTACTTACTACTTAAAGACGGGGCGAGTCGCTAGGTAATTATAAATATAAACAGCTATTCGCCCCGCGGCTTCACCCGCGTTACTTTGTTTTTTCCTTTAGTTTAGAACAGCCCATATAAACTTTTAACCCCGAATTCATCCTGAATGTGGTTTGATTAAAAAATGCTGATATATTTGTACTTTTATTTCTAACCAGAATCAGTTACATACAATTTTGTGCTACATACCTACTTTGTAAAAGACGGACTTCCATACAACCGTTCAACCCTTATGGCCTACTTACCCTTGAGGCACCGCCTAAGGAAACCAAAGCACGGTGGTAGGGTATTATTTCGTATTTACCTAGATAACTACCACTCTCAAATCGAAGATCTGTCAAGCTACTAAATTAGCGTGTATTTGAAAGCCATTTTCCTTCTATTCTTCGTATGTCACTTCATTAGGGTATTTGGTAAAGCAAGAATATACCAAATATTTGTCTGGGAATTATTAAACGTATTCACTCAACCATAAACAATTAACGAAAGATCAACGCACTGTAACAGTCAGCTGTTCATAAATTTACACCGACGCAGGCCTTGCCGTGTGCAGATTAATTTGATCTGATCCCAAGCGATCGCTTTGAGCTCTCAGCTCTATTGATTTGATATTAATAACCTTACCTTTGAGCAGATGCTCATATTGATCGATACGTTTAAGCAATGTTCAAGTCAAAGGAAAACGTTAGGGCCATGCTTTCGCTCCGAAAGGGCACTCACGGACCTAAAATATTCAAAACAGTAAGTCATCTTTATCTATAAAACAGAGTCGTGTAAGCTACACCATTTATGACTCAAGAACGGATCAATAATTTCTTGGATTTATCTCCGTCCCGAATACCAGAATAAGTAACAAAAAAAAAGAGAAAAATGGTTTTCTCAAAAAAAAAATCGTTATGGACGCTATCTCTGAGGATAGAAACTATAATCCTCGGAAACACGGGTGAAACTGCGGCGAACAACTAGTTTGAACAAAGTGAAAGAGGTCAGATTGTGAAATTTATTGGAAATATAGTCTACTGTCCCTCGCGGTATTAACCGCCTACCCGAGGGAAGTAACATTTTCTTGGAATAAAAAGTATCCTATATGTTATTCCAGGACATGCTCTATCTGTGTGCCATTTTTCATCCAAATCGCACTTACGATAGTAGTAGGATAGGGTAGATTTCCGTACCTGTGGTAGCATTGGCCATCTCAAGTGCCTGCATGGGCCTAAATTTATAAACGTTACGGAATTTTGAATTTTGTGAACGATGTATTTGATCTGCTTTTTAAAAAATACTTTTTACCTAACCTAGAAGCAAAGCCTTAACCAAGTACATACCTATAGTAATAATAGATAGTATCTCCAGTAAACATTTCAGCCGAACTACATCTAAACACAAGCGAAATAATATATGGTCGGCCATTGTGAGGCCATTCTGGTTTTATCTGGTCATTACTGGTTCACATAAACATTTGCGCGGCAAATAGTCGGCCGGGCCCGTGACTGGCGTGCAAGATTCTCCCCGTTTGTTTATGGCCTATACACACATCATTTTGCTTTATTATATATAATATTGGATATTTTAGCCTTAGGTTTTACTATAATTCTTTCAGGATGTATAGAATTATGACAAAGCTGTTATTTGGGCTTATTTTGTTCGTTCGGTGAATATGATCGGTGATATATTGCAACTGAAATAATTTAAAAAAACGACGAAGTGTAAGTTACACCATGTTTAGCGTAGGATTCTGTAGTATTTAAATATATTAAATAAGTTGGTAGGCTATAGCTCATATCTTGTAAAGCTTGCTGTGTTAGTTGGACAGGACAATTGACTCAAAACAAATCTCCACTTTAAAGATTAATATTTTGCAAATGGATCCCTAAATAAAAAAAAATCTTTACAGACCCCCAATATTTTTTAAAAGCCTACCTAACGACACCATACAATGGAATAGATGAGTAAAAAACATCTGCCCTTTACGTATGTATAACAGACGATCCGCGAATCGTTTATTTCACAGCTTTGAAGGCGTGATCAAATGAGTTTCTAAGTTAAACCACGAACAGAGGGACATTGCAAAATTCTCGACTAGCAGTACTCTAAAAACCTTTCCAAAAACCTTGAATGCCTTTTACTAACAGGAACTAATAAAACTACACGTTTTATTATTATTTTTGGCAATTCCTTTCTTATTATTACTGCTAATAGGAAAGATGGTTGAAAAAATCCAGCAACGCTTAGGAACGGAACCTAGAACCTTTGGGTCCCTAGTCGATATTTATACTAATAAGAATAAAAAAAAAACGTTTCTTTTACAACCATTTCGCACACTCAGTACGATAAGGGCTTAACTAAAAATTTTGCGAAATGGAGTAACGATCATAGAGAGACAAAACAAAGGGCGCTTTATCCGATGAAGAGTAAAACATAGTCAATTTAATGATAGAATAAGCATACCGATATTACAGCTTCTTTAACACCGGGACCCACCCTCCCCGCTCAGTGCAAAAGTCACCACAAATCGGTATGTGCCAAAATGATTTTTTGAGTTAAGCCCCTATCGTTCTGAGGGTGCGATTTCATCCTAAACTAAGTACAGCTTGTAATATTTATGACATCAGAGTGTTGATCATTCAGTAAACGTGACACAAACAAGCAAGCTTTCACTTATAAAATAGAGGAGTATAAATAGGTACATAGAATTCATATTCGCATGCCGTGGATCATAAAAGCGTGGAAAATTACTTGTTCAGGAGTTTCCAAGTTTCCAAGTCCAAGCAATAACGTGTTTTCAACGGAAGCATTGTTTCCAACAAAAATATCAACATTATTACGGAAACGGAAGTGTACCTACATCGGTGTTTTCCTGTCGTGTTACTCAATAAATATGTGTGTAGAAAGTTTTTTTTATAACAACTTTGTAAGCTTTTACAGAGCTTGAAGGAAAATGTTATATGTAATTTGTCATGGTTTTATCAGTGGCGTATTATGATTGTGCGTTTCTACGTGGTGAAGGTTGTGGGCTTAAATCCGCGAGCATTCGGTGATTTCATACTGTCATCTAACTTGAAACAAGCACTCCTGATCAGCCCCCATTTTCTTTCCAGGTTTTTTTGTTTGCCTCTTTCGTCTACTTCCCCTAATTCTATGGTGTACGCAAAGTATTATAAAAGTTAATGTCAAGTAAGTGAGGTAAGTGTTGGTAAGTGGTCACCGCCGCCTATGGGCATTTGCAACACCAGGGGCAACCAATGCGTTGTTCACCTTGAGACGGAAAGTTGTTAAGTCTCATGTGCCTGTAATTCCACCGAACCCCTTACCTTTCTAATCGAAACAAAGTAGTAAGTGCATTGTATTACCACCTAGAAATTATAATTACTACGTACAAGTACGGGTAAGGTGGTAGAACTTCCCCGGACGAACTCTGCACTAATCTCAGCTCTACTACTGCCAAAACCATCCCTAATCTGGCTCATTCGCATCGGTCTACGGTTCCTGGCCCGGAGGTAAGATGCTCTTACTGCCACGCCACAAGTTGTGGTTCGATTCATACCCAATCAATAATATTTAATATGAAAATGTCTGGTTGCAAATATGAAAGAAATGTCCTATTTATTTAGGTATTCATTTAAAATACCAATTCTCATTCAAGGACTAAACATGGCCAGATATTTTTCTCGTTACTAAACGCGTTTTCCCCAAACTCTTCTTAATTATTTTTCTGCTATTCCCTTGAAAATATACTTATTTTTAATTCACTACGTTTCGACATTTTCTAATAGCGATATTTACTTTTATTAAAATATACTGATTCGGAATACTGATAGCTTATATTTATTACCATCGGTAGAATCAACGGTCCATTGACCCTGGGAATATGGCAGTAAAATTTAGGGTCATTGACCTTTATGACCTTTTTACAGGGTTATATTCAGGGAAGGTCATGTGGTCAGAGTCAGAGCTATTTAATTGAGTTTACAGTTACGACGGTTTGTGCGAAATGCCTCTAGTCTTAGTTTTAGTGGCCGGTACCCAGGAGACCTAACGTGATGAAAGCTGTAACTTTAAGCCTCGTTTCTGAATTATAGTCCAAAAAGAAGTAATATTACTTTTGTGGGTATCAACAGTGAATCCTCCTTAAACTTATCGGATTTATATTATTAATGGTGGTAGCTTCAGTAACTATGACCTTTATAAGTGCCCACCGCGGGCCTAAACTGAATAAATGGTTTTGATTTTAAAAGTGAATATGTGCGTGTATTTGTTAGCGCTCAGCTCCGTAACGATGGATTGGATTAGATTAAAATTTTGCACAGCCATATGTTTTGGATTAATAGAATACACACACATTATATATAATATATTAGAAGTAAGAAACCTAACCTGAGCGAGACCAACACGCAATTGCCCGGTTTTTTGTACTTTTGTAAGTATCCGGTAACAAGGAGTGACGTCACAAAGGCTGTAGTGCCGCCCGCGCCACACAAAGATTTTCACGGTTCAGAGGTGTCGCTACAGTGTGGCCCCTGCTTTATTTTTACCTTTACATCCACCTGTCAGAGTGACATTTGATGCCTTTGCCGAGGTTTTTAGGCCTCCGTGAATATATAGAGTGAAGCCGCTCGATGTTCGTTAGGCGTTTGGTTTTGTAAAGTTTTTTTTACGTTGGGCTAGTTGGGGCATAGGAGAAATAGAAGATCGGATTTTGGAATTAAATTCGACATCGGCGAAATATTACTGATATTATAATTATAAATAAATATTATTAGAGTTTGTGTGTTTGTATCCACTTAAGTTCGTTACGGATGAAGGGGTATTCATGAAATTTAGTTTATTTACTTTTTTTTTTTAAATATCCCGGCATTCTTTTACACACGGCCATCTGGTCCCAAACTACTGTACTATGGAAACCAGATAACTGATATACTACATATACTACTTTTTTTTCTAAATACATACTTATATAGATATTTACACCCAGACACAGAACAAACAGACATATTCATGCACACATATGTTTGTCCTAGGTGGAAATCGAACCTGCGACCTTAAGTTTGGCAGTCAGAGCATTAATCACCAAGCCAACTGGCCTGTCAATTTAGTTTGATACTTTCGTTTTGTTAGTTTTGACGGACCAGTTGCTTTGACCCTGACTGCCACGCCACAAGGTCGTGGGACCGGTTCCCACCCATTTTGTGTCTAGATGGAAATATATTTAGAAATAAGTTGGATATTTCGTATTTCAATATGGGTATATAATCAGGTCAAACCTACCTTAAAATAGATTATCATTAAAACTGAACAAACAAGTCAAACTTCAACTCCGTAGCATAAAAAGTGTTTATTCAGTTTGCAAGACTTAACCTGATTATTAGTTATTTAAAAGCTTGCAATAAAAAACGAATGACTTGATTGATTCATGGATTGTTTTTGCGCAAGTTGATAATGTCCAAACAAGTCAATCTTTTAGGTACGTTATTCATCAGAGAACAGCTTACATATCCGACGCAGAGTAAGCGCCCACATCAATCAAACGACGCTAAACTTATTCCTCGTCCATCATGCCCCAGGTCAACCTTCGGACTTGAATCTACGGCCATTGTCACTTGGAAGAATGGTTCGATATCTATACTACTACATAAAATTCAAGTGTCTGTCTGTGATTTAAAAATAAAGATCGATTTTTTTTGTGAAAATTGCTTGCAAGGAACACTATCTCAAAGTTGGTCTCAAATAGGCCAAAACGACTGATCGAATTTGACTGAAAAGTTGTACAGAAGTAAAATATTTTCAGTAACAAATGATATACATTTGATTGCGCAGAATGTTAGACCATTTCGAAACGCAAATGAAACTTTGGGGCGGAAGCTAGTAAAATAAGAGCTAACCAAAAGGTCTGGATTTAAGTTGATTTATATTACCTGTAATAAAGCTTCTGGTAAGAAAACATCAAACCAAAGATTTTCGATTGAGATCAAATACTAATTTGATGGCCATGAGTTCCATCATCAAATTACATTTGTGACCGCGGTCCCTAAGCAGGATCACCTAGCCTGGCGGAAGATCTTCCCTGGCTGGTTGCACACTTCACAATATTACTTTTAAAAGCTTTTAACAAAAGCAAAGACTTTTAAGAATTCCAAACTGCCTGTCAGAGGAACACTTCAGAAACTCATATTTCGTTCATTACTTAAGTTAGTTTCCAAGTTACATGTTTAATAAAGTTAAAATGTAACTGCATTGTACATAAAGTCAAGTTGCGACAACTCGGCTCTAAAATACTTAACGCGAGTGTTTACTACGTAAGTACAGTACAGGGCAATTTTATTGTTTAGTTTTCATATTAAGAGTTTGTCTGTCGAGTGAAAAACTTGTTCGGAATTTTAAGTGTTGTCGAACGAAATAATAAGATTGTTGGTTTTACAAAACGTCGAACGTAGCTAAGTTTTCGAGATACTTTAGGTATTCAGAAATGTTTTGAAGTTATTCAAGTACCTTGTGATGTAATTTCTTATAACTTTTTCATCATATAGGAGTTGAGAATCTTCGGAATATTTGCGCACCAGGTTTGTTTTTTGAATAGAAACAATTTTATAACCTTTTTAACAGTAACTGTTGTAGTAAATTTATTGTTTCCGAGTCCGGGTAAGTACTACCACCATACCAATGTCCACCGTAAAGCAGTAGTGTCTATGTATTACTATAATATGTTCCGATTAGAAAGGCAAGGGGTCCGGTGATATTACAGGTTTGTACCTGTAATATCACCATGACATGTATATCATGTTGTACATGAGACTTAACTACTTCACGTCTTAGGGTCAACAACGTATTGGCGATGGCCCTGGTGTTGCAAATGTCCATTAGCGACGGTGACCACTTACTATCAGGTGGACCGCCTGCCCGTTAGTCAGTCTTTTAGACTTAGAAATAGGATTCAAACTCTTAAAAAGGCCACGCGATTCCATGTAACGTATTTGCAAATAGGCGTCCCGGACATTACTACTAAATAGACTAGAAAATGGTCCATTTACAGGGACTAACTTCACCCACAGTTTGTTCGACAACTAAAGTTGAATCGAATGTACTTACTTTTTTATTACTTTCCAACGGATTCCTGCAATTGAACGTAACAGTTTTGAGCGCAATCAGCGGACTCAGCGCTTTGTAGCGAACTGTTTTTAAAGTCAATCAGCGTTAAAGCGCACTCGTTAATAGCTGTAACAACCACTTGAATTCTCGGGTATTTTTGCATAAGTACCGCTTCATTCTAGGGACACCGGGGGACATAATTTCGCATTGAAAATGTAAATTCCTCAGAAGTTCGGGCGCTTAAAGTTGCTTCGGGGCATTGGATTGCGGTACGGGAGTTTGGACCTAAAAATATATTTTTGTTTAATATTTACTAGCTACCGTCCCATGGTTTTACTCATGGTGCCGAGGGATCTAATGGGTATCGGTAATATTCTATGCCATTCGGGAATTGTGTAGCTTTCTAGCAGTAAAAGAATTATTAAAATCGAACCAGTAGTTTTGGAGATCACCTCCTGCATCCAAAACTTTAGTTCTTTTTAAGGTTTAGTGTTTTAACAGAATCTCACTACTGTCAGTGATAACAGTGAGAATATAGTTCTTAAAAAGGGTAAAATTAAACTGATTTTTAAGTGCAGCTACTGAAACACACTGGTAGTTACTGAAAGATGGTTGCGAGGCGGGTACTAGAAAGTTTAAACCCTACCACCTTCCTAAAGAATTACCCGTGTATAAATTTAAAACGGTAATAAAGAAAACTTTGAATCAAAGGGGTTTTTATAATATGTCGGATTATTTAGAGGATAGAGAATCTTTGGCAATTAATTGCTCGCCTGATAATCTAATTATTGAACTACCCATTTTAAATAAGTAGTTTTAATGTTATAAATGTAAGTTCGTTTAGAAAAAGAGTAACTGAGAAACCAATGTTAAAATTCATATATGTATTTATATAATATTGTACAAGAATTTCATGTTTAATAGTGTTATATTTATTTGAATAGATAAGCTTATGAAATTGTTTCAAATAAAAATTCTACTTATATAGGAATAAGATAAAAAAAATATCATAAAAAAAATGATTTCCAGCATCCCATCTCCCAGTCTTAAACAAGAATTCATGTTGAATATTTCGCGTCGATGTTTACGGTGAGGGCAGACTGCTGTAAATCTTTTAATGATTCGTCTCCAGGAGTTGGAGGCTTTAGTTCACATCAGTAAGGTTATTCACCTGGAAATGACCTGAAAATTTAAATAGACCTAATAGAATGTGTCGAGGATAGCAACGCCGAATCCAAAGTACCATCTACCCCAACTTATTTCAATCACTAAAAGGGTACTGATGAAGGTCAAAGCTTCGGAGCCTCACGCTTAGTTACTTAGAATACCATAAAAGGTAACTAACGAGTGTATTATAGATGGACATGTGCACTTAACACCGTGCACCGATTTAATAAAATAATTTTAAATGAATGTCATAGAAATATGCCAACTCTCAACAAATATTAATATGGCGGGTAATGATTGGGAACAAGGCAAGCAGAAGACAATAATAGTGAACATATCCCAACAGAGTAACGTATATTCTAGGGGCCTTTACGTATTGGATCTGTATCCCCACAGACCAGTCTTCTCAGAAGGACCAGTCTTTTAGCCAAAATATCCAAAAGGAAAGATACAAATAAGTAAAATAAAAAAAAAAACAAGATAATCGTCATGAAGACACTTCATTTGGCAGGCGCCCCGATGCCTCAATCAATAACCCAGCAACCTGTCCTGCAAGTTCTTCCCTATAGACCCAATATAGTTTCCTTCTTTCTGCAATAATCCTTGCACTTAGTGGATGCTATCGTTACCGGTTTTATCAATTAGCGCAGGCAGATATGCTATCCTCTAGGTGTACATATCCCAACACATTAACGTATTTTCAAAAGGACTCTACGTCTTGGATATTTATCGCCACGCACGTCTCCAAAAGGTCTGGTCTCTGAGCTTAAATATTCAAAAGGAAAGTCACTGATAATAACCCCTATCACTGATAAACACATAAAGGTATCTTCAAGGGGCCTCTAGGTGCTAGGTCTGTATTTCCACGCAGACCTTCCCAAAGAACCGGTTTGCCAGATGTTCAAATAAGAATAATTTTATTTATTTCTGATGAATAATAGGCACTTATTAATATTTGAATTTGAGAATTTTTATGTATATAGTGCAAGTACGCTTGGGAAATAGTACCACCATATCCAATTTCCACCGGGAAGTGCCGCCACTTGTATTATTATGTTTCGGTTCAAATTCAAATTCAAATATTTTTATTCAAATAGGCCTTTACGAGCACTTATGAATAGTCAGACTCTGTAGGGAAGTGAGCGACCCGCCACACAACGCCGCCGCAAGCAAAGGCATTTAAGTGCGCATGACTAACTTAAGCTTGTTAACATCAAAAAAGGAATATTGAATTTTAAAATACACACAAAGGTTAGAAAAGTTCATGAGACTTAAAAACTTCTCATGCACGACAACGCATTGTCGATTCCCCTGGTGATGCAAATGTCCGTCGTAGGCGGTGATCACTTACCATAAGGTGGAGCGTCTGTCTGTTAATTAATTAAAGCAATATTACCAACCTCTACAGAAAGGGTAAAGTAGAAACTAAATAGAACCATAAACTGTTGTTTCAATAAATATTCATGGAGCTGAATATTAAAATGGGGAACCGATATATTTTTTCGAGTACATCCTCGCACGGCGGATATTTCCCTGCTTGTTTTATAATTTCGCTGTATTTCGTCGCGGCGTGTACAAAATCAATTTCCCGCCGGCCCCCAAGATTAGTTCCCCCCGCTCTGGTCCCTTTTTAAATTAAAATAAAAAAGAGACAAGAATTCTTTACAGGTAGCCAAGTTATAATATTTTGCGGCAAAACGTGAGATCGTGCTTCGGAAACAGGGTCACTCGGCTTGTGAATATTATTTGACTATATTTTAAACTTATTTGCGAAAAATTGCAAGACATTTTGCAAGCAAAATTTTTTTTTTCTTGGTTTTTTACTTATTAGATATATTTTCCTTTACCAAAAGCTCACGCTCATTCTAGGATTCAAACCTGTTAAACCAGGTTATTCTTTTATCTACGCAAAGTAGTAATATTACTTAAATCTACAATTATATACAACTAGCATAAGCCCCACGGTTTAAAATTGATAGCTGGTAGCGTACGAGATGTCTCACGCCGTTAAAGCAATATCGTTTCAGTAATTTGCCGTAAAAACACTATGGAATTAATAATATTTCTTGCCCCAAAATCACCCTCGTTTCCGAGGAATTAATAATAACATCTTCCCGGGATAAAAACTTATATATGAATCCAAGTTATAAACTATCTATGTGCCAAGTTTCATCCAAATCCGTTGTATCCAGGTGTTTTTTATTTAGTAACAAACATTCATACATCTTCACAAACTTTCGCATTTATAATATTACTAGCTGTCCCCCGCGGCTTTACCCGCGTTCCCGTGGGATCTCACATGTATTATACATAAAAACCTTCCTCTTCAACCACTTAAAGAGTGAATAGGCTACTAACGGGAAAGCGAGCTCCATCTTCACTTACCATCAGGTGAGATTGAGGCCAATCGCAATCCCGTCTGATAAAAAAAAATCTATTTAAAAAAACCGTATTAAAATCTGTTGCGTAGTTTTAAAGATTTAAGCATACATAGGGATATAGGGACAGAGAAAGCGACTTTGTTTTATACTATGTAGTGATTAAGATATTAATAATCTAAACATACTCTTATTTATATTTGAAAAAAAGGTGTAAAACCACACACATTTTCTTTAACTATAGTTTAGTTCAAAAGCTGCTTTACGACAAGCAACACAATGACTATTTTATCTTTGTAGACCATTCTGTAATGCTATAATAGTTAAATACTCCAATCTACACCTTCCACATATTCCAACGTACACAAATTCAATCATTAAGACTCTGAATTGCGGTTTATCTACGAATGACTTTGTTTACACGTAAGTTACATTCCATTTATAGGAATTGTCTGTTACATTGAAAACACGTGTATGTGTTAGGGCTCTGGTGCGCTTTCAGTCATTTTTATTTTTCAAAAGTCTTTTTAAGGGTACGTGGGCCTCAGCCCAGAGTTAGGGGCCCAAAATGCCGAAATCCAGTATTAATGAAGTATAATAAAAATCTTCAAAGGAGGTTCATAAAGTGCGAAGTGACTTTGAACACTGTGTGATATAGACACATCAGTTACCAAGCTCCTCGTCTATAAATAAATAACTGTTTTTTTTAAATTAATGCTACTAATATTATAAATTCGTTTATCTGCCTGTTTGAACCCGCTAATCTCGGAAATTACTAGAAGAATTTTAATTTGGTTATTACACAGGTAACTAGAACGTAATTTAGGACAACATATAGTTTATTTAATCTACTTACCTACGAAAAAAAGAAAACTATCTTCCTTATTTTAAAGTTATCACCCATACAAAGTCGCGGGCACACCTATTTATAAATAAATTTATAACCTTTACATAAACAGCACTGAATATCAATAACCAATAATAATACAACACACAACGGGGAAAATTGGACATGAAATAAAATTAGTTTTGTTGCGCCTGCTACAAATATTATAGCAATTTTGCACAGTAAACGTTGCAGATAAAAAATATGTAGATGTTATTATTCGTAGTAGTCGTAATTTGTCCGGTTAATTTTATTTATCATGCAGATTTATGCAATAATAATAATAATAATTTAAAGTGAAAAAAAGACAATAAATATTGCTTATTGCGACTACTGAGGCCCGCTTTTCTTAAAATATAAAAAAAAGACAAAAATTTAAAAATATTTACATAGGTATTTACAATTTGTACACATATTACAATGTCTATAGCATGCTTTAGCTCAGGAAAGAGCTACCTCCTTCTAAAGTTACTTCTGCATTGATTGAAAAGTTATTCTGAACACTATAATCTATTCCATAGGTAAGTTAAAGTAAGTCGTAGAAAGATATTCTCTATCGCTTTCGAAAAAAGGCTTATTTATTTGTTTGATGCATAGGAACTAGTAGTATAAAAGTCGAGCTCTTAGCGAAGTTCTTTCGAGGAAATACTACAACGCCGTGGAGCAGTGCAGTTGTATTACTGTGTTTAGGTTAGAATAGTAAGTGGTGGAAATGACAGGCAAATGAGACTTAAAACTTCCCATCTTAGGATCGACAACGTATTGGTAATGCCCTTGGTGTTGCAAAAGACCGTCGGCATACCAACAAGTGCCTAAGTTTTCATTAGCCTTATGTCCCGGCTTTCACATCTCCAAATCCCTTCACAAACAAAGACCTCAGCTAAAACCTAGTGATAAATGCAGGCAACAATCCAATACCATTCCGGGCTGCGGCTTCAGCTGGATGGACGGATTTACGCGTTGCGAGCCCGTACGGTGTTCGTCGAATACAAATTACTTCGTTAAATAAGTTGTACGGCCCCGGAACACCTACGGAACAATTTGCTGGTGTGGTTTTGGCTTAATGTCTTATTTGCCCCTGAATTTTGGATCCCTCAATGCTATTTTACGGAGGGTAAGCTGAATGTAGGCACTTGAAATTAATGGTTATGTAGAGGTGCGTAAGTTTTATCTTATTACGTACTTTTCAATTCATAATTATACCCGAAGAAGTCGGCAGAAATAGCAGTATAAAGAGAGATTGTAAACGAAACAATAATCATGTATATGAACAGTAATGTTTCGGATATTTTGAGTCCTGAGAAACATTTTGAGAAATGGCCAAAAATACTTAGTTAGTATTAGTAGTGAATACTAAGTATTTTTGGCCATTTCTTAACGAAGGTTCTTCTAATTCTATCCTAAGAAGTCCCTACATACGATTAAAATTCAGAATGAAAAATCAGTCTTTCAGAAATCTGATAACTGCAATATGATTTTTTTTTGTTGTTTGTATGAAATACATTTAGACAAAACAATACAATGTGTTCACATTGATGGAGCAACGGTGGCCGAGAGAGTTGCTCGCTACATCGCCAATGGTGCACATTTTGTTGAGTTGCCAACAACTAGCTTTCCGTGCCGCGGTTTCACCCGCAGTCTTGAGGGATCTTATGTCCTGGGATTATAATATAGCCTATGTCCATCCGGAATTATGTACCTTTTAAATGGCGAAAGAAATTTCCAAATAGGTGCCGTAGCTCCGGATTACCCTCCGCCTTTAAACTCGCACTCTCTCAATACATCCAGACATAACATACATGCAATCTGATTTTTGTTCTGGGTCGAAATCGAAAATAAAAAGTAAGGTATTTAAAGGCTAACTGAACAACTATTTATCAATTCCTGTTTTACCAAAAACCAGATAAAACCAAACTAATAAATATCGCCAAAGTTATGAGTCGAGGGGTCGTGAAGGCGGAAGACATATAATACAACTTATTGGTTCGAGTTTTATTCAAAACGTGGAATATAAAAGTGGGGACGGTAAATAAGGTATAAAAGCGACAAAAGTCCTAATAAATCACGCACACTCCTCGAATAGCGCCATATATCTGGGCGGTTCCGCCGCGGCCGATATTTCTGATACTTTATGCGGTGCCGTTACATACCTAAATTGTATTATTTCGATTGTGCAATATATTTTTGAGTTATATAATGTCTTTTTATTATTCTTGCCGTTTTGAAATTGGTGGAATAGTATGCTGTTTCAGACTTGCTGGCTGAGTAAAGTATTCTTGGACGTCATTTAATATTATGGATTATTTCTGTCGGATATTGGTGGTAAACTTCATGACTTTTTTTTTATTTCTTTTTTAAATATCCTAGGACATTCAAAGAATGCTTTACACACGGCCATGTGATCCCAAACTAAGTAGAGCTTGTACTATGGAAATCGGATAACTGATATACCACTATTATTTACAACCAGACACAGAACAAACAGACATGTTCATGCACACAAATATTTGTCCTGGGGGGAATCATACCCGCGACTTGCGACTTGGCAGTGAGTGACTTGACAGTCAGGGTTGCTAACCACCAAGCCGACTGGCCTGTCAAATTCTTGTAAAATATTGTGATTACAATAATTAATATAGTAACATAGGTAAATCTCCTCGGTAGTCGAGTGGTATAAAGCTTGGATTTACGCATAGGGTAGTGTAATATTCACGTTGTTTTGTTAAGGAATTATTAGCTATAGCCCGGGATAAGTGATGTGCCCAAGAGAAGAGACAACATTCATCTCACGCCGCGTTGGGAATTCAAAATATCTTCAGTGGAACGTGGGTCTCATTGCTAAGACCTCTGCCTACCTCTTCGGGGATAATAGTTGTAAAAGAGATGAAGATAAATTTACATATATAATATATATTTTTTTAATAAATGCAACTAGTACCTCCCTGTTCGTTGCACATCGTAGCGTCGTACTGTTAGTTCTTAAACCGAACACTAGATGTCGCTACATGTGCCGTTCAGAAATAAAAGCCCCTAATTTTAAAAGCTGATTTAAGCATTTTCCCGAACGTGTTCGAGTGTCGAAGCTTTGTTCGTGATTGCCGAGTGTTTTTTATTGTTATTTTTCTCTTTCTAACGAGGTTTAGCTCGCTTATTTAGATTGTCTGGCGTGGAAAACATTCTACGATACTTTTTTCTTTTTTAGAGTACCAACCCGTCTATCTATCTGTCTCAGCCAATTTGATCCGTATCTACTGTACCGATTAAGTTGAAATTTGGTATTCATTTCTATGACCCTAGACCGAACATAGACGTGTGACGTAACTAAATGCAGTCTAAATAAGGGAGTACTAGCCAGTCCGGAGCCTTGATTTTATTAGTATATAAACATGCAAAAAATCTTAAGTTTCTAATGGTAACTGGACTTCGATGACTTTAGTAAAATCATATACCCGTTCTGTAGGTGCAAAATAAAGTAAAATTTTTCTATGAGTTTGTAATTACCCACTTTCGTCCGGCTCTAACGTTTTTCCAAGACAAAATGTATCGTATGTGTTTGGTAATACAGTACCTATTCTATTAATTGCGCATAAAAAACTTGGATTTAAAAAAGAAAATCTCATTATAATCATATTTCAAGGATGGTCTAAGACCAGCAGTGGACATCTCTAGGCTATACACCTTATATTTATTTAAAATATTGCAATAAAATTTTAAATCCCGCGATTTAAGTTGTAAATGAAACCATATATAGAGCATTCCGTATTCCACGTAATCAACAACATTCTCATGTATTAAACATTTGCGATATTAATCCATAAATTTGGCTTAATGGTACTGTAATGCAATATCCCGCTCCAATTACAAACACATGATTTTTCGTTAATTACAGTGGGATAAATTAATTTGAATTTAATCGTGGTGTTATCAATTTTAACCGAAATTTTCTGTTAACTGATACTGGGGATTGCCTTGCAGTGCTCCGGGGGAAATAGATGGTATTATTTTATTATAAACACACAGTTAGGACTTTAAACACCTTTATTATTATTTTAAAGAGTTTAACGAGTCGTTTTTGTTGTGTTGACAGTTTACCACTAGTGCGGCGCGTAGCCGGTAGGGACGCGAAACATAATCGATTGATTACAAAATCGATTAATAATAATTAAGATTTTCCTAGTAAAAATTTGGTAATTACCATTGAATAATGTTACTTTATAGTAAAATAATCTTTGGAACACTAGAGCTCTTTTTTTTTAAATGTGCCTTGGATTCGTTTTGTTGTATTAACTAATTATACAGCTCCTCCCTTGAACTAAATATTGTAGAAATAGTGATCGAAGCAAAAAGAAATGGTCAAAGAAAAATCACTCTTATTCCTTAAAAGTTAGTTCTGGGTTCAGCAAGAAAGCCTCCAAAGTATAATGCTCAAAGAAAAATCAAAAAATATTCTCCAGACATTATCATACCCTAATTAAAGCAGCCTAATTAAGCAATAACAGTCGCAACTGATTCTAGAAACTTCATCCCATTTAACATAAACATCTTCAGTTAAAACTTATAATTGACAATCTTAAACTTGTATCATTACATTTTTTCCCAAAGGTTTAACCCGTTACGACAATAATGGAAGCTTTAAATGTTGGCGCGGCTAACTGATTGCCAGCTGTAGCCAGGGGACTTCAAAATCATAGTAATTATAAAGTAATTAGTATGTTTGAGAGGTATTTTAGTACGGTTTCACTGTCGGGACACTGGTCGTAACTCAAGTGTTAATAACGACAATGAATTATAAACCCATTACCATCTTCATTGCTAATTGCCGTGTATTATTTATAATTTTATCTTTGGAAGGGACCAATTGATAAATTTGTAGTGTATCTTTTTTACATACTAGTTACGGTTTTACTGCGGTTTTACTCGCGTTACTAAGGGATTATAGAATAGCCTATCTCCCTTGGAAATAGTTTAGCTTTCTATCAGTGAAAGAATCATTGAAATTGGATGAGTAGTTTCCGAGATTATCTCCTACATCCTTACTAGTAAACTTTACCTCTTTTTAATGTTAGAAAAGACTACGTTTCTGTCCGTTACTTGGACTGCGGAAAGATCATAAATAGTCAGAGTTAGAGAGTAGTTAGAGTAGTAGAACTCTTAGTGCAGAGTTCGTCCGGGGAAGTACTACCACCTTACCCATTTTAGCCGTGAAGCAGTAGTGCACCTGTATTACTGTGTTTCGGTAAGAAAGGTAAAGGGGGCGGTGAAATTACAGGCACATGAGACTTAACAACTTCACGTCTCAGGGTCAACAACGCATTGGCGATGCCCCTAGTGTTGCAAATGTCCATAGGCGGCGGTGACCACTTGCCATCAGATGGACCGTCTGCTTGTATGTCGGCCCAAGTGATATAAAAAAAAGTATCATATTCATACTCCTTTCTATAAAAAGCTTATTTACTTATAAACTAATACCAATACAAAACCAAATATAGATTTCCACAGGTATTACTTAAAATTGTTTAGCTCCTTCATTTCGGAAATTCTTTCTTAGTGCACTTGTGTTAGAACACAATCACAATATAAATGAGTTAATACAGTTTTAAAGTATGTTTTCGCTCCATTTTTTCAAGCAGTAACAGAGTTACGGATCGACATTGTTTTATGGGCCGTTAACATAACACAGATTTTAGTTCTAATAGAAATTCGGGTACAACAGCGGGGGGTAACTAGTTAAAATAATTCATCATCAACATCATCACCAGCACCCCCTAATAATGAGGGATTGAGATCATAGTTCACCGCACTGTCCCACTGCGGGTAGGTTTAATTAATATAATTAGGTACTTATTGAACATTTTGTTGCAAACGATATGACTAGAATATTAAAACCAGTAAATATTGTTGAACTTGTTAAGAGATGAACCACCATGGGAACCGATGAAGCACAGCAACACATACCGAGAAGCCGTCTCTGCGCTGTTTCGCAAGTCATACCGACCATCGGGAGCTACCACGAATTATCATACCGTGGGGACAGTTATTGTGCGACTCATCAAATTCCGTTGAACTATTGTGTATTCATGTATTGTTAACTTTTAAGATAATTCCTTTGTTAAATCACTTTTCGTTCTTACATCGAACAATTGTCACTAATCACTAATTTAGTTGTAGTAATTAATTTATGTAAAATTATAGTATTAAATTTATAATTAAATAATTATAAACTTGACTTCAGTTTTTTTTGCGTCCTCAACGGCAGCCGAACGTAATTAACTACCAATTTAGAAATGAAAATATTATTTAACCATGTCCATCATTTATTGTCTTGCATTAGTGTATTTAATGTTGATTGTAGTTCATTTATAAGAGCCCGTAAAAGCCTATATAAATGCTATATTTCTCTTTCTATCAATAATTTTACAACATTTTTTTGTATCTCATATTATTATGTGCTATATGTTAGTTTTTATTTTTTCTTCGTGTTATGTGATATTATGGAGTTGAAGAAGCAGCAGTAGAAGTAATGTGTCATCATCATCATCAGCCTATCTCCGTCCACTGCTGGACATAGACCTCACCTATGGCACGCCTCTGAGCTCGATCTTCAGCTCTTTGTTTCCAACCGCTCCCTTACATCCCATTTTGCGAAATGTATACTTTTGTAAAATATCCAAATAAAATTAATATATAATCAGTGCCATTAACAAGGGTTCATAATTTACTGGCCTCGCCAGGTAGTATATTCCCGCCGTGCACTTGTATATAAAATGACAGGCACATGAGTCGTAACAACATCACATCTTGGGGTCGATAACGCATTTGCGATGCCCGAGGTGTTGCAAATATGATGGTGTGTCGGTGACCACTTACCATCAGGTGGAACGCCTGTCTTTTTGACCTGTAAAAACAGGCTCTCTAGAGTTAAACTTAATTTATCCTGGAAGATATGATAAGTGTACTCCTGCTACTGACGGAAAAGCGTGCAACCTCTTCGGCCTCATTTTTACTTACCATCAGATGAGATTGTGGTCAATCGCAATCCAGTCGTAAATGAAAAAAAATAACAATAGGTGTTTATTAGAGTAAAGTAGCCTGGGGCTAGATTCTGTAAGGAGAAGGACACTAACTCGAGGATGTTTCGTCGCGGCCCCTATGCTCTGTCTCTTTCGCTAACTACACTAATACTACTAATCACGTGAGAGGTAAGCTCTCCGAGGCCTCCGTGAAGCGGCTCGCCGTCGAAGTTTGTATTAGCTGAAAAAGGGGGCTGGTCACGATTATTGATAATTTAATATAATGTTTAACAAAAATATTTACTCAAATGCGATCTCTGCTAAACGTATTCAAAGAGTTTGTATACGAATTCCATTAGATATTTCCATATTTATCTATATTTTGTGTCAAATAACCACGAAACACGCAAAAATGTTCAGCTGAAATTCAATTAACTTCTTTTTTCAGCGGCGTTCTTTGTATAATAGAATATCATGAATATTCAATATTCGTCATCAAAAGATTTTTCCAGCGAAATTATTTTATGTAATAGCTTTATCTAATTATGCCATTATATTTACTCTTTTGATGTTTTTTGGCGACATTATTGTATTTTTCGTTGATTTTGCGCTTATTAATTGCTTTTTGTAGCATTAATTTCCTTTTAAATTTCTAATTCAAAGCCATTTATTTAGTTTAGGTACGCTCTAAAATGGCATTTATGAAGGTCAAAGCTACTGAAGTTATGGTGGTTTTTTAGGTCAGGTTTCAACTGAGAAGTACCAGAAATATACTCAGCAAGGTATTAAGATGTATTTAAGCGCCAATGTTGAAAGTGCGGTGTTTTTTGCCAAAAATAAATTCAGTGAGGTTACACCTTAAAAGATAAAGTTTGTTTTGGATGTAGGAGGTAATCTCTGAAACTATTCATCCGATTTCAAAAATTCTTCTGCTAATAGAAAGCTACATTATTCCCGAGTGACATAGGCTAAATCCGCGGGCTGGTAACTAGTAATGTATAATTTTCATTGTATGTTATCAATATGCATACCTACTCGTATAATTAAAGTAGTTTATCGGACGATAGCGCATCGCCGCCAGCTGGGAGGGTGCCAGCGACCTATTCAATAACAAATTATTAACCCACCCTGTATTCGTAAATATGTGTCGGCAAATTGTACTGCCGATTTTACATCTTCCGAATCGATGAATTTGTTATTTTTACACAATATTTAAGATTTTTTACGACAATTAGGGTGTAGCGCTCGCTCCAGGACACATCTTTATGTACAAAATCTTACTTTGAAAAGAGTAATTGCTAAGTTCATTGCCGGCTCTTATGGGTTATTGGTTAGCCTATAAACTTTATCGAGAATTTTTACTTTATAGAATGCAGTTTTTTTTCAAGTCCGGCTTTTAATATGTTAATGGTTTGGTACTTGTTTTGTCATTTTATTTCGAAACTTAATTTTAAATGCTCTCTGTTTTCTCTTGCTTTTATAATGAATATACTTTCTATATTCCATTGGACTAAATTAGTTATTAGTCATATTTAAGGCAAATTCCGCTCCGCGGTTTCACCCGCGTTTTTGAGATTTGTTACATTTTTCTGGGATAATACCTTATATGGCAATCCAGGCTATAAACTATCTATGTGCGAAGTTTCATTCAAATGCATTCAGTATTTTTTGCTTGAAAGAGTAACATACTTCCATACGTCCATCGTAAGATGAAAGCTGTCACTAGCGGTGTTCACCCGCGTACCCTAGTATTTCTTTTTTATTTTTATTTTATTTTGTTACATTGTAAACTAGCTGTCCCCCGCGGTTTAACTCGCTTTCCCGAGAGATGTAACAATTTCCCAGCACAATGAGTATCTTATGTGTTATTCCAGGGCATTTTCTATATATGTGCCAAGTTTTATACAAATCCATTTGGTAATTTTTGCGTGAAAGAGTAACAAATATCCATACATAGAATCATTTGCATTTTAAATATTAGTAGGAGATCTATGTTCCAAGTTTAATTCAAGTAACACACACCCATCCTTACAAACTTTGGCGTTTACAGTATTAAAAGAGTATCTGATTACTATGTCAAACAAGCCCAACAGCTTCATACAAGCAAAAGGAAGAAGAAACAAAAACACTATTCGAGGCGAATGTTTATTTGTGACGAGCACTCTGTTATTTGTTTCTGTAATGCTCAGAGGTGTTATCATCAACGCTTACTGGCTGAAATGAATTGTTTTTTTTTTTATTTCAATCACACGTCTCATTTTAAAAATAATAATAAAAAATATCCTGGGACATTATTGCTGCTGACCGTGTACAAGCTCAAGGTCACTCATCGAGCTACGGAACGGGCTATGCTCGGAATTTCTCTACGCGACAAGGTTCGAAACGGGGACATTCGTAGAAAAACAAAGGCTGTAGACATAGCTCTCATAGAGATGAAGTGGCAATGGGCAGGCCACATCACTCGAAGAACTGATAACCGATGGGGAAGAAAGGTTCTCGAGTAGTGACCACGTACAGGAAAACGCCGAGTGGGACGACATCCCACCAGATGGACCGGCGACCTGGACAGAGTCGCTGGAAGCAGCTGGATGTAGGCTCAAGATCGTTCGAGATGGAAATCCAAGGGGGAGGCCTATGTCCAGCAGTGGATATCCCTGGGCTGATATGATGATGGGACATTATTTACACACGGCCACCTGATCCCAAACGAAGCAGAGATTGTACTATCGAAACTGTGGTACCGTCACGAAATGTGCTTAGATTCTGACTGCCCCTCAGCGGGTTAAATTCTCACCCAAGACAAATATGTAAGCAAGAATGTCTGTTTGTTTTGTGACTGGGATCAACAATCTATAGGTATATGTATTTTGATTATGAATTTTCTAAATGAGATATAGTAGGTATTTGTAGATATATCAGTTATCTGGTTTCTATAAAACAAGCTCTGCTTAGTTTGGGATCACATGTGTCTAAAGAATGTGCCAGAATATTTAAATATTTATTATTGTATTTTTTTTGGGTACGTTTAACCAATATGATAAAACTAAATGCATTAAAACTATGTAATGTTATTGTTCCTATGCACTACTCTTCAACATGGACTTGGGCGGATTTTTGAAATTCATAGAGCACCAAGAAGGCTGTGGAAGAGGGTGTACAAATTATTTTCGGTAACATCAAAATAAATTAGAGCAAGTGACAGCAATGATAAATCTTAAAAAACAAATATGTTTACTTAACATCTTCGTCTTGACTGTCCATCAGACGGTGGGTCAGGAATACTGATCATGATTAAGGAAGCTGAAGGTCAGTGTGTTTAAGAGTACTTTAATTGTTTATGAAAGACTAGTTTATTAACTGTATTAATGGAGGTAAGACTTAGAAGAATAGATTTACAATTAATGCTGAAAAAGCAGTCGAGTTTCCAGATTGTAAAAAAACAGGGGGTATTTTTTTTTATACCCCGTGGGCCTACAAACAAGCAGACGGTCCACTTGATTCTTCTAAGTCACAGAAAGAATTTCAAAACCCAAAAAAATTATCTGATAAATCTTATGGATTACTCATAAGAATATTTGTGAACGGTGTAAATGGATACCTCTTTTGATTAAGCTCTCACTCTATTCTATTAATATTATAAATTCGGAAGCTTGTGAAGATGAATGTAATGATGTATGGATGTTAGTTACTCTTTCATGCAAAGACTACTAATCAGGTTGGGATGAAATTTGGCACATAGATAGAAAATGCTCTGTAATAAGATATGGGCTACTTTTTATTCCGGGATAATGTTGGGTCCCTCGGGAGTGCGGGTGAAACGGTAGCTAGTGATTAATATAATGATAATTTTATTAAATATGGGCATCTGATCCGAAACTAAGCAAATCTTGTGCTATGTTAACTAGATTATTAATAACTACAAAATTATATTTGCTAACAATCCCCTTTTTACTGACCTAAGTTTAAATAAAGTAACCTATCTTCACCAGTGGACAACAGACAGTTCTATCCGGGCAGGGCGAGAGCCTGGTAATCTGTAATACCTACATTTTTTACCTAATACAGATCAGTCTCACACAAAGGTGTTTTACTTAAGTAATCAACTGTATATCTTACTTAAATAAACTTTAATACCTTTTTGAAAAAGAAAATACTTTAAATGTTGAATATGAGAGAAATCGAACCCACGACCTTTGCAGTCAGGTTATCTTACCAATACGCTAACCGGAGATGGCAATTATTCGAAATCAAAGATGACTTGTATTATTTCATATTTACAATTTCAACGTAACCAATGAATTAATTTATTTATCAAATAAAGGTTATTTAAGAATTTGCAGTAAGTGAAAGTGATAACAAATAAAAATGTGACAATATTAAAATTATTGCGCTAACAGAATAAACAGCGGAGTCATTTTGTTCGATTAAATAAATCCATAACTATTTGAACTCAATATTAGTAAATAAAAATATATTCCAAATTAATATTTGCGCCACATTCTACAGTTCAGATTCACATATTCCAGTTCCTGAAAAAAAACCTCAACGACATACAGATAGACTGACACCACAGGCTCAAATAAGAACGTCTACTTAAAAGTCCACATTTTCTATGTTTTCTCTCAATCTTTGAGTTTAAATTAAACATAGTAAGATATTCAACAGTTACAATGACCTACAGCAGGTCAAAGAGCAGGGTTAAAGGTTCAACTAGACTAGTGTGATATTAATCAAGGCAACGCCATCTGTGGGCCACATTATAAATTAATTCCAGGCGTTCAAATATTATTTCTATTGGAGGGTAATCCGATAACAGAGATCCGGCGATAAATTACTATGTTCCAATTAAACCGGCCCAGTTGGGATAGGGGGTGTAGGCGGGCGGTCGGCACGCCGGGGAAACGCTGAACTGAAGCAGTTTTATCATACCAGCTCCCCCACGTTTTCAAACGCGTTTCCCAGGAAGACCGCGTGCGTTTTGTTAATTTTTAATTGCCTCAAAATATATGCATCCAAATTGTATGATGTGAACGGCAAATAATATCTACATAAAATTACCTTGGTTTCATTACGATCAGTTCAATATTAATACCTATGGATTCTAATGAAAAAATATACTATTACCCTATACTACCCAGTCCACACGCATGACGCACGTGGCGGCCCATAAATCGTCGCCTCTTACAAAGTCCTTAAAGCGAGACTAACTTAACCTAATATATTTGGAGAGTGGTAGTTAGCCAGAGGTACTACAATGTAGGGTAATATATTAGGTTAAGTTAGTCAGGTAACCACCCATGTAGTTCCTCACCATGTTTTCCTTCACCATGGGCTCAAATTCCTTGTAAGATTCAAAGACTTATTCAAATATAGAGGCAATGCTTCCAGCATTCTGGAGACGTTGCCTACTGGCAGTCATATCTTTAATATAGATTTTTATATTAATTCATCGTTTTAGTAACTAAGCATTACTATTATAATTAGAGGGACTATTCGTAAGTGGTTGTAAAGGCCAATTATTTGAATTTTCTTGGATATTTTTAGTATAAAAAAAATTAATGGATATTTTTCTTGCGTCGTAACCGCACGTCTACAACTATTCCCAGCGGAGGAAATTTTCATATTCCCCACGATGGCAGAACTGAAAATAAATTAAGGTTCTTACGTCGACGCAACGCGCCCATCGAAACACGCCGATACCGTGTGTAACTATGATTTATTGTTTAATTTGCATACGCCATTTTTGCCCGACCTTTATTAACGAAACGCATGTGATTCTGTGTGTATTTCAGCTACAGACACAGTGTTGTGTGTTGTCATTGTTATTTATAGCAAACGATTCTCAGTAGTGCATTGCAGTTCGATTTCAGAAATATGAACTTTATCGAGCTATTTATTAGGTACTAAATTACGTTTTCGTGCAAGGATGGTTATCTTGTTGGTGGCAATGTGTTTTTATACTTATGATTACGTTTTCAAAGTAAGAAAGACATATTTTCATGTCCACCATCCTCGAAAACGCAAGCACTAGGATAAATTAGTTAGCTCTTAGTGAAAAACATTGATTTACTTCAGAAATAATTTGACAAGATTTATTTAGTTTAGAGTTCGTCCGGTTAAGTACTACCACCATACACATTTCTGTCGATTAGCAGTAGTGTACTTGTATTACTGTGTTTCTGGTAGAACGGTAAGGGGGCTGTCAACACCAACGTCACGTCTCAAGCTCGACAACGTATTGGCGATGCCCCTGGTTGCTAATGCATAGGCTTCGGTGCCCACTTACCATCAGGTGGACCGTCTGCTTGTTTGTGGGCCTAAGTGGAATATAAATAATTATAAGAAAACCATATTTTCGGTCAGCATTGACGCTTATAGATCACATTTTTACGGGATTCAGATGTTCTATACCAAAAAATTGTCTAATCTGTGAATCTCTGCTTTAAGATAAAACTTATTGTACTCATATTTATCTCATATATGCAACAATTTTCCAATAAAATATACCTCTATTTAATTAAATTCAGTCTGCACATATTTATACAAATGGTTCTTAACTCGCATGGAATCCTATTGTAAAAACATTTGTCCTCGGAAATGTTCGTAAATACCACGAGCTCAGAGTAAGCTAGTTTTAGAGACAAAATATTTATCGGATACACGTAGGGCGTAGGTTTCGGATACGAAGAGCGGATATTATAATTATTTAATGAAAAAACAAAACCTTGCTTAGTCTTTTTTTCTCAGTTGAAGGCTGACTTCCGAGCCGGTAGTAGCTTCAGTAACTTTCACTTTAAATTTGACTTTCATAAGTGCCTTCCAAGGGCCTAAACTGAATAAATGGTTTTGAATTTTTGAACAATTATAGAATGTCTTCTCTTGAATTTGACCTTCCAACAGTGACCCTAACTGGGCAACTCTCACGAATTCAAAGCTGTGAAAGATATCACAATAGATTGGTGATCCAGTGGGTGTGGAGGAGGTGTAGAAGTCCAGGTGCTTGTTAAAGTAATTTAAAATTGGCTCAAATTTCAATACCGATATCATAACACAACTTTTCCGCTGGTAATCGGTCAACCAGTTAGGTCCGTAGGCGCTTTCTACCTATAGCTGAATAATAAATATCCTGGGACATTTCTTACACAAGGCCATCTGATCCCAAACTAAGTAAAGCCTGTACTATGGAATTCAGATTATTTATATTCTATTTAAAATTCTTTTTTTTATGAAATAGGTGTATATTTTCCCGAGGTAAAATCCTTCATAGCTATTTGAGACTATAATCTACATTTGTGCCAAATTTCATCCAGATCCGATCAGCTAAAGTAACATCAGATTAAGTAACAAACATTCTTCCAAATGTTCACATTTATACTAGTAAAGAGATTGAATTTTTTCGGATACAAAAGCTTCAATATCCGCAACGATGAATTCACCCTTTTACACCCCTTACGCATCTATATCTATACGGTATAAAGACAAACATAAACTCACAACTTCCTAAATCCACTTACAAGGAATCGAGCCGAAAGTCGGCGGCAAACAATAGCGCCCTCTCGCGCCAAAAATAAACAACAAGTTAACACATAAGCGGAATGTGTTTATGAACCTTACGCACACATGTATTGATAGTGTACTGTTCTTCTTTTGACAGATAGACCCTTGTGAACATAAAAAAAACATGTTTAAAAAAAACGGCGATGCTGTGCAATAAAAACGCTTAAAGTCGTATCCCTTATTTTCCTCCCAGAGTTTTAGGTGCAGTCCAATATTTCATCTTCTTGAGATAGGTACATACATATCACTTAAAGCCACTTGAAAGTAACTTAAAGCACATGCTTTAAGTGTTATTTTTCTTTAATCATAACCTTTTTTCTGTAACTCAGAGTTATTAATCATATCAAAACGGAGCTATATTTACTTAACGAATGACTCTTCGCTCCTCAAGAAAAAGCAAAATATTTAAAAAGCTATGTTTAAAATTTTGTTTGTTTATCATCACATTTTATTGACTCGTTTGTGTTCTTGTTTCTTTCGCATGCATCAAGTCTAGGCTTAGGCTAACTCAAACAATGGTCCGACTTCTCCTCGCTTGGTCTTACTATTTTAGAATTTTTGAAGATTATTCTGGGCAGTAGGTATTCTTTTTTGTCGAGTCATCGCATGGACCAGTCTTGTATCAATCGAATAAATAATGTAAATATCCTGACAGACAATGTAACTGATGTACTAATTTATACGATATGTTTATCTTATATATTAGACATATAGCAAACATACATCATCACACATCACTCATAAAATAATTTGAATACATTTGTGACTTTTTTTTACAAAAATTTTAAATATTGGTAGATTTAAATTTCTGGTCTCCTAAATACGGATTGAAAATGAAGCTGACAAAGTCAAATTTCAACGCCATTTATTTAGTACAGAATCTAGAAAGGCACATATAGAGCTACTGAAGCCACCACCGGAAGTCAACGTACAATATCATAAGCCCTTCATATCGATTAAAATTATAAATTCACATAACATAATTGCATAATCAGCGGAGTCAGAAGCGCGCCCCGTCTTTACATCCGCCCGCATGCCGACGTGAGCGGGGTACGCTAAAGCCCACCCGAACTCCACCAAAATTCTACTTAAGAAAGTTTAATGAAACCTAATTAGACCGTAAATTTAAAGCCAATAGACTTTTGCGAGTGTTTAATCCCGAAACGTCCAGGCGTAATTAATCTTTGAACGGGGTAGGAGTTGGGACATTTCTTTAGATGAGTTTAAGAAGAATGCTGAGATTAAAGCTAATATTACGAATTCAAAGTGACGGCAAAATGTTGAATCGATCTTGCTGAAATTTTGGGCACATGTAGCTTATCTTACGGAGTAGTATATAGGTTACTTTAATCCTGCTAATATACCGAACGTATTTAGATGCAACTTAGCAAATACATAGAGCATATCCTAGAATAACATAAAGGCTACTTTTTATCCCGGGAAAACGGGACATCTCTCGGGAACGCGAGAAAAATAGCTTTTTATTATAAAGTGGATAAAGCCGTGAGGCGGAAGTGTTAAGGAGTACGTTTTAAAAAGCCTGGGTTAGTCATATTTTATAATAGATTAGGTGTCATAAATAGGAGCTGACCTTGCTTGGTGAAAATGAATGCTATTAACATTTAAGTATTTGTCGTGTTTATTAATATACTAGTGTTATAGTACTATTTGTATTGATAAAATTCGTTTTCTGACATTTGTTATTTTGCAAGTGATACAGATTATTCGTCTAGTCTTTATTTTAGGTAACCTTACTTCGGACCTGGATTTTTATTAAAGTTATAGACGGGTTTTCGAAGTCTAAATAAATATGTGGTTATGTAATATCATTAGATGAGAGGGATTTTAAAGCATATTCATTTCTAAGTAGAAATTTGGTTAATTAGTCATTATCATATTCTTAAATATCATAAGATAGAAAAACAAGATACATGATTTATTCGTTTTTAAAACAAGCTGATCCCTACAATTTCACTCTCGTTCCCGAGGGATATAACATTTTCCCGGTACATAAACTACCATATGTGTTAATCCAAGGCATTTTCTATATATGTGCCAAGTTTCATCTAAATACGTTTGGTAGTAGTTGCGTGAAAGTGTAACAAAGATCCTACATACATCATGCATACAAACTTTCACATTTATAACATTAGTAGTATAAAAAATCCCAAACATATACTAATACTAGCTGTCTCCTGCAGTTTTACTCGCTTTTATCGATATTATATATAGCCTATATCTAGTCCTATCCCAATATTGTCCCGTTATTTTTTAAATTATTAAAATTACTAGAAGTGCCTAGTTATAAGTATCGTGTTCTTGTCACAATTTTTTTTATGATTAAATAAATTTATTATTGTTAATATGCTCAATAGTTTTGGGATGATGTTGCGTCAAAGGTACCTTATTTTGCATATACATATATAAAATATTATAAAAAGTGATTCCGAATTTTGTAAGTTTGTTTGATAGCAAGTAATCACCAGGATAGCAGTACCTATTTAAAATATTTTTTCATTATCTGAAAGCTACATTTTTTCGGAAAAACTTACCTGTCTCGTTATATAAGGAACTTCTGAAACTTTGCTGCTTCCAAACCATATTTAAGTCCAATCAGTTTCTCCACTTAATAATGAAGGTATGGATCGTGGTACAAAGGACATCATTCAAAATTCAAAACCATTTATTCAGTTAAGGCCTGTGGAGGGCAATTATGAAGGTCAAATTTAAAGTTACTGAAGCTACGGAAGTCAGCCTTCAACTGAGAAGAACCGGCAAGAAACACAGCTAGGTAATATTTTTTACATAAATTGTATCTATTCTGACTTTTTGGCTATTTTATTATATCAATTTTATATGTTTTTTTATTTAACATCTACAAAATACGTAATGTAGGTTTAAACATAGAGTATTATTTAGCATCTGGAGTTTTTTTTTAAGTCATCATATAAGTTATTATAATAATAAACATAATTTAACAATTTAATTCACTAATTTCCGTGTTTGATATTTTTGTTTTTTTTGGTGTAATAATACCGGATTTTTATCATTATCGTTTTTATATGATAAATTAACGGACAAAAAATATAATAATCAAATTATGAATAAAATGATGATACATGTCATGCTTTATCGTTGTCAAACTCATCCTCGATCTCGGCCTGTCTTTTTTTGTGTTTAATAAGGCTAATCTACCTAAGTACTAAATGGTTTAGAGTTCTGTAGCCTAATGGCAAAAGTGGAACCCTTTTAGCTTTGACCTGTCCATCTTGTACAAATGAAGACCTCATATTGCTTGTACTATGGAAACCAAACAACTGTTAAACTACATAATTATATATATTTCCATCTAATTATATGCTTATCATATTGATATTTACACTCAGATACAGACAGAACATACACGTTCAGGCACCCAAATATTTGGATGCTGGATGGGAATCCCACGGCAGTCAGGGTCGCTCACCACCAAGTCAAAAGTCTAGTCTAGTTTTACTCGAAGGGGCTATATCTATTGAATATTTTATATATGTAGTGAATGAATTTACATCCTAATTTAATTAGGCAGTAAGTTCACTTCTTAGGATTCGAAGACGATACTAACAGTAAAGCGAAGCTGCTGTAAAGACTGTGCAGTAAGTTTTGTCATAAATATTTTTATACTTATTGTATTTTATAATCTAGTATATAATGAATACACCGAATAATAAAAATAAAAACTTTAAACTCCACATACTAAACCACATAACTTATAAATAAAGCCATCATCTATAACTACACATTGAATTTAGATACAACATCTACTAGAGCTGTCTATGGGTGAAGTGCCCAGAAGGCTATTTTGCCTCTTTGTCTAAGCTTATTCTGTGACCAAAATACGAGCCAGCCTTCTGGTCACCGGACCATTCGATGAGGCGTTATAAGTTATCTTTCATATATTGTATAAATTACTGTAACAACAGTTGGTAAACCTAAATAAATAAGCTGCAATTCGTAGAACAATTTTAACAAGACATCGAATATTTTAAAATGAATATTTTATTTATATATCAGTAGTGTAATAAAATTGTACGATTTGTGAAGAACATCACACTATGGGCCTAATCCTCTCCAAGATAGAAGCTTACGGCTCGCTAGTGCGAATGTCTTAGGCTTATCTCGATTAAACCGTGTCTAGAGTATGTACTAAAGTGTCTAAGAGCTACGATCTTTTTGGAATGTCATCCAAAAACACTCTTAATACAAGCTTTTATTTTGGAAATTAATTTTATATTATAAAATTTGGAATTTTGTTTTGCAGTATCAAAGCTTTTTGTGGAGAGTTCGTCCGGGTATTACCACCAAACATATACCCGTCGTGAAGCAGTAGTGGACTTGTATTACTGTGTTTCGGGTAGAAAGGAAAGGAGGCCGGTGAAATACAGGCACATGGGACTTAACAACTTCATGAATTGGGGTCAACAACGGATTGATGATTCCTCCGGTGTTGCAAATGAGGCAGAAGTGACTATTTACCATCAGGTGGAAAGTCTGCCTGTTTTATTTACTAAACTACTTGTAAGTAATATTAAGAAATCGCTATTTTGTAGTGTTTTGGTAGAGATGAAAAGATTATATCCCCATGTTATAGGGAATAAAAAGTAGATACCTTTTCATGGCATAGATTTCTTGCATTCCAAATTTTCATACGATCGATTCAGCATTCGTAAGATGGTTATAAACAGATAGGTAGGTAATATTAGTATATTTTTTTGATTTGAATGCAAACATATTGATCACATAATTCACTTATAATTTTTTAACTATTTTAAGGTACTATAGGACCATATAAATATCTCCCTCAATCAAAATGCAGAAGCTTCTTTAACTCCATTTAAAAGTTGGTCCCAAAATTCACGAGAACGCACAAAAGCAATAGAAAAAGAACACCAGTAAATGCAACTTTGTTTCGAAAATAAAAGTGGTAATTCAAAGCAAAGAAACTCCGATATCCGCCATTTTCTCTACCACGTAGCTGTATACTAGGTATTCCAAGCACGATTTGAGATTTTATTATTTTGAGAACTTCACTTCGCCGCAAGACAACTTTTATATACCTACTTGTTTCATTTCAACTTGGTACATTCAATTCGGTCTGGCGAGTTTGTAAGATTTTTGAGTCGTGTTAGCTACTTATTTTTATATAGACCCTAAATATATGGACAATAAGAGGATAATAAATGGACTTTTTGTGGGTCTACTGGATTTGTCTAAGTAGCCATTATTGCTCATTGAGTCATGTTTTAATTTGTCTTTAACTAATAGCTAGATGGGGCGATGATACACCCAAGCTGGCTGGCAGCGGATGGAAACAATGAGCTGAAGATCGAGTTCAGTGGCGTGCCATAGGTGAGGCCTATGTCCAGCAGTGGACGGAGATAGGCTGATGATGATGATGATGACGTACTAATATATGTTCTGACGTGCTATGTTATGATTTTGAAAGAAAAAAAAATGACCAATATTTAGAAAAAAATACTTTTCTGCGTTTCTTCCCGGTTCTTCTCGGTGATATTCTTCAACGTAAAAATGGCCGTAACAGCGTTTCTTTAGTTTAAAATGAAAAAGGCTACAGGTAGCTCATAAAATGCATGGTTAGGTTTAAAAATCTGAAAGTCAACCCAATTTGAATTCATGTCTAAATATTAATTACCGCAATTAACTGACCGCCAATAACGTTCAATTTCGCGTAGCAAATGCAACAATGCGGATTCCTAAAATAACCAAAAGTCCGCGGTCGCGTTGCGGTCACGTCATCCAATCATTGCAGTGATATAAGCTAATAAACTGCATTTTTTACAATAGTTTTGCTGTAAAAAGATATGAATTTGCACCTTTTTGCTAAGGTATCTAATTAATCAATCTTAATAGCGTACAAAGTTATTACATACGAAGTGCATAAAAAACCTACGAATTTTATTTTATTATTGTTTATATTATTATTAACTGTACCCCGGTTTCACCCGCGTTCCCGACGAATGTAACATATTTCCGGCACGAAAAGTATCCCATATTTTACCTATAGCCATTCTTCCAGGGCATTTTCTATATATATGTGCCAAGTTTTATCCAAATCCGTTAGCTAGTTTTTGCGTGAAAGAGTAACAAACATCGTTACTTACAAACTTTTGCATTCATAATATTAGTAGGATTCAGATTTCATTTTGGTTTCTTTTTATGCCATTAAGATGATATAGCCCTGATGGTAAACGGCCACCTCACTATTAACGCTTTTATATTAGGGTATCACTAACGCCTTGCCGATCCTGTGAAAATCTCTTCACAACCTTGAAAAACCATATGCTGTTCTTACTTGGGAAACCTGAATAACACACTGGCTTCCGTTTCGGGGTTTTGACTGGTTCCCCGAAGGAACTGTTGTATTCCGGGGCTATAATATGATACATTTGGATAAAGTAGCTTTTTAAAAGTGAAAGAATTATTAAATTCGGTTTTGTAGTTTTTGTTTATTCATTCAAAACAAAATTCAAACCTACAAATATAATATTTATTCTTCTAATAATAATAGTGTAAAGAGAACTTTTCAATACGTCAACACGAAGTAATTTCAGAAGAACTCGAATGGTTCTTAACTACTGTGTACAAATTACAGGCACATGAGACTTAACAATTTCACATCTCAGGGCCGACAACGCAATTGCGATGCCTCTGATGTTGCAATTGTCCATAGGCGGCGGTGACCACTCACCATCAGGTGGACCGTCTATCTGCTTGTCGCCCAAATTGGTATAACAAAAACAACAAATAAAAATCAATTTATCAAAGATGTTAAATATTCTACGTTGCATAGACGCACACAGACCAATCATCTTTCCAACACAAACTTCTTTACTTATTCAAGCTGCAACCTGATAACTGTTCGGGTAAATGGACTGTAACTACTGAAATCGATGCAAAGGAGATCTCTCCATTAAACGAAGCCTCACTGGCCGTTTGTTTTATTATAAAGCTTTATATTCCCCCCCATAAAATCATTTGTGGCCCCATAAAGCGTAATGGCGACTTAAAGGCAAGTTTCATTTCTATTAAGGCAGTGCGGTGTATAATTCATGTGGCAAGCTGTCACGGTGGGAATTAATGAGCTTTTGAATAATTACTTTTGTTTCAGATATAATACTGCGTATGTTATAAAGCACTTTTACTGGTAGTAAGATAATTAGATGTGGTATTAATATCACAGGCTAATGATGCCTGTAATGGCCCCAATTACTTGGTGTAGGTGCACTACAAATATCTTGAGATATTTTTGCATATAGTCATTTGATCGACAAGGAGATATTTAACTTATTGACTCAGACGTGATCTTGCGGTAATTCACTGTAAGATTAAACAAAAAAAAAAAGAATAACAAATATCTATTTATTTATTTATTAAGTTTACATACACCAACAGTACACATATTAAAAATATACACAGCCTTATTTTCATTGATTATGACAAAACTTATCATAATGTACAGATATGTGCACCTATTATAGGTGTACACAACATTTACAACAAAAAGAGCAAAACTAGTGCGAAAACGATACAGTAAAATAAAACAATGTAAAATTCGTAGCCGAATGGCAGAACACCAGATTGTTAAAATAATGCTAAAACGAAAAGGAAAAAAAAAAAGAAAGATAATCTAATAATATTTGATTAAATTTACGTAATTACATATTACTAATTATTGACTTACATGACGTCGTTAATCGAAAAATGGATTTGAAGTTTTTGCTTGAAAACATGCAGCGAATCCGAAAAAATATCTAGATCGCTTATGAGGGCACACAAATCATTATAGGTCCGGCACATTCGTGTAAATGGTGCATTTAAGCCAAGATTAGTCTTACAGTTTGCCACACTCAGGACTTTGGATATTCTTTGCCGTGGATAGTGACAAGGAATATGCAACATAATATTTTTCAAAATAAAGGCAGAGTCAATTGTGCCATGGATGATTTTATGCAGAAAGCACAGATCCCTTATTTTTCTTTTATTCCGAAGAGTAAGCATCCCAAAATGAGCCAGGCGATTGTTATACGAAGTTCTGTGAGATATTCCTGACGCTGAAAATGCTAAGGATCGGGTAAAAGATCGTTGTATATTTTCCACTCGTTGCGAGTGTATGCTATAGAATGGACACCAAGCCACACTTCCATACTCAAGATTGCTTCGTACTAGCGTGTTGTATAGCAGAATTTTGGTGTGTGTAGTTCTAAATGCTTTCGTATTCCGTCTTATAAATCCAAGCATTTGGCTGGATTTTTTTACTATAGCATCGATATGAGACTTAAAAGTTAGTTTTTGGTCAACAGTCACACCCAAATCCCTTATCTCTGGAACCTCTTGTAATATTGATCCATCTAATTTGTATGTAGAGTTCAGTGTCACTTTTTTGCGGGTATACTTGATATGATAGCATTTACGCACATTAAGAATCATCATATTCTCATCACACCACTGCTTTACGTTGTCAATATCACTCTGTATAAGATTTATGTCTTGATTGGAACTGACAACTTTGTATATTTTTAGGTCATCGGCAAACAGTGCGAATTTACAGTACTTTATGTAACAGGTCAAGTCGTTGATAAAAATAGAGAAAAGCACTGGTCCCAAATGCGATCCTTGTGGAACTCCAGACTCGGCAATATATATATTTGATTCAAATCCGTTAATGGCCACAGCCTGTGGACGGCCCACCAGATAAGAGTTAAACCAATAAAGAGTCGATCCGTGAATGCCGATTCGCTCAAGTTTCTTCAACAGTAGTGGATGATTGACTTTGTCAAATGATCTAGTAAGTAATTCCGCCGAATTAGATCCACTTGAATTATTTGTTTTTCGTTATAATCTTAGCAGATATTTTTTTAACCAGCATCGCATAGTAATCTGTTACTCTGATCTTTATCTCTAATTGTTAGTAGATATTAATAGAAATATTGTCTTTCCATTTCATGAATTAAACTAAACTAAGCCCAAACACAAACGCAACCAAGCAGCGCTATAGAAACTATTTATATTATGAAAACCTAATAACAGATACATATAACTTTATTCAAAGATATCTATTTTGTAATGTATGTATGTGAGTAGATAGACAACAAGAGAAACATGTCTATTTGTTCTTGTTCACGCACACATGTTTGTCCTAGGTGGGAATCGAACCCACAACCTGTGGTACAGCAGCAGTCTGGATATTTAACCACATACCAACCGTCACGTTAAATCCGTGTATGTTTTTCGACTATCCAGATTACATACCTATTATAAGAAATGTTTGTCTCAAAACAGCGCCATCTACCGGCTCCAACTATAGCTAAAACCATTCAAGTACAAAAATAAAAATAATTTATATATAATACATATATCAATATTTATGAAGTCTCATTGATATTGTGTGTACTTACCTTTAGTGTGAACAAAAACCTCCACCTCCGTCAGCTACATGTGGCAGCCATCACCCGCGCAACCATAATTAAAGCAAGTGAGCGACACGAGCGGCCTACACGACTCCACCTAAAACCTGTGAACACAATTTTTTGAGTAAAACGCAAGCAGTGTAATGTAACATCACCATCTCACAAAACTAACAGCCATACGAATCAGAATAACACGATCCAATATCGGCAATAGTGCCGAGACAAAAGCTTTATACGGCTTGCAAAGCCTGGGCCCACTGTGGATTGTTAAATGAAGATCAGTAGCCGAAGTGGCGAAGGTCCTTCAATAATTTCCTCGGTTTGATAAAAAGAAAACAGGTTGCGTTGTGAAGACACACGATAGAAGCGAAATTTTTGTATAACTGGGCCACATTTTATTTATTCATTAATCACTTTTGAAAAGCATCGATTGTGTTTATCATTTATTTATTAACTTAAAATTATCTTAAAGACTATCTACAGAAGCCTAATTAATATTTTAAATTACATAAAAATATACAAACATATTTGTCACTGTGTGTATCTTCTTCGATCACTTTTTCGTCACACAAAAAGGTTATAAGAAGTTTTACTTCAAAAAAACGTGTTGAAGAAATTAAATATATATTTCTACTGCTGTACCGTGTGGTAGCGACGAATACGTATACTCATCTCTAGGGTGTGCAAGAGGTGACTAAAGGGTATACTGATGACCGCGTGCACCGAGTATTCAACAAAAATATTACCAAAGGGCGTCAGGTGGCAGGCAGAAAAACTGCCAAATCTCTTGAACGTAATATGTAATGAAGTGAATGGGCAGAAGGAATTGGGATCAGGCAGATAATAATGATGATATCTCTTTCTATTTTTATAAGATGGTAAGAGTAAACATCATAATGTTTAGTTCTGGGCAACTCGCTTTTGCTATCATGTGTTAAAAGAGTTATTAGTTTACGGTAAAAATGAATAAACAAATAAGTTTTTAATCTCCTATTTTATGAAAAGAAAGAGTTGCACAAAATATGAATTTTTCTCAGTATTTTGCAACAAAAATTTCAAACTCATTGCTCTATGGATCTCTTATGTTCATAATAAGAAATCCTTTATGACATTACTAACTTTCCCCCGCGGTTTTACCCGCATTCCGGTGGGATATCACATGTATTATACATATAAACCTACCTCTTGAATGACTCTATCTATTAAAAAAAACCGCATCAAAATCCGTTGCGTAGTTTTAAGCATCTAAGCGTACATAGGGACAGACAGACAGCGGGAAAATTAGACTATGTAGTGAAGTAACATACTTAAAAACTAAACCTTATTTCATTAACATATGTTTTATCTGTATTTATTTATTGTATATTTAGCCGGATGTACATTACACTATAAAAGTTGGTATATTCTTTTTAAATTGATTGAAACTGCGTCCTAGGTGGTCGAGAGCTCGCCTGCAGACAGAATGTCCTCAGTTTAATTCCTGGGCAAGGTGCATATTAAGGTTTCTTTGTTTAGAAATGATCGGTATGGTCTGATGATGATGATGATTCTATTACGTTGTTATAAAAGTAGCAAATGTTGTCGGTTGGTCGAATAGTCGTAATAAGATAAAACAGGGTTCAAGGTCTTGCGGAGTGTTAATAAGAGTCATCGTACTTTTAGGGTTCTGTACCCAATGAGTACCAAGGAAACACAGGCTACGCTGTTCGTCCGTCCGTCCACCTGTCTGTCAGTGGTTTCATGAACCGTTGTAGGTAGACTGTTGAAATTTTCACAGAACGTTTACTAATATAATTTAAAATTTAAATATGTATTTATTTTGTTAGCGTTGCGAACAGTTTATTGATGAAAATTTATCAAAAGAAAATAAAAGTAATTAAACTAAACAAATAATATTTTTTAAATCGATGACCATCGATTAAAAAAAACATTTAAAGGTGATTTATAAGAACCTGTGAAAATCTTGGTGACCAAATCCTTTATTTTTATTATGGCCGCTATAGCAACAAATAGTAAAAGTTAAATGAAGTAACAAAAAATGGAGAAGTTTGTCAAATATTGTTCGGTGGTACGTAACCACTCATGTACTTGTACGACTCGTACTTGGTCCATTTTAAAAAATACACTTATCATTAACTTGCTGGTTACATTTAATATCGAAAAAATGTTTTATCATAATTTAATGTCATAAGTAATGCTGCGTAATAAATTATCGAATCATAGTTGTTTAAGAGAAATAGTAGTTAAAAAAAAACTAAAAAACACGCTTTTAAATTTTAATAAATATTAATTAAGCACAATGTATTTCTTTTTAATAAATATAAGTTATTAATAGTTTGAATAAGAAAACAAATGTTTTATTTTAAAAAAAGCGTGGGGTGCATGGTGTCAATAGTTATAAATATTTAATTGACAGATATGAGAAGGATTATCATTTCGATAATATCTTGAAAAGCACTCCCGCTTTTTTTAAAATAAAACATTTGTTTTCTTATTCAAATTATTAATAAATTATATTTATTAAAAAAAAATACATTATTCTTAATTAATATTTATTAAAATTTATTTTATGTTTTTTAGTTTGGTTTTCTATATAAAGCGTGTTTTTTTTAGTTTTTTTTAACTATTATTTATTTTTCATTTTTTATTTAAATTTTTTTGAGTGCCCGAAGGAGTAAGTCTGGAACTGCACGCATGCGTAGTTCGCGCACTAGCTCTATCTCTCTTACTCGCATGCAAAGGATGCGGAAAGAAATTAATTAATCCTGGCGAATCTAATTAGGATAATCGGATGCTTTGATCGGATTATTGCATTGTCATCGGTCTTTGACAGGTGTGCAAAGTTTGAATTAAATCTGATCGTTCAAAGTAGGACTAAATCGAGCTCAAAGGGGTCGGTTACATACATACAGGTGAAGCTAATATAAAGCGTGTAAAAATATGGTTGTGCTGTGTCATTTTACAGACGAACTGATCCCAAACTAAGAACTGGTAATATTTAAACCAGTCAAATGGTGTCGTGTTATTATAAATTAGTTACCACTACACAGTATAAAACAAAGTCGCTTCTCGCTGTCTATGTACCTATGTATTTTTAGATCTTTAAAACTAATAATAAAATAATATAATAGTATATATAAAAACTCAACCGTTGCGTAGTATATAGTAATTCAAGAGGAAGATTTAAAAAAAAAAAAAATTCAAAATTCAAAACCATTTATTCAGTTTAGGCCTTCGGAGGGCACTTATGAAGGTCAAATTTAAAGTTACTGAAGCTACAACCGGTTCGGAAGTCAGCCTTCAACTGAGAAGAACCGGCAAGAAACTCAGCAAGGTTACATTCTTTTTTATTTGTTATATAAATTTTTATCTATTCTGACTTTTTGGCTATTTTATAATTTCAATTTTACATAATTTTATATTTAACAATTACAAAATACTTATTATAGGTAACATTAATAAAAACAAAACAAAAAAAAATATGACAAGACTACAAAATAGAAAATAACAATAATTAGGTACTTACAACTTAAACAAGAGATTTAGAGGTGCACTGTGCAGAGAGCAGCTATTTCCATACATTTTTATCTTCAATATAATGAACTACCTTGTAATACGCTTTTTCTTTCAAAACTTTCCTAATATAATTTTTAAATTTATGATCAGACATTTTGGTTATTGAAAGCGGTATCTTATTATAAAATCGAACACAATTACCAAGAAATGACTTGTTAACTTTAGTTAGTCTAAAGTATGGAACAACTAACTTCTCCCTTTGTCTTGTATTTATACTATGAATATCTAATTTTGCCTCAAACATTCCTATGTTTCTACGTATAAACATTATATTTTCATAAATATATAGTGAAGGTAATGTCATTATATTTATTTCCCTAAATAAATCTCTTAATGGTTCACGGGGACCCATACTGTAAATTGCACGAATTGCTCTTTTTTGTATAATAAATATTGATTCTATATCCGCTGCTGCTCCCCAAAACAAAATACCATAGGACAAGAGGCTATGAAAATATGCAAAATAAACTAATTTGGCCGTCTCAACATTCGTCAATTGTTTAATTTTCCTAACAGCAAAAGCAGCCGAACTTAATTTAGCAGCTAGAGTATCAACCTGAGGTCCCCATTGCAATTTATTGTCTAATGTAAGACCCAAAAATACCGTTTTATTTACAAGATCAATATGGCTCCCATCTATTATTATTTGGCTATCTACTTGTGCTACATTTGGTAAAGAAAACCTTAAGCATTTAGTTTTCTTTGAATTTAGTAATAGATTATTTGTAGCAAACCACCCACAGACAATTGACATAGTATGATTAACTTTAGTTAGATCTTTGTCTTTTCTATTAACTTTAAAAATTAATGATGTATCATCAGCAAACAAGACAATATCTGTGAGGTCATTTACAACATATGGCAAATCATTTATATATACTAAAAACAAAAATGGACCTAAAATTGAACCCTGGGGTACCCCCATTTCGACTAAAGAGCCCTTGGATGTTGTGCCGGTAATCCCTACCTTTTGCTGGCGATTTGATAAATAAGATAAAACAAGATCATGAGCAGTTCCACGAATTCCGTAGAAGTCAAGTTTTAGTAGTAGCGTACGGTGGTCAACGCAATCGAATGCCTTGGACAGATCACAAAAAATGCCAATCGCATCCTGTGAATCCTCCCATGCGCCATAAATGTGCCTCAGCAATGTTGCTGCCGCATCGGATGTAGATCTTCCCTTCGTGAAACCGAACTGATGACCATGCAATACCTTATGCTTTACGTATAATACATGCATATATTTTGAGAAAATGTGTAAATTTTAAAGATTAACAACTATTTTAGCTGCGAGCGTTTGGCAGTCGCGTATTACAGACCTCCGGAACGTTGGTGAAACTGCGGGGCACAGCTAGTATATTAATAATTTGTGGTAGCTTCAGTACCTTAAAATTTAACCTTAATAAGTGCCCTCCATGGGCCTAAACTGAATAAATAGTTTTGAATTTAGATTTTTTTTTAAATAAATGCGGTAGTATGGATATATTTACTATCCTTCAAAATCTTTGAATGGTGTTAAAAAAAAAGTACCTAAACTAAATTTTACAAAATTTTTTAGTCGAGAAGGTTTTGCCAAGTCACCTGACTTGGCTGAGTTTTTAATTAATAGCAACATACTTCGGCTACTGCTATTCTCTTCACTGTGTCTGTCACCCGAGCAGGCCTTATGAAATTCAATGAGGGGGACACGTCTCTCTGAGTAAGACATATGTGTTCGAATGCGACGTAAATCTTTTAACTCTGACTTTATTTAGAGTTATTGATCATAATACTTAGACAAAGAGGTAGTATATCAACTTCCTTGTCACAAAATTCCTCTAAAACCCAATGAAAGATATAGAAAGATATAGAACTTGCTATATGCAGCAGTTGGTGTGGTGGTTAGGTTCAACATTTGGACGGGCAGTTGGCTCGGCGGTTAGAGACCCTGACTACAACAGGTCGTGGGCAGTGGCGTAGCTAGGTAACCGTAGGCCCTGGGGCAAAAAATTAAGTAGGGCCCTAGGGAACTAAACTATTTAGTCCCCCAGCCGAAGCTTGTGGGCCTGCCCCGTCATGTCCTCCGGTAGCTACGCCACTGCTTGTAAGTCGGAGTCCAAGGGGCCCCCTGAGATTGGAGGCCCCGGGGCACTGCCCCGTCTAGCCCTCCGGTAGCTACGCCACGGGTCGTTGGCTCGATTCCCACCCAGGACAAATATTGTGTGCGATAGGAGTATGAATTTAGAAAAAAAAAGTTGTAAATGTTGTAGATATATCAGTTATCTGGTTTCCATAGTGCAAGCTCTGATTAGTTTAGGATTAGATAACACTCTGTGAAGAAAGTCCCGGGATATATTTTTTATATAAAAGATATTTAATTAAATTTACTCGTTCTGTATCTATAACATAGGTAAGTAAAATAAAATGAAGATTTAATCATATAATCAGGGAGCAATTTTATGATGAAATAACTTTCAAAATTCCTTATGTTATTTTGTCGTCGAAAAAGTGTTAGTAGAAGAATTAAGTGCAGAGTTCGTCTGGGGAAGTTCTACTACCTTACCCATTTCTGCCGTGAAGCAGTAGTGCACTTGTATTACTGTGTTTCGGTTAGAAAGGTAAGGGGGCCGGTGAAATTACAGGCACATGAGACGTGAAGTTGTTAACTTCGATAACATTACCGGTAGATGAGACTTAACAACTTCACGTTTGAGGGACGACAACGCATTAGTGATGCCCTAGATGTTGCAGTTGTCCACAGGCGGCGGTGACCACTTACCCTTAGGTAGACCGTTTGCCTGTTTGTCGGGCTACTTGATTACATCCATAATTATTATACGAAATTCATACTTACCCGATGCTTCTGTATAGTCTAATTGCTAAATAAAAAAGCATGGCATTCCAAAGACAAAGTGAAACAAAATAAACAAAATGCGTAAGTAATCGAGAAGGAAACGAGCCTGTTAAATATTCGTACAGCGAGACTCTGAGCGATCTCCTTAATTCCAAATGGCGGGAGATTGATGTCTTACATCTGTCAGGGGCCTCACAGAGAATTCCATCGATGCAGATCAATTTAACTCTAAGAAAGTTAATTATATTCACACAAAGGGCTCCCAGAGCCATTGTTCCGAATACCCTTTCATGGAATATTCGAGTATCGGTTCACATAACTTTTCCAGTTCCAGAAGTCTGCTTTGGATTGTCGAAGAGTCATTGTCTCCACAAATTAAGGATTAAATTCAATTTTGCAGTTTGAGTTTACTTTAGTTCCAAGAGATGTTTGATTACGGAACTTGTTATTATTTCAAAGTTCCGTTCATTTGAAATATGTCCAATCTCAATTTAATATTTGAGTTTGATTAAACATATCTTTGCGGCCATTCTCCCTGAAGAATTAGGCAGATGTCTCAGTAATGAGACCCACTGCACCGCGGATATTTCAAGTCTCAACGTGACATGCTGTAAGCATTGCTGTCGTCTCTCATTATCAATCTCCGACTACAGGTAATAATTTCTAAACGTTTATAACTTGCCCGACCCGAGAATAATAAATAAATAAATAAATATCCTGGGACTTTACACGCGGCCATCTGGTCCCAAACTAAGCAGAGCTTGTACTATGGAAACCAGATAACTGATATACTACATATACTACTTTTTTTTTCTAAATACATACTTATATAGATATTTACACCCAGACACAGAACAAACAGACATGTTCATGCACACAAATGTTTGTCCTGGGTGGGAATCGAACCCGCGACCTTCGGTTTGGCAGTCAGAGCGTTAACCACCAAGCCAACTGGCCTGTCAATCGAACCCAGATCCCCTAGATCTCTAGCCGACTTTATGTCATAAAGTCAGGCGACAGCCAAATGTTTCAAATTTTAAAAAGGTAATTTAAAAGTCCATCGACAATTTCCCCAGTGCGAGTTGATTTTGCAAAGTTTGACCAAGTTTATGTTATTTTACATTCGAATAAGTTGGTTTTACATATTTTTGAATATGTATCTACGTAGTTTAGTATTTTATATATTTAGTAAAAAAAAAGTTAAGCTCGTCAAACATTTTTTTCTAGTAATAATATTGCAAAATAAGTTCTTAAGTCCATAAGTAGTACAATAAGTAATATCTATTGTTAAGCCTTACGAAACTGTGACACATACTCGTCTATGTGCATATTATTATATTTCATGTTCATAGTTTTGACAGCTAAGGAACTTAACAAACTACATAACTTAAATCGTCCAACATTATGCACTCCATATTATTGTACATCACCTATCATACCTAAAAAAATATCATCAACTGCTTCAACCTCCGTTGACCCTTCCAGGTTTGACCCGCATTCCCGAAGGATATAATGTACCCCGGATTTTTCCGGATTAAATAGCTTCCTAACAATATTAAAATAATCAAAATCGGTACAGTAGTAAAATAGTAGTAACTAAGAAGTAGTAGTAGTAGAAGTAGTAAATAATTTAAAACCCACTAACATACTTACAAGTTCCATATTTAAACTTCCCAGACAGATCCATCAGGCAAAGAAAGTCAAAAGATTGGAAACTTTCGTGTTTCCAACGAACCTTGCAGTCCAGGTGGAGCTAGGAAACCGCACGTCGGCAAATGAGGGCGGGTGGAAACGCGAAGTGTCTGCGGCGGATTCAATTACCCGCTGGTGAGGCGTGAGGCATGAGGCGTGAGGGTGAAGACAGGTGGCATCCGTTCCGATATACCCCAGAATAATAGTTGTTTCAATTGTTCTATGCGATTAACGATGCTTTCCTCTGTCTCTTTCGCTGGCTTCGCAAACAGATGAAAGGTCTGAATTGGCGGTAACTACTAGCTTTGACCTTGATAAGGAACGTCTGCGGGTGTAAACTGAATAAGTGACTTTTAATTTGGCAAATTATAATACTTTCTACCTTCTAATATTTATATATTATATATATATTATATATTATATATATATATATATATATTATATATATATAGATATATATTATAGAGATAAGAGGTAGTTTGTAAAGTAATCTCTGAAACGGCTCTTCCGCTTTCGGTAATTCTAAGTTATGTAGGCTATGTTTCAAGATCCACTGGCACCCAAGTGAAACCACGGACAGTAGCTAGCTAGTTCTCGTAGCTTCAGATAGTTAGAGGTAACTAAAGTAGGGATGAAGAAGAGCAGAAAATGAAACTAGGTTTGTTATACGGGATTTAGATCGCGCAAAACAACTTTAACGTTTAGCAGTTGATTTCGTTTAATTGCTCGCTCGTTTAGTTCATTGTTTTTCTATTTCTAGTGTAGCGAACTTTTGGAAGTTAAAGCCGAAAATGGTATTCAATTCGACTTCATAATACTTTTTTTAATTTCCTATTTCACGTTGAAGACTTGAATGAAATATATGATAAAAAAGGCCCGTAAAACAATTTAGCTTTCATTTATGTAAATTCAACTGTGCAGATTGTGAGTAAGAAAAACCTAAGCGAGGTCCACATTTTCTTTTATTCACTACAGTCGTAATTCGCTATTTGTACAGTGCATTCAGTCCATTGTAGCGCCATGAATAGAATTACCCGACCACGAGCGAGTGTGTCTCATTACCATAGCAAATGTCCAGCGCGGGGCGACTCCCTCACTCGGCCGTATTTGCACTTAAATCGACTGAGCCGGGCCCGCCGTGTTAGACGTTCCAAATTTGAATTTTAAACTAAGCGTTCCATTTTATACGGAAGGTAAATTCTGGGTAGCGGTTTTTTACACCATCCCTCCCTCCTAAGGTAATTCGGTTTTTGAATAATGTATAGGACGCTAACTAAGGCGTCAAGTGGTTGCATAACCGTGCTGTTGTTGATCATTTATTTAGGATAAATACAATGACCAGAATTGGAATAAACATCTTAAAAAATTATAAATAAGTACAATATTTTTTACGGTATTAAACGTCGCTTTATAAATCAAACACATTTTTCAGCCCGACTTTTCAAATAGCGCTGAAAATGAAATGGGCTGTTCTTCCATACCTCAACAATTTATCATTAAAAAGTCGCACCAAACTAAAAGCTCTGAAAATGTCTTGAGCGTAGAAACCCTAGCTGGATTCAGCCCGGGCGGGTCGGGCCCGGTCATATTTCATATCAGTTATCGACGTACGGTTAAAATGAAATATGCGTCCCGCACGCCTATACCGTTTGAATACGAGTATAATCAAGAAGGGGAAAAATGTACGTTGTTCACCATAGATTTATGCCTCCGAAGGATACAGTGGAAATCCACGGCGGTTACGGTTTTATTTTCAGGGATTTAGTGCTTTCACGCCCTTTTTTGAGGGTCTAGAGCTTTGTGGGCGGAAATTGTGTTTGGTTGCCGTTGCTTCGTAGCTAGAATGAGTAAGGTTATCGCAAAGTTCACAAGCTCACGCCGATTTTCACTAACCAATGCAAAACTTAGGTGATCGTAACGCATAGTGATTTTAGCTCAGTCGGTAGAGACGTCGAATGCCGTTCCGAGAGTCATGGGTTCAAATTTTGCAATAAACTTGAGCCTTCGCTGAAGGAAAACGTCGTGAGGAAACCCTAGCAAAGTGGTAGGGTATTTTGTAGTACCTGCCTAGCTGGCTACTACCCTCTAGTTGAAAGTCTGTTGCCAAGCACATTCTGGTGTGTGCCAACAGCTGCACTTGAGCCAGTTCCTTTGTAAGCCTCGTGTGACTTTCGGTCACATCGTCATCTAAAAGGAAAGAAGAGCTGTTATTTTGATATGCATTATGAGATTCTTAAGTTATATTGGAAAGGGACATAAGTGTAGTTTGTTTTTCCAACTCACAACGTTATTTTATACATGGTATTAAATTCATACCCTGGATAATGACCATTACCCAGGCAAGTTTCTCGAGTTGGAGGAAGCGACTGATGCCATAGTCCAACACGAGGGCCGAGTGCGAATTGGTAAACATCATCATCATCATCAGCCTATCTCCGTCCACTGCTGGACATAGGCCTCACCTATGGTACGCCACTGAGCTCGATCTTCAGCTCTTTGTTTCCAACCGCTGCCAGCCAGTTTGCGTATATCATCGCTCCATCTAGCTGGAGGGCGCCCTACACTACGTTTACCGAGCCGTGGTCTCCACTCTAGAACACGTCTACCCCAACGGTTATCGGTTCTACGGCAGATGTGACCAGCCCACTGCCACTTCAGCTTGCTAATCCTTTGAGCTATGTCGATAACTTTGGTTCTCTGACGGATGACTTCATTCCGGATTCGATCCTTCAGAGAGACTCCGAGCATAGCTCTCTCCATAGCTCGCTGAGCGACTTTAATTGGTAAACATTACCTTTAAATTCTCACGTTACTTGAAAACTAAAAGAGTGCATGCTACTGGTTCTGCTTAAAATCGTAAATCAATAAAAAAAAACAAATACGTAAGACAACGTATTGGTGATGCTTGGTGTTGTAAATGTCCATAGGCGACGGTGACCATTTACCATCAGGTGAGTCGTCCTGTTTGTCGGCCTTCTTTGCAAAAAAGAAAAACCACATATGTTAGTTACTTGACCACACTCTGATGGTACATGACGTTGTGGTAGAAGGAGGTAAGTATCAAGCCATAAAGGTTTTGAACTGCTGGAACATTGTTAAGTGGGTGGCGTCTGATTTTAATCTAGAGGGCAGGCTACAGTAGCCTGACATGTTGTTCTTTACCGAAAGTTAAAGCTCATTGTTGGATTTGAACTAGTTTATCATCATGTTTATTAACACAAGCTTCTGCCTCACGGTTTCACTCAAGTTCCAAAGTATTAAATTTTTCGTCATCTGGATAAAAAGACAGAACGCTAGGACTCGCCAATGTGGGCGCGGTGGATGCATATCCACACCACAAATAGAAATAATTATTTTTATAATTTCTTAGTAGTTAGTACTTTACTAACATTAGGATTAACATAAATTGTATTAACAAATCGTTGGTCACTAATTGACTGAGGCGTGACCTTGCAGAAATCCATTGTAAGATTATACAAAAACTAATATCTAGTAACTAATTTCGCTGGACCGCCTTCTCTGTCGAGTCCCAAACAAGGACACTCAACAGGAAATCGACACGTGTTTCGCTTCCACACGAAGCACTTTCAGGATGTATTAGACCCGCTGTCACTGACTCGACGCACTACCACCACAGACAGACTGTTACCTCGCCGACTGCTGGACAGAAAGTTTATTCCATCAGAATTATTATAGTTACGTTAGTTAATTTAATATTTAATTATTATCTAATATAAGATTAGTTTGTTAAGATAATTACTAATCGTTATTTGATAAAACTTTATTATCTTTTACCTACCTATTAGTACTTAGAAGTGTAGACGAGCTCTTAGTGCAGATTTCGTGCACTATCACCATGCCCATTTCCGCCATGAAGCAGTTAAAATTAAAATTAAAATTAGCCGGTGCAATTTTGTTTAGTTACCAAAGTAAAATGTGAAAAAGAGTAGAATTTTCCATTTCATTTTGTTTTAATACAAAACATTATAATAACAAGGTTTGATTTCGGTCAAGAGTATAATTTATTACTTCAGCCCAAAAATTTGTAACGCCGAAAAATTTCCATTTTCGGGTCCCCCTTTTGTCTTTTCACAATGATCATTGATTCTGGGGACAATAATAGCGTTATTGTAATTCAATTACCGACCGGCGCGGGTTCGATTCCGGAACCAGTTATTGGCGACAATGGCGGCAGATGATAATTATGGGTTCCGCTCAGATAACACCCAACGCTTTGTGTAAATTGGAGCACTTGTGACGAATTACGATGAAATATTTTGCCGTTGTGTTTTAATACGTAAGGATCGGAAAAAAATATTTTATGAAATTTCTATTTATTAAAATTCGTTTACGAATATTTGTGTCTACTTCTTTTTCATCAGAATGTAGAATGATTATCATCATGATCTGCATGCCCTATTTATATTCGATGGACCTGTTAGCTTGATGGATAGATACATAAATAAATATCCCAAGACATTCTTCACATACCTGATCCATCAAGTTAAGCAGAGTGTTCTGCTTGTAGTATGCCTACCAGGTAACTGATATACTACATATACTACTTTTTAAATACATACTTATATATATATTTACACCCAGACACAGAACAAACAGACATGTTCATGCACACAAATGTTTGTCCTGGGTGGGAATCGAACCCGCGACCTTCGGTTTGCCAGTCAGGGTCTCTAACCACCAAGCCCATCATTATACACTGAGTGTAAACTCATAGGTCGTGAGGTCGATTCCTACCTATAAACATTTGTGTGCATGAAGATGTCTGGTTGTTCTGATGTCTGGGTGTAAATATCTATATTAGTATGTATTTGTAAAAAAAAGTGGTGTAGTATATCAGTAATCTCATAAAAGATATCTGATGCCCTTCCATAATACAAGCTATGCTTAGTTTGGGATCAGATTAAAAATTCGGCCTCATCTGCACTTACCATCAGCTGAGATAGAGATCTATCGCAATTCCGTCACAAATAAAAAAAAAGATGGCTGTGTGTGTGGAAAATGTCTTTCTTTTCTTCTGGATTCTTCTAAATTCTGGGACTATTTTAATTTATTTTCAAAAATTCGGATAACAGAGATCCATAGTGTAAGTGACTTACCTTTTCGTCTAGTTTACGTACGTCGGTCATCCTCTCCACAAAATGCCTCAGAAAAGGGGAAAACACACTCTCCGCCACTGTTTTTAGAATCCTGTTGCTACTGGCCTGGGTTCTCGCTGCCACAGACGCTATTTTCTTTCGCAAGATTGCGTGGAAGCCGTCTGTCCGATTCTGTGTAAACATCCCTGACGCACTGCAGAGCAGAACCGGGGCACTCTCTATACTTTCCTTCAAAATCTAAACGGATTCTTTTTATTACCTAGAACCAGACAGGTTAGAAACCTGTACTTTGAAGTACACATGTACCTTTTAAATAGGACCTTGATTTTTTAATTTGTTTTATAGCTGTTGTACTGTCGTACCAGTCGTGTTATGTTGTTTATCCCACTAATATAATTAACAATTAGTTATTAGTATATACTGCACACTTTTAAATGAATATTATTTCATAAATAAATATTGTATTTGTTATATAATATCAATGATATATAAACTATAGATGCCTTCACCGCTCAGAAACGCCAACATAAAATTATGGTAATTGACTTAATTCCATTTAGTCATGCTCCAACCTCTGTCGCGACATTATGCGCGGTAGATGCACAACTCAATCTTAACGTAACTGAGGATGTATATTCGTCTCTCTCTAGCAACATACACACCGTTTTAACGAGGTTAACTATCACTGCATTTGTTGTCTTTTAATTTCATCGCGCGTATGATCAGCTGTCTAGTATTTACACTGTTTTTCAGAGCCGTGATGTTGGTGAATGTGGAGTCTATTTTGTAATACGTCATTGTAATATGCTTAAGAATATTTATTTTTTAATTAGTGAGCGAACTGTATTGACTCACAGACAAACAAGAAATATTGATTTTATGAGCTATTTTTATAAATTCTATATTAGTTCGTGTAGAAGAATAAATGAATAGTTAAATCGAGGACTTTCATGCAGACAAACTTTAGTTATTGATCTTCTCTATAACAAAATTTTTTCTACAAAAAAGGTTAAGTAATTAACCAAAGTCAGTGTAATTTTTGAGTTTGGTTCAAGGAGTAAACGAATGTTATTTTTTTAAGCCGAGATTGAACAATTAAAGGACAATTTTTATTGGAAAAGCACCTGTGGCTAAAAGTATTTGTTTGTAAAAATAAAAAGTAGGTACTTCTGTGTGTACTCTCTTCTTCTTCTTTCTCTATTTTCTATATACTTGGGTTTCCAGCAATCTTACCTATACACTAAGGTATAAACTGTATATATGACATAAATAAGGAAGAAAATCTTGAGATAAGATAGCTCGTTTCGCCTAGAAAGGGATTGAATCATAAGTAAACAAGTCACAAACAGGTTGACAAGCCAGTTGGCTTATACAACTTAAAAATGGCCATAAAACATCGAGATGCAGTTGTCATGGAAAGTCTTTTGGGAGCGAAACCATCCGCAGGTCGCAGGTTCAATTCCCACCCAAAACAAACATTTGTGTGCATGAACATATCTGTTTGTTCTGTGTCTGGGTGTAAATATCAATATAAGTATGTAGTTAGAAAAATAATGTAGTATATGTAGTATATGTAGTATATCAGTTATCTGGTTTCCATAGTACAAGTTCTGCTTAGTTTGGGATCAGATGGCCGCGTGTAAAGAATGTCCCGGGATATTTATTTATTTATTCCGGGATTATAATATAGCCTATATTACTTTGGGATAAAGTATCTTGATTATGGTGAGATAATTATATAAATTGATCCAGTCGTTTTTTAGTTTGTTCAATAAAAACACAAATACAAATCTTATCCCTTTATTATATTAGTGTGTACACAAAATTCTGTATTTTTAGCCTAATTTTATATGAACAATTAAATATTGTTTTTATAGTATACTAGCTGTACCCTGTGGTTTTACCTGCATTCCCGAGGGATGTAACATTTTCCCGGCACAAAAGGTTTCCAATGCTACTTCTAATACCTCCAAGAAGCTGTGTACAAAGTTTCATGATGATCGGTTAAGTTTTAGCGTGAAAGCGTAACAATTAAATACTGTACCTATTTATTAATAGATTCTTGCCAGTTCATTTCATTGGATCCTGTGATAGTTTCTTAAGCTTTGATTTTCTCAAGTTCTTCGAGTCGCGTAGACTATCAATCGAAATTAGACCGTAATTCATTAAAATTCTAGTTTGAATTTTTTTGAGGTTTTTTTGTCAGAGTAAACCTCTATGATGAATGCATAGAACTTTTTGAATTTTATTCTATTACGTCACCTGCGAGCATGTACAAATACGCAATTATGTGTTTGACATTGACATTGAGAACGTTATATATGTATGTGTGTTATTCAAGTAAGTAGTGTCTGTAATGTTTACTTTAATACATTTAATGTATGTCTTATGCATTTAATATATCAACTAGCTGTCCCCTGCGGTTTCACCCGCGTTTATCGATATCATATATAGCCATTAACTACCAAGGAAAACTTCCGCGTCGAATGGTAGCAGTCCCATCCCGATATGTTCCGTAGTTTTGAAGTGATGGTGCGTCAAAGGAACCCTGTTTTCCTTATATATATAGATTTAAGCTTTTACGCTCCTTCTACACATAAACTTTAACTATGTCAAATGTCACTAACCTTCGTAGGCGCAATTTTCTTAAAAATAGGTCTAAAGTTTTCGCTTCACGTATTAATTTATTGATTATATCATACATATTTCACGAAATCAGTAATTTAGTAACTTAAGGACTGAATGTTGAATATGTTATTCCTCTTATAAGCCTGTGTGGTTTTTTGTGAATGATTTTATTTTATCTTTGTTCAATAATAAGGAATAACAATATTTTGAACATTATCGTTGTGCATTTTTACCGTCTTACGAATTTTCGATCACGTCACGTGTCCTGACGCGAGTATATCATTTTATACCCATCCCAAGAAAAGTGCTCAACGCCGCTAAAGAAGTTTTCACTTCAAAAAATATAGTGAAACCCACTACAAAATCTATTGCGTAGCTTAGAAGATAAACAGGACAAACAGAAAGACAAAAACTGTGACCTAGTTCTTATAGTGTTTATTATATAGTAGGTACCCGGGTGATCGAGCGTTGCTAATCGTTATCTTTGGGGTAAAATCACATTTAAAAAAAGATAAAAATAAAAATCTATTACAATGTTTATATTTATATAATTTACAGATAATTTTATTGTATTTATATAAACATTAAAAACTTTATCAGATTACTAGAGACTTGGAAGATAACAAATAGATTAATGATATCATTTGAGGTATCTACATCAACGTATTGATAAAAAATATTAAATATGCCGGGAAATACTTTATACACGGTCATCTGATCATTTTCAAATTTTTTCCTCGATATAATATATACCTACCTTTGTATAAATTAGATAAAGTTTATATAAAAATTATATCAATTAATAAAAATGAAGCCAGGCTGAGTTTCTTGCCGATTCTTCTCAATTCAGGGCTGACTTCCGAACCAGTAGTAGCTGCAGTAACTTTAAATTTTAATTTCATAAGTGCCTTCCCCTAAATCCAATAAATGGTTGAATGAAAAAGTTGAAATAAATTTAACATTTTATATAGATATAATACACCCAGACACAGAACAAACCTGTTCATGCACACAAATGTTTGTCTTGGGTGGGAATCGGACCCGTGACCTTGGCCCTTCGCAGTCAGGGTCGCTAACCACCAAGCCAACTGGCCTGTCAGAATATCGAATGTGATGAAGGTACATGAAAACAATGTTTTTTTTTATTATCTTATTTATGAGTATGATTGTGAGGTTACAGAATCAAAGGTTTTGTACAGGACTGCATGCTCAAGCATATTGTGTATACAATATTACTAATAAATATAGAACAAGACAGTAGGCATGTTAGTAAGAAGTTAATAAGTGGATATATGATCCTCGCTCTCATCTTGTATCTTACTCCAAGTTCTTAGCTACAGATTCGAGGTAACTGTTATTGCTTATATTAACGTTAGGGGTAATAGCTATCTTAACTTTTTAAAGTATACGCTTTATCCTTATTCCTTGGTACGTTGCTTTAATTTGAATTCGTACAGGCATTGCGCGTTGAAGTAAGTTTTATGGTACATTGTACCATTATCAGCCTGCTCTGAATGAACCTAGTCATTTGGGATCTTTTTTTCATCAGCTCTTCTACTTGTCATCTAAGCATTCACTGCATTATTATTCATATCAACCCTAACATAATCTATCCATTACTGTATCAGTCTTTCTCTACCCAAATGCCCGTCTACTTTCATATTTGTCCCTCTTTTAGTCACATGGTTTTCCTCCCTCTATGACATGTCCATACCTAACGGTTCCCTCTTAACTTTTCAGTCACTGACACTTCTTTCAAAGATCCTACATAATAATTTTTGTTTTGATTATCTTATCCAAGTAACCACACTAAAACTAAACAAAAAGGTACTTAGTACAAAATACCCTTACACCATACTTGCCATGTTTTCCTTCACAGAAAGCTCAAGCTCATTTTAGGATTCGAACCCAATACTATTGTCGCAACATTTGGTAACTTAATCATCTGAGCTATCAAAACATTAATTTAACGTGGTCTTTATACTCTTAAGTCGACACTTGAGTCTCTAACTGATGTTGAAGTATTTAACGCCGCTACAAAATAGCATTGTTTTTTGTTCAATTTTTTATGCTAAAGGATGTATATAAAATTACAGTTTAACGTTTATGATGTATGCCTATATACCTTTGTAATACTTCAAAACAGAAATCCTACTAATATAAAAAATGTGAAAGTTAGTGAGGATGGAAGTATGGACGCTTATAACATTCACGCAAAAACTACCTAACGTACATGGATGCAACTTAACACGCCGACGTGCATACCCTGCAATAACATACAGGGTACTTTTTATCCTGGGAAAATGAAACATCCCTCGGGACCGCTGGAGACAGATAGTTGATAATACACGTGAGATTATTATTTCAAACTAAGGTTGTATTATAAAATACCACTCACTTTTTTTCATCGTGAAGTTTTTTGATGAAGAGTTAAATATTTAAAAAAAATCACACTTATGTATAAATAATATAACCTAGCACCTTTGGCAATCAAGTTTGTAGCTAAGTATCATACAAAAAAGGCACAGGCTATATAAAACTGTATAGCAATGGTTTGACTCCGATGTTCTGCTTAAATCAGGTTTAATTAGAACTGAAATACGGAAGTCTGTGGATAAGAAACATTTGAATCTTTCCTCTTTATAATATTAGTATAGATAATATAATTTCGAGTAGAAGAGCTCTTAGTGCAGAGTTCGTCCGGGGAAGTACTACCACCTTACCCATTTCTGCCGTGAAGCAGTAGTGCACTTATGTTACTGTGTTTCGGTTAGAAAGGTAAGGGGGCCGGTGAAATTACAGGCACATGAGACTTAACAATTTCACGTCTCAGGGTTGACAACGCATTGGCGATGCCCTTAGTGTTGCAAATGTCCATAGGCGGCGGTAATCACTTACCATCAGGTGGACCGTTCGTTTGTCGGCCCATGTGGTATTAAAAAAAAAAAAAAAAAAAAATCTCCCGGGAAAACGTGTCATCCCTCGGGAACTTGGGTAAAACCGCGAAAATTCAACCCCAGTTGTAAAGGGGTTGCAAACCTTGTATGGAATAACGTGCTCTCTTGGTCTGAACAACTTCAAACTTGACATTAATATTCTTTAAGAGATTAAATTAAACACGTTATTGATCGTTTTTTAACATTAACCCCTAAAATGATAAAAGGGGGTTGCAAAATATTATTGATTATATTTTATAGCTTATATTCCTCGGGAACGCGGGTGAAACCGCGGGGGACAGCTAGTCATATATATGGTTTATACCAGCTACGAAAAATTTCGCTTTAAATGGTAGCAGTCCCATCCCGATACGTTCAGTACTCCTGAGGTGATGCTGCGTCAAAGAACTCCTTTTTCCTTATTTTTATTTGATGCCGGGAAATATAACATCTCTATAGGAACTAGTGAAACTGCGGGTAATAATATATAATTTTTTTTTTAAAACTGTTATGGAATTCCTAATTACCATTATTTAGATGTAGCTCTTCTGGAAAACTTTCTTATCTAGGAAAATATCACCATACTCATTTTCACCGTGGAATACCAGGGGTTCGATTCTGTAGGGAAAATAACAGTAACTCGAGGATGTTTCGTCGAAGCCTCAGTGCTCTATCTCTTTCGCTAACTACGCTAATACTACTAATCACGTGAGAGGTAAGGTCTCCGAGGCCTCTGTGAAGCGGCTCGGTGACGAAGTTTGTATTAGCTGAATAAGGGGGCTGTATTCTTGTATAACTGGGTATCGTTTAGAAAGGTAAGAGGCAAGGGACATGTCAACTTAATGTCTCAGGGATGACTTCCCATTGGGGATGTCTAAAGGTTACAAAATGTCCATTTCCGAGAGCGTAACTTTGCACTGAATATAGCAATCTTACTGTTTGTGTTATGCCGGTATGTTTATCTATTTTGTAATCTAACTGACTGCTTCAATTAATGAGGAATTAAATATTATCTGACGAATGATTATGCAGTTTCATATCTGGTTATTACTAAAAAAACATACGATTTGGAATTCTATTTTTTGCTAAGCAAGCTAAAATATCATTTGATATTTTCGTGCTAAGATCTTTTTTGATGCATTACAGTGATGATAAAAGATATGTTTATCGTTTCAATTATCACCGCTTTATTGTTATATATTTTCCCCGGTTTCGCCCGTGTTTTGAAGGGAACTTACTCCCCGAGATGTGTTAAAATCGGAATATTTACGTGCCAAATTTGATTAAAATTGACAACCTTACAATAATAAACAATAAGACAAAAAAAAATCAAAAATTTTGCATTATTATTATTTTAAAATATTTACATAACTGGTCTCGGATGACCTTATATCTCCGAATTATAAAAGACAACACATTTTAGCGTCTAGCTCAACAGTGACTCTGTATACATTTATTATTGGACATTTATATACGTAGGGGGTTACTAAGGTTAGATTAATACTTGAATATCATTGCCCTGTGACGAAAATATGCGAGCTATAAAAACATTTTCGTGGAGTAATAACACTTAGTATCTCTCGAAAATAGCGTCCGAGTAATTACCTTCGCTCAAATATGTTGCTGATAATATATTCGTTGATAATTGTGCTGTTTTTCTGTGCTTGGGTTTACAAGAAATGGCTAAAAGTGAGCAGATATTGGTTGGACAGAGGAGTTCCTCACCTTGCTCCTCATCCTCTTTATGGAAGCCTCACGTTTCTCATGAAGGAAAATCCGGTATGTGAATTTTCGGTTCATCATCATCATCAGCTCATCTCTGTCCACTGCTGGACATGGGCACTTTTTCATTTAGCATATTTTTTTACCGTGAAGCAGTAGTATACTAGTACTATTAATAGTAGGGACTTGACAGAGAAGGAGATCCAGCGGAATTAGTTACTAGATATTTGTTTTTGTTTAATCTTACAATGGTTTACCTCAAGGTCACGCCTGAATCAATTAATACACTTGTAATACCGTATTTTAGTAGAAAAGATTAGGAAGCCAGTGTAGTTTTAGGCGCATGAGGTTTAACTTCACATCTCAGGGTCGACAACGCATTGGCGATGTCCCTGGTGTTGCAAATGGCCATAGGTACCAGTGACCACTTACCATCAGAGATCCACCTGCTTGTTTGTTGGCATACTTGAATCTGTTATGGGTTTGTGTAAAATATTAGTACACACATAAGGGAAATATAAAAAAAACAATCACATTTTGTTTTTAATTGCAATTGATATGTTATCAATTGCATTTAAAAACAATGTAAGGATGTAAGGGAGCACAATGCCACCTTAGTGCTCCCAGCCAACCTCACCTGCCCGCGGTGCATCCTGCCGACAAGCGAACGAGGCTCTGGCGACCGACCAATGGCGGTATAACCATTCTGTACAGCGTAGCCAAATGGCACAGGCCGGTGATGGGCAGCAGCGTCACCGGTGCGAGAGCTACGTTCTGCGATCACCCAACCCGCCTGCCCAGCGTGTGGTGATTACGGGCATAAACCCCCTAATGAATAGCACGCTACAGCAACGGCCCCCAGTTCCCGGTCGCCCCGCTATTCCTGGCCAAGGCGGCGGTCATGGTCACGGCGGGGTAGGGGGTGCTAAGAATCCCCGGGCTACGGTAGGCCGCCAACACCGACTGACTCTGGCAACGTATAACGGACGCACGCTGCGGCTCGATGAACATCTGGCGCAACTCGAAGAGGAGCTGAGGAACATAAGGTGGCACGTTCTGGGGTTATGTGAAGTCCGAAGGGAGGGGGAGGATACCGTAACCCTAGAATCCGGCCATCTTATGTACTTCAGAGAGGGAGACCAACCATCCCAAGGCGGCGTCGGGTTCTTGGTACACAAGGCCCTCTCTGGCAACGTCATAGAAATCTCCAGTGTGTCGACAAGGGTAGCGTACCTTGTGATCAAACTCACCGAGAGGTATAGCCTCAAGGTTATCCAAGTGTACGCACCGACTTCGGCACACTCGGATGATGAAGTGGAGGAAATGTACGAGGACATTTCCAAGGCCTTATACACCACCCAAAAGGCCCACTTCAACGTTGTCATGGGGGATCTCAACGCTAAAGTAGGAGTACAAACAAGCGGCGAATCGGTAGTAGGACCACACGGATTTGGAAGCGGGAACCATAGGGGGCAAATGCTCGTCAACTTCCTGGAGAAAGAAGGGCTTTTTCTAATGAATTCTTTCTTTCAGAAGAAGCCCCGGCGGAAGTGGACGTGGCAAAGCCCCGACGCTATGACCAGAAATGAGATTGATTTCATTATGACGGACAAGAAGCGTATATCTAGAGATGTCTCAGTGATCACTAGGTTCAAAACCGGAAGTGATCACCGACTTGTCCGAGGCACTCTAGATATAGACTGTAAGCTTGAACGAGTCCGTCTAATGAAATCTACGCTCCGGCCTAATATGCTCCAATCCGTGGTTGGGTCTGAAACGTTTCAGTTGAAACTGGAGAACCGATTTGCTGCCTTGGAAACTACAATCAACGTTGATGTCGACCAGGATCTCGACCAAGTGGTGGGAATCCTCGGGGAGGAGGGGAAGAAATTCTGTGAGACGCGAGGTGCCGGTAAGAGATCCAAGCTTTCAGGGGAATCTGCAGCTAATGCAGAAGCGACGTGAAAATCCCGCAGTCACTACGTCAGATCAACGGGCTTTAAACAAAAAAATCTCAAAGCTGGTAAGACGGGACCTCCGGAGCTCCAACACACGCTCTATTACAGAAGCGATTGAGCGAAACCGGGGGTCTAAAGTCTTTGCCCAACAGCTAGGTCGAAGCCATCTGACGAAGTTGACCACATCTAGCGGGAATGTCGTCGCTTCTAAGCCGGAGATACTCAGGGAGGTGCAAGACTTTTACGGCCAATTATATACCTCGCAAGCGTCCCGTCCCCAACCTCATTCCAAGGATCCCAGGGCCACTCTTACCCGCCATTATACCGAGGATCTGCCAGAGGTCAGCCTGGACGAGGTCGTGATGGCTCTCAGACAGCTTAAAAACGGAAAAGCCCCCGGAGAGGATGGAATTACAACGGAGCTCCTAAAAGCTGGTGGAACTCCAACGCTGCTACAGCTTCAGCGTATATTTAATTCCGTCCTCTTTTCGGGGAGAACTCCGAAGGCGTGGAGCAAGAGTGTGGTCATAATGTTCTTCAAAAAAGGTGATAAAACCCTTTTGAAGAACTATAGACCCATCTCACTCTTGAGCCACGTCTATAAGCTCTTTTCGAGAGTCATCACGAACCGTCTCGCGCGTAGGCTCGACGAGTTTCAGCCCCCGGAGCAGGCTGGGTTTCGAGGAGGATATGGCACCATAGACCACATCCACACAGTGCGGCAGGTTATACAGAAGACCGAAGAGTATAACCAGCCCCTGTGCCTTGCGTTTGTGGACTATGAGAAAGCTTTTGACTCCATTGAGACCTGGTCTGTTCTGGAGTCCTTGCAACGGTGCCAAGTCGATTGGCATATACATCGATCCATCCAAGTGCTGAGAGGACTGTATAACTCCGCAACTATGACCGTCCAAGTACAAAATCAGCAGACTGAACATATCCCCTTACATAGAGGAGTGAGACAAGGGGACGTTATTTCCCCCAAATTGTTCACTAACACTCTGGAGGATATGTTCAAGACGCTAAATTGGAAAGGACGGGGCATAAATATTAACGGCGAGTACCTCTCACACCTGAGATTTGCGGATGATATCGTCATCATGGCTGAAACCGTGCAAGATCTCCAATACATGCTGAATACCCTGGCTGATTCTTCTGCACGCATCGGTCTCCGGATGAACTTGGATAAAACCAAGATCATGTTCAACGAGCATGTTATTCCGGAACCGGTTGCCCTTGACGGGGTTCCTCTCGAAGTTGTTCACGAATACGTCTATCTAGGGCAGATCTTGCAATTGGGTAGACACAACTTCGAGAAGGAAGCTCGCAGAAGAGTACAGCTAGGGTGGGCAGCATTTGGAAAACTTCGTCGAGTCTTTTCATCGCCCATACCCCAATGTCTGAAGACGAAAGTCTTTAACGAGTGCGTCCTACCTGTTATGACTTACGGAGCCGAGACGTGGACACTGACGGTGCGACTAGTTCACCAACTCAAAGTCGCTCAGCGAGCTATTGAGAGAGCTATGCTCGGAGTCTCTCTGAAGGATCGAATTCGAAATGAAGTCATCCGTCAGAGAACCAAAGTTATCGACATAGCTCATAGGATTAGCAAGCTGAAGTGGCAGTGGGCTGGTCACATCTGCCGTAGAACCGATAACCGTTGGGGTAGACGTGTTCTAGAGTGGAGACCACGGCTCGGTAAACGTAGTGTAGGGCGCCCTCCAGCTAGATGGACCGATGATATACGCAAGCTGGCTGGCAGCGGTTGGAAACAAAGAGCTGAAGATCGAGCTCAGTGGCGTGCCATAGGTGAGGCCTATGTCCAGCAGTGGACGGAGATAGGCTGATGATGATGATATGTTATCGCGAATAAGTAGAAATTTAAATATTTAGAATGTTTATAAACAAAAAAAAATAAAAAAATCAATGGACAAGAGCGAGTCAATCTCAGCTATAAATACAAAACTCTTATCTTATTTGATAATTCTCGTATTGTCGAGTACCTAGTGGTAAATAATATGCGCATTATTAAAACTAAAATTATATCACTTTATAAGGTTCTGACGTAAAGGGACTAACGAAGCCCTTTTATAACAGGGCCGTCCGTCTGTCAACGGGCTGTTTCTGATGAACCGTAATAGGTAGATTTTTGTTGTTTTTTGTGTATTATGGCAGCTACAACTACTAAAACAAAAGAGTTATATCCATGAAAGGGACCTTTACAGGAAACAGAATTTTTCAGCGTTTTGTTAACATTTTGGTACGGGCTTTGTGGGCAAGTCCGATTTACACTTGGCCGCTTTTTAAATTAATTGTTTTTTTTTTTAATAATAAATAAATACATGGGGTAAATAAAATATAATATAAATGACAAAAAATCACAGAGGTTTATAAGAGGAATGACTTATTCAACATTCAGTCCTTAACTTACGATCAATCCTTTGTGACAGACGGACAGATGAACATTATAAGGGTTTAATTTTATGCTTTAAAGGGACAGAACCCAAAAACACTAGTCAAAGTAGCCAAAAATATTAAATAGTAGTAATTTAGTCCCTCCTATTTTGATTAAAAATAGAGTAGTAGAACTCTAGTGCAGAGTTCGTCCGAGGAAGTACTACCACCTTACCCATTTCTGCCGTGAAGCAGTAGTGCAATTGTATTAGTAAGGTAAGGGGGCCGGTGAAATTACAGGCACATGAGACTTAACAACTTCACGTCTCAGGGTCGACAACGCATTGGCGATGCCCCTAGTGTTGCAAATGTCTATAGGCGGCGGTGACCACTTACCATCAGGTAGACCGACGTCTTGTTTGTCGGCCTATGTTGGCTGGTTATACAATGTTATGTATGGATAATATCTATACTAATTCTTAATATCCAGGCTGAGTTTCTGAAGAAGTTATACAAGGATATCAAAGCACCTTACATCGGCTTTTGGTCGTTCTGGAGACCTGCTCTCATGGTGAATGACCCCGAACTAGCCAGGCGGATACTCGTGAAGGACGCTGACCTTTTCCGGAACAGATCATTAAGTTCAGGGAAATCAGATCCCATTGGAGCGTTGAATATTTTCACGGTTGACGTAAGTATTACAAAAAAAATTAAAAAAATTGTTTAGGCACGGGGTAACTGAAGTAACCACTAATTCTGAAGTTAGCCTACAACTGAGATGAAGCGGCAAAAAACTCAGTGTAACATTTCTTTTATTATGACTTTTTAAATAAATATATCCTGACTGCCAAACCGAAGGTCGCGGGTTCGATTCCCACCCAGGACAAACATTTGTGTGCATGAACATGTCTGTTTGTTCTGTGACTGGGTGTTAATATCTATATAAGTATGTATTTAAAAAGTAGTATATGTAGTATATCAGTTACCTGGTAGCCATACAACAAGCAGTACACTCTGCTTAACTTGGGATCAGGTAACCATGTGTGAAGAATGTCTTGGGATATTTATTTATTGTTTATTTATTAACAGTTATTATTAGTAAATAGAGAACCATGAAAATATCCCTGGACATTATACTAAAATACGTTTCTAATTTCAGGACCCCCTTTGGAGCACCGTTAGACGTCGTTTGACCCCCGCTTTTACTTCATCCAAACTAAGAGCCAATGAAAATGTTACATGCACCAAAGCAGCAAATCTGGTAAAGCGAATTAAAAGAGAAGTCGAGATGGGAACCGTTATAGATCTTAGGGTAAGTTACCACACAGAGGCCTATGCACCAACATCTATCGGAAGCGTATCGTCATCGTATCGAGTATGCCAATAACCAATGCAATGGGTAATTGAACATTCCGCAACGTTACGATATGCGCCGTGTTAAATGTTTCATAAAAACCAGCGTTTTGCTGCACTCGATACGATGACGCAAAACTTGCAATAGACGTTCGTGCTCAGCACCCTGGGGGGCAATTCCACTAACATAGGTATTATGCACCGAACCATTACCATATCACAACCAAACGTCAAATTTGACGTTTAATCGTATTGTACTAAACACACCAACGATCGAACTGCGGTTGTGTTTCGGTAATGGTTCACATTCGTTCGAAAGATTACGTCAAAATGTATGTTTGTTTCGGTTGTAGTGCGCAGGAATACCATATTTATGAAATGTCAAACTTCAATTTGACATTAATCGTAACCATACCATTGGCGAACCAAACGTGCTACTCGAACGTTGCATTTAGTGGAATTGGGCCCCTGGAGTACTTTGGATTTCGTAGTTCATTTTCGGATGCGTCTTCTTGCGCCTGAGTTTTCTGGTATGATTATATTTATAACCAAGATATTACAATTTGGAATTTCATTATCAGTAGCTGTTCCCGACATGCGTTGCTAAGGGATTTTACTTTTTGTGTACTTTTTTTAATTATTTTATTTGTACATTTTCTGCGGACTCGTAGTCTCTTTAAAGATTTTATCCTTAGTTATTGTTGCATACATTATATAGCATTTTTATATTATACTTTAACATCTTTCCGCGCTGAGCTTGAAGCGAAGTGATGGGGATCACGTCGGGGTCACCAATATGGAGGTCGTCCGCCAGGCTAAGTGATCATGTCTGGGGACCGCGGTCTAACTGTTGATGGTGGATGCTTTCATAAATGTAAAATCCAGAGAGAATCTTGATATCGCGTTCATAGATGTCGCCACAGTTATAATGTGATTTCGTAACACGGTCTACGTTGCAATGGCGATGCCCTTGGTGTTGCAAATGTCCATAGGCGGCGGTGACCACTTACCACCGGTGGACTATCTGCCTGTTTGTCAGCCTACATTAAATGGCTTGTGTAATAGTAAAATTGGAAATGTTTCATTAATCATCCCCAGAGTGTTTTTGCTGACTACACTACAGACGTGATCGGAGAGTCAGCATTTGGCGTCACAAGCGATTCTACCCTCACAGGAGGGAGTGCCATGAGGAATGTCACTAAGGAGTACATGAGGTTCAATTTCGTAAGAGGCTTGGCGTGGATTTCAATATTCTTTTTACCAGAAGCCGTTGACTTTTTTGGGTAAGGGTAACAAAATATATTATTTTATTGTATCAAAATTGACTAAGTTGGCTCTTTTGCTTGTGGCGCGCTCGTGTCGCTCACTTGCCTACAATATGGCGCCACGTAAATATTGTCAAGGAGACTACATAAATTGAAGGTAAGAAGTAAATCTGAGTTAGTTTTGAAAAGAGTCATTGCTAAAATTTTTCCTGGCCCTTCTCCAGGCCCGTTAGCTCAGTGGATACCCTGCAACAGCCAGGATCGCGTGGTTTCGATTACCATACTGAACATTTGTGTGCATGAACGTGTGTTTGTTCTATGTATGGGGGAAGTTACATGAATTATATAAATGTATTTAAATTAAATAGGTACACATACTTAAGTAAATTATAAGCATGTATTTATCTTCATTCATTTATTAAGAAAAGTCTTTAAACTCTGAACTTTTTTATTGGACTTAGCAGAATATTTATTTTATTTTAGTAATCAACTTATAGGTATGCACTGCATTAATAACAGAAATTATGCAACTAGATTGAAAGTAATAATATAAATTTTAATATGAAAGTCAGTCGTTTCCATAGTACAAGCTCAATTCCAAGCTAAGCAGAGCTTGTACTATGGAAACCAGATAAATTTTTCAAAATACATATATATATATATTAACCCACCAAATAAACAAACTGTTTCATGCATACAAATCTGGTTCTGGTTAGGTTAGTTGATTGGTTAGGTAGTGGTTCTGGGTGGGAATCGAACCCACGACCTGTGATTTGGATCCGGGTATCAAGCCGGAAAGTTTGCTCGCCACACTACTTATTCTTTATAACAATTATATTACATAGTTTATCGTTAAACTTGAACTCTAGACTGGCTTAGATAAGTGATTTCGTTATGTATTATCTTAAAAAACAAGGCTATTGTTTTAATTAATAAATTGTTAAATATTCTTTTGAATGACATTTTGAACAATTATTGTGGTAATGGTAGTTGTGTGGTTAAATTCAACAATGGCCTTGAGTTTGGAGGAAATTCATCGTGAGGAAACAGCATGGTGGTAGGAATCTTAGAGAAACCATCCTGAAGTTGAAAATATATCGATGGATTTTCAACCTTGAAATATGTAACGGTTGACGAGTTGGCTCGGTGGTTACAGACCCTGACTGCCATGCTGTAGTAGATGGAATCGAACCCACGACGGGTAAAAAGATATGTGCATATTTATTTATTCATCTCTGTTTTGTGTCTGGGTGTTAATATCTATTTAGAAAGACAGTACTATGTTTAGTATAGCAGTTATCTGGTTCCAATAGTGCAAGCTCTGCTTAGTTTGGGATCAGATGGCCGTGTGTAATAAATATTTATTATTTCAAATAGAAAGAGATGTACATAATAACAGAACAAATATTTCCAGGTTTTCATTATTCCCAAAAGTAACGAACGTCTACTTGAGGAAGGTGTTTAGGTCTATCGTGGAACAACGCGGGGGCTACGGAAAGGAAGTCAAGGAGACGAGGGATCTGTTGGACATGCTGCTCAAGTTGAAACAAGATGCTGCCAAGGATAATGAAGGTAATTTATTTCTTATAGGACTCCCATTTAATTTCTACAATCGTGTAAAAGAATATAAGAACATATTTGAAAAATTTGTCTGTCTGTTTGACCACGTTACTCACGAAAACTACTACACAGATAAATAGGTTTTATTTCGATAAAATCGGCTTACCATAATTACTAACATATCATAATTACCTATAGCTATCACGCGTACAAAGTCCCGAGCATGGATAGCCTTAGTTTGGATGTAAAAAGTAATCTCTGAAACAAACCATCCGATTCCAAAAAGTTATATATTAAGATGATACATATATTAAGCAAGTCTCAGCTCAAAACAATAGCTGAGCAAGCGCGGAAAGATGTTAATCTGTAGAAATGGAGTACAAAATGATCTTACAAGATTATAACATAAAATCTATAAAGAGAACGAAGAAAAAGAGCCCAAAGAATGTGAAAAGCAAAAATTGATAAGGTGTCGGTAACGGTGTCGCAAGTACAATTGCTTTTTCCCATCTCAAAAAAGCTCACCGCGCCTAAAGAAGTTTTCTCTTCAAAAAGCTACATCATTCCTGATTTACATAACCTATGTTATCCATAGATACAATTGATCCCTCGTGAATGAGGGTGAAACTGCGGGCGGTATTTAGTTAAATATCAATTACTGTTTACAGAAATATCTGAAGATGTACTGGTGGCTCAGGCCGCTGTGTTCCTTCAAGGTGGCTTCGACACGACAGCTGTTGCTTTGACTTACACCGCTTACCACTTGGCTTTCAGTCCTGAAGTTCAGGTAAATAAATAAAACTTTATTTAAAAAAATCAACCAAAAAAATAGACAGTAAATTTTAATAAATTTGAATTAATAATAGAGTAAATAAGAAAAAAAAAATATTGTAAAAAGCGTGACGCACCCCACGCGTTTTACTATATATTTTTTTTTAATTAATAGTTATAAATATTTTATTGACAGATAGGAGTAGAAGGATTATCATTTTGATAATATATATGTATCTTAAAAAGCACCTGACGCATTTTTTACAATATACAAGATACTTTTTTTTCTTATTTACGCTATATAAAAAATAATCTCTTAATTCAAATATTTTTTTTATGATTTGAATGATCTTTGATTTGTTCGATTATCTCAGTCCAGAATAGCAGAATAAGTTATAAAAAAAAAAACAAATTACTTTTACGAAAATGGGTTTATGTAACATTTTTTGCTGTCATCCATCTTTGAGGACAGAAACAACAATACTCGGGAATGCGGGTCAAACTGCGGGGCACAGATAATAAATAAATAACCTGGGACATTCTTTACACGCGACTATCTGGGGCTCGATCCTGTACGGAAAATGACACTAACTCGAGGATGTGTGGATGCCTCTATAATCTGTCTCTGTAGCTTGCTACGCTAATACTACTAATCACGTGAGAGGTACGCTCTCCGAGGCTTCCGGGAAGCGGCTCGCCGACGAAGTTTGTATTAGCTGAATAAGGGGGCTGATCCCAAAGAAAGCAGAGTTTGTAATATGGAAACCAAACAACGGATATACTACGTGTACTACTTTTTTAAATACATACACATTATTGATACTAGCTGTCTCCCACGGTTTCACCCGCCTCTTTTTAGAGTATTTTGCTGTCTTATTGATCTTATGATAAAATATTATTGTATCTTTATAGGGTGTGCCGCGCTTTAGGTCTAGATGCATTTTGTACTTTATTGCTGTTATTTCACAGGAAAAACTCTACAAAGAAATTTTGGAAAAAAAGAAAAGTAATAATAACGAGTCATTAAATTCGACTTTACTCTCCGAGATGCCGTACCTTAATGCTGTTATTAAAGGTAAGAATCATTTATTAATTCTATTACCTCAATGGCCTTGAAATATAAATCTTGGGTACAGGCGCAGAGGTCCTGAGTTCGATTCTCAGGTCGAAATATTATAATATTAACGTTTGTTTATTTAAAAATAACCTTGTATGTGATTCGTAATCTGCCAGAGAGACGACGATCATCACATGTCACGTTGGAATTTAAAATATATTTGGTGGTCTTGTCTCGGACTTCTGACTACCTTCGGCGATAAAGGCCGTGAATATATATAAAGTTTTTAATGAACTATAAGAATTCAAATGCTCATTAAATTGATATGTTATATTATAGTAAATTAAAATAATATTCCGGAATATTTTTTTATTTTAAACCATCCGATTCTAAACCAAGCAGAGCTTGTACAATGGAAACCAGATAACTGATATACCATGGTTTAAATGCGTAATTGATAAAAATATATATTGAAAATAAATTGGCGATGATCTAAGTCCCTGGTGTTATAAATGGCCATAGGTAGCGGTGACCAATTACCATCAGGTGACTTTTCTGTCTGCCACTTTCTTGTTTGACGGCCCAAGTTGTATAAAAAATTAAAGGTCACAACTTCACTTACTATTGTGAGATTGTGGTCAAATCCTAGTCTGTAAAGAGTTAATCGTTTCCAGAGGTCCTGCGACTCTACCCAGCGATGGGCTGGCTGGACCGCATCTCACCGAAGGACTACCAGATCGACGACAAACTCACCATACCCGCGGGAACCCCAGTCTACATCAACTCTATAGGAATGCAGTTCGATCCGGAATATTATCCGGAACCGGAAAAGTTCAACCCGGATAGATTCATGCCTGAAAACGATTATGGAAACACGCCTTATACTTTCTTGGCGTTCGGAGAGGGACCGAGAAGTTGCATTGGTATGTGTTACTGCAAGATTTATAAGTACTTGTTTTCACCTGGTTTAATTTCGATCATAATCATTATTGAAAAATGTATACTGAAAACTATCAATTTTTTTTTTGTTATGCATAACACTTAATACTGGCAACAGCTCTTAAATTCCATTAACGCGATTCACAAACTGAAAAAAATAGTAATTTAATATTTTGTCATTGTATATTTATTTAATAATTAGCTGACACGGGTGACGTTGTGTCGCTCGGTATATCGATATGAGCTGAAGGTTACTTAACTTAAAATCCTAAACTTCGATTACAGCGCCACCTACTAGGCCCAAAATAATCTTGGGACCAACTCAAACACACATACAAAAATTCATAAAAATCAGTCCAGCCGTGTAGCACAAGCACCTTCTTTTCTTAAATTTCTTTTGTAAAATTGTGAATTTCCTTTAGCTATATTACACCCGAAAAATAATAAAACTTATAGAATCCGTACAATATATAAATGTATTATATATATATATATATATATATTAATTTTGAAAATTTCAACAGGAGTGAACTTTAGTTACAGGGAAACATTTTAATTATTCATCATAAAATTTTGAATAGCATAGATTGTATCATTCATTTATTTTTCGTCACACAAAAAGGTTTCGGATCATAATTTCAAAGCCCTCACATAATAAGATTCACTTCAAAAGACTCGTTAACTCGTTGCTAAGATAACCTATTGACTCAGGCGTGGCCTTGCAGAAATCCATTATAAAAAACAAATATCTAGTAACTAATACAAACAAACAGCGCATCATCAGGACGATGGTGCTTCGTGTGGAAGCGAAACACGTGTCGATTTCCTGTTAAGTTGCCTTGTTTGGGCTTTGGCAGAGAAGGAGATCCAGCGGAATTCGTTTCTAGGTATTCGTATTTTGTATAAGCCTAATATTTTTGTATTTTATTTCAGGCCGTCGTTTCGCTCAACAAACCTTTAGATGGGGTTTGCTGTCTCTGGTGAACAACTTTGAGTTCCGCCCGTACCCTGGTTCTAAGAAGCCCGAGGACATTGGCATGGAGAAGAAAGGATTGTTTTTGATGCCTGGTGAAACGCTATCTGTAGATATTGTACCTAGAAAATAAAAAAAATATATTCTGAAAAAAGCCTAGACATTATGTATTTTATTTTCTTCTTATTATATTAATCAGTACACCGTGGTTTCACCTGCGTTCCCAAGTAATATTTCTTTTGATTCGGAGATTACCCTGTACCAATAAACTCACAATGTCCACATTCTCCTATTAATGTTAGTTAAGATAAAAATAATCTAACCTCTAATAAAAGCTCTAGCTCCCCTGACGGTTTCTCCCATTCCCGATAGATGCTAATTTTTCCTGGGATAATATGTATCCTTAATGTAATACCAGGGCATGTTCTATCTATGTGCCTAGTTTCATCCAAATCCGTGCAGTAGTTTTTGCGTGAAAGAGTAAAAAACATTCATCCTCACAAACTTTTGCATTTTTAATATTAGTAGGTTTTAGTTAATGTTAAACATTGAAAAAAAAAGCTATAAGGTCAGATTACATAAATATAAAAACTGGCCAAGTGCGACTCGGATTCGCGCACGAAGGGTTCCGTGTCATGATCTATAAAAACGCAAAAAATCATGTTCGTTGTATGGGAACCCCCTAAAATATTTATTTTATTCTGTTCTTTATTTGTTTTGGTGTTTATTTGTTGTTTTAGCGGCCACTGAAACACATCATCTGTGAAAATTTCAACTGTCTAACTATCACAGTTCATGAGATACAGCCTGGTAACAGCCGGATAAACAGATGGACAGTAGAGTCTTAGTAATAGGGTCCCGTTTTACCCTTTTTTTTTCATTTTTTTTTAACCTAAAAATGATAAAAAATATAACCTTGCTAAATTTCTTGTCAGTTCTTCTAAGTCGAAGGCTAAACCTTCCGAACCAGTAGTCTTATAGCTTTAGCAACTTAGACATTCATAAGTGTTGTGGTTTTATTGTTTATTATGAAATGAAATATTTATGCAAATAGGCCTATACAGGCACTGAATTGTCAGACTTTAACACCGGTTCAGATGGTTGCTTTCACTGAGAAGAGCCGGCAATAAACTCAGCAATTACTTTTACTAAATAAGATTTTGTACATAAAGATGTGTCCTGCTGGAGCGAGCGCTACACCCAAGCATTGTTGTTGTTAAAATAATCGTTTGTATTTTTATTTCATAGAAACTCCATTCAACTCATCTCCCGTCCCATTCAACGGTGTGAAGGTGTGAAAAATGTGAAAAATATTTTGTTTTAAACTTCAATTGGAATTAAGATAATCTTGCGAATGGTCCAAACAACGAATCGAAGTTGCTGGGTCACTAATTTAAAAAGTGTAAAGTACTGATAAAAATTAATAAACAAAAAATATCCCATAGTTTTAACCGCATATCCTATCTATACTAATTTATGACCACAAATGAATAAAATTATATTTTTGTTCCTACCTATTACGATTTTTAAATTAAATTAATAAAAAAAAAATTATTAACAACTATACTCACAATTAACAAAACAATTATCAGACGATCCTTTCGCCTGTTTGTAGACGTATATATTAATATATCCGGAAATAGCCAATATTATTTTTTATTTACCTACTATTTATTGACATTTGTTTGATCATAATGTCACCTTGTAAGTGATAATGTGGTGAGCACACAAAGTCTAGAGGAACAGGTTGTTTTGTGCAGCTGGCAATAAGACATAGCATATCCGAACACCGTCCTATGATTTCCTCGGGATACTTTCCCTCCACAACAGCCCAAACTCTTGGGATTCCAACTAACCACTCTTGATCAGCTGAGCTATCATCAGAAACAGGCTAGTTGGTTTGTTGGTTAGCGACCCTGACCGCCATGTAGCAGGTCGCGGGTTCGATGTATGCGGGGTCTGTTTGTTCTGTGTCTGGGTGTAAATATGTAGAGAATAAAAAAATGTAGTATATCAGTTATCTGGTTTCCATAGTACAAGCTCTGCTCAGTTTGGGATCAGATGGCCGTGTGTAAATTAATGTCCCAGGATATTTATTATTATTATTAAACCCATACTACCCTCTCACAGCATGCTGCATCGATTTTCTTTCATAAATTACTCAGAAATTTATGAAATTATTACTCATAAATTAATCAGATAAGATCTACTATTAGTCGACAATATTCAAGTGGCCATCAAACTATAAATACCTACAAATATAGTATCACTGCATTGTGCAATCATATTCTATTGAGGAGGTTTAAACGCATCTCACGCTTTTAAAAGGCGGACGTGTGTTGCAATAAAATATTTGAAATGATTTTAATACTGCTAAGTGTAGTTGCTCTTTGTTTTTTAACATGGGTGTTTGTGCGATGGAGTCAAGTGAAAAACTATTGGTCTAAAAGGGGAGTGCCGCACTACCCGCCCCATCCCATATTAGGCAGCCTCACGTTTTTACTGCGACAGAATCCCGTAAGTATGAGTTTTAAACATTTTAAAATAAATTAAATAATAATAAATAAAACATATTTTTTTATTAAATTATTTAGGAATAATGTGTAAATTAATTGTTTATCCTGCAAATAATTTTAAACGCTATTATAAAAATTATATTAAATAATAAAAGACAATACTGAAGAAGATGACAGCCGGACCAGCCAGACCATTTTTATAAAGAGTGGTAGAGCTCTGAATTGAGGAAACTAGAATGAAATGGAGGCCTTTAATATATAGTGCGAAAAAATGTGAATAAAAAATATTTTTATTTAATAATACATAAATAGCTATTTAACTACATATAATTATACGGTATATTAATATATATATAATTAAATAAATAAATAATAAAATATATTTTTTTTAATTCAATTTATTTGAAATATTTTAGAACTCTTGCTTCCTAACAGCTTCCTCTTGGCCACAGGTAATATGGATGAGAAAATTGTACAAAGACTTCGACGCCCCATACGTGGGAATGTGGATATTTTGGCGTCAGGGTCTCGTCATCAACTCCCCCGAGATAGCCCGCAGGGTGCTTGTCAAGGACGCTGATGTATTCCGGAACAGGTTCCTCGGTTCTGGTAAATCGGACCCTGCTGGTGCTCTTAATTTATTTACTGTTGATGTAAGTAGATTTTTTTTGTTGTTTTTATTTTCTGTAATTTTCCGAACAACTATTAAAATTTTTCATATGCATGTATGTATATATATATTATACATATATCAAAACCTTATTCGGGCTATTACGAATATTTAAAAAATAAAAAAGCCAAATTCGTACAGCCGTTCTTAAGTGATGCGCTTACCAATGAGCAGCATTTTGTGTCTATTGATATATTTTAAATTTGTGCATTTGAAATTATTATTAATGGAAATTTTTAATTATTTTGAAAACGTTAACATTTTCCAAATATCCTGAAATGATGTCACCTCTCATTATAGAGAACAGGTCAGGCAGATGATTATGATATTTATATAAATTTAGCTTTGAGACCTTGATGACTTTGAGGTCCTTTAAATTTCTCTAACGCGGAAAACCTATTGAGATACACGCATTTAATAAATATAAATTTATAATTGCATAATCATTAGGTGTCAATTTAATAATATTGATATAGTCGTCTCGTGACATGATGTGACTAATGAGTAAATCAATACACCTTGCATTGTGTGACCGTGAAAAGCAATCCCAAGAAATTCGCGTCAAGCAAGCCCTAAAATGTCCAAATCCATAGACTAGTTCTATATATACTAGCTGTACCGACAGACGTTGTCCTGTAGATATAAGTGCATACAAAAGTTCCGTAAAAAAAGCAATGCTGTAATTCGATCGCAGCGCCACCTATCGAGTCGAATTGTGAATCTAAACCATTCTCGAATTCACTAAGTATACCTATTCTATAATAGATCTTAAATTACACTTATTCAGCTAATACAAACTTCGTCTACTACACGGAGGCCTCGGAGAGCTTAACTCTCACGTGATTAGTAGTATTAGCGTAGTAAGTGACATAGACAGAGCATAGAGGCCGCGACGAAACATCCTCGAGTTAGTGTAATTTTCCTTACAGAATCGAGCCTCTGGTCATGTAGATGAAAGCGTTATCTCAGAAATTAATAACCCAAAGAATTGGCAAAAAAACAAAATGACTTTTGGGCTAATGCGCGTAATAACAAGTCAAACACTATTAAGTTATTTAGTACCTAAAAATTACTTTAAAGTCCATCAAATTAGACCGTTATCTTCTCCAGGATCCTCTCTGGTCCAGCCTCAGGAGACGACTCACCTCAGTGTTCACGGCAGCTAAGCTGAGAGCTCTACATACTCTCACCAACAGCAAGGCGTCAGATCTCATTGAGCGGATCAAGAACGAGAATAAAACTGGCGAACTCATTGACTTGAAGGTAACGTTAAAAATCAAGTATTTCAAAGACTCAGTGGAAATTAATCTCACGGGAAGAATTTCCTTGGCAGATATTAATATATCCATTTGAGGTTAAATGGAGTTAAGTTTGGCGTATTTATTCAGTTTAGGCCCTAGAAAGACACTTATGAAGGTCAAACCTGCTTATGTTACCACCGGAAAGAATCGGCAAGAAACTCATTAAGGATTTTATTTTTATTTTTAAATCCTAACCTATATAATAACTGAATTTAAATCTGACAGTGGGTTCCTAATAAACAAGAAACTTTATTTGTATTTGTTGTATGGAATATTTGTATTTGTTGTATGAAATATTTGTATTTGTTGTATGGAATATTTGTATTTGTTGTATGGAATATTTGGCACATACTTACAATATAATTAGGATAATTTATATTTAGGCTAGGAATTTACATTTAATGAAACCTTTTTAAAAATGAAAAAACCTATACAATACTTATGAATAGTTGACGTTTAACTCTTCCAGTCTTAGACGTTAGTGCCACTAACCTTTAAAAGATGTTTTAAATTAAAAACAGCGTTTTAGTTGTTGGTTGCACTTACACGATAATACACATCTCCGTTGACAAAGACTGAGTTCTACATTTCTCCGCACATTGGTCATATAGTCATTACTAAAATATTGGTATTATTATGCATGTAAACGTAAAGTGAAAAGTAACGGGAAAAAACGATAAAGTAAGGGGAAAATGAAAGAGTAAATGGAAAAACATCCTTTAGGTATTGCTATTAGGTACATCTATAATACTATATTGGTAATAGTTAATTAAAGGTTTATTTCCGTGTGTCACGCGTGCAGTGCCTCTAGCTTAGTATCGGGAGAATGTTTTTGCTGAGAAGAACTGAGAAGAGCAATCAATTCAGAAATTTCTTTTCAAAGCAAACATAGTTTTATTAGGTAGGTAGGTACTTTTTTTTTTCTGATCAATACTTATATTATATGGAGAGAGAAAGTGCGAATTTCGCGAATTTGTATGTGTATTTATTACATATTTATATTTGTATATGAGGGCTATCTCCGGAACCACGGTACCTATTTGAAAAATTATTTCACCATTTGATAGGTACATTATTCCGGATAGACATACACCATATTATATTCCCGGTACACATAAAATCCCATGGGAACGCAGGTGAAACCTCGGCACGGAAAGTTTGTTGATAATATAAGCGTATATTAGTGAAAATATAGAATAATGAATCTGTGACCACTGTTATCATTTTATATGTTACGTATGACCCTATAGGCCAATAGTAACATGTTGGAATTACAGATTAAAATTTACTTATCTTGCACTTGATAGCACGTATCGGTGCACTAAAATATTACGCTTAATAATTATTTATGAATTGATAATGATTTGCACTAATTATAGTAGTATAACCAAACTTGCGGTTTTACTTGTATTCCAATGGAATATACATCCTCTTTACCCCCTTAGGGGAGGGATAAGGTTTGTAAAATATGAAGTATTTAACGTGCAAATACCTATTAAAAAATGGGCATTCATACAAATTTACATCCCCTAACGGCGAAAATTAATATGCAATCCCGATCGAAAATCCATGGATTGATGAACCTTTTGACAGTAATTTTAATACACGTAATGTCAAAATTCTACTACAATCTTGCGATTTTAGATCGGGATCGTATATTAATTTTGGCCGTAAATAAATTCTCTTAAGGGTTGAAATTCTAAAGCCTTATACTAGGTACGCAAAAAAAATACTAAACTCCAAATTGTATAGTTAAATATATTGTTAATATCTCATACATACAAACAGACAGGCCTAATTAATTTGTAAATACAGATAAATCCTATATATACACATATTATATATCGTAATGTTTATATAGTGTTCTGTATGTAAACAATGTTGTAATAGTACCTATACGATACATACACTACGAAATTTAAAATAAGTTTATTAATAAATACCAGAATCCATTATGAAGGTTTTAAACCATGCATCTGATCAGTTCTTCTCAGTGAAGGCTAACTTCCTAACCGGTGGCAGCTTTGATCTTCATAAGTTATTGTTTGGAGCCTTAACTTGGAACGATGATAGTTCACTTGAAATTGACTTCACAGTAATAGAAGTGACAAGAGTCGTAGGTACGGACCTTGGAGATTGTGATTTTACTAAAGGAAAGCCTTTTGAGGAAACCAATTAAGGGTGCCAAGTAAGGAGTTTTCAGCTATAAGAATATCCGTACCATGTCTGTGTTCGCCGAAACTTACAACTTAGGGCTCTTTAAAAAAAGAGTGAATAGGCTACTAACGGGAAAACGAGCTCCATCCGCGGCCTCATCTTCAATTACCATCAGATGAGATTGGGGTCGAACGAAATCCCGTAATAAAAAAAAACCTTGTTTGTAGTACCCACCTGGTTGGCTACCAGCCAATGTGACTTAAGAAATAATTACCTTTTAGTCTTTGTGTGCCTACCACTTTCGCTTTCATCATCACTTACCATGGTCATTGTAGTCAAAGACAATCCTAATCAAAGTATATAATATGGCTTTAACATTGAACCCCATAATTCTGCAAGGAAAATATATACAGATTTAATATACCAAAGCGATTAACTCTCTTTGGTGACTACCAGTAGGGATAGCTGGTACTCGGCAATGGGCAGTGTACCTATCCCTACCAGTAGAAAGAAATCTACAAAAACGTACACTTATCTCTACCAGTAGAGCCCCCTCGAAATATTTTACACAAATGTTTGCGGTATTTACCAAGTCCTCAGTACAAAAACATTCATTTGCATTCTCTTGAATTACTTTTTAATTTCAGTACTTTTTCAGGTGATATTTTCAGACTATACGACAGATGTTATTGGCGAAGCAGCGTTTGGCATTACGAGCAATGCAGCACTTACAGGGGATAGTGTTATTAGGAAGGTCACTCGAGACTTCTCAGCCTTCAACCTTCACAGAGGCATGTCTTGGGCCAGTATATTCTTCTTCCCTGAACTTGTAGATTACTTTGGGTAAGTAAATGTACATTTTTGCTGCTTGCTCTGTATTTTCGATATAAATTGGTCCGATTTTGTTTAACAGTATTTAGTGCATGAACATTTTCGCATAATTATCAAATAGAGTTGTTAAAAGTATAATTATTACTGGAGTAAGTGCATAGTTTATACGGCAAGTACTTCAATCATACTTATTTCTGGAGTAAACCAGTAGTGCACTTGTATTACAGTGTTTCAGTAAACTGGTAAAGGTGCTGGTGAAATTACAGCCTAAATTACAACCTTTTTACAACATGTTTAGGGTCGACAACGTACCACTTACCATCAGCTGAACAATTTGCACATTTGTCGGTCCTTGTACAGAAAGGGAACTGTACAAAATAAAGGATGCTATTTTGGAATAATTCCGTTTAATATAGCTGATTTGATATATAATTTTTTTTACATACTGAACAATTACCCATAAATGCTGTGTACACCGGTAATGTATGTTCTGGATGTCATAAACGTATGTATAGATCTTATAATTGTAGTGTACATATATTGTTGGTGTATCTATTACATAAATAAATAAATACAACACTTCTCCCAATCACGCACAGACATAAAATAAACTAACTTTTACTCAATGAAATCTTTTTTACCAGGTTCTCATTATTCCCAAAAGATACAATAGTCTTCCTAAAGAAATTGTTCTTAAGTATAGTGGAACAGAGAGGTGGATATGAGAAAAATACGAGGGAGGTCGACCTTTTAGACGCACTGATGAAGATCAAACGCGAAGCTGGTGATGACAAAGGTGAGATCAATGCAAATAACTAATTATTTAATAAAGACGGCCAAATTAGTTTATTTTGCATATTTTCATAGCCTCTTGTTCTATGGTATTTTGTTTTGGGGAGCAGCAGCGGATATAGAATCAATATTTATTATACAAAAAAGAGCAATTCGTGCAATTTACAGTATGGGTCCCCGTGAATCATTAAGAGATTTATTTAGGGAAATAAATATAATGCCATTACCTTCACTATATATTTATGAAAATATAATGTTTATACGTAGAAACATAGGAATGTTTGAGTCAAAATTAGATACTCATAGTATAAATACAAGACAAAGGGAGAAGTTAGTTGTTCCATACTTTAGACTGACTAAAGTTAACAAGTCATTTCTTGGTATTTGTGTTCGATTTTATAATAAGATACCGGTTTCAGTAACCAAAATGTCTGATCATAAATTTAAAAATTGTATCAGGAAAGTTTTGAAAGAAAGAGCGTATTACAAGGTAGTTCATTATATTGAAGATAAAAATGTATGGAAATAGCTGCTCCCTGCACAGTGCACCTCTAAATCTCTTGTTTAAGATGTAACTACCTAATTATTGTTATTTTCTATTTTGTAGTCTTGTCATATTTTTTTTGTTTTGTTTTTTAATGTTACCTATAATAAGTATTTTGTAATTGTTAAATATAAAATTATGTAAAATTGAAATTATAAAATAGCCAAAAAGTCAGAATAGATAAAAATTTATACAACAAATAAAAAATAATGTAACCTTGCTGAGTTTATTGCCGGTTCTTCTCAGTTGAAGGCTGACTTCCGAACCGGTTGTAGCTTCAGTAACTTTAAATTTGACCTTCATAAGTGCTCTCCGAAAGCCTAAACTGAAGAAATAGTTTTGAATTTTTTTTTTTTTTGAAAAACGCATATTCATTTAAACTAACGACTACCGATGACCACTTGGTTTTTGTACCTTGGACCAAGTGGTCAACGAAAGTACAAAAGAGAGATATCGGCCAGCCTTTATTATACTGCCAAATCTCTTGTAATAAGTGATAAACTCTTGTAATAAGGTTATCTAATTCTTACATCAGCTCATAATTAATAATTCATATAGCATTTTCAACAGGCCTTATATAATTTATAGCTGTCCCCCGCGGTTTTACCCGCGTTCCCGTGGGATGTCACATGTATTATACATGAAAACTTTCCTCTTCAATCACTCTATATATTAAAAAAACCACTTCAAAATCCGTTGCGTAGTTTTAAAAATTTAAGGATACATAGGGATATAGGGACATAGAAAACGACTTTGTTTTATACTATATTGTGAAGTCCAATCACAAATAGGTACATACAATCTTACTTAACCCAAACAAGCAGAGAAGACCAGATAACAATACTTATTTTTGAATATTATAATTATATACCTAGATTTATTAACATTGACATGAAATAAACACATGATATTTCTGGTCTGGGTGCGATTGAACCTTTGGCCTTTGGCGAGAGGGACTGGACAATAAATTTAATTCAAACCAATATTATTGAAGCTCTTGAAGACACTAAAATTTATATTTCTGGTGCCTTTATCTATTACTTAACACGTACTTACTTTATAAAGACATGTCTTATTAATATTATACTTGAGGTCAAATATGTATCTCGTGTATTACAGAATTTACAGATCATTATATAAAAAATATATTATAATATTCAAATTCATTTATTGCAAGTAACACGACCCATACATTAAAAACATTAAAAGCAAAATTACACATTACAAATAAATAAAAATAAATACAGAAAAATACATAAAACACACACACAAATTTTTTGTCCCTGGAGAAGAATCTGACAGCGAGGATGAGTCTGTCGCTGCAACTACCACAAGCATTCCAACCGGCAATATCGACGTCAAAAAATTACTTGAGGATATGGGACGTGAAATGAGAAGAATTATCAAAGACGAGCTCGAAAATATACAATTATCACTCGAGTTTACAAGTGAACAAGTCAGCAATATGGATAAATCTATTAAAGGCCAAGATAGTAAAATAAAAGTGCTAGAAAATAAAAACATTGATCTACTTAATAAGAACAAAAATCTTGAGCTCCGTGTCGCGGCTATGGAACAACAGATACAAGAAATGAATCAAAAATTCTTACTCACTTCTGTCGAAATAACGGGTATCCCTGAATCTGATAGCACCAAAGATGTTACACCTCTCATAAAATCCATTGCAAAAAAACTGGAAGTAAACATCGAAGACTTACAAGCTGCAAGGCGCCTAAATGGCCGCAGAGAACAACCGGGTCCGATAGTATTGGAAATGAAGACTAAAACGGCTTGCGAACAATGGATTGCTGCGGGTAAACGCCTAACGCTATCAGTAGGGGATATTGTTGGGGATGCACCTAGAGCTAATGCGAATGATCGCATCTACATTCGTGAATCTCTGACACACCAAACGAAAACACTTCTATTCAATACCAAGCAAGCTCTCCGGGTAAACTACCAGTATATTTGGGTCAAAGCAGGAAAAGTATATGTCCGTCAATCTAATGGAAGCAAGGTGTACGTCATACGGTCTATCAGTGATGTTAAGGCTTTAGAAAAAAATATCTCTGAATAATTCTATTCCATATATATTTGTAGTCATCGAAATCAGGTACTTATCCTTTCTTCAAGTAATATGAACCATTTCTCCCATGTAAAAGAATTATTTAATTGTATTACAATTAACAATTACTTTAATAATATAGATGTAAATAAAATTAACCTTGCATGTATCTACATCAACATACGTTCTATCATTAAAAACTTTTCTCAGTTACTCCAAATTGTACAGACCTGTGTTAGTCCGCTGGATGTGATTATAATTAGTGAAGTGGGTATAACGAACTCACTAAGTAACTTGTACAACATTCCTGGGTATGCAATGCACACACAGTTACTGTCAAAGAAAAAAGGTGGTGGAATTATAATATATGTTAAAAACTATCTAAAATTTACGCCACAATTTATAAAGACACACACATTTGAAAATATCACAGGCACAATAAAAACCGCCTTTAATGAAGCGATAACTGTCTGTGCAGTGTATAGACCACCTTCATCTAATAAACTTCTGTTTATCAGTGAACTCCATTCACTATTCGACAAATTACATTCCAGTGATAACATGTTGTTGCTTGGCGACATCAATATAGATCTTTGTACTTTTTCATCATACAGAGAATCGTATCTAGATATGCTGAGTAATCTGGGGTTACAGTGTGCAATAACTGATTACACACGAATTGAAACGCGATTAAATAAGGTTTCAAAGTCGTGCATAGATCATATTTTCGTACGCCTAGCCTCACTGGAACCGGTCTCTGCGGCTGTCGATACTGTACTAGCAGATCATCGCGCTATTATTATCACTTGCAACAGTGCGCACTCACTTAATAATATACAGGATGTTCAAAATAAAAAATCACCAATAAGATATAATAGTAAAACACTTCTCGAGGAACTATGTAAGGCTGATTGGAACTGCACAAACGATATGAAGTCCCCTAAAGAAATATTCAATTTCATAAAATATAATTTTCAGAACGCATACAATATATCAAAAAAACAAAATAAATTTTCAGCTAAAAAAACACATGAGATTCCGTGGATAAATGATAATATCCGGAGTTTATGTGATAAAAGAAACAAATTATTTAACAAATGGAAAAAAGATGTCAATGATTTCAAGTTACGATGTGAATATAATAAAACTAGGAATAAGGTACATAAAGTAATTGAATACTATAGGAATACATACTATAAAAGTAAAATAAAAGAGAATTTTACTAATCATAAGAAAATCTGGCAGGTTGTTAATGAAATATATGGCAGAATTACATTAACTGTTGATCAAGTATTATTGAAAGCATTTAGAGCTCAAAATCTCTTACCGCGAGAAATTGCTAACAAATTTGCCTATGCATTTGATAGTTCGGTTAAAAAGATACTTCCAAAGTGTACTAACAATCTACTTTCATCTGACCTTAGCAATAGATCTGACACAAGTATGTACTTTCAGAAAGCCACACCTAAAAATGTCAGCAAAATTATTATGAGTTTAAGTACACACAAAGCTCCTGGTATGGATGGTATAAGAGCTTGTGACATAAAGAAGATAAACTCAAAGGTTTCGATAGCTTTTTCTAATCTCATAAATAGATCCATTGAAACAGGAACCTATCCTAATGACCTCAAGCATGGCTGTGTGCGTCCCGTACATAAAAAAGGAAAACACGATGACGTCACGATCTACCGCCCTATTACACTTTTATCAAATATTAATAAAATCTTCGAAAAGTACGTGTGTGGCCGAATTCATGATTATTATAAAAAAAATGACATAATTTCCAAGAAACAATTTGGTTTCCAACCAGGAAAGAGTACAACTTCCCTACTTTCTCAATTCACTGATTTCATTAATGATAATCTTAACAATAAGAACCAAATACTTGTCTTGTTCATTGACTTTTCTCGGGCGTTTGATACCTTAGACCATGACAAGCTGATAAGTAGGTTAAATAACACCGGAGTAAGCGGTCCACTTCTAAGGTGGTGCCAAAGTTATCTTCAAAGCCGATCATACTGCGTGAAAGTGCTGGATAGCTCTAGTGTAAATGTGAGGATAACTGAAGGCACTGCTCAAGGCTCAGTATTAGGGCCTTTGCATTTCTTGGCCTACGTCAATGATATGCACAATATTTTACGCTTCTGCACTTCCTACCAATTTGCTGATGACACTTGCTTGCTTGTAGCAGATCGTGATGTTAACAAAGCAATTACAAAAATGCAGGTTGACTTTAACAACCTGAGCAAATGGTGCCACGATGCAGGATTGGTGCTAAATGCCCAGAAGACTAAAATTCTTCATATACACTCAGCATATAAACCTGACACATTATCTACAGATCTCATTTGCCACAGTCACTCTTGCCTACATGATCTGACCTTGCCCCAAACTTGCGAACAAAATTGCAAAGTCATCGAGGTTGTTGGGAGCCATACATACCTGGGTCTCATTATCGATAGTACCTTCAACTGGCAACCCCATATTGATCGAGTGTGTGACAAACTAAGAGCCTTCTTGGCCACTATTGCTGTTATAAAAAAACGAATACCATTTAAAACTCGGCTATTGATCTACAATGCTTTCGTTGATTCCGTTGTGTGTTATGGTCTAAGTAGCTACGGGCGAACATACCAAACGTACTTAAATAGCATTTACCGACTCCAGATTAGAATACTAAAACACATAGTTTCCCCAAATATTAAACATAAGTGTGCCAATGACGATAACCTTTTATTTAAACACTGCAACACTCTCCCTGTACATATCAAAGTAAAATACAACCTCCTTAAAGAACAATTTTTCAACACAAAATTACAATTCAATTTAGAACACAAAATTATAACACGACAAATGACACAAAAGAAACTAAAGTCTATAAAAGCAAACAACGCCTACGGCCAACGAACATGCTCCTACATAATTCCTCGTATGATTAACCAACTTGATAGCGAAATTAGGAAAAATATTACTCCTTCAAACATAAAAATTAAATTAAAACATCACCTTGTATCGAACCTTTAACACTATAAAAAAAAAATGTATGTACAATTATTGAGTGAGTGTCGGCACAACATCGCACATCTATCCATATTTATTCTCACTACCCACACACTGTTTATTTTAATTATATTTTATCAATATGGTATGTGATGAAGTAGGTACTTATGTATCTACCTCAAAGAAATTTGTAGGAAATTTAGTAATTTAAGGATTGAATGTCGAATAAGTCATTCCTCTTATAAACCTCTGTGGTTTTTTGTGAATGATTTTAAGTTTTATTTTCCATGTATTTATGTTTGTTCAATAATAAAAAAAAAAAAAAAAAAAAAAAATATACATAATATAGCCGCTTTATCCGGCACTGCAAGTATTATGCCTATCACAGCAGTGCCGGATATAGGGACAATCTAACTTATTACCTATCATGGCCAGGACGGTGTTAGAGCTGGCCCGCACCCTGTGTACCAGAGACGCGCATCTCTTGCGCATACTCGCGTGGAAACAATCGGTGCGCGCCTCCACGAACATGCCTGAGGCACTGCAGAAGCGAGGCAGCCCCAACACCGTCCTGAACGCATTATTGAACTGGACACGGAGGGAGCTGTAGCTTTTCTGCGTGTAATTAACCCACAGGCTGCACGTGTACAGCGATGTGCAGTACGCTCGGAAAAGTGTTATCTTCACCTGATCCGAGCATGGCGCAATCCTGCGGGCCAGCATATTCGCTCTCCTTGACAGCGCCCTCCGCTCCCTTTCAATATCGGCATTGTCCTTGAGGCTGGCCGTGACTATGTGCCCCAGGTATTTGAGTTGGTTCACCCTTTCTAGAGAAAAACCATTAAGTAGAACGGGTGGTACATTATCCGGACATTTTGCACGAGCAGCCTCAAATATCATGTACTGACTTTTAGTCACATTATATATTAGACCATGGCCACCTGCGTACGCCTCACAGACTTGCAACAGCTTCCTCAACCCACAGACGGAAGCGCTCAGCAGCACCATGTCATCTGCATAACTCAGATTGTTAACGGATAAGCCGTCAATGCGACAACCGACATTTTGACTGCTGAGCGCCACGATCAGCGCGTTTATATACAGGTTGAATAGCGTGGGTGAGGTAAGTCCCCCCTGTCTAACTCCGCACTCTAGCCGATATGATTCCGACATTGCCCCCGCCCATCTGACGCTGTTGACCTGGTGCGTATACCAATACTTAAATATGTTAACAATTTCGCGTGGTAAGTCAGTGTCTTCAAGCTTTTTCCACAGAATGTCATACGCCACCAGATCGAAGGCCTTGGACAAGTCGAGGGAACACGCATATACTGGTGTTTTACGGTCCGTGTAATATCTAATGGTATGCTTAAGACACAGTATGGCACTCTCAGTAGATAATTTGGGTCTAAATCCAAACTGATTATCGTGCAGAACTATATGTTTATTTAACTGTGTATTAAGCAAACCATCAAACACTTTTGCAACGATTGTAGCCAAAGAAATAGGTCTATAGTTGTTTTTATCAGCAAGGTCCCCCGTTTTATTCTTCACCACAGGCACGACAACGGTTTTCATGAGGTCGGACGGCAGGTAAGAGTGGCCCACACACAGCGAGTAGAACATTGCTAGCACTCTAGGTACATGTGGGCCGGCGTGCTGTAGGTGCTCAATGCTGAGGCCATCATGGCCCGGTGATTTGCCTGTCGTCATATTTCTGATGGTTATAGCCACATCCTTGGCAAGAAATCTTACTCCTACAGCCCCTGTTTCCATCACGGGAATAGAACCCTCATCCGCCCGGCCCAAAGGGGACCGAACAGAGAAATGATCCCTAAAGATACCCGCAATGTCCTTTTGGTCATTCACTCCATCGACGCTCATCGGAAGACCAGGCTTTACATTTAATTTACTGGTACCCTTCCAGAAGCCACGAAAGTCGGCCTTAGAATGCTTGTCGAAAAGGGTGTCCATTCTAATCTGGTTCTGATGATCTTGGCACCATTTTAAGCGCGACTTAAACACCCTTTTACTCCTATACATTTCTTCGTACATAAAGCCTACTTTAGGTCTCCCACACGCTACCCATTCAAGAAACATAGTCCTGGCCTCCCGATGAGCCTCGCTGACGTGTTTGTTCCAGCCAATTATGTGCGACCCACTCCCACGCGCCCCCCGAACTCCTCGACTTGCCCTCGACGCATCCCGAAACGCGGACACAATATCAAAATACAGTCTATCAAGAGCACCCCGGTGGCCATGGTCATTACAATACATATCAGCACAGTTTATACACTCCATAGGAAAATCAATTTCTCTCAGTCGCTTATGACACTCACTGGTATATTTACCTATCTCTTTCTCATTTTTCTCACCCCATACTACGTCATTATTGTTAAAAAAAATCACTATGAGGCATCTTTAATGTTAACAATTCTAATTTACACTCTATAATTAGGGGAAAATGGTCTGACCATAGAGTGTCATATTTAACATAGACGTTAACAACAGCTTGCTTTGCCGACTGAGTTACCACGCAGTGATCCAACCAGCTACAAGACCGGTGTACATCACTAATAAAAGTGTATGTGCCCGAGTCAATACCCAGGAAATCGACATCAATACATGACCAACATTGTTCGTTACAGAAATGTAAAAGTTCATTATAAAATAATTCATATAAATTAGCATTATAATCACCCGACATAAAAATAGAATCAATACCATATTCGTCTATAATAGCGCTCACCGTACTTAAGCAATCCGTAAAATCCGGTAAGTTTTCTAGCGATTTCGTAGGCATGTAAATACTCATCACTATCACAGGTCGATCACTTGTCATTATTTTAATAGCACTAATACGAGCGCTACCACACCGTAACACTGAGACCTGTTGAAAAACACTGTTTCTCCATAGTACCGCAACCCCGCCATAGGGTCGCCCGCGCAGTATGCCTACGGTCGTGTCCACCGCCGACGTCCCCGTGTATCCAAAGCCGCTGTCGATCGTGCTTAAATATGGTATTTCCTCGGGCAGGAGCCAAGTTTCTTGCAAAGCTATAAGATCACAGGTGTGACATAGCTCCCGAATACTATCCACTGAGCGTTTTACATTTTTACAATTAAAACTAGCGAAACGATATAGGTTGTTGTGTTGTCTATCCATTATTGTGTTCATTTAAACCGTCAACAGTAAGTGCACTGTTCGGATTTCTACGTTTAAAATGCATGAAACGCCTAAATATAATACCTCGAGGCCATAAGTTCTCATTTAGGTATAACGATAACTTCGATTCGTATACAAAGAATTTATATGCATTGTAATCTTTTCCTTTCTTCACAATTATTTTCTCTAGTGATACCGTATCCTGTGTTTTATTGTATATATGTTTAAGTATATCATCCTCTGTTGTACTTCTGTGAATATTTGTGATAAATATTGGAATTTTTCTATCAGCCGCTTTGAAATTACACTCTACATCGTTCGCTATTCCTGATTTGCCCAGGTATCGATATTTAGGCCGTTTTTTCCGATAATCAACTCTTTGCCATCCTTCTTCGTTCTTGTTTACATCTCGCAATACTAAACTGTAACTAGGTACATCCTGAGGCAAATTTTATTCTTTCAGAAATGACCGATGACCTCCTGCTTGCTCAAGCAGCCATCTTCCTACAAGGTGGATTTGAAACGACCGGTGCCACTTTGACCTGGATAGTTTACGAATTGGCGTACAAACCTTCTATACAGGTTAAAATCCCTTTCACATTATAGAGATAAAAAATGCACCTTTCAAAATAAGCTACTTAATGAAAAGACAAGGAACGTCTCAGCTTGCACTTTATCGGTCACTCTCATTCCTGTATCTAAATAAATAAGAAAAGCATACGGCCATCTTATCGCAAATTAAGCAGAGCTAGTACTCCTTGTATAGTACATGGAAACCAATAACTGATATACTGAATTAGAATCAAGCCTACGGCCACCAAGCCCACTGCACAGAGCAAGAAAACGAGAGTAGAGAAGAAGCTAGGTAATTTTATTACTTATTGATATAAGAGACGTGGAATTTATTTCGGCCTCTATTTAGCATGTTTGTGATGCTACAAAATTCTTAGGAATATTAAAAGAAGTGTCGTATTTTAACCATGAACAAGTGCTCATGCAAATATAGACAATAGGTATTCTATATCGAGCCTAGATATCCTATATAGAATAGGGTCTCAAACTACTATGTGTTTCAGGAGCAACTTTACGCTGAACTTCTAGCAGCTAAGGAAAAATGTGGTGGTGAAGATTTTGATGCTGCTATTTTAGCAGAGCTGCCGTACCTAAACGCTGTCATAAAAGGTATGTAGTCCACAAAAAAGACCAACTGGTCTCTTCAATATCTCGTTTGATCTTCGAGTACTGAATTGATTTCCACAAATATTATCTTTTGTGAGCCTCAAACCATTCCTCATCTAGATACCATTTGACGTCGGACTTTCGAACCGGTGGTAACTTTACAAGCTTTACCCTTAATAAGTGCACTTCTAGGGATAAACTGATTAAAGCTTTGATTGTATTTGTAGAGGCTCTACGGAAGTACCCTCCGATGGGATGGCTGGATCGCTTAGCTTTAAAAGACTATCGAATTGATGACAAGCTCACAATCACTGCTGGAACGGTTATTTACGTCAACGCTTCGGGCGTGATGATGGATTCTAAATACTACCCCGACCCTATAGACTTCAATCCTGACAGATTTCTGCCTGAAAACGACAAGGATGTTGTGCCTTTTACCTTTCTACCATTTGGTGAGGGCCCGAGGAGTTGTATAGGTAAGACGATATTTTATTTCAAGATAAATACCTTAAGAGTTTTTGATCGAAGACAAGAATTGTCAGAAAATATATTTATCCAAGCATGTCATAGTTACTTAATATGCTTCATGCTCAGGTACAAGGTTGTTTTATGAAAAATATCTTCTAATTATATAAAAAATAATGTTTGTCTGTATGTCCTTTATAGAACCGTAAAAAAAGCAACGGATTTAATGCAGTTTTCAGCAAAAGATAGAGTAATTCAAAAGGAAGGTTTATAACCAGGATTGAAAGCAGGCAAAGCCGCAGGGTGCAGTGTCTAATAAAAAAGCCTTTTTCAATAACGATTGAACGGGCTTGGATGAAACTTGGCACAAAGATAGTTTATAGTCTGGATTAACACACAATTTTTATCTCGGGATAATGTAAAACCTCACGGGAATGCGGATGAAACAGATAGTTTAAAATAAAACACAAAAAAAAATGTTTGTATTCTGTAGCTGATTGTTTCAACCTGATATTAGTAATAAATTAAAATGAATATTAGTCGTTAAAAAATTGCATGGCAGCTTCTGTTGAAATATGTGAACATAATGTCTAATATCTTAAGACCAAATAAATACTATGATTTTCTGCAGAATAAACATTACTCTATTCAATTCTAATAAGTTCAATACATAACTTATACATAACTTTTATGTTTTTGTGGAATTAAATTTGTATTGGGGATTATTTTTACTCGCTTTTGCCGGTGGCTTCACTCGCACAGACTTAAGGATTCCAGAGATACCTTCATAGTCAGTTAATTGGTTTTTCCATTCCACATCTACAGATTTACAATATTATTATATATAAAAGAAGATAGATATAAATATAGAAAAAGATAAGATATAGATTACATATGTGACCACATTGTTTTATCTTCCGTGTTTGAACTACAGGTGTACGCTTTGCGTACCAGACACTCCGCTACGGGCTAGCGGCGGTGATGCACAATTATGAAGCAAAATGGATCCAAGGCCAACCTGCACCAGCAGACTGCCACATTGAGAAAAATGGACTTCTCTTCTTGCCTGATGGAAAGCTTTCCGTGGAATTTGTACCTAGAATGTAATGTTTTAAAATTATATATTTTAAATGCAAACAGTTTGAATAACCAAAATAAAATAAGACATTACTATGTAATTTCTTTTTATTTACGAAGGAAAACCGTTTAAGGGAAAATTTCCAAAAGTAAAAATAAATGTACACAAGCATGACATAGCCAAATATTCTCGATCGTACCGGAAACTTATCAATTCCCCATAACTTCAGAGGATCGCGAAGGTCAAAACACTCCGGGAGGGTTGTTAAGCACTCCTTAATGACCGGCGCTCGTTAAGCGGAAAGGTTTCGGCTGTTCCTTCAAATTAACAGTAACAGCGATGCCGAGCGCCACCTTTATCTGATCTATCCACCCTCCCGTATTCCTAAAAAAATCAGACCAGCGGGGAACGATTGGCCGATTCCCGAGGCTCATAGTGAACTGGTCTAAGCGTTTGCGGAGGCGCGTTAAGTTTTATGCATTTGAAATAGCCCGAAAATTGCTCGTTTGACGTTTGCAAAGCATAAAACTGCGGTTCATTTAAGCTAGTATTTGATAAGATATGAAATATTGTGAGACGTGTGTGCGGCGACGGTATTGAGATATGCTTAATGGGTCTTTATGTTAAAAATCATAAGGTGTAAAATTATAAATGCTGCAAGCATATTTGGAAGAAAATGGAAGCACATATATATTCAGAGACTCTAAAAAGAAATTGTGAAGGTCCTCTGAGAATACCTCTGAATACCTGGACTCCATCGAATTCTGGAAATTATCCTGTTTATAAAACATTGATTTAATAATGTGATTTAGTTGGAACAATTTCGAAATCATATACCTAGCTCTTTCAAATCATACATTATTAATTGTAACACAATATCGAGAAATCCAAACAATTAATTTCACTATAGAACCAAAATATTGTTAAGGATACCCAAAAGCAAAATAGAACTCCATTACTATACAAAGTTTATGAACTGGAACAGAATGAGGTGAACTACGCCTGGCGGCAAATAATAAGTGTTTGACGTGAATGAATTGATTTATGGATGCCACAGAATAGAAAAGCTACGGAATCCATTCTTTCAGGCTTGTTTTCTACTATCAATGTTTGAAAGACTGGATTTATGACTGCTGAATTAATTCATCAAGCGACTTTGTCCGAAATTGTATTCTAAGGTAACAATCAAATCATGTTTAGTTGTATTTATAGTTTCGGGTCAGTATTCCGGAGGAATGTTTTCTAATCAAGCAGATTCTGACATGTGTTATTTACTGATGAAATTTTAAAGTCACCTTCAAAAAATATTATGGGACATTCTTTATAGACTGCTATCTTATTCCAAACCAAGCAGAAATAAACTGCTTGTACTATGGAAACCAAACAACTGATATACAAAATATACGTATGCATAACAAAGTCACTATATCTGACTGCGTGTAAAGCTTTTAAACTATACAGATTTTAATGCAGTTTTCACCATCACTTAGATAAGGTTTATGTGTATATTACATTTCTACCCCCATAAGGCAAAGAGGAAGCGGACTGCAAAATCATAAAATTTTAAATTCACATAAACCAATAATGTATAAAAAACAGAACATGAAAGTAAGGCAACATCAACTAATACTACACAAACAACCATACAACATATGAAAAAGGGTTTCTCTATTTGTCAAATAAATGTACCACCAGACAAAACAGTGAATGTGTGAGAATATTTGCGAGGTAATTAATCAGTATTAACGCCTCTATCGTAGCGTGCGGATTACGCGCGACAGCGGCGCCTCGGTCTGTCGAGCCCTTAATAGCTCGCGCTTTTAGTGCCATCTGTCCGTGTTGGGGACTAAACAGTGTTAAATAAACTATCTACCTTTTGCAACCTAGAACCTTTTGCGTTAGTGTCTGATCATTCATAAGTGCCTGTGAAGGGTTATTTGAATAAATATTTCATTTCAAACCTTTTTTGAGGATCGTCTCGAGTTCTTTAAAAAAATAATATTTTATTTGTTTTGGTATATTTATTAAGAAATGAAAAATATATTTTCAAAATATTCATGCATGTCGTCTATAATGTCGGGCGATGAATTGCGTAGCTATAATTGACTTTATTTGTATTGCATATTGACACTAGTTTGGGATAGGCTGATCAAACCTCGATGTGGATTTAAACGCAGGATGAATATGTTTGGAGTAGTATCTAGATCTAATAGGTATATTGGTTATTTGGTTGTGGTACATAGTACAACCGCATATTTTAATTTGGGACACATTTAAGGTTGTATTTCGCAAACATACTCCATACATACAGTATACCATAAGAGTTATCTGACACGATATGTTTGAAATGTTAAACTTTTTGGAGTTCTCGACCTTATTGCATCTTCGTCTTATATTAAAGATCGTGACAGTACAATCTCTGGTTGGTTATGGATTCGATTTCCGTGCAAAAAGAAATGTCCCAGAAAGCTCATCGTCAAACTATGTAACTACTATAGTTCGAAGTATCCAAAAGACCCGTTTTGAATGCTTAGAATATCTCAGAAAAATCTACTTTATTGCTTTTAATATTCGTCTGTTTATCCAATGGCTTATGATTCTGATGAATCTAATGTAAGTAATGTTATTGTTTCATTAACATTCTTAGCTGTTAAAAGGTTTTTTAGAAGTACCTATTTACCTAGTAGAGCTTTTTGGTAAGAGTTGTTTCGCGGACTTCCTACCACCGTGCCCATTTCCGCCGTGAAGCAGTGGTGCACTTGTATTATTATTACCATGTTTCTGTTAGAAAGGTAAGAGGGCCGGTAAAATTACAGGCGCATGAGACTTAATAACTTCTCGCCTCAGGGTCAACAACGCATTAGTTATGTTGCTGGTTGCAAATGTCCATAGGCGGCGTTGGACCGTCTACCTGTCAGCCTACACAAAATAACAAAAAAGAATGGTGTCGTGGGACACCAGATAGGAACGAAGTTTTCATTGACATAATACACGCTTCTTTCAATTCAGTGCGATTGAAAATTTACTTTGAACTTATTCCTTTTCTTATAATAATTACTAATTATACTAATTCATAAATGGAACAAAATTTTAAACATGTTGTATGTAGCCTTTAAATAAATTATGAAAAAAACAAACCCAATAATAAACCATATCATTTAAATTTCGAAAAAAAGTGTCGTTACAACTTTTCGTATGATTTTTTTCCGTCTAGTCCCTTTCACAACGTGCGATAAGGAACTTCGTTCCAAAAAACTCAAAATGTATACTCATTAAAACTCGACAACTTTATTTGAATAGAAAAATAAGAAACTGATACAAAAAAAGTTGATCAACGATCACCTAAATCTATGACATTACAATCAAAAACGAAATAAGAATTACAATTTAAAACGTGACATCTAAAAGTAACCCAACACATTAATATTCTCAACCGTTATCCCGGTATAATTATTAATTAACAAAGCGACTTAACAATGTTGTCCGCTTGATAAATTGTTTGTTTGTCTCGTTAAAATAACCGAGTTATCCTTGGCGGGTTATAATTCAAGGAACGACAGAAAAAAGCCTGTAAAAACGACACAATTCGTCCGGGAACGAACGTGAGGCGCGAGCTAAATAAAACAATTGTTCGTTCAGAATTAATATATGGACAAGAGAAGCGTTATGTACCTACCGAGAATATTTGGAATAATTTCTTATGTAAGGGATTTTTATTTGAGACAAATGCTTATAATATCATTTTTATAGAGATTTTTGAACAAAAATATTTTTTCGGATTCCGTGCCAAAATGATACTTGGTCGAGGAATAGGTTTTCTTAACAAATTGGAAGGGAAAAGAATTTGTAATAAATTTTATAGATATTGTTAATGAAGGCATTGTATGCAAAATGTACAAACTATTACCGCCCCCTTTCCTCCTTTCATTCAGACCTTTAAATATGTACATCGAACAGAAGAAATAAAATCAAGATTTTAATAGCTTTTTAGAAATAAAAAATTAAGAAAAAAAATGTCTTAACATTTTTCGAGGAAAAGTATAAATCTTATTGAATATAACATTATCATTGCACGGTATCCTCCATTCACAATTCCAAACCCAAATTTTACAAAAGACCAGACATACAGACATAACGTTATAGGAATTCCACATTCAAAAAGACATGCAAACAAAATTTCCAAGATGGCCGCCGGCAGCGCGTCGAGCGCCGCAAGCTCACTCCAATGTCAGATTAGCGACGACAACCGCAGCCCTCGAGATTTATCCTTTAATACCTATTATGAAAATATTACTTTTATTTAAGGCTAGCGTTGGGTTTATTTTATCTATTTATTTTATACTAGCTGCGCCCTGCGGTTTTGCTCGCCTTCAATCCTGGCTATAAACCTTCCTCTGGAATTACTCTATATATTGGTGAAAACTGCATTATAATCTAATCAGATCAAATATAATCCTTTGCAAAGTTTACGATTCTATAAAGGACATACTGACATAAATAAATTTTTATGTATATATTAGGTTGCGGAAAAAGTTTCTTCGCATTTTTAAGAAAAAACATAACATTTTTTTATATAGTTTATTTGCATTTAACTAAAGTATGTAGGTAACATTTTGTTCGATAACTTTTTGTCATCTTGTAGGTAGGGACATGATTCCATTGCTATAGAAATTTTGGGACTTCTGATCAAAATACCGCGACAAGGTTTTGGCAGTCCTCTCGTCATGTTAACCTGACTCTGCCTAAAGAATTCTGAAGAGACCGAAACAGGTGGAAATCTGAAGGTGCAAGGTCAGGACTATACGGCGGATGCATTAATACCTCCCAGCCAAACTCTCTTAATTTTTGCTGAGTGGCTAAAGATGTGTGAGGTCTAGCGTTATCATGATGAAAAACCACACCCCTTCTGTTGATTAATTCCGGCCGCTTTCTCTCAACTTCTTGCTTTAATCTCATCAGTTGTTTGCCTGTCCTGCCTGGTGGTAACAGCTCATAATGAATTATGCCCTTCCAATCCCACCACACACACAACATCACCTTGTTGCGAGTTAATCCGAGTTTCCCCACAGTCTGTGAAGCCTGACCGGCATTTGACCACGACGTTTTTCGCACGTTCTTGTCGTACGTGATCCACTTCTCATTACCAGTTATCAGCTTCTTCAAAAATGGTTCTGTTTCATTACGTCGTAATAAATAATCACAAATGAGTACACGGTTCATTAGGTCCCTTTCAGTGAGCTCGTGAGGTACCCAAATACCTAGCTTTTTTGTGTACCCAGTATTTTTCAAATTCGCCAATATTGTTTTGTGGTCAATTCCCAGTTCTTCAGCTACGTCGTAACTGCTGATATGCCGATCTTGCTCCACTTTTTCAAAAATGGCATCCATTTTATCCGTAATAGGGCGACCACAGCGACGTGCATCTTTGACATCATAATTTTCGGATTGAAAACGCTTAAACCAAATTTGTGCTACTCTCACAGACACTGCCACTAGGTCCTTAAACATCGCAATTTTTCTTCACGGCTTGCGTTGCATTTTTACCTTTTTTGTAGTAAAATTTTAAAATGTATCGAATTTCTTCATTAGATTCACTCATCTTGACGGTACAAAAAACAATTGAAAATCACACACTTTCCTGATTTGAATTTGAAATTATGTTCTTTAAAATTTAAACTTTCAATGATACCAGAACCAGCCAGATACAAATAGTATAGCCAAAGAGATTTTATTACAAGTTCATACATACTATAATGCGAAAAGACTTTTTCCCCAACCTAGATTTTTTATTTATCTTTCATCCTTACTTGACCACCCACCTAAACTTTTCCGAACTAAACATAGCCTATGTCAATCGGGAATAGTGTATCTTTCTATCAATGTAGTTGCAGAGATTACCGCCTACATGCATTCAAATACCTCCTATATTAGTGTAGATTTAGATGAAACAGATAAATCTATTAATAAAATATAAGTTTACAGTCGAAAGGGTGGATTTCGGTAAAAAAAATCATCTGACCACTAACTTGATCATTAATTATTTATGCTAAATAAAATTAATAATAATAACAGACAATAAATATCTTGGAACATTCTTTGCACGCGACTAAACTAAGCAGAGGTTGTACTATGGAAACCAGGCAATTGATATATTACATGTACTACTTTTTTAAATACAAATTTACAAGATATTTATATCCAGACACGGAATAAACAGATTCAAATTTGTGAGGCACTGATAAATAATTTTAAAAGAAAAAAGGCTAAGTAAAGTCAAATGAATTGAACATAATTGGCTAGATTAGACTCAGTGCTGACCGCAGGTTCAAATCCTGTAATTAGTACTGGCGCGAGTCAAAGTGGAGCCACTTCCAATCTGATTGGCAATTAGTCATCTAATCCCCTCTCTACATAGACAACAAGTTGAGAAACTTGCACGGACTGGATCTTATTGAAACTCTTTCAAATTTTTGAATTTAGAACTTCGAATTCGAATGACGAAAAAAAGTATCAAATTCAAGCTTTTGTATTTAGAACTCCAGTGGAACGAAACGAAAACCAAATAATTACTTTAAATTATTTAAAAAATAAATCGATATTATTATGAAATAAATAAAAGTGTGTTTGTGCCAGTTACTGAAAGTTCTCGAAATATAAATGGCCAGTTTTGATGTTGAAAGTTATAGGAAAATCATCTTTATTCCTATTGCGATAAAACTCATCTATGGATTTAATAGTTTGATGCTGATGAATCTGTCATAATGACGTAGGTACAAAATCATCCTAACTATCAAAACTGGTCTATTAGGGCTTCGATTCTGTAAGGAAAATAACACTAACTCGAGGATGTTTCATCGCGGCCTCTATGCTCTGTCTCTTTCACAAACTACCCAATCACGTGAGAGGTAAGGTCTCCGAGGCCTCGTTGCACTGTAACCCGACGAAGTTCGTATTAGCTAAACAGACGATAACTATTGCTGTACTCCAAACAAAAATGTTTGTTTTATCTACCCTCTTCTTGTAGTATATAATCTTCTCTCAAGATTTTCGTTGGAGATTTTGTTTTCATAAATAATTTAGGCAGTGTTTTAGTTTGTAATATATTCAAAAATTGAAGTGAAGTGAAGTGTTATAACTGAAATTAAGTAGAAGAAGTCTTAGTGATCGGTTTTCAATCTGCTATTGTGATCTGATATTGATGTGATACTCTTGATGGATGTATGAGAGAAATCTTTCAGACACCAGAGATTCATAAAAGTCAGTGGTAGATTTTAAGAGCTTTTCAATCCATTTACCGACTTCCAAAAAAGGAAATTCTCAATTTGACTGTATGTAGGCATGTTTTGTTTTGTGTGTCTTCATATCTTCGCCGATGGTGAATACATTATGAATGTTTTTATTCATCAATAAAAATGCAGTTCCTAGTTGGTCCCTTTTGAATTTAATTATGATCTGGTCTAGGAATTTGAAGATATATGATACTATTTCTAAAAGAGTAATAGAGTATGAATATCGGGATTATAACATTTTATCCAATATTATTGGCAAATATTTGAGAAAAGTCTTCGATCTGTAACGCGGTCTTGAGACGTATTGAATATTTCACCTCATAGGATAAAAAGTTTACGAATAAATCCTTTTTATATAATTTTACCCACTTTTCGATAACATATTTCATTTTAACAAAAATTGGCATAAAGTGTAGGTCGGATATAAAAAAAAAATTAGTTTTAACTATAGAAATTATAAAAGTTTCATAGTTGCAACGATGTATTATAATATAGACACGTCATTCATCAACATCACGCCCCTCCAAAATAGCGCAAATCTAGATACATTATAAGTGCGGGCGAAGAGAGGGAATATAATAAATGCCTTATTGCGGTGTACCTGTAAAGAGAGATGTGTTTACATTATTATTTACGTTAAGATTGAGCGCGACTTAATGGAATTAGGTCAATTACCAGCATTTAAAGTGGCCATTTCTGAACGCATCTATAGTTTAAGTATCATTGTATTTAGATGTAGCTCCAAAATATGAATCACTAGCTGTGCCCCGCGGCTTTACCCGCGTTCCCGAGAGATATCAGATTTTCCCAGGATAAAAAGTAGCCTAAATGTTATTCCAAGATATGCTCTATCTATGTGCCAAGTTTCATCCATATCCGTTTAGTAGTTTTTGCGTGAAAGATAAACAAACATACTTACATACAAATCTTTCTTCTTTATAATATTAGTATAGACTAGCTGTGCCCCGCAGTTTCACCCGCATTCCCGATTGTACTTTTTGTCATCAATTTTTTTTAAATATATTTTTTTTATTACTCATTCTAATATTCGAGACGGAGATAAATCCATCAAATAAAAGGTCATTGAAATCTGTGTGGCCGTTCTTGAGTTATAATTGGTGTAACTAACACGATATTTTTATATAGGTATTACTTACTAAGCTGTCCTTCACGGTTCCAACCGCGATCTAGGAAACATTCTGCGTCGAATGGTAGCAGTCCCACCCCGATATGTTCAATAGTATTACGGTGACGGTGCGACAAAAAAACCCTAGGTATAGTAATAAATCATGATACTGTGTAAAATCCTTTATTAATTAAGACAGGTCGAACGTGACAATTCCTTATAATTATAGCCTCTAGCGATTTACCATAGAGACTATCTAAAGAGTTCATCATACATACACCACATATAGTTATTCCTATGTCGAGAAAAAGGCAGTTGTTTTACTGTGGACATTAAAAAAGTTCCGCAGACAACTCAGTGTGAAAAATAAGTGACAGGTAGTAACTGTCAAGAAACTGAGATAGTTTCCGGGCCCCTAACGGGGACTCAACTAGCACTGTCATGTCATCATGATATCCCTGGTACATATTTCTTCAGTAGATATAACTAAAATTTCTTACAGTTTCCTTGTAAGAAGTCATATTTACCATTTACCTCCTCTATGTAAGAAGTAAATTTGACATTTATGAATTTCATAGCGAAATTAAACCCTTTTGCTTCTTGATAGGTTCTTGTGCATTATCATACAATTGACCCTTGGATCAATAGAAATTACTACCTTATTGCAAAGCAATAAAGTATTTATTCCAATGTAAGGTAAGTTATACACCGCAAGGACGCCAGTTTTGAGTATTTTAATTTGCGTGATTTGATTTTATACAGTAAAGAGACTTTTATTTGCACTGACAACATTTTATTTACATTTATACACTGCTGAAAATGTTTATACACTACCAGCTGGGGCTCTAGGTGGTATTACTTCCCCGGATGAACTCTGCACTAAAAGCTCTACCACTCAAAGGCAGAGTAGGACAAAGGTTTTGTGTGCCTGTACATGTCTGTTTGTTTTGTACCTTAGTGTAACTATATATGTAAGTTTTTTGTTCATCAGTTAGTTGTCGCCGTAGTTTGGTATGAAATCAGCTCCTTTTTTCAGCTAATACAAACTTCGTCGGCGAGCCACTTGACGGAGGCCTCGGAGGGCTTATTTCTCACGTGATTAGTAGTATTAGCATAGTTAGCGATAGAGACAGAGCACGGAGGCCGCGACGAAACATCCTCGAGTCAGAGTAATTTTTCTTACAAAATCGAGCCCCTTAATTTAAATAACAGGCCAAATACAAGAATATCGATTAAGCATGTAGCGCTGGTCAATCCTATTACGCTTAATGATTATCTGAGACGTAAAGAGAGCTCATAAAAACAAAGCTTCCCTTTATTCCACCGATTAAGTGGTAATGGCCACACGTGATGTTGCCGTGTTAGGAATTAGCCGTTATTTATAACATTTACCGTTAACTGCTATTTTATAACAGCTTTATTGTGTTTAAAGCTATGCGTTGTGATAGTGTGGTTTTATTTTATTGTCTAGTTTAGTTGAATTAAGGAGGGTGAAAATTGAGTGTTAAACTATGTTTTTAAAATTAAGTGAAAGTGAAATTAATATCCTTTTAGAAAATAACTTTGACCGTCGCTAAAAAGATAATATTTAAGCAAGATAGTATTCGATGAAGATTTTTATTCTAAAAATCCCCTATGGCTTGCTACCACTAATTGTGGTCAAATACCTAAGTTTACCCTTTATGTCTTGTATGATTACCACACTCGAATAAATCGTAACTCATCGTAGTGAATTGTTTGTCGTCACATTTACTGTTAAATATATCCTGGCACATTCTTTACAGACAACACCTGATCCAAAACCAAAGCGGAGCTTGCACTATGTATTAATTTTCTTCTAAATACATAAAATATATATTTCTACCAGACACAGAATAAAGAAACAAAATGCACACAAGTCTTTGTCTTATAGGAATCGAAACTACGACCTCTGGCGTTGCAGTCAGGGTCCATAACTCTCAAATGATCAGGTACAACGAAGTTATTAAATAATAACTGCTTTCCATTAGCGTTATAACGCTTTCTTCGCAATATAATGAGGAAAAGCGAGTTATAGTATACCTACAATGACCCTATAATGATATATTAAGTCTTAGGGGTGTTAATCTTGGGTAGAAGGGCGGAAGGGAAACGTCGGGTAGGCAGATCTTCGGATAAAAGGGAAGTTTTCTATAAAGGGTTGCGAGAAAATTTTAGTTTTAAGGGTACTGACACGTGTATTGATTTTATAATGGGTTTTATCTACAAATATATATGACCAAAATTGGGTGCCTTTGACGCACGATAACCTCATAACTACTGAACTTTATCAGGATGTGACTGCTACCATTCAACGCGGAATATTTCCTAGGTATTTATAGACTATATATATATGATATCTATAAACGGGTGAGACCACGGTGGACGGCTAGTTTACTTATATATAAGGTTATATATGTATGGGTATATTATGTTGATTATTTATTGTAAAATCTATAAAGACTTATGGAATTAAAAACCTAAGGTTGTATTCTAGTACCGTAAAAGTGAGTGAATCTAGACAGAACTCTGAATCGAGTTTTAACACAGAATTTTTTGTCCAGAGGATTTCAAATTAGTAACTGTATCTATTACAGTACAGTGGTAAAAGAAATAATCGGCCATCGGCTTTTAAATATGCCAATAAAAAGGCAGAATGTTCAACTGGTGGTAAGTGATCCCTGCCGCCTATGGACATTTGCAACACCAGGAGAGTTGCCAATACTTTATCGAGCCTTAAACGTGTTTTGTTGTTATATTGTTGTCTCAGGTGCCTGTAATTTCACCGGTCTTACCTTTTTAATCGAAACACAGTAATACAAGTGCAAAACTGTTTTACGGCTTTCAACGGGTACGGTGGGAGGACTTCCTCATACTACCTTGACCAAGTGGTCAGCAAAAGCAATGTCAGACAGGCAGCTAGCTGTACAAAATCTCCCATACCCCTCGTTTTATGTCACAATTTATGTTTTTTGGACCAGGGCAGTTCCCAGTAGCAGATTAGGAATCCATTTTAAAATCAAATCGCCGGTGCCAACAAGTTAACATAAAAAACTTGTTCTGTAAGTCCCGCGAGCTAAATAGACCAAAGTCACTTTCTGGAGTTCCTAGCTCAAATCACTGGAGTTCCAAACTTGCCACTTTGTTCCTAATGCCGTGTTAACCGAGTTCCGGTAACATTATAGTTTTTCTCTTTAACTTCTTGTTCTCTCTGTCGCACGTAACTTAAATGTGAGTTTGTTTGTTGTAAACGAATGTTCACTACTAACTGCTACGACAAATTATGTTCGCAAAATATCGAAATATTATATAAGGAATTGGGTCCTTTTGACCCACCAGTCTATAGAGAGATTGCTGGCTGATAAAAATTAAATAAGAAACACAGTGTTTGTGAAATTTAAAAATTTATGACCAACTTTTTTTAGCGGGTGACATACCCTTCATATTAGAGTAGTTTGGTGAAGTACCCACTCACCCCGCGGTTTCAGTCGCGTTTCTAAGTAACCTTAGATTTTGTGTTGGGATATTTTTGTAATTCGTTATTTTATCAGTGTGATTGATTATGCTTATATGCCATTTCAAATTACAGCGTTTTACAATCAAATGCAAAACTGCAATCAGACGGACATGGCGAAATTATAAGGGGATTAAATAGACAGTAGATAATAATGATCATAAAGTTTTTTTTATCATCGCTTTATTTTTCGATTAGTTGAGATGTCAAAATTTCGAATTGGAATGACAAAACCATTTCATATTTTTAGTTACCACTGGTTCGGAAGTCACCCTTAAGGCGAAGTGGTATCGAGGTTGCCTGACTACCGCGAGGCGAGAGCAGCGGTTTGTTTACATTTCCAAATATTTAACATATTTTCTGCGAATTCTCTCGTTTAAAAACTAATAAACAAAAACAATTTCAACCCCCATCGATCCTAAACATTTCCAAAACGTCACGTTAATTAACCTATGTTATTCGGCAAAGTGGGCCAAGTTTCCAAACTAAAGTCTTACAGAGTTGTGGAGAAGTTAACGCTTCTGCGAGGCAGTTACCTAAATTCACTCGGTTAGTTTTATGGACAGTACCTGCCTCTGTCCCAAATTGGTTGGATTCCCCGCTATTCTTGTTTAACTTGTAAGGGCCAATTTAAGTTTTGATTTGTGTCCAATTTCCACCCCTAATAGATTCAGTTGTGTATTTAATATTACCGTTTTCCGGCATGAATTAATTGTTCGTAATTACTGGGGTAGGCGTATCGCTACATTTGCTGCTGTTCTGTTTAAATGTTTAGTAATACGCTATTATCATTATTAATATGTAATTTTGATTTAACTAGAACTCAAAATTCAAAACCAATTCAGGCTCGCGACCCTGACTTGGTTTTGAAATTTGTGGGCACTTACAAAGGTCAAAGTTTTTTTTATACGACATTGACCGACAGACAAGCAGATGGGCCACCTGATGGTAAGTGGTCACCGCCGCCTATGGACATTTGCAAAAATAAGGGCATCACCAATGCGTTGTCGACCCTGAGATGTGAAGATGTTAAGTCTTGTGTACCTGTAATTTCACCGACCCCGTTACCTTTCTAACTGAAACACAGTAATACAAGTAAGTGCACTACTGCTTCACGGCGGAAGTGCATAAGGTGGTAGTACTTCCCCAGACGAACTCTGCACTATGAGCTCTACTACTCAACAAATTTACACAGGTCTGAAGTTATACCAGCTTAGTCAGCCCTTACTATGAAGAACCATAAATATCATTATCTTAATACTTTGAACCGACCTCTTCCTATTCCATAAATGAAATATTCGATTCCAAAAAGTTTATGTTATATCACAATAAAATACGTTATTAAAACTCATTCTAAAAGTAACCTATAAAAAAATGGTAATATAATTCCGGACGTGTTGGGCCCTTACCGCAGCGGTCTGGGACCCACCACAACGCTCCACATCCCACCACATCGCACCACAACGCTCCACGACGAAACGTTCCGCGGCGCCGGAAATTGGAAGGCACACAGCGTATTATCGCAACTATATATCGCTTAAACGAGCACTCAAAAGCTGAGGGGCGCATAAATTAAAGTTATTGAGGTTTTTAATACCAGTTATGTTTGTAGAATAGGTTCGGATAGTTAAATAGTTTAAAGAAGGAAGAATAGGCATATTATTATATGTATATTTATAGTATTATAAGTACAAAAAATACTGCCGGAGAGCCAAATAGACAGACGGATTGCCAAATTTCATTTAATGTACATGCACATCTCTTTCTATTAGAATAAGTGGAAAAGGTTGTCGTTAATTTAGTTCAGTCTTGTCAAAATCACTGTGGCCGTAAAGTATTTGTGGCGATAGCATCACACACAGGACTAAAATATCCTTTTCTCTTTTCAACTTTAGGAAAATAATGAAACATACTCGATATCATTGTCCTCTCTTTAAATTAATTGATAAAATAATTGGATTAGAAGAGAGAACCGTTTTGAATACACATCTTATAGTATAGCACTGAACATAATAAAACAAAATGAATGAATATGTCCATCCTGTTTTGGATATTTATTACTTAATCATCCATAAACGACTGAAGGTAGCCAGATGAAATTAAGGACACACTTAGAACATCTTACATCAACATTCTAGATGGAAACATGGAATATTAAGCTCGGGAAAATATCAGATCCCTCTGAAACAGGTAAAACAGAAATGGGAGTAAGGACGAAGAAGTTAGGGATTGAATAAATAAATATTGAATATCAGCATTACTCTGATTGTATTATAAACCAGAAGTTTATTTCATTTAATAATCGCACAAATTGAATAGAAAACAACACGCGGCCATCCTGCGCCGAGAGACCCTCAGCTTTGGCTGGCATCCAATAATAATGAAGGTACAACAGACACTAGTGACTCACGACAATATTTTATTGATGTCAAATCTTCCAATGTTTTATCACAAGCCTTGATCCCACTAATCTATTATACTATATCCTACTATACTATTAAAGGCCAGTTGGCTTGGTGGCTAGAGACACTGACTGCCATGCCGCAGGTCGTGGGTTCGATTCCTACCCAGGACACACATTTGTGTGCATGAACCTGTATGTTTGTTCTGTATCTGGTTGTAAGTATTTTTATTTATTTATTCTAAATTACAAGACCATTACAGCCTATAGTAGGTACTAAATCGATGCTATAACTAAAGTACATTAACATTATGCATTTTTAATAAACATTATAAACAACACAGAATTAAAATTTTAAACAAAATAGTACATTCACAACATATACGAGTGTCACAATGATACATCATTTTCAAAGCATTTGTATGCTGCTTCAGTGAATTTCGACTGGTCAGAATAGAAAATATCAACATCTCGAGAAATTATATTGATGCACCGTTTAGCACGTGAGAGAGGAGCATACTGAAGCAAGTTGGTCCCAGCGGTTGGAGCAAGAAGTAACGCAGGACGGCGACGCTTAAAGATATAGTCGTCTGGTACGCTAAAGCTATAGTGCCGCGAGCACATCCGGGTGATACACCCTTCCACGCAATACCTTCCATGACATACTTCACATACTTAACCTGTGCTACTTCTCTCCTCACCTGCAGCCTTCTTGTCTTGTTCTTGTCTCCCAATGACTACGGACGAGGGCGTTAAATAAAATCTTGACTACTGCAGTATTCTTAAAATCTCTGTACTGTCTTAAGATAAAGCCTAGATTCTTAAATGACTTCCCACGAATGTCCGTGATATGCTGACGAAATGTCAGTTCAAGAACCATCTCTACGCCTAAATCCCTAACCCGCGAGACGCGTGGTATGACCGCAGCATCCACCTCACACGGACAGTGTAGTGGAGCTCGCGCGCGACTGAAACTCATAATACAGCACTTGCTAACGTTAAAATATAAGTTGTTTTCCTTACTCCACTGTACCATGGACTGGTAAGAAAAGATTGAGATCGTCGGCGAACAGCAAGCATTGCGCATCAATTACAACCGAAGGTAGATCATTAATCATCAGAATGAATTCCAATGTGTATTTAAATGTAGTATATGTAATGTATCAGTAGTCTGGTTTCCATAGTACAAGCTCTGCTTAGCTGGGATTAGATGGCCGTATGTAAAAAATGTCCCAGAATATTTTATCCCGGGAATATGTTATATCCCTCGGAAACACGGGGGAAACTGGATAGCTTTTATAAATGGAAAGTTTGGATGGACCGAGGTTTGTTACTCAATCCCGCTAGAACAGCTGAAAGGATCTAGATTATATTAAGCCCAGAGGTATGTTATAGTCGACTTCCCACCGGGTGGACCGACAACCTGGTCAGAGTCGCTGGAAGCCGCTGGATGCGGGCGGCTCAAGACCGTTTGAGATGGAAATCCAAGGGGGAGGCCTCAGCCTCGGCCTGTTCAGCAGTGGACATCCCTGGGCTGTTATGATGATGATGATATTATAGTCTGGAATAGCGCATGGGCTAGTTTTATCCCGGGAATATGTCACATCCCTGGAAAGAATGGGCGATATATTCATAGGTCATCACGTGGTCGTCTGCCTGTTTGTCGGTTTACGTGACTTATTTATTATATTTTTTTAATAATGTCTCAACTCCACAGTTTTAACAGTCATAGAAGCAACGCTAGAATTCCGTGGCTTTTATGTATGTTTGATCAATTTGTTGTTTTACTTTGCGGCTTCGGTTCCGAGAGATCAGCCGGAATTGAATACCATGAGCGATACGGGTCGGAAACCACTCAGCTTGAGTACTTCTTGCAGACTACTCGAATTAGGCTCTGGAGGTATGCTGTGCTTGTTTATAAAGTGATGCTAGTTCGGAGGAATCTATATAAATAAAGAAATTTTAACTATTTGTTTCAAATGTATATAAAACAGCTTTTCACTAAATGCGTGCAAGGTACGGTAAACATAGCAAAAATATTCTATATATTGTTTGTTTGGTTTATCTTCGAAACGGCTGGACCGATTTTGACGGTACTTATGCTGGCAGATAGCTGATATTGTACAGAGTAATTTAGACTATTGTTTGTATAATAAAAAATATATAAGATCCTGTGAAAGCCGACATAAATATCATCATCAGCCTATCTCCGTCCACTGCTGGATATAGGCCTCAACTATGGACACACAAAAATATACTATACGATTTTTTTTTACCTCAAGCATAACTACGTATCTTTAAGTGTATATATTTCTACAAGACCAAAAGAAGATGCAATGTCCAGCTTTAAAAGACGTTATATCTTTTAAAATGTAAGCACGGTCAACCAGTGTATCTAATAGCGGTGCCAGACCGGGACTAAGTTAATGCTATGTAGGTGGCAGTTAATGCATATTTCATAAGGATGAGTGTAATGTTACACTACTATTGATTTTACCCGGTTTAACGGTGGACCGGATGGCTTTTCCAGGTCAACGATTCGTAACCCGGTTCTATCTATGTTTTGCAAATTTCTTTGTACGTGGATGTCACGGGAATGTTGTAAACCGAGATTCTGGGGACATATTGCGATTTCTGTTGTTGGTTTGATTGTGTATTGTTGCTTGCTGTTTGTCATTTTAGGTGACGTTTGGAATTACAGTACGATGTATTGTTGGATGTTTTGGTATGCTGGTTTGATAATCTTTACTATCGTGCTGCTGGTCCTAGGTTTGAATCCCGTGTCCTTGAATATTTGTGTTTGTACTGTATCTAGATATAAGTATGTATTTAGAAAATATGTATAGAGTATATTAGTTATTAAGTTAGCTCCGCGTAGTTTGGAATCAAATAGCCTTTGTAAAGAATTTGGCCGACAAACAAGCAGACGGTCCTCCTGATGGTACCGCCGCCTATGGACATTTGCAACACTAGGGGCATCGCCAATGCGTTGTCGACCCTGAGACGTGAAGCTGTTAAGTCTCATGTGCCTGTAATTTCACCGGCCCCCTTACCATTCTAACACAGTAATACAAGTGCACTACTGCTTCACGGCAGAAATGGATAAGATGGTAGTATTTCCCCGGACGAACTCTGCATTAAGAGCCCTACTACTCTAATAATCCATCCCTAATCTAAGCAGATCTATACCTACTATGGAAACCAGAAAACTACATATACTACTTCCCATAAATGCATACTTATATTAATATTTACACCAGACAGAACAAACATTTATGTTCACGCATACAAATGTTCGTACTGGTAACGAATAAAACCTGTGGCATGGCAGTCAGGTCTCTAACCACAAATAATCACCATTCTTTTACAATTACATCCAGAATCCAGGCCAATCTAATCATTTTCATCAATTTAATCAGTTTACCATTACCTACGATATCCTATCAAAACCTTTACCCCAAACGAATCCCACTCGACCGAACATATAACGTCATCCTTTACTTTACAATGGCTGTCATTTCCAGGATATTTGGACTGGGTGACCGCAAACGGGGAAATCTAGCTATTTGCAGCTGTGACCCTCAGTCCCACTATTTACCCCCCAATCACGGGAAAACCAGCTTTATTCCGGTGCGATACAACACTATTCAAACGCATATCTAATGCTTTACGCTTGTTAATTTATAATTTAAAACATGTCGTGTGTGTAAGCAATTTTGAATTGTATTGTGAAGGGATAAGTTTCTATTTGTTCGTCGAGAGAATCGTATGTAGGTTTTAGTAAGTAAATATTAGGTATTACAATTAGTTTATTGAATTCGTTGTGCTGAGCTTAAAGCGGTATGATGTGCCGTAATATTAAAAGGCTGTGTCATTATCGCTTTTCGTGGAAATTGGAATGTTAAACCAAGTTTTAATAATCTGCAACGATTTCTCGAAACTACTTTAAAATGTTCTATTATAGCTTTGAAATCTTATACTTCAGTTATACCTAGAATTGCTTAATATCTTCATTTAAATCCGACTAATACTGCTTCCTACTAATATGATAAATGCGAATAGAACATATCCTAGAATAACTTATAAGCTACTTTTTATACCGGGAATATGTATCATCCTTCAGGAACGCGGGTGAAACTGTGGGGAACTAGTATAGTAAAACGCGAATGTCTTTGAGTATGGAAGAGTTGGATGAAAATTAGATGCCTATTATAACCTGAATGACCATAGGATACATTTTTTACATAGGAAAATAATTCCCCCTGACAGCGAAGCGAGTGAAACCGCGGGGGACAGCTAGTCAGTCTTATAAAAGAGTGAATGTTTGGGATTCAACCACGGATAAATGGCTGAGTGTATTTTGATAATATTTAGCATATTGGTAGAATATATTCAAAATAATAGTATCACACTTTTATTTCCGGAAAAATTGTCTATCCCTCGGGAATTGGGTAAAACCCAGAGCGGTGGTTAGTTACATATATTGGAAAAATATTTTCAAATTCTTATCTACCCGATTGTTTCGTAAATCTTCAAAACTACCTACCGGATATTCATATAGGCTTAACCGGTAAAATGAATAACCAAACTGTAATTTCCGGTTGAGGGTCTATACATATTTAAAGTAATAGAGCCCTTACAGAGTTCATCCGGGGAGTTACTACCACCATACCTATTTCCGTAGTGCACTTGGTACTTACTGAGTAGAAGAGCTCTTAGTGCAGACTTCGTGCGGGGAAGTACTACCTTACCCATTTCCGCCGTGAAGCAGTAGTGCGCTTGCATAACTGTGTTTCGGTTAGAAAGGTAAAGACGGTGAAATTATAGCCACTTGGGGCTTTACAACTTCATGTCTCAGGGTGTATTGGCGATGCCCCTGGTGTTCCAAGTTTATTGGTGGCGGTGACCACAGGTGGACCGTCTATTAGTTGGTTGTCTGTTACTTGGCTTGTATTGTAAAGGTACTGGATATAGTAGGTAGTATGACGGGCTAGTTGGCTTGGTGGTTTAATTTCCACCCAGGACAAACATTTGTGGGCATGGACATATCTGTTTGTTCTGTGTCTATATCTATTTAAGTACAAATATATTTACAAAAAAAAAAGTAGTAGGTAAGTTAGCCTCCTTATTCAGCTAATACAAACTTCGTCGGCGAGCCGCTCCACGGAAGCCTCGGAGACCTTACCTCTCTCGTGATTAGTAATATTGGCGTCGCTAGCGAAAGTGACAGAGCACGGAGGTCGCGACGAAACATCCTCGAGTTAGTGTCATTTTCTTTACAGATTCGAGCCCCAGTTATCTGGTTTCTATAGTACAAGCTCTTCTTAGTTTGGGATCAGATGGCCGTGTGTGAAGATTGTCCCGGGATATTATTAATTAAAAGTATAGCTAGTGTTACAGATATCTATCAGCGGTGACCACTTACCATCAGATGGTAATATGGACGTGTTGCCACTATCGGCCTATTTGACATAAAATACTAATCGTCGATCGCTACAGGTGTAGGTAGCAGGTTAGCTCTCTCGGCTGAGGGAGCGAGAGAGAGTATTTATTGGAGAAGTTTTACAATAAATCGACCGAGCCGACTGTGACGGATCCGCGATGCTTGTGTACTGGTTGGCACACAATTGCTTCATTCTGATTTTTTCTTTTTTTTCTTGACAGATGTAATTTATGAACTAACTTGCTGGCTCTAGCGTTTCTGAGGAATTGCTGTATCATCCTATTATAACATAGCCTATGTCAATCGGGAGAAACGTAGTTTTTTATTAGTAAAAGAATTATGGTAATCGAATGTGTAGTTTTGGAGATTACTACACCCAAATAAACACACTTACAAACTTTACCTCTATATAATAAAAGCGGTTCCCCGCGGTTTCATCCGCATCTCCGAGAAATGTTACATATTGCCGGGATAAAAATAGCCTGTAAACTATTCCCGATTATAGTCTATCACTGTACCAAATTTCATCCAATTCTGTTCAGCTTATTCAAACATTCGCATTTATAATAAAAGTAAGATTACATTCTATAAATTGATTTATTCAAATATAGTTTTTACGTAGTATGTTAATACATATACCATTTGGAATTAGATGGCCGTGTGATCAAAACAAAAATGATTCAAAGTCGGAATTAATTTACACTGTCCATTTTTTCAAAACACTTTTGTTCACGGTAACACCTAATACGTATTTGAAGCAGATTTATTCCGCGAACCTTACACCCGATGTAAGCTTTTCCGCCACCGTCCCGGCAGCGTCCCGCCACCGTCCCGCATCCATCCCGTGACCTTCTCGTTACCTTACCGCTGACCTGACATACTTACCGCTTCCTTTATACTAACAACTTTTCCAAAAACCGATTAAAGACTCATTTTATCTATGATTATGTATATATTTTTCATGTATATTATTATAGCCTCTCTAAATACTATAAAATTGCCTGTTTGAGCACTATGTTGTTTTTAGGTTTAGGTTTAGGTTATCTAGGTTAGATTTTTATGCGGTTTCCACTATCATTGAAATATTTTTGTGTAGAAAGTTTGTAAGTAGTACATATTATATGTAAGCAGTAATACACTTTTATTATCCCACTCAGTTAAAGCCGGGCGAGTCGCTAGTTAACCTACAATACTTAGGATATTATTGTATTTCGGAAAAAATGTTTTAATCAAGAAATTATTGCATCGGATTTAGTTTTAAAACCATTATTTAAACCATATTTTATTTGATGCCTATGTCATGCAGGTGGTTAAAACAATATATTTTTTATCACGTCCGCTATATTGAATATACAATGACGTCACTTAACTAACCGAGCATTGTTACTAAAACTAAAAAAGTGTTTAAAAACTGCTTTAAAAATCAATTCCATGATTCGACCAACACATTCTAATTAACATACTGATGAAGTTAGATAAAAACCTCAACAAGTCTTTATTTAGTAACTTCTTAACTGTCAATCGTTGTAAAATATAAATACTGGATGTCTGTACATTTTTAAATTGCTAAAATCAGAGTAAAACTTTTCTATAGCTAAAGATTTTAAATCACGCAATTCCGTTACTTTCAATACGGGGCAAATGAATCGTTTATGTTAAAAAATCTAATTCCATTCAATTCATTCAATTTAGGCTCTTGTACACGTAAAAATTAAGCCCGCCAAATTGGACTACGTACTGAGAGAAAAAAAAAATCTTAAAGAAAATTGTTCTCTTTGCGAAACGCGAGGGGAAATCGTTTTGCTGCAACCCATTCAATGTTGAAAACATACAGTTATTTATTCTGTATTGAGACGACGCGATTTCTAAAGGTAATGGAAACAGCATCTGTAATAATATTAAAATACGTGAAGGAAACGTTGGTTTGATTCTGCTGAATAGCTAAAGAGTAAACAATTATTTATAATTTTTTTATTTTATTTTCAACATTTACATAGAAATAAAAACCACTACGATGATATAAAGACTATCAACAATTAAATATGTAACAATATAACAAAAGGTATTCATAATAATGTATCCCTATACTCGATACATCTCTGTGCTGCTTTTTGCGTAAACTTGGGCAAGGTACAGTGGAGGATATCAATTTCTTTCGATATGAATTTTTATTTTTTTAGGTATTATTACCTGATACCAATATGCCTTATAAATTTAATGTCATTAAAGCTGTCGGCAACTAAAAGGTCCGTTTTAACAGCTAAGAATGTCGAAGAAAATTCATCTTTATTGCTTTGAGATACAGTTCATCTATTTTTTTATTTAATAAACAGTACATATGTCCGCGGCGTGAGGTCCTGGTGACCTTTAAAACAGGGTATCGTAGTGCAGGCACCAGTCTCTCACAAAGGAGTAGCGTTGATAAACTGTGTAATGTTAATTTTAACTACTTACCTAGATATTAAGAACCTTTGTAGAGAGAGAAATAAATAAATAATTATTATTAATTATTATTATTATATTATTGATTCAATGGTTAATTGTATGATGATACTGATGAAGCTTATCATATGGCCATAGGATTAATTTTCTATAACACTTTTAGCCGTCAAGCGGATCAATTAGGTCTTCAATTTTATGCTTTTAACATTTGATGAGCTTTAAATATTATTGTAATAGCTGTCCTGATGGAGGTTGTTGTTGTTGATATTCCGTTTATCCTCACGAAACGTTTTGCTTCCTCTTTTATTATGCGGACAGCGAAGGAGTGGAACTCATTGCCGGCGTTAGTTTTTCCCGATTCATACAATTTCGGAGTCTTTAAGGCAAGAGTGAATAGGCATTACTTGAGTTCGCGTGTACCATCCTCGACTGGATCGTCACTTTCCATCAGGTGAGATCCAGTCAAATGCGATCAAGTTTTTATAAAAAAAAAATATTGGTTATTATTTCACGCAAAAAATATATTTACGGATATTAATGGAACTTGGAATATAATATATATAATTTATAACCTGGAGAATGTTTCATATACGCGGTTGGGACAGCTTGCATTTTATATTGGTAACAGAAAGAGATTGTCTTCAGATTTTTTTTAATTACTTACCAAAACGTCCGACACCAGTATCAGATGGCTCGTAAATTTATATATATTATATTTTTAAAATCGCAGCATGATCAAACACAAAACAAACCAGTATGTACCCATGTACGAGGTCGCGCGTTCTGGCCGCGACATTTCGAATGATATTTCGATCGGCCGATATGAAAACAGGCCTTGATTGAATTGTGATTGGCCCTGAACAATCCTGGATTGGTCTCAACAATGCGGCGTTGAGTTTTCCATTGCTCTCAATTGGGCGCTGTATTGCTAAATTGATGTACGTACATGCATGTTATTATGGATATCGGAGATGAATTTTATTTTACGAGGCCTTGCGGCCGGTTTTTCAAACGACGTATATCTCGAATAAGTTATTCTTTTGATAACTATGTAGAAACTGCTCTTTACTTCAATTGATCAATTCTCAGTTTCTAATCATATCTAGATTGATATATGATAAATATTTAGTTAGGAACCCTAGGATCAGGTAGGGTTCCTTTGACGCACCATCACTTCAAAACTACTGAACATATCGGAATCAGACTGCTACCATTCGACGCGGATTTTTTCCTAGATGATTATAGGCTGTATATGATATCGAACGCGCGTAAAACCGCGGGGACAGCTAGTCTATTTATAAATAGATATAATCGACTCCAATGTCTGCCTCCTAAATGACCTCTAAAAGAGTTATGAAAACTATTGGCCACAGTAAGATTTAGCAATAAAACTTTATAACAGCGCACGCTGTGCCTATAAAACCTTTTTGCTCTAAAAACCTTTTTATAAATGGCTAGTTCGCATAAAAAGGTAAAATACACACATAAGACACGTATTATTGGATATTCTCGTAAGTTCGTACCTTTTGTGACATTGGATAAAGAAATGATAGAATTTGTTGGACAGATTATTGGCTTGTTGACTGGGTTACGTAGCTTAGACACGTTTGCTTCAAAGTCTGACCACTTTTTGGACTAGATAAATTTATAGTGAGCTTAAAGTCGGCTAATACACATTCCTTTAAAATGATAAATGAACTTTCTTTAAAATTTATAAAGACACCTATCATCCCCGATGAGGTAAGCAGATATCTCAGTACCTAAGTCAAAGCATAGCCCCAACATGAAATCTTTCAGAGAATCCCAGCCACTTTGACCAGGGTTTCGATTCTGTTAGGAAAAGACATTAGTATGAGGTCGTTTTGTTGCGGCTCCATGCTATGACTCTTTGGCCAACTATACAATCACGTGAGAGGTATTAGCTCGAAGGTTGTATTAGCTGAATATGCCGGCGCTGTCCGGTACGTGGTCGCTACTTTTAAGAACCTTTCTTCCCCATCCGTAGTCAATTCTCCGAGGGAGCGAGCCACTTCCATAGCTCTCTGAGTTACTTGACCTTATCTTCTCGGCCAGCAGTAAATTACGACGTCTTTCTAGGTAAATTAGCTTCACGATGGCTTTCAGTGAAACACATTTGAGTGCAAGGCATTTACTGATATTTCCCCTCCATTCTCCTACTATCAAGCGGATTCTTCGCAATAGACATGGGTCATTACGCACTCTCCACTGTCCATTCGGTATCAATACATTATTTACCGAGTGTCTTCACAATGGGACGGTTTATTAGCAAGATTAATGACCCAGAGTTATTCGTGCGAGACTTCCGTTCACTTGTGTGCTGTTGATATACACTGATAGGGCAAGTTGTTGTTGGATCATGAAAATTCGCAGTAGAATTGTGTGGTCATCACTTTTGGTCAGGTCTCCGGGCCGGTGTTGGCGAGGTGGTTAGATCTGACTGCCAAGCTATAGGATTTTGATTGTATTCTCACAGGGCAAACATTTGTGTACATGATCTGTATGCTCTGTCTGTGTGTAAATATATGTAGTATGTATATCAGTTATCTGATTTCAACTGTAAAAGAAATATCTCAGAATATTAATAATTCTCAATTTTTTTTTGGTTCTGAATCTAATACTGTAATTTGGTTCTATATTATTCATATCCTGTACTAAAATAATATATAATAGGTAATAGTTTAAAAAAGGTTTCATAATGGAACAATATTAATATTATGATGCGACTACGAATGGCAAAATTATTTCATCTTTATCTACCGTTATTCTTTTTAGTTTATTTATGGCTTGCTACATAATATGTAGAAACTAATATCATAACAGATGATACATTTGTTAGACACAATTTTGACAGGTACTTTATAAAGTTTTAATCCCCCTAGATACTCTAGAGAAAACGTTATCGTAATCGAGAAATTGGCGTTGCGGTATATACTGTGTTCTTTTGGAATACCTCCAAGTTCTTATGATCAGGGATTTGGTGTATTGTTTTATTGGAAATAAATAGTGCAGTAAATATAAATGATTGTAAGCGGCCAATTTTTGTGGCTTCTGAAGTGCTTTTTCCAGTTTGCAGGTTCGATTCCCATTTGAGATATTGCGTTTTAGCTTTTGTGCGTAGGTTTATTGTTAAAATGTCATATTTTGGCATCAGTATTGTTCAGAACTAGTATAAAGGAATGGGCAAAGGTGAGTTAGACTCGTACATGAACGGTTACGTGCCGTAATATTTAACAAAACGCCGAAGAAAACGCGTTTCTTGAAAGCTCCAAATAGGATTCCAAACAAAAACTCCCATCACGGCATTCGTCGTCACTACCAACTAGGCTATCAATAAAATGTGATAGGTAGGATAGCGAAAGGTGATAAGGGCTGGCTCCATTATAGCCTAAATAGCCTAACGTAAACCACGCGTAAACAAATGACAGGTGACTTTCATCAAATCAGCGGTCGTGTCTAACTGGCCAGCGAAATACGAGTTTGGTGACCGCATATCGTTAGTAATGTACATTGGTCCGGATGGACATATGCTATGCTACAATCCTGGTATTCGATAAATTCCTCGGGAACGCGGGTGATAAAACCGCGCCATGAAATTCTTTGTTGAATATTTTAAAGCAATAAATAATTGAATTTCCTAAACGGCTTACATAAAATAACCTAAGGTTAGTCTAGTTTAGTGTTTAGGTGTCGATATCAATGTAAGTATGAAATTAGAAAAAAACAAAAAGTCATATGTAGTATATTAGTTATCTGGTTTCCATACAAGCTCTGCTTAGTTTGCATGGCCGTGTTAAGAATGTCCCAAATTTTCTACTAGGGTTAACAAATTGGTTCCAATTTCAAACTAGACATAAATAACGTCGTAAAATTAGAAACTAAATTGCACAGATCTATAATTGTAGCAGCTTAGTTAGCACAGAGCTCCCAAAACACATCTGGTGCATCGACAATATGCCTTGGACTCGAAGCCCCAGCGGGCGCTCCGATTGGTCACCAGTGGGTTAATTGGGCGTGATTGGTGCTCGATAGAGTGGCAACAGTTGACACGACAGCGAAATTACGTTTTGCACCAGTTTAAAGCGATTTACGACGCAGTTCTGTTAAAATAACCGTCGGAAATTTCAGTTGAAAAGAGTTGATGCTGATTGAACGATATGGTTCGAATGTGTGATTAAAAGGTAGTTTTTATGGCGGACTTAACTACCCTGGCTGATTTATTTACATCCAAAAAGGTTCGTAAAGCGCATATACATTTAAGTTATCGAGTGTTTCTTAAAGTTAATCAGCATGATCATAGAGTTAACCATACGAGCAATAAATTGTTTCAAAACTTTTCAAGATTTACTATCCCCCGCGGTTTCACCCGCGTTCCCGAGGGATGTCACATTTTCCCGCAATAAAAATTATCCTATATATTATTTCAGGATATCCTCTATCTATGTGCCAAGTTTCATCCAAATCTGTCAGGCAGTTTGTGCGTGGAAGAGTAACAAACATCCACACATACAAACAATCGCATTTATAATATTAGTAGGGTAATTTTTGTACGGGGTTCTTGGCTGGTAACTGTATTATTTTATATAATGGAGGGTGTAGCATAATAAAAAGTAAACCATGACCATCTGCTTATACGTGCTTACTATCCATTCGGTGCATTACGATTTGGTAGATTTTTTAACCTCGGTCTGGCAGTAACGCTTTTTGGGAATCTTTTGTTGACCATTTAGTAAGGTGTAAGTGCACGTGGTCATCAGAATACTCTATAGTCACCTCTCACGACACCCTAAATATGAGTTGGGCTGGTGGTAAAGGTGAATAATATTAGTTTAAAATCGCTCGATAAAAGAGAAAAGGCCAATGTTTTTAAACTTAACTTTGCTGAGTTCCTTGCAAGTTTTTCTTGACTGGTTTCCGAAGATAGTATTTATCAATGGATATCCTATCTAAGGTCTAGACTGAAAGCAATTTTGAGCTACAAAACCTGGCAATTCAGATAATACCACAGGAATTGACTAAAGCCTGTCTTTATTAAAAATAAATACCCCAAACCCCTCAAATTGAAAGCGTAACTTCAGTACGTAACACGTCAAACAAGTCTAAAAGCATTTACACGACAAGTAAGGCAAAGCCAGAACTAGGTGTGCATTAGTCGAGAAGCCTTCAAGACAAATTAAACGTTATACCGGCTTAGTGCCGTTATATTTGATTTACGTCTCTGGAGTAGTTCGTGGGTAGGGCTGTCACCTATTTAAATAATATTAAATGTGAGTATTTGGAGGAATGTCAAGAAACGAAATTTGTTGGCACACCCCTGATTTAATTTAGCCAGAGCCGTCGGGTAAAGTTCGATAGTTTACGTCATCATTATCATATCAGTCCAGAGATGTCCACTGCTGAACATAGGCCTCCCCCTTGGATTTCCACCTCGAACGGTAGTGAGCCGCCTGCATCTGGCGGCTTCCAGCGACTCTGGGCGTCGGTCCACCTGGTGGGCGGTCGTCCCATTCGGCGTTTTCCTGTACGTGGTCGCCACTCGAGAACCTTTCTTCCCCATAGTTTACGTAGCATTGGTAAATACCTCGAAAGTGTAAGTGGAATGTGTAGGGTTTTCTTCGAAGGTAGATAATCTTATAATTGTTACTTACGCAGTATTTATCAAATGATAATTTTATTTAAAAATAATTAATATGTTTTCTCCAATATTGAAATTAATTATGAAATATATATTATAGATATTCCAATTTTCGTTTCTTTCATTGACAGGCCAGTTGGCTTGATGGTTAGAGACGTGGTGACAGGTCTTGGGTTCAATTCTAGGATAAACATGTGTATGCATGAGTGTATCTGTATGTTTTGTGACTGGGTGTACATACATTTAAGTATTACTTAAATGTACTTAAGTATGAATATAGGAGAATATTTTTAAGAGAAAAAAAAAACTTGATATTAGTATAATATTATTGTATAACACAAGCTGTGTATGACGGAAAGAATGTCTCAGGATTTTTATTTTTATCACACTTTACTAGATTCGTGAAAAACGGCCTAGAATATTGAATTTAAAATTTTAATGACCGAGTGCAATATTTAAAATTTCAATCGTACAATGAGCTGACAGGAAGCCATAGCATAGCGTGGGGTATTTTGGAGTACCTGGCTGGCTATCCTCAAGCTGAATATCTGTCGCACCAAGCACCTTTCTATGTTCCAACAGCTAGTCTTGTAAATATATCAGTTCTGCTTGCCACAGTACAAGCAGTACACAATCTGCTTAATTTGGGTAACGTATGTGAAAGTGTTCCAGGAAATTTATGAATTTCGGTGTAGTAGAGCTATTAGTGCAGAGTTCGTCCGGGGAAGTACTACTACCTTACCCATTTCTGCCGTGAAGCAGTAGTGCACTTGTATTACTGTGTTTCGGTTAGAAAGGTAAGGAGGCCGGTGAAATTACAGGCACATGAGACTTAACAACTTCACGTCTCAGGGTCGACAACCCATTGGCGATGTCCCTAGTGTTGAAAATGTCCATAGGCGGTGGTGACTACTTACCATCAGGTGGACCGTCTGCTTGTTTGTCGGCCCAAATGGTATAAAAAAAATGACTTATTATGAAATAATGACGTATTTTATTACATTTATTTTGCCATCCCTAGTCGTAAGAAATTGTTCAGTATTTACCTACTACTTAGCTGGTTGGTAAGTAATACCTGTTATTTAGATATATTTGGGTCTGTAGTAGTACCTACTCACATAATAATTCAAATTTAAAATAAAATTTGCTTTTTGGGAAGATTTTTACGACAGTTATTCCTTATTATATAAATCAGGCTTAATATTACTTTTTTAGCTCATCAATCCTTACTAAGTGCCATGTAAAAAAAATATACGGCAGACCAGTTGGCTTGGTGGTTAGCGACTCTGACTGCCGAAGGTCGTGGGTTCGATTCCAACCCAGGAAAAACTTTTGTGTCCATGAACATGTCTGTTTGTTCGGTGTCTGGGTGTAAATATCTATATAAGTATGTATTTAGAAAAAAAATAGTATGTGTAGTATATCAGTTATCTGGTTTCCATAGTACAAGCTCTGCTTAGTTTGGGATCAGATTTTTTTTTTAATAATATAAACTAGTGCTTGACTGCGATCCCACCTGATGGTAAGCAGTGATGGCCGTGAGTAAAGAATGTCCCAGGATATTTATATAAATAATAAGCTTAGCAGAAGCTATATTATCTAGAAAATTCTTAGCTGTTGGGTGACACTTTTAAACGATGTATTGGCTTGTATTTGACCACAATCTTGCCATGGTATGTGAAGGGCTAAAGTAGTTATATGAAGTGTGTCATTTATTATTGTTTGTCTGTCCATGGTTATATATTAATGCTCGTTTCTGTACATAGCAAAGTCAATGCTAGTTTTATACGAAAATGTGATCATATGGTTAGGTCGATCCAATGATATATAAACTATAGATGCGTTATCCGTGCTCAGTAATGGCAACATAAAATGATGGTGATTGACCTAATTCCATTTAGTTGCGCACCAACCACTGTCGTGCACTCAATATTAACGTAACTAACAATGTATATTCTTAATCATCTCTCAATATCTAGCAATAGGTACGCCGTAAGGTGGAATTTATCTTCTTTCCCATTATTCGTGTGTATAAGTATCTATCTAGTACTTACGCTGTTTTCGAGAGTCATGATGTTGGTGGATGATGTGTATATACTATAATATGTCGTTGGCTCGACCTGGCTTAGTACAAGTATGTTATGCTAGAGTGAAGTCGTAACTAGAAAAGTTTCATATACTCACATCGTCCACGTAAGGAAACTAAGCAAATGACACTAATATAAGCACTAGGGTGTACGCGAGTAGGACCCTCGCACAAAGGGCTCTGTAGGATAATTATAATGCCAACTTTAATTATTTTTTTTTTGCATGTAAATATGATACCAAAAAACATTTTTATACTTTTTTTACCAAGATACCTATTATATTATATAAAAAAAATATTTGGAAAGGGCTCTAACGGTTTGTGTGATTTTTTTGCAATTAATTTAGATAAGGTTTTGCTTTTTAATTTTAACTATATAGAAAGAAAGAAAGAAAGAAAGAATTTATTTTGGACTCACACAGCATCAACATAGACAATTTCATTGACATCACAAATTACACATAGATACAACATAGCAATAACAATACAATCATACAGTTTATAAGTGTATTTCCTGAAAATACTTCTTCTGAATAATAATTCCAAACGCACTTCGGTTACCCTAGTACCTACTTTAGTAATTTTCTCTGAAAATATAGACCAAAATTACTTGGCAGTTTCTTATTCAAAATCATTTATTCATATAAGCTCTAGAAAGGCAAAGCTACTGAAGGTACCAACGGTTTGGAAGTCAGTCTATCAACATAACCAATATCTTTAAAAATAGAATAAAAACACAATATTATTTTCTACAACAGTACAAAATTACATGTTAATAGCAATTTACTGTTGCTATAAAGAAGCTTTGACATATATTGTTCCTTTTGTCATATTTTCGACACGGAACCCTAACAAGTGTTAGTGACTGAGATTACTTGGAAGTTTTCCTTACGAATATGATAAAAGTGTTTGTCAAACCTCATTACCATATATTTATTTATTGAGTGTATTTCAAAGTTGGCAACATCTTTTTAAACGTGCACCTAGGTATCTGCAATAAAATAATACAGATTATTAAAAACCTCGCTAGGTCTTCTTACTTTGGATTGGCTAAACTATGTCTGTGATATTTTCTCATTGAATCAACCTTGATCTTTCTTTTAATACTTTATCTAAGTCCCGAAAATGGCACAAGTAATGACCTCACCGGGAGAGAACAAAGAACTTCAAACAACCTAGAATTCATAATAATGGATTCTAGATTTGTCCTATATTGTGTAGTTGATATGATTTTTTTTGTCTCTCGAAGTCAGAGACTTCCACCACCCAGCCACAATATCTCCCAACGGAAACACCAATGTATTGTTTATAATATGGATTACGCAGCCCCTTAAGGAATTCACGCCGAAAAATTATTAGCCGAAAGGATTCCAAGTATAAATCATTAGGTATTATCATAAATAAATATTCAGTGGCGTCCGTATTAAATTTCATCCCGCCGTGGTGGTTGGCTTCAGTCCAAAGGCCACGATCGTCTGCTCCCGGGGAGATAAAGTGGAATTCTTGCTGGAAGTAACTGAAAATTCTGTCGAATACTTGCTTTGTAGTCTTTTGAAATATTTTATGTCCTACGAACTTAGTGGAATTGGATGTTACCGCCACCAGCTACCATTACCACAAAACTCCTCACGAGTTCGTTGTTACCATCGTTCGTCACATGAAACTGGAATATAAGGAAATATCGGTATTGAGATAAAGCTACCTTGAATACTCGGGGACGATGAAGCCCATAATCCCAATGGGGTAGGCAGAGTTCTTAATAATGAAACTCACATTCTACTGAAGATAGTTTAAAGTCCTCTCGTGACATGTGCTAAACATTACCCCCGTCTCTCGGAAACTTTACCAATTTTGAGCTCCAGTTATCTGCATGATTATTCATTTTTAATTAAAGAACATTATTATTACCTCGCTCCACCTGGGACTCAAAGCCCATGGGTATCTCTGACCACCGAAGTGATTAAAGGAATACATGCAAAAGTGTTTTTTTATTATTTATTTTTTGTATGCCACTTGGGCCGACAAACAAGCAGACGGTCCACCTGATGGTAAGTGGTCACAGCCGCCTATGGACATTTGCAACACTAGGAGCATCGCCAATGCGTGGTCGACCCTGAGACGTGAAGTTGTTAAGTCTCAAGTGCCTGTAATTTTACCGGCCTCCTCACCTTTCTAACCGAAACACAGTAATACAATTGCACTACTGCTTCACGGCGGAAATGGGTAAGGTATTTCCCCGGACGAACTCTGCACTAAGAGCTCTACTACTCTATAGTTTATGTCATTTATCAGTTATCTGATTTTCATAGAACAAGCTCTGCTTGGTTGGAGATCAGATGGCTGTAGATATTAATTTGTATTAAATATCACACAATTCAACCACTTTCAACCACAGGGCAAGACTTTCTGCTTCCTTAAACCGTATCTGGTTTCCGTAACTCCACGACTGTGTCTGACTATGCAAAATTTGCCTCCAATGTTTTCCCCACGCGCCCCACTGTATCCATTTTCTATCCATTAAGGGGCCTTGATTCTTTTCTCAATTGTTTGTTCGCGTAGTGGTGCGGCGACGCTTCCTGTTTTTAAGTGAAACTTTGACTTTAGTTACATCTTGATTGGTACAGTTTGAAAGTTTTCGTTATAAAGTGTACGGTGCTTTGTGGAAAGTTTCATTTGTGGCTAAAGAAAGAGCCAAAAGTTTTTCTAAATCAAGTGCGGTGCTGTTGAGGAATCAACGTATTGATCATAAGTATTACGTCATATAATTGCCTGAGGCCAAAAAAATACCTGATACATACGTTATAAATATAAAATACTCTGTTCTTGATTCCGTTCAAATTATAATGTAACTTTTTTACTAAAATGATTTGTACCCATTATCATCAGTGCTTGGTTCAATTTGTACTGATGTTAAGTTGGTTGATTGCAATCAGGATATTTGGTTTTTCCCATAGACACGCGACAAAATGTTTTTAAGCAATACTTAAGACTTGTTTATTCTTCGAAACCACCGTACTTGATTATGAAGGCCCTTATACACTTAATTTAAAATCACAATCATTATACGTCAGAGAAAAACTGCGCAGTGTGGGAGCAATTCACGAATGCAAATGATGCAATTATAGTATTAATTAACGTTCCTAATGATTCATTAAGGGGTTTTAGTATAGAACTCACGTGGAGAGCACAAAATCCTAGCATTATGATAAAGTAGTGCCACCTGCGAGCCTCTGATTTACCGGCGGTGAGGTAAAGCTGGCTATTGCCGCCGCGACTTATTGCTCTAAGTCGAACATTACAAGCGCATTCGCTGCGTCAGACACATTGACGGTATCAGTAAAGTGCAACGCGCAATTTGCAGTTTTATGCGGGCGGTGCAGAACTGATAGTCGAAGCTTTGTCGTCATTTTATGACTAAATTCCCTGTATTTATAAAAAAGCTTTTATAGTTCAAATTCCGATATCTGACATGTGACACTGGCATATATTCAGAAAGCTATCGCATGGAGTCTTATAATGATGTAGAACTGAAGTTAGCTTTCAGCATTTCTAAGTTTAGATAAACGTTTAAAAAATTTAAGATTCTTGAAAAATCCTGAGACGTTTTCCACACACGATAATGATCCCAAACTAAGCAGATCTTTCACTGTGCTAATGGGATAACTCAAATACCATCTACAAATACTTTTCTTAATACATATTTCCTTAAAGACAACCAGACAGAGCAAGCAAAAATGTTTATGTTTTATTATATAAAATTTGTGAGAATTAATGTAAGGATATTTGTTACTCTTTCACGCAAAAACTATCCAATGGACTTGTATAAAACTTGGTAAATAATATAAAGCACGTTCTAGCATAACACACATTTCATCCCGAAAAAATATAACATCTCTCGAAAACACGGATAAAACCGCGGTGGTCTACTAAAGCACCAAACCAACTGGCCTATTAAAAACCGTCGACAAAATAGCCGCCCAATGAACAGCGCGCTGGGAAGTTAATTATAATGAGTCGTGTGCCGGCTAATCGCAGCCGTGAGATGCTTTGTCTGAACTGACAGAACAATGTGGAGGCGCCCATTCACCGACAGTCTTTTGTTAACCTTACCGTTTAATTTATATCGCCCATCGAGCTCAGGAGTTGGGAACGAGTTCGTAATATTTCTTACAAGCTTACCTGTCTATAGGATATTTCCCTGACATTTTTATTGGCTATTTCTTTATTCTGAAACGAACCTGGCTTACTTTAAGTGGGAGCGCGGAGTCTAAGAATGGTTGCGGCGATTTATTTTAGCTTTTCGTTTTTGCTAAATTGGTTTTGCTATCGTCAAAATGTTCTTTATGAATTCTTTCAGTGCTGTAAGTGATTGTGAGTTTCTTTTTGTAGATGATCGTTATTTTTCGTGGCAGCGGAAGGAATTGAAATGAAAGTGTATTTGATACGTTTGATATCTATGAGGATAAATACAATTAAAGTATCTGTATGTGATTTCAAAATGAGTGACATAAAAATAGTAATTAAGACAAATATGTTTAATTGAAAATGAAACAAAAAAAAAACTGTAAGTTTCAAAATTTATGAAGAAATTTTAGTGGAAACTGTTTTTCGAATTTTTATGTGTCAGAACGTTTTTCTTGGATAGGGCCCGAAAGTAATCAACGGATTAAAATAAAAAACTTAAAATTCATACAGGCGTTATACCTTAAAAGAACATGAATGTTTTGTTGGGTTATATTATAGAGTTCAGATGATTCAATTCATCTGAAATATTTGTAAATACCGCCACAAGCATTCAACTGTGTAAAAATTCTATAAGTTCCTATTTTTAGGGCAAAATTTAACGTGACTTTTGGCCAACACCCGCAATCAAGAATCGGGAAAAGCTAGTTATAAAAAAACTAGTAGTCGAATAAGCGTCTTTATAATGTACTAGCTACCATCCTGCGGGTATACCTGCATTCCCGAGGGTTCTAACGTCTTTTAGGATTATAGCGTAGCATGTCGTAGTAGTGTCGTTTATTATCTGTAATTATTTTTAATTGAATTATATGTTTGGATATTACATCCTACTTGCAGACTTTACCTCTTCATAATACCTACTAGTATCTGTCCTGCAGTTTCATCTGTCTTCCCAGGATATCTTATATTACCCCATGATGTCACTTACACCCATATTATAAGATGTTTCCTCGAAAATTCCCCGACTCCACTCAACCTCCCTCAAAGATATTAGTATTCATAGTTATTAAAATCTCCTCCACTCGGCTTGACATCTCTCACTCGAGGTGAGGAAACAACTGTCAACTTCAAGGCACGTCGGGACCAACCTTAAGGAAATTTATTACTTGTAAACAGTTACTGAAACTCATTATTTTATTTCATTAATATTTTATCTATAATAAAATGACACCCCGACTTCGCTTCGATTCAACCTCAGCTCGAGTTCTACTCAAGTTATAACTTTGAATACCAATTCTGAGGATTCCTCGAGAAAATGCTTAAAGTATCCTCTGTCGAGTTGGAGTTGAGTGACGTATGAGGAAACGTCTTAGAATATAGTAGCTTTCTATGAATAACATTTTAGAGTGGTTTCAGAAATTACCTCCTACATCCAAACTACAATATTAGCATACATTTAAACGGCACAAATAAAAACCAACCTTAATTAATTTGGCAAATGTATCTGCTTCGTTTAAAAATGGCAAGAAGCTAAAAAAAGGCTATACACTTACAAAAGTTACCAGCATAAAGGAGAAAAGTAATTTCCTTCTGGCGCACGGCATCGCATAGTTTGCGGGCGGTTGTAATTAGGCGCCGGTAACACTAGTTCGCGTTAATTGAATCAAATTGCGCTGCCCGTGTACTGTGACCATGATGGCCGGATTTTATAAAAAAATACTGAATAAGGGGACAGGTCTCTTCCTTATAGACTTATGATGGGCCAGTTGGCTTGGTGGTCTAAAACCTGACAGCCACGCCGTAGGTCTGTGTACATGAACACGCCTGTTTGATCTGTGTCTGGATGTAAATATCTATATAAGTATGAATTTAAAAAATAGTTTAAGTATTATATATCAGTTGTCTGGTTAGCATTGTACATGCTCTGCATAGTTTGGGATTAGATGGTCGTGCGTGAAGAACCTTCAAGGATATTTATTTATTATCATTTTAGTTTTGAGCCTGAAATTCAGCAATGAATTGCTACCTTGCTACCTTGCATGCTTGAGGGCTCCAAACCATAGCATGGTGTACCTTTAGGGCTACCTTTTGCTACCACCCTCCAACGTGACCAAACCTGAATCCAAAGAAGGATTGAACAAGCCCAGTATACTATACAACATTGTCTATACTTGGCAATTTAAACAACTTAGCAAACACTTCTGGAGGTCTAGGAATATCAAGTATTTTCATCATATCAGCCTAGAAATTTCCACTGCTGAACACAGGCCACCTTGAACGGTCCTGAGCCACCTGCATCCAGCTGCTCCCAGAGATCAGGTCGTTGGTCCTGGTGAAAGGTGGTCTCACCAGGTAGACCGATGTGATCTTGTGACTGTGATATCTGAGAGCTCAATATGGAGATGGGTTTGTGATTGATGTTTCGTTTTTTAAATCGTTTTTATTGATTTTAAGTATTCTAAATGGTTGAAGAGTAGTCTGGAGTACCCGTATACCGACAGTTAAGAGCCAGTTGCTTTCAAAGCTTTGTATTTAGCAGCGACTCATCAAACATCCCAAGTATTCTAACACCCATAAGACGTTTGCTCGAAAATTCCTCGTCTCCACTCAACCTCACTCAAAGATATTAGTATTCATACTTGCAAAAAAATCTCCTCCACTCGACGCCTTCTCTCACACGAGGTGAGGAAACAACTGTCAATTTCAAGGTACGTCGGGACCAACCTTAAGGAAGTTTATTGCTTGTAAACAGTTACTGAAACTCATTATTTTATTGGATTAATATTTCATCTATAATAGAATGGCGTTACTAATAACATGTTACCTTGACTACACTTCGATTTGACAGCAGTCGGGTTTGCTTGAGTTTTGCTCAAGTTATAACTTAGAATACCAATTTTGAGGATTCCTCGAGAAAATGTTTAAGGCATCCTCAGTTGAGTTAGGGGTTAGGGGTAAAATATCTATATGCGGCGGTGACCATATACCACCGGGTAGATTGTCTGGCTGCTTATCATCCTTCTGAAATAAAGTTATTTTTAATTATTAATTTAAGTCATGTGACTATAACTAGGGTTACCCTAGTTCACGTGGCACCTTCACTGCGGCTGGTAAGAGCGCGCGCGTCGGCCGCCGCCCGCAAACTGACGCCCGACAACGATGCTGGCCAATTTACACATTTTCGAATTTCGAATTCAAATTCAAATTCCAAATGTTCCGAATAAAGTTTATGCACGAAACAGTTCTGTGTCGGTACGGGTGATTCCAATTTTGAATACTAGAAATTTTAGACTCACTATCTATTTTTAGTGTGGATTAGAAGTAACGAATTTTATATTAACTAAAAACAACTGTTCAAACGCAAAATAAAATACAGTAGGAATCGACTAGCCGGACTAATGGTTGTCGTAACGGATTCGAATAATCGCAAACACGGGTACTTGCATGTATGAACCACCAAACGGATTTGGATGAAACTTGGTGCATATATAGAAAATGTCCTGGAATAACACATAGGATACTTTTTGTGCTGGGAAAATTTTGCATTCCTCGGGAACGCGGGTGAATCCACTGGAGACAGCTAGTTTTAATATATTATTGACTATTGGAAGATACTTCACCAGTGCACACATAGTGCTAGGTGTTTATTCAAAACAACAAAAACAAACAAAACCTACCAACCAGAATCAACGTTCATTAGATAAGACACAAATTGTATGTACATATCTACCTACAATGTAAATGTATTTAGATAACCTAAAATTTAATATCCTGTGGGAATACGGATAAAACCGCAGGCGAAAACTATCATGTAAAAATAGAAACATTTCAAAAAAGCCATTTCTTCGGTTTATGTCCATGGAGATAAGTAAGGGTAAAACTAATGAAGTTAGGTTTGGAAGCTATCCTTTAAATATAAACGCACCTCATATCCTTCATAGATTCCAATCACATTAGTAAATGAGTTAGATTAAGAAACCAGGGAGCAAGAGGCTTTCCCCCGAAACTCGTGTTAGAGCTCATCAAATATGCATGCCAGTTTAAAAGCTTTATGAATTACTAGCTGTCCCCCGTGGATACATGTTCCCGAGGGATGCTACGATTTCCCGAATAAAAACTATGTGGTCAGAATATAAACTATGTATTTGCCACGTTTCTAATGAATATTAATCACCCGCGTTCCCGTGGGATCTCACATATATCACTCTATCAATTAAAAAAAACCGCATCAAAATCCGTTGCGTAGTTTTAAAGATTTAAGCATACATAGGGATATAGGGACAGAGAAAGCGATTTTGTTTTATACTATGTAGTGATATTTACATGGGCGACTGGTATAAAGCTCCCGGAGACCTTGGGTTCGATTCCTAGGTCATACAAGGTAATATTAATGTCTTTTTGTTGAGAAATTATAACCTGTACCGTATTTTTTTTATTGCGTTGACTTAAAAGCTTATATTTTTAGCTCCGATTTTATTATTTGATATTAAATTTAATTTGACACGTTCCTTAGAAAAAGACTGACGTAATCGGACGGACAATTTAGTAATCCTGTAAGAAGGAGCTAACCTTTTCATTGTGAGATACGGATCCCTAAAATATAAGTAAGGTTTACCAATAGCGAAGTTCACAAGTAAAAACTCAATTGGAGTATTCAAAAGTTATTTTATTTCATTCACTTGACTGCTATAATAAAAAAAAACATACAAAATATTTTATAACAACATACGGCTATACTAAAAAATCATGGATGTTGAATTTTCAAATAAATATTAAAACTATATTTTTTACACCTATAGATCCTGCGGGCATTCCGCACACATGTTTGTATATAAAAATAACAGTAAAATAAAATTACTCCAGTCAAACCTAAAATAACAAAAATGGATATTTCATATCCCAACTATACGGGGACGGGATTGGTCAGTATAACAGGCCAGGTGGTTTAAGATTCTGACTGCAACGTCACAGGTTGGTGGTTCGCTTCCCACCCAGGACATTAATTGCGTCCATGAACATGTTTGTTATGTGTCTGAGAAAACTGTACTAAAAGGTAATTCATTGGTGTGTCAAAGGACCCTATTTTCCTTATTTATGTAAGTTCAACGTTTTTAGAACTGTGCTTGGCTCAAGGATAATGTTCTAACACTTAACGTTTCCAAAACCAAGTACCTAGTATTTGCTTCAAGATCCAACCTTCTCCCTGCTTCGTCTTTTACCATCACAGCCCATAATTGTACTGGGCCCGCCGATTCATGTCACTGTCTGTCTCTTCAAAGAACTGACACAATTAAATACCTCGGGATTACTATTGACCAGACTCTCAGCTTCAAACCTCACATTGATATCCTTGCAACTAGGCTGCGAAAGCTCATTTATTTATTTGGGACACTCAAGCATGTCGCAGACCGCAAGTCAACAAGAATGGTCTATTTTGCCCTATGCCATTCTATCCTAGAATACTGCATCATTGTATGGGGCGGTACAGCAAAGACGAACATAATTCAGGTTGAAAGAGCGCAGAGAGCTATCCTTAAGGACAGTGCCGGGCTCCCATACCGCTATCCTACGACGGAACTTCACTTTAAATGGGATGTACTCACTGTTAGACAGTCTTTCATATTACAGACTGTATTGAAAAAACATTCTCAGCTAATCTATGACCCCCAACTAGTAAGGGATAAGCGCAGAAAGGGCGCCGTCTGTAGTAGTCAGCTCCTGCATTTGTCTCTATCGCACTATTTCTTCCTCTTTCTCGGCTCCTTCATTTATAATAAATTAAATAAAAAAAATTACCATTTACCATTTACCTACATCCCATTGCAAGAAGATAGTAACAAAATGGCTTAAAGGTCTAGATTATCAAGAGACTGAAAACTTGTTATGTCCTCAAAGATAATAAAAGAAAGTTAACAATTTGCCACTAATTTCACCATACACGAAATCATTAATCACCATTGTGCACAACGATTATCACTATAATTTTAAACACACACTCACTGATACATACATACCTACACTACACCTACACATATACTTTCACATTCACACATTTATATAGTAGTTTAATCAGTTTACTAATTATTTATATTCCTTTTTTATTATTTATTTAAAATTGTAACAATAATGTTAACCCGCGGACTGGGGCACTGGTGACCTGTACTACAGGTTCCTAAACCTATCTCAGGCACCAGTCTCTCACAAAACAGGTTTCCATATATATATATATATTTTTTTTTAGTTAGTTTTAGTTTAGTCGTAAGAAACCTATTGTGAGAGAGAATAAATAAATATAAATAAAAAGAACAAAATCGTATTGAGTTTTCAAACCTGTGTTAAAATAAAATGTAATGTTAATCAAAAGCAATAAACAGTATTGATATCAACTTCATATCACCCCCAAAATAACTATGTACCCTTTTTAACCCCGTTAGGTGATGTGTTTCGGTAAAGTACGTAGCACATCGTCCATCAATTCGGTTAAAGAATGTTTATGCAAAATTTGTAGTAGGTTGGAACAAGGAATCACATTGTCCCATACAAACTTTGCCCCTGTCTTTCACATTTCTTATCGGATACCTAGGTCATTCAATGAACACATCCACCAAGTTTCAGGTCTCTATGATCAGCGGTTTAGGCTGTTCGTTGACCCATGAGTCAGTCATTCAGGACATAGCATTTTGTATGTATAGAATTTATAAATATTAAATATACAAAATTGAATATAAAAATTGTCAGATGAGATTTAATTTATATTAACCTGTATCGTAACCTTCCTGAGTTTCTTGCCAGTTTTTCTCAGTTGAAGGCTGACTGCCAAACAGCTTCAGTAACTGTGACCTTTATAAATGGCCTCCGTAGGCCTAAACTAAATGAATGGTAGTGAATTCGATTTTCACTACTACTAAGTTATTATCGCCATGAATATGGGGTAACTTTCCTTCATCGTTACTTCCTCGTGTCGGACTCGTTACGTGATGGTATTAACCGATGTTACAGTTGCCTCCCACACTCGCTTCCAAAAACCTTTCATCTAGAAAAGTAAACATGAAAAAAATCAAAAGAAACGAGCTTCTAAGTACAACAGATTGAATTAATTCGTTGGAGACGCTTTGATCTCGCCTCCCGTTCCATTAAGTCGGAGGCTTCAAGATTTTTTTATAATTTTAAATATTCTTCGCCAAGTTCATTTAGTAAATTAATTTTATTGTTGGGAGCGGATGTTGAATTTGAAGTTAATTGATTACGTTTAGCCTAGGGCAGTTCAATTTAATACATTTTTGTGTTTTTCATGACAATTTGAAAAAAAAATATATCCATAATTGTACTTACCGTGGCTCTAGTCTAGCCTACTAATATTATTAAGGTAAAACTTTGGATATAGGTATGCGACTCACTTACTGATCAACAGCATAACAGGTAAGGGGGCACCGATCGAATATATTCCGGAGAACCACTCACTGGGTTAGCGCTATTTGTTCATTGCTTATTTATTTATCTGTCTGTAACTATTATAGTGCTAGTTGTATAATTGTATTATATCGATAGCTAGTTTTATACTATAAAATATATTCTTCGAGAAAGCTATAAGATCATAAGTTTCTACGAGGAAACAAATTTTACAGAAATCCGCCGAAATATTTGCCTTCCAAAATCCAAATGTAAATTTAGATTTCTACAGAGATTACGCAAAATTATAATCATTTATTGCTCCAACTTCCCCGCCGGAAACAATAATACTAATACCAATTCCTATTCCTAAACAAAGATAAGAATCGAGAAGTACGGAGCTTAGCTTTAAACAGTTCAATGGAGGTTAGTAATACCACATTCAAACAATAACATTAGGTACAAATCGTCTTAGCATTGGAGAGCTGAAATCCTGGCTGCAACGTTCGCAATGAATACTATTACCTCGCCTTAGGTCGGCATTCATTTCCATACAAAATCGCCGGTGCCGACGACCCTGCCTGGGTTCTATTTTGTAAGGGAAGCGACACCAACTTGCCTATGTTTCTTGGCTCTGTCTCTTTCCTTGACTACGCAATCTCATGAGAGATCCGCGCCCAGTGTCTTCGCTGCGCCCGTTCGCTGACGATATTACTATTGACTTAATAAGGGGGTAAAGACTTACGGAGTACGCCTTGCGTTTTGTTGATAGGGGATTTACGTAGCATAGATAATATTTTCTAAAGGCCTTGTAGTTTGACCTGGATTTAATATTTAAGTGTTTGAAAATGTTACCTTGTTCAGAATTTTGCTGGATCTTCTCTGTTGAAGGCTGTTTTCCAAACCAGTGGTTACTTTAGTAGCTTAGTTCCTTAGTGGCTTTTGTTGGTTTAATCTGAGCTAATGGTTTTGAATCTGATATTTTACCCAGAATTTCTGTTAAATCAAAGGTCCTTGTTAAGTTTTTACTGACAAAGGCTAAACTATTTGTCATAAAAATACGGGTACTTACGAAAAGACAGATTGCTCACGGGATAGTATGTAGGTACCGCCACCTATGGACATTTGCAACACCAGGGGTATTGCCAATGTTGGGTTGTTTACTCTCAAGTGCCTGTAATTTCGCCGGCCCCTTACCTTATTACCCGAAACACAGTAATACAATTGCAGTACTATTTCACGTCGGAAATCGATATGGAGGTAGTACTTCCCCGACGAACTGTACTGCTCAATTATAAAAAATATGAAGCGAACCACCGGCAGCTGAGACTATGAATATATTTCGTGGACGTACTCGCAAACCTTCTATTACAAGTCTTTACAATTTGAATTTCAAAGTGAGCTCTGAAGATTAAACTTACTCTCACCCCATTATTCTGTTACTGAATTTGATTTTTACACGAAACTTGTGCCATTGTACCCTATATTTTGCATGGTTTACAGGATACACCGGTACACACTGGTTTTACATAATGATAGGGCACTGTTTTGTTATAAATAGGGGCTTATGGGGGCTAGATATGGTATTTTAAGGGGTTTGTTTCCGTTTATTGACGGTCGGGGGTTAATATATATAATATATTACCTTACAATTTGGAAATGGAATAAGTGTAGAGTTCTTCTGAAAGCCTTATTCAGGTAATACTAGCCCCATCGGGCAACGAGGCCTTGAAGAGAAAACCTCTCATGTAATTGCGTAGAAAGCGAAAGAGATAAAGCATAGAGGCTGCTACGAAAAATCGTTGAGCTAGTTTAATTTTTCTTATAGAATCAAACCCCGCCTCTTTCGATCTGAATACTATTCGCCTGTCATTACCGATGTATAGAATTTGAAGTCTAATTGTAAAGATTATCAAAAATACATGAAACCAGGTTTGCGTGGATTGTAGTATTTAGATACATAGTTATGTCTATCTATAGATATCTATATCCAGACACAGATAAAACAAATACGTTAATACACACAAATATTTGTCCTGTGTGGAAATTGAACCTACAGCGTGCGGCGTGATAATCAGGGTGTCTAACCTCCACAGCAACTGGCAATCACTACCATATGTCTACTTATATAAGTAGACATGTTCACAGAAATGTTAAAGAATCGAACCCACGGCATGTGACGTAGCATTCAGCGTATTGAACCGTAACTAACCGCAATTGCAATCGAATTTTTCTTATTACATAAACTGTATAGTAATTCAGCGAATCTAAAAAGGCAGAGTATGTATGTAATAAAAGTTCTCAAATATTTACTTTAAAACCAAGTGCGCGAGAAAAGAAATGAGGTCGGAGAAAAATTAACAGCTCTCGCTATGTTTCAAAAAGATTTTACATTTTACAATATTTCATGTAAAAAGTGTATTATTCTATGTAATTTTTTGCTCATTACTGCTACGGCTTATCGCGAGTTTATTTGCTTATCTTTTGTTCACTGTTCTGGCTGTATTATTACTACTACTGCGGCTTTGTTAAATCCTACTATCCTGCTTGTTAATATTATAAATATAAAGTAACGAACTCTGTTATGTTAGTAGCTTTCTAATAATGATTAGATGAAGAATTATGGGTTTATTTAGCGTTCATTATTACACCCACGTTCCTGTGGGATATTACATTATTTTGTTCTTTCTATCATCAATAGTTTTCGCAGCGCACGCGATATAAGGACCTTTTTGGTATTTTTTTTACACCTTGGGTTACATTATTGGAGTTTTTATATTTATTTTAAATAGAGTATAGCCTGTGTTACTTGGAGATAGTGTAACTTCCCAACGGTCAAAGAATTTTTCAAATCTGTCCAGTAGTTTCGGCGCGCCTTTTCAATGCAAACAAACAATCAAATCTTTCCTCCTTTAGATATTAATAATAATAAATATTAGTACAGAGTATAGACATAGACAAACCAAAAAAAAGTTTTATAATATTAATAAGTTATTAATTAATAATTTATAATAATAACGCAATAAGTGAAAAATTCCCACAGAATTAAAAATACAAATAACCTGCTTACGACCTAATTTCATAAAATATTAAATATTGTATTCGATAATAGGTTCTTGCCTGGTCATTCCACTCGAGACGATGAGCTTCAGAGGCTTTGACTTTCACAAGTTCTACGAACCAAGTTGAATGAATGACATTCACTGAACAATATTTGCGGAATAGTACATCTTCATAATAATGAGATTTCAGGTATGGTAGGATCACAAACGAAAATTGTTTGATAACGGCTTACCGACCTTACTGCTTAATTCGACCCTTTTCATGGAAATCCAATTTCAACTTGACTCCATTGTGGAGAACTTATCGTATAACTATTTCAATACATACACATTCGATTTAGCTTTTTTTTATGTCAGAAGGCTAACTAGCTTACAATCAAAATGACACTAGCTTGATCTTTTGTCACGGCCTCTAAGCTCCGTCTCTTTCGGTTACTACGCAGTCTAGTGAGAGGTCCGCTCTCCAAGTCTTCTAACGCCGGCTCTACGAAAAGATTAATATCAGAAAAATAATCAGAATCAATTCGTATTTACCAGAGCTGATAGTCAACGAACATTAGTAAAAAAAAAAAAAAATATTTTTATTTTTTGAAGGAAATTAAAAAGTGTATTAAAGCTCTGTCTCTAACTAACTGCTAAGTCTAGAATTTAGATCTTATTCTAATGTTTTTATCTAAGACATAAAATCTATCTAAACATTCAATATTAAAACAACAAAATCTACACAAATAAAATTGCAAAAAAAAAACAACTCAATTCTTAGTCTATTGAAAACTAAAACCTGTAACAAAATCAGGTCCGCCATTTTTGCCAGACTGCTGCTTGCAAAACCAAACACAATACAATTGTCTCGGGATATTTAAATATAGCATACCGAATAACACTGAATCCGCCAATACGGTTTTGTTCTATTTTAAAATTCCAAATTACTCTCCATGGGGAGTTGATACTGAAACTTTTCAATGTAACTAAGCACAGCTTAAGTGGAAACATTACCGCAAATTTCAAGTAGGCCGACAAACAAGTACACGACCCACCTGATGGTAACCGCCGATGGACATTTGCAATACCAGGGGCATCGCCAATACATTGATGACCCTGAGACGTGAAGTTGTTAAGTCTCATGTGAGTTCTCTATATAATGTAATTTCACCGGTTCCCTCACCTTTCTAACCAAAACGCAGTAATAAAAGGTCACTACTGCTTCACGGCGGGAATGGTAGTAGTACTGTAGTAGTGCACCCCGGATGAACTCTTCAGAGTTCTATCTTCTATCCACTAAAAAGGACTAAATAAAGTTCAAAGGGAGCGAAACCGTGGGGCAAATGCTTGTAACCCATATAATAAGTTCCATGGCACAGTTCTGCGTTTAATTTCCAGAAAACAGTCTGGTTGTATGTCATGGCGGATAATTTCCACGATATAAAGCAACTTGGCAAATTACTTCGTGATTTACCCCCATCTTGCGGAGTGTACATAAGAAACCGTTTCAGTTTGTGACACAGCAGGAAGCAGGTAAAAATATTAATAAAAAACACCATTAAGTGTTTTTAGAAGCCATTATTTTACCAAATAATTATTCAAAATGAATGATTTATTCAAAGAATACATAAAAAAATTCAAGTTAAAAAAATTATTATTCTAAAGCTACGCAGGCTGATGAAGTGGGGGAGTTAAAAAAAATATATGATTGTGCTTTGCTAGATTTCAGGATGTTGTACACAGAAGATTTCTTCCCATTCGGTTAATTTCTTGTATTATTGTTTGTAACATACAAATACACATGTAGTTAATTTAAGTTTCTTTAATCTTCATTAGTGTCTACCGCGGGCCAAAACTGAATAAATAGGATTTAATCTAGAATTTCGACGGGTTACTTCGCGTAGTGATCTTATACCAGTTTCTGGGTGTAAACCACATGGTTTACAAAGTTTTAAAAGTTGTATATTTTAAATATATTAGATATCTTGCTGCAATACTACAAGTCTGCTTAAATGGCATTGGATATTAATTCACTAATTTACCCTCATAATTTTCGGGCAATTAAAAATTGTTGCTCTCAGTACACCACAAGCTTAAGCGGCCTGTTTATCTGCGGTATCATTATTAGCCATTTCTGTCCTTTCATGTATTTTAATGAAATGAGTTCATTGTTCTGAGCGCGACTCTACTTGTACAAAAGGGTACACACACATACATACTCGTATGTGTGCGTTAACATATTATGAGTACAAGGGATTTTGCTTGAATTTGTAGGTTGTTTTTATTATATATTGTAACTAGATTCCCTATTTTGCTTATTTAAATATATGGAAAATAGGGTTCTTCTGATGCACCATCACCTCAAAACTACTGAACATATCGGGATGGGTCTGCAATTCGACATGGAATTTTTCGTAGATGGTATGCTATGAAAATATCGATAAACGCGGATGAAACCGCGGGAAATAGAGTAACTTCCGCATTTATAATATTTAGTATGGTTTAATTACAAAAAGAAGATTGACCAAACAGACCGATACTAAAGCAACAGAAACAAAATTAAACTTTACAGATCCCGGGGCGGCGTCCACCGGCCCCAACGTGTCGTTCATCACAATTTTTAATATAAACATTTCCCCCTGTTAAACTTTACCACGGACATAACCAACTTCTGAAAGAAGGAAACGTTTTATTTATTAATTTTTAGGGTACCTCAAGAAGTGAAACCTTTTATTTCGTTCACACTTTAAGGTCTCTCTTCGTACCATAGACTGTGTTCATATCAAGTTTCAGCATAGTCGTTTTCTTTCATGTTACCGTAATGAAAGCGTAACAAACTATGTAGGTAGTCTGGATACTGTTTCCGGCTTGCATTGTTAAATTTAAGGTATTTAAGGAATTTGCTATTCCCCTTTTTCCGGGAATCTTTTTCAATATTTCTTTCCCTTATTACATGACATTTTGAACGATTTAAAATTAAAAAAAAAATTAATTGTCGATACGTTCTCAAATGACATCCTTACCAACTAACAGCATTAGAAGTTTATTTATGTAGAGTACTATCGGTCCCCTGCGGTTTCGTCCGTGTTTATCGATATTATATATATCATCTACGAAAAAACCTGCGTCGAATGGTAGCAGCAGCATCCCGATATTTTCAGTAGTTTTGAGGTAATAGTGTGTCAAAGGAACGCTATTCCTTATTATTAATTTATTATTTTAATAAGTAAGTTCAAAACTTGTGTAGTAGACAAATGTCTTAAGTTCCCACGATTCTAGCATTAAGTCCTTTAAGCATAGTTTTAGAACACAGATTGTTTTAATGTAGTGGCCGAAAGTAAAACACAAAGCGCAAAAAGGAACTGGCACAATGCTCAACTGTTGTGCCAGACCAGGGCCTTGATTCTGTAAGGAAAATTACACAAAAAAATGTTTTCTCGCTTCCTCTATACTCTGTCTCTTTCACTAACTTCGCAATCACGTGGGAGGTAAGCTATTTGCTGTACCACTCTCTTGTTTTAAGTTATTTATATATAGTTTATTAGTGTATACCGATGTCTTGCCTTTGTCGATATCATCACTTAGTTGATGAGATTGTAATCAAACAACTCTTGATAGAGTAATTTTATAAATGGTATCATTATCATCTGAAGCTCAGAAAAAAGAAAAAAAAATTACAGTCACGAGTAATTTCAAGGTAAATAAATATCGCGAACCCAACGCTTCATAGGGTGTCATATTTACAACCTTTTTGAAGTAAAGGGCCAAGGAATAAAACGCAGCTGACGTGGCATTACACAACTCGGAACTGCGCCCGTGCCCCGGCTGTAACTTTTTAATTATACCCTCGTACTTTACCTCACAATTTTCAAGGGTATATCATTTCTTTAATGCAAGGAATAAGCAAGGGTGCCTGTGAAAATATTATAATAGAAGCTTATACTGGGGTTTATTATGTTTAGTAGCTTATTATAATGGTAATTAGCGTTTTTCGTCACAGTTACTATATTAGAGCTCAAATTTTTCATTGATTATGAATAAATAAATATCCGAAGTTCATCCGCCGGCCATCTGGGGCTCGATTCTGTAAAGAAAATGACACTAACTCGAGGATGTTTCGTCGCGGCCTCCGTGCTCTGTCTCTTTCGCTAACTACGCCAATACTAGAGATAAGCCCTCCGACGAAGTTTGTATTAGCTGAATAAGGGGGCTGATCCCAAACTAAACAGAGTTTGTATAATGGGAACATATTATACAATTTTTTTAATACTTAGTACAGAATAAACATAATCGAACCCAAGAGCTGTGGCGCGTCAGTCACGGTATCTAATCACATAACTAACTTACGCCCATAATTCATGGGTTCAATTACCGGATCGGGCAAGATTATATTAAAGTTTCTTTGTTTAGAAATTATTATATTTAGCCCGAGGTTGGTAATGTGCCGAACAGACGGCCAATGCTCACAAAATGTCATTTTGAAACATAAAAATATGCTCAGTGGAATGGAGGTCTCATTATTGAGACCTCTGCCAACCTCATAGAGGGTAATGGGTATAATTATATTATTTAATTGTACATATGTGTATATAATAAATAAATAAATAAAATATTATAATTATGGTTTGTATCTGACACTTGATACAGTAAAAGCCATAGTAAAATATAATATGACAATCAAACTATAGCAACCACGTGTTTATGTACATCTCGACAAACATTGTCAGCTTGTCCTATCTTTTATACAAACACTGTCTTGCTAAAAAACTTTTAAAGCCTACAAGGAAATTGTTTCCTTTGAATTAACATAAATTGTTCCCTCATTACAGTTAACTCAGATGGTATTCTTGTATAATTTACTTTTTAATACGACATTACACCACCAGGTAGGGTTTTGGCAACTTGACAGATCTCATTTTCTTCCTGTCAAGAAAATGTGTGTTTACAGAAAAAAATAATGGAAAACGGGGAGGGAACTCCACACCGTGTTTTCAATCACATTTAAAAACGAACAGTTATTATCTTTTAGATAAAGTGTAAAATAGCTTAGTTTAACATATTTTGTTTAAGCTTGTTTGTGAGTATGGATGTTTGTTACTCTTTCACGGAAAAACCGCTGAACGGATTTGGATGAAACTTGGCACATATGTAGAGCATGCCTTAGAATAGCACATAAAATACTTTTATCCCGGGAAAATGGAACAATCCTTGAGAACTCGGGTGAAACCGCAGGGGACATCTATGTTAAATAAATAAAGTTTTACCTTAAGTCTCATATCCCTCTTTGTAATTATTCAAAGGTTTTCGTACTGTAAATAAAATTATAGCTGAGACCCTAGTATATTATAACACATCCCTGTGATCCTAAATCAAACAATGCTATGGGAACCAGATAACTGATATCTACTTCTTAAATACAGTGTTTATATAACCCATCCAAACACATAAACATATGTACATGTAGAATAATGTAAGTCTAAGGTAAGAATCAAACTTACTACCCGTGATAACAGTTACAGTGTCTAACCACCGCACCGACTTGTCGAAATGTAAGAGACATGTTTCCAGTGATCCTTAACTCAAAATTCAGAACTATATATCGTATTATTTAGTAAAGGGGACTATTGAAAGTCAAAGCTGTAGTTATCACCGGTTCAGAATTCAGACTTTGACTGAGGAGAACCGGCAAGAAAGTTTGTAAGGGCTTTTTGAAACTTTTCATTGTTTAATAATTTAACTATGAATATTTGTATGTTAGTATGTTTCTCTCCTATGCCTTACTAAAACTAATTATGCGATATAAATTGTGAAATTTCTATGTACCCCATAAACGGATTTAAACAAAGTCGTATTACAACGCATGCCGGGGACAGCCAGAAACACTTTCTTAATAAAAATAGTAATCGCATCTTACACAATCAAAGCTCAACGAAAAAGTAATATAAGACTTAGTGGATCGCACTGAAAAATGTGTAGCTTTATTTCAAGATAAATCCTGCTATAATAAAATATTTTTTTTTACCCGACTATGGCGAAACCAAAAGGAAGGGTTATGATTCAAGAATCATAGCCGCTAACAGTCTATGAATTATTTACGCATTTTCCACCGCAGCGTAAAACTACGGAGCAGGATTTTGACGAATTAGTTGTTAATCGACTCGTTATTATGGTCCGAGTGACATTTTCCAAGAATAAAATCAATATGGCGGTTGTTACATCTAAAAAAGTAAGAGTATCTAAATTTGTACCTAATTGTTATTCTTTACAGTCGTGCAGCTTTTGGAACAAAAAGGGTCCCTTGTTAAAAGTTTAAAAACAACTTTTCAAGTGCAATTTGTTTTTTTGGCTCCTGATTACTTCAATGTATCGAATGGTTTTATTCAATTTGACTTTCATTTGAGGGGTGAGCTAACCGAAGAGTTTATATTGTTTATCAATTTCATGAACACCTGTTTTGTTCTGTATACGTAAAATATCGTGTCAGTAAACCGGTATGAACCAGTAAACCAGTATACCGGTGTGAAGCTCGGCTTAAAGTCCAGAAAAAAAAACTACATTCAAAGATTTTTATTCAGTTAAAGGCCTTTGTGATGATCAATGCTCCTGAAATGACCACCGACCTTCAACTGAGAAGAACTGGCAAGAAACTACTAATTGTATTAACTCGTACTTGACGGTCCTGTCATAAATACCCGAACTACCATGTTACCAGTTCGTGGGTTCGAATCCCAGGCTGTGTTTATATGTACATATGTAATTTCAACATGTACTTATGAACTATATCGGTTACCTGGTTACCATACAACAATTTTGTTTGGTTTGGAATGTCCAAGTATATGTGCATACTTATGCATCATTTGTGAAAATGTTTGTTTGCATAATTCACAAAATCTTCATCGTCATAGGATAAATGGTACAGGAATGCGTAAAAGATAAAACAAAGAAAAAAAATCATACAAACTGTCCCCCGCGGTTTTACCCGCATCCCTTGTGTCGCGAACTACGTCGCGAAATGTACCATAAATTGTAAATAACTAAAACATCAAACCTTGTTAATATTAAAGACTGGCAACCCAAAAAGTCCTGTCACCGGCATTGACACATTTTCCCGCGACTGCTACCCACATAAATAAAAAATCAATTATAAAGTGTGAACAAAGCAAATAACTAACTATCCAGGCAGAGATGGAGAGATGTGAGTGTGGCAACCTGGGTGCGCGTGTTGCGGGAGGCCTAGGTGAGCGCTTTAGATTTAGTTGATTGTAATACCAAGTACCTAGTTGACATTCGAGCGTGCGGTTCAGAAACTTTGTACTTACGGTTGTTGTTACTTGCTATAGTGGGATGTGCCTGTTTGCCTCGGATGGATATTGGCAAGGACATGATCGTTGGATCATGTGCAGATCTCAGATATCTCAGCTATTCGTATTACTAAGATACAGACATTTAGGTATGGAGAAGGAGATGATCGTTGGATCATGCTCGATGCTCAGACATACGTTGGTATGGAGAAGGAGATGATCGTTGGATTATGCTCCGATGCTTAGACATACATTGGTATGGAGAAGGAGGTGATCGTTGGATCATGCTCGATGCTCAGACATACGTTGGTATGGAGAAGGAGATGATCGTTGGATTATGCTCCGATGCTTAGACATACATTGGTATGGAGAAGGAGGTGATCGTTGGATCATGCTCGATGCTCAGACATACATTGGTAAGGAGATGATCGTTGGATCATGCTCGATACTCAGCCAGTCATATTGCTCAGGCAAACTGAGATGGACATGAGAGGAAAGGGGTCGCTATAAGGGGTGGCGGAGGCGACTTAAAAATAGTCCATAAACTATTGACGCAGGCTATTGCTCAGAAGTGTCTCAGTATAGTAAAATGAAGAGTATAAACCCTCAACACAGTTTGCTCTCAGACAATCACCACTCAGATCAGCTACATGCATATTATTTATCAGTTGAGATATGATGCATCAATTTCTGTATAAAATAAGGAATTGATGTCTACTGCATCTGCGTTGTTAGATATATAGATTCTTTGGAAACCAGGCTGGAATTATTTACTATCTATAGGTACATTTACTTACCTCCAAATATCATTAATAATTCCTATATTTATCAGCTATTCGCTAGACCTATTTTACTTATTAGTACAAGTTTGGCGACACCTTGCATAAATGTATTATCCATCGAAATAACCATAGGCAATATGTGTAGCAATTTCAACAAGATTGTTTTAGTCGTTTAGTCGCTCTTCTCGGCAACCCTAGAACATATATTTCGTCATCTTGACTGGAAGGAATATGGTAAAAATGTTAACGGAGTACTACTAAATCATCTAAGATTCGCCGATGACCTTATACTAATATATTATATATACTATTATATGCGGGGATCCAAAAACCCTCCAGGCTATGATTGGACAACTGGTACATGAAAGTGAAAAGGTATGATGAAGGTGATGACAAATCACGTTAAAATTCCTATTAAAGCCAACAACATTACTGAATTGGAATATGTAACGGAGTATACATACCTTGGCCAAATAATATCTCCCAAAGACCTTACAACAAAAGAAATAAAAAAAGGAATAAATATGGATGGAAGAAGTACTGGGCTCTAAAAGATGTTATGAAAAACTCGGCTGTACCGGTTGAAGGAAAAAAGAAAATATTTAATACATGTATCCTACCAAGCATGACCTACGGATGTCAGACATGGAGTTGTACAAAGAAAAACATTCAATCCCTAGAAGCGTGTCAACATAGAATGGAAAGAAGCATACTCAACATAAAGCTCAAAGACAAAGTTCCGTTAAAAATAATAAGACAACAAACCAAGATTATAGACATAAAATACCAAATCCAACAACTAAACTGGAAATGGGCTGGACATCTAATAAAATAAATTGGCCAAAGAAGTGACGGAATGGTACCCTAAATATAAGAAGAGACGTAAAGGTGGTCAATTTCGTCGATGGGAAGATGATATAAAAATGGTGGCAGGAACGACCTAGACGAGAAAAGCAAAGGATAGATCGTTTTGGAGAATACTTGGGGAGGCCTATGCTGGAAAGCAAGACAATCAAGAAACCGTTGTCTAACAGAAATATTATTTAAGTACAACCTAAACTAATTTAATTTGTAGTATTAAGTAGAAATAAATTAATTGTAACTTATAAGATTATTAATAAAGGCTATTATCATTATATTATTACTATTATTAGTCGCGAAAGCTTAACAAATAAACTGACTTTCGCATTCAAAATATTAGTAAGAATATTTATAGAGAAGATAGTACAGCCATCCAAAGCAACTACAGTTAATGAAGCATAAAATACTGGTAAGACAAAGACTAATTACATATTTGAAATTCACATCCCTTTAAAGTTTATAAAACCCAACGTCCCCAATATTTTCCAATGACTCAACTGATTAGCAATTAGCCCCAAGTCAGTCCGATTCCGTCCGCTGGGGGCCCCGAGGTGGGGCGAGGGGGGACAGTGACAAACGACGGAAATATTTCAAGAGAAGAGGTCAGGCGTCGCGCTCGTCTGGCACAGTTGGTTGAGAGAATAGTACTCCCATGGGTTTGGTGATTATATTAAACTGCTATTTGTATATGTTACGTCACAAAAATACATTACAATCGAAACCATTTATTCAGTTTGGGGACTTGTGAAGGTCAAATTTAAAGTTAACTTAAACTGAGAACTGGCAAGAAACTCTTCAAGGTTACATTATTATTTATTTTAATAATTTTCATAATTTTTTTATTTACTTCGACTTTTTGGCTATGTTATTATTACAATTTTATATTTAGTCTCAACATAAAACTTTTTTTTTTCTTCAAATTTCGGACGAGATTGCGATTGACCTCACAACTGATGGTAAGTGAAGAAGAGGCCAAAGTTGAAGCTCGCTTTCCCGTTAGAAGCCTATTCACTCTTTTCTTAAAGAGCACCAAGTTGTAAGTTTCTGGGAACACAGACGAGGGTGAGAATTCCAATCTTTAGCTGTGAGGAAAGAAGCTGCAAAGCGTTTCGTGCGAATTGGTGGTATATCTACAACATAAGGGTGAAAACTCTCCCCACGCCTAGTAGTCCGATGACGAAAAGGTGATGGAGGAACTAAGTTGTGAAGTTCCAAGGCACACTCACCAAAATGCATCCGATAAAAAACCGAGAGACAAGCAATTCTGCGACGGTGCTCGAGACTCTGGACTAAGATGTACCTAATGGTTAGCTTGTCTGAAGTTAGAGTTTAATCAGATAGTTGCCAGCATACGGAAGATGGAAGATGAGGTAATTTAGTCATACGTTAGGTATCACGAAAGAAAAATATTTTTGAATATTGTTATCAAACAAATATCAATATTTTAGACAAGGTCTATACTTATACTAAACTACTATAAATACCCAATACCCCAAATCAATTTTATTTATTTTTAATGGCAATACTAATTAAAACACATTTATTGACTTTGACACCAGTTTCGCAAGGTAAAAAACAAGTCTTTAAAAGTACCGAAAAAATATAAGTTATATTCATGGTAATTCAAATTCAATTCAAATTCAATTCAAATATTTTTATTCAAATAGGCCTTTACAAGCACTTATGAATAGTCAGACTCTAATACTTGTGCGGAAGGTTGTTTTTTACTGAGAAGAGCCGGCATTAAACTCAGCAATTACTCTTTTTAAAAACAATCTTAGATTTATTACAAAATATTTATTTAGTCTCACTGAAAAAACCTGTGTTGTATTGCAGAAGTGAAGAATAAATATTTAATAATAAAAAATACAAACAAACTAAACTATTAAAATCATATTAGTATATCTGTAAGACAGTTACCTAAAATAAAAAAAATAAAACTCTTGTACTGTTGTGCTGCTGTAATACTCAACTTACTGTGACAAAGCACTCTAGTGATCTTTAAAACTTGTAGGTAATTACGTGCTTGATAGTTTGGCTTTTTAGTCTCGAGCTAACTGTTTTTAGTTCCATCTTGAAGGAGATATTAACGTAACTTGTAACAACTAAAAATAAACTTTAATAATAGCAATTCTATTGTGATAGTTTCTTTAAATACTTATTTTGATATTTTTTTTTTGCGTGTCGATTGTTTTGGCTAAATTTGTTTAGACCAGAATTCTGCCAGGCGTACTGTGTCGTCTGTAGATATATATATTAATTTAAATTCACATCCACGTACTGTATTACTGTTTCGGTAAATAAGGTAGGCCGTGAGACTTAACAACTTTACGTCTCAGGGTTTACAACGCATGAGCAACGCCCCTAGTGTTGCAATTTAATTGATTAGATATGGGAAATCTATTCAACCCCCAAGGGCGTAAAACACAAAGAAATAAGAGAGAAACGGTCGGTAGCTAATATAATTTTAAAGTGAAAGGTCGCTAACTCACTGATAGAACATGGAATCTGGAACTACTTCACATATTAAGCTGAAATTTGCCAGGTAGGTAGTTTATAGGTTGGAGACATGAGTTAAGAATTATGCGATAGGGTTTTGATATATGAAACGTCTGGTTTTAAATTTTAAAACAAATTAATAGGACAAAGAATGGATGTGATTTCTTGCAAATACATTTTTATCAGCCGGTAAATGCCTAGACTTCTTTTTACCCCGTAACGGGAAAGTGGGTGGCACGCAGAAGGCAGCTAGTACATAATAACTACCAATATTCCGTGACATATCCAAGAGAATTTACAAGTACGCTATAAATAAAAAGCGCTTTAAAACACGAGACGCCATAAGTCTTCATAATGTTCATACTCAGCACAAATTTTGCTGACTCTACAATCAGAAAATGAAGAGTGCACACCCGCTTCCGAGAAGTTGACTGTTTAACTCGCAACCCGTCGCTAGTTTTATTTTTGCTTTCATTTAAAAAATAATATTCCATCCTACTCAAGCAGGTCGCTAGTAACGTAAATGTATCGGACTGCAATTACAATATTTATAAATAAGTCTTTGTGATGTGACTGCATTTTAACCGTTAAAATAATGGAAAGAAAATCATGACGGAAAAATGCATTCGCGGAAACCATTTCACTAATTACTTTTTCTTCGCAATACATAGTAGTTTATTTTCGAACTTTGTGATGTATTGGTATATAAAAACTTAACTGTTACTGTAATTCTCCATTCTTTTTTACTGGTATATTTAAGCTACTTTCGAAGTGTTATGTCCTATCTCATTTTACTTTTTGGTAAAGTGAAGAGTGAATTTTATTTTTGTAAAAATGGCCAATACGAGTTATTATTGTCAACCTACTTGTCGTCTGTAGTGTAAATTTATTATAATATAATAAAAAATACTAGCGATAGCTTTGTCTTAGTGGCACACATTTATTATACTCAAAAACCATCCGGATAAAATCATCTCATGTGCCATTTCACCGACCCCCTTACCTTTCTAACCGAAGCACAGTACAACACAATCTCAACCTTACACACGCTGTAGTCGCCCCACACAACAGAAATCAGTTGCAAATCTCAGACTCGCATTTCACGCAGTCATCCTACTGTGAAATTACGAGAAATTTAATATAAAACTATGGGACAGCTCTGCGCTATAACTCAGGCTTTCACGACACATATGTGATGTACACTAGTAAAGTAAAACTTTCCAAACTAGTTGTGTTTTTTAAACTGGAAAATTGGAATGAGCTGCTGCGAGTCGAGATTAAAAAGAGTGTTAACAGTTCAACAGCAAAAATTTACTGTGAATTTTATAAATTACTGGGTACCATCCTACTTTTCCGAGTTATCTAATGTATCCTAGTATTATAACAAGACCTATGTCAATCTGAGATAGTGTAGCTATCTAGTCTATCAGTAAAATATTAAAATACATACATATGTATATATTCTTAATTATCTAGGTAATTTAGCTAGTTTTTATTTTTTATTTAATTATGGCGGGGTTGCGATTGACCTCAATCTCACCTGATGGTAAGTGAAGACGAAGCAGAAGATGGAACTCGTTTTAAAAATAAAAAAAAACAGAATTCCATTAAATTAATTTTCTTGCTAGTGATAAGTTTTCGTTATACATTTTTTTCTTTTTTAACGCGTCTTTTATAAACATACTAGCTCCCACGCGGTTACCCCCGCGTTCCCGAAATAAAAATCTCTTCCATATTGTAAGCTATGTGTATGGAAAATTTCAGCAAGATCGGTTCAGTCGTAAAAGCGTGAAAGCGTAACAAACAAACAAACTAATGTCACATTTAAAATATTAGTTGAGATATTATACGAATCATAATATTGTTCAGCATATTTTTAACAATGAAGTAATCCAAATGTACTACAGGCCAAATACATTTCTAACCCATATGTAAGAAGCCAGCGCATCCACCAGCGCCGGCACCAATCGATGGATATTGGACGTAGATTCAAATTGGATTGAGTTGAAAATTGAAATTTCCTCAATGGCAACCATCCCGCGGGCCGCACTTGCATACGGGCGGAATAATAATTTCAACAGATATATAGAATGTGTATCAAAATGTATTTGGAAATATACTTATTTCATACGAATAACATTTCAGTTTCGTATAAATGTCACAGATTTACATATTACGAAACAAAACATATCTTTGCACACACTTTCCTCAATGAGGTAGGCAAAGGTCGTGAAATTTGGTAAGCATTGTCGGCTTCTCTCGGACACTGTACCAACCTTAGGGCAATTGGTCTTCTACATTGATATTGCCTTGCGGACCCGCAGGACAATCGTGTCATGTTCTTACAATCGAAATCAAAGCCGGTTTGCCGATGCATCGATGGCCCTACTATTGTTATCTCTCTCTGTCCGTAGGTGTGTGAATGTGATAGAAAACACCCAACGGTCAATCTAGTAGCAAATCCATGTTAATTTTGATTTTGAGAGCATTACACAATTGCCTACCTGGAAATTAACCAAAGACCATCAGATTGCTAGAAGAGGTTTATACCACTCGGTCACCGAGATTTAAATATCCTGGGTAAAAAATTGGTGAACGTATTCATATATTATTATTAACCAAGATCAGATAACCTTACAAATTTCCTCACAACAAAAGAGCAGAAAATTAACGTATTCAGAAAGGATCTTCGTAGCTCCCATCGAAGATTAAAATACCGTAGTAGTGCGTTGTTAGTATAGTACTAGTGCGTATCAAGCAACAACGTAGTTTATTTCATTGTAGCTTGTTCAATAGAACCGCCGTAGCTCAAAATTTCGTAGCAGTTCTCAGGAAGCAGCACGGTAACAGTGCGTTGCAAGTATTAAACAAGCTCAAAATACCGTAAAAATGCGTTGTAAGCATCTAACGATGCGACAATAATATAAATAAATAAATATCCCTAGACATTCTTCACACATGGTTACCTGATCCCAAGTTAAGCAGAGTGCACTGCTTGTAGTATGGCTACCAGGTAACTGATATACTACATATACTACTTTTTTTAAATACATACTTATATAGATATTTACACCCAGACACAGAACAAACAGACATGTTCATGCATATGTTTGTCCTGGGTGTGAATCAAACCCGCGACCTTCGATTTGGCAGTCAGGGTTTCTAACCACCAAGCCAACTGGCCCGTCAATCCTTCTTTTGTTTACGTCAATATTTACTGGCTATCTGATAATGTTGTATCTATTAATATAAATACCTAATCAAGGTATTTGACACTAAACATACCATAACCGGGTCAAATGACCCATTTTGAACTTTGCATTGAAAATGCACGTATCATCTTATTGCTTTTGCACATTTGACTTCATGACTCTTTCTTACTAATTAATTAATACGAGTATACAGTTATACTATTTATTTCCCTTCCTAACAACCATATTTCATACATACAACCAGGAAATATAAAGTCACATTTGACCCGCTATGGTAGAAATTGGTACCTGCTAGTATCTTTTCCTTCGATGTATGCAAAATTAGTTTTTTAAATCAGTATACTAGGCAATGTTTGAGATGTTTATTTACTTATATTTTCTGCAATATAATAACTTATTGAAAGTAAAGTTGCTAGATTCAATCCTAATACTGTGCCACAACGAAGGGTCTTGACGTCTTACGTAGTGATAAAAATAGAACTAGTGTGTTGCATAAGAGCTAAGTTTCTAAGAGAATATTGTATATAAACTTCTACAACAACTATTACTCAGTAAAATGTTTCTTGGTGGAAATGAAAAGCAAAACCTAGCATAATATAATAAATACTGTTCACAGACAGAAAGATCGTAGGACACACCTGTTCTCTGTAATATCTACAAATTATAATTGTACAGCGTCTGAGAGAGGTTGTTTATAAACTAAAATATTTCTTCATTAAGTTTTCATGAAGCAAGTGTGGCATGAAAATTGGACTAATGAAAATTCCTGAGTTTTGATCAATTAAGCGGGTTTGAAAGTTGTAAAAGGTGCTTGTCAAAGTTCTAATTTCTCTAGAAGGATGTAATTTTTTTAGTTATTGAGCTTTTAGTGGAGAGTTCGTCCGAGGTAGTTCTACCACCTTACCCATATCCGCCGTGAAGCAGTAGTGCACTTGTATTACTGTGTTTCGGTTAGAAAGGTCGGTGAAATAACAGACACATGAGACTAAACGACTTAACGTCTCAGGGTCGAAAACTTATTAGCGATGCTTTTAGTGTTGCAAATGTCTATGCGGCGGTGACCACTTACCATCAGGTGAACAGTCTGCTTGTTTGGCGATCTAAGCGAAATAAAAAAAATACTAGGTTTAGTGTATTTTTCCTGTAGGTTGATAAGTGTCCACCTGATGGTAAGTGGTCACCGCCGCGTATAGATGTTAGGAACACCAGGGAATCAGCGTTACGCTCCCGACCTATGCAAAGCCCAAAAGGCCTGTAAGCCAACTTTTAACTATAAAAAAAGCCATCAAGCTGGTATTTACTAACGAAAATGGAATCAAAAATATTTTTATGGCATGCCCTTTTGTTGCTGGAAAAAACTAGTTTGCGAAAATATTTTATAGTTTTATAACAAACGAAATTGGGACAAAAATGCTAAAATACAAAAACGAGCGTTAAGTTACAAGCCGGAACTTTTCATGCTTTGACGTAGTGTGACGTCACGTCCGGTATGTTTGAACGGGAGAGGGGAGAGGGGAAACAAGCCGTCGCAATCCCGGTCTTATGAAATTCAATGAGCATTTTGTCTCTCAGTGAAGTACATGTGTGAGTCGCAAGATGTCGCTTTGGTAATCCAGTGTCTCTATTGACGTGTAGTGCAAGTTATACGAAGAAGCGATTGCTACAAGGGTATTTGAAAGGAAATATTGAACATTTAAACGAGCTTAATCGTTTGCCTTCACGTGTAGACTAGATTTATGGCAAAAATATCAATTTGTCTATCCACAAAGGCTACTTTTATTCATATGTATCTACTATCCTTTAATTGTATCTTTTAGGTTTAGTTTTAGTTGTGCCTATCTTATTAAATAAATAAAATGCATACCGTGTACTTAGTTATAAATCAATCAAGCAATGTCATTTTGCAGACTCGAATAAAAATGGCGATATTATTTAGATGTTATTGATGTTTAATTTTCAATCAAGCTGCCATTGAAAGCTTTCGTACGGCAACATTGTTTTCTTAACTCCTCAAAACGGCATCTAATTAAAATGGCTATGACGTATAGACAAACATAATGAATTCTTTGAAAAATTCCATAAAAAAAATCCCATTTATTTATTTCAGACACAAGGACCGCGCACTTATTTTTGTAGCTACGGAACCCTTGAAAATAACTCCGGCTACCGCTTATCACTTAAACCAGTTAAACTCCCCGACCTAGTGTAGTAATCCAGTGCGGGCTTGACACGTAGCTCCTTACTCGGAGTTAAGTTAGCCCCGGGAACTTTATTTATATCCCACCAGGTTGAGTGCTCCAGACATACTTACTGTGTGGCACTTGGATTGACTTCTAATATCGAAGAAACGTCACGTGAAAACGAACGACGGTTCATTTAAATATTGAAGTAATATTAAGATCAGAATTTGATGTTGTTATTCATGTTAATTAAGTAGACGGTCCACCTGATGGTATGTGGTCACCGCTTATGGACACAACACTAGGAGCATCGCCAATGCGTTGTCGACCTTAAGGTGTGAAGTTGTTAAGTCTATCTGTGCTTGTAATTTCACTGGCCCCCTTACCTTGCTAACCGAAATACATTAATACAGGTGCGGCGGGAATGGGTAAGGTAGTAGCACGTCCCCGGACGAACTCTGCCCAAAGAGCTCTACTACTTTTCGCAGACCTCTCACGTGATTACGAAGATAACAAAAGAGACAGAGCATAGAGGCCGTGATGAAACATCGTCGAGCTAGTGTCATTTACCTTGCAGAATCGTAAGCTTGATCCTAAAGCGTTCCTTCAGTGGTACAGTTAGCAACTTACGTAGCTAAATAAGTCAAACCTTTACACTAAAACTAATCCATAAGTGTTCTAGAGTGGAAACCATGGCTTGGTTAACGTAGTCTAGGGCGCCCTCAATCTCGATGGAGCGATGATATACGCAAGCTGACTGGCAGCGGTTGGAAACAAAGAGCTGCAGATCGAGCTCAGTGGCGTGCCATAGATGGGGCCTATATCCAGCAGTGGATAAACATTGGCTGATGCTGACGAATCCATAATGCGATTATGTAATAGTGCAGCTTTTTATTATCACGTATTTACAAAACCTCTTTTTACTATATCACTCCAAATTATGGATAGTTGTCGTATTTTGTTGGGTTGGATCTGTTGAGCTACTTTTGTTGCTGACTGTACGTGTATTCAACCCAAAGCCTTATCGGTTATCGGGTCGTCGAGCAATGTTGCCTGCCCATTAAAGTCACCACAATCTTATAGGCCACATTTAGCAGCTAAGAATGTCATTAAAACATTACTATATTTCTTTTGAAATCAGGCTTAAAACTCAAATAAAAATCTCTACCATTTCAGACTATAATTTTATTCAAAAATTCAATTTTGTTAATGTATTTAACATTTAAATCATTAAAAAAACGAGCGTGTGAAAGATTATACTATGTAGAGAGGAGTTATTGCCAGTCATTTATTTGTCTAGTAGATAATTGAATGATGATAAAAAATAAACTAAAATTATAAAGTACTATGGTTCATTTTTCAATGTCATTTTTGCTGTTAAAACCGGTTAGTACAATTTTTGACGGGTCAGTTTGCTTGATTGTTAGAGACCCTGATTACTGATACCAGGGTGCTTGTGTTTGTTCTGTGTCTCGATGCAAATATCTTAAATATTCGACGGTACAGTATTTTCGCACACCCAACTTCTCTTCTGCAGCACATACGCGTACCTCTCTTTTCGTAGAAATCACAAATTCTTCTCAAATGAAGTCATTATTTTTGTTTAAACCAATGAAATTAATTAAATATTTTTAACTTTACAAATTCTAACGCCGATTCCAAAGGTGAGTTGAATTATCTAAAAAATATACCATAATGAAGATTTAATTGTAAAACTTTATATTAGCGTGCATTTTTTTTAATAACTTTTGCTCATTAATAATTACAGTTGTTTATAAACAATGTCCTTCCAGGAAAAGGGGAAAATTGCCTCGCCCGTGGCCGAGGGAACTTCTTAACTCCTCAGTTATGGGATTTTTTGGATATTTAATTAAAACTTCAGTAATTTCGGACTTTTCAAGTTAAGGTATGCTCGTGATACACCTACTGGGCTAGTCAGATTGCAAGTATAATGTTAAGATCGCTTTAGATTATTTGACTGACTTGCTCCAGGAAGTTATTAAAAACCGGTCAAAGAAAGAAACCTAAAACAGAAACCAGATCAATCAAAAGTAGATTCTTTCGTTACAATTAAGTTTGATTAAATACTATGATATATAATCAGGTATCCGGTATCCATGGTACAAGATCTGCTTAGTTTGGGATCAGATGGGCGTGAAAAAAAATGTCCTGAAATATTTATTTACTGGCTTCCGAAGCACAAGCTCTGCTTAAATTGACTGCTTAGTACTAACCTCGTTGGTAAGCCGGTGAGAGCCTCAGAGAGTGGATCTCACACGATTTTGCATAGTTAACGATAGAAAAAGAGAATAGAGAGTACGTCGAGCCAGGGACTTTCACCTTAAAGAAACACATCCAAGATTTAGATACTTATTCCATGACGACAAATCCTCCAGCAATATGTTGGAATAATGTCGCGTGTGTCGGAACAAGGCCGTTCATTTAAGCGGCATCTCTTCCATCAATCTTCATCGGGAGGACGCAGACGATTGACAGCGAGCGCGCGCAATGAATACAAATGAACTTTCCCTTGAATTTGGAGTGCAAAGTAAAGGCTTTAGCGGTGGTGAAGTGAAATATAATGAGTGATATATAGGTCCATTTATTCGCTGTTCGGAGATCCTTAGATAACAACAGGATTACTGAGTAGGGGTCGTAAGAAACTCAGCAAGATAAGATTCTGCATGTTTGTCGGTTCTTTTGTCAAAATGTCAAAAGAAAAGAAAACTATGCCCTTACACCTCTTTCGCCGTCTTCCTTCCTACGTATTCTATTTAAAATTCAAAAAATGCCCAGCGTGTCGAGATGACAAGTATTTTGAAATCGCTCTAGCCTATGCCTTACACCCTCAAGCATATAGCTGAACTCGCACAAATCAGTCTCGGATTGGAATTACATGGAATTTTCATTAGAATGGTCCGTTAATAGATAACAGCCATCTGTCGGCTAATGAACGAAGGTGGCGGACTGCTCTGGGATTCTGGAAGAGCCGTTCGAACAATATTACTAACGTATTATTCGAAATAATCGCCTCTGTGGTCGCACAGTATAACGCTGGAGTAAGGACTGGAGGAGATAGGTCCTAGGACAGTTGACGTTTCTTGGTATGAAATAATTACCTTTTACCCGGGCTTGATAACGTGCCCAAGAGACGGTGACATTGGTTACCACATATCATGTTGGGACTTATATAAATTAGCAACATTTCTCATGAAGCATTTTTAGCCCCACTGGTGTTCTTTCTATTTATTTCTATGAGTGTATATTGTGCATTGGCGTATCTAGGGTTATTATTCGAGGGGGGGCTGGCTCCATTAAAAAAACATAAAAGAAAACGTTAATCTTTTGTGAAGTTATTTAGGTATTCTAGAATTTCAAATAGGTTGAATATCTTGGTGTGGGGCAACAATAACTGGGGCGGTTCTTCTTTCTAACCTATATTTTCTCAAAATTATAATCATTAACAGCTCATACAACTTTCTTACGAGCCTAGTGCATTTTGGCGAATACACGCCTTTGAATGTCATATCTAAGGCATGTAAGACCTTACGCCTCCATGAAAAATCAGTGGTGAATCCATACTTAAGTTTAAAAGTTCTAAATATAGACTGATTTAAACCTGCACCTGTACGACCCTGTGTCGCTTTATAACTGAACCAGCTCGGCTTATATCTCTCTGAGAAATATTAAAGGAAAGTTTGGAGAGTCAAATAACTTATCTGTTATGGGAAAAAACTTTATGGTTTATGTTACGACACCCAGCAATATATTAAAGCCGTATGTAGTAGTAGGCCATGATAAGTATGAACAGTGTTTCCAAATTGATGATTACTTACTTAGGTCTATACCTAAGCACGTTTTAACATATCTATATATATATTTAGACCCAGACACAAAACAAACATGTTCATGCACCCAAATGTTTGTCTTGCGTAGAAATCAAACTCACATGTGCCGTGGAAGACAGGGTATGTAACCACCAAGCCAAGTTTAGAAGTGGACATTTTTTTTTAATAATTTAAACTAGTGCTTGACTGCGACCCGCCTGATGGTAAGCAGTGATGCAATCATTGATTTTGAGGAGCACCAGTTTATTAAGAGCCTATTCACTCTAGCCTTGAAGACACCCATATTATAATCGGATGGGAAGACCGCAGCAGGCAAATTGTTCCTGTAAAATATAATTTTAAATATGTTTTAATACACAGCCCGTTTGAAATATAGACAATATCCCACGTAGAACACGGACCAGGAGTGGACAAAAAAATAACAAACCCATTTCGGAATAACGAAAATAGATGTCAAATAGAAATTCGGTGGCATTCCAAATATTCCGGACGCAAAACGGTGCGTGTCGTCCGTCCGGACCGGACCGGACCGGGCGTGTGGGGGTTTCTATTTTTATTTTATTCCATTGTGTATCGCGTAGTTACGGACAGTTATCGCTGCTAGCTGAACCGGCTCGATGGCGGATCAAAAAACCTAAAATGCCTGTGAGAGGCTTTTTTATTTCGAACATTGTTATATTGCAGGCTGCGGTAGCGAACTGTTTGGTGTTTTTCTTAGGTTTTGTCCTGTAGAATGCTTGGTACAATATTATCTTTCTACGAACTGTCCCACGCGGTTTCACCCACGTTCTCAAGATATGTGACATCTTTCAGTAATAAAAATCTAATATGTTGTAGGTACCATGGCATGCTCCCTCTATGTATCAAGTTGGGTGTTTTGATTTTTTTTATTAATACAACAGAACTACGTCTATCAAGTTAGCTAGTTTTAAATAATAATATACAATTTATAAAATCAATATAATCATCATAAGATTACAATGAATGAAGCACTCCTTTTAAGGTAAATTATGCTTGTATTTTGAGGTATATTGTAGGTTTACTAGATGTTAATTTGTACCTACTTAAGAGATTAGGTTTTATAAGTCTAGGTACCCTGACTACTACGCCATAGGTCGTAAATTCGATTCCCATCCGGTATAAATGTTTGTGACCATGGGTATGTCTGTAAATATCTTTATCAGTACGTATTTCAAAAGTAGTATATCAGTTATTTGGTTTCCATAGTAGGTACTTGCTTTGCTTAGTTGGGGATCAGATGGCCGCGCGTAAAGAATGTCTCAAGAGTATTTATTCATTATGAAAGTGAAGCTTTGTATTCATCGCCTCAATTTCTTTCGTCCACCTATAGCATTTCGCATTACAGCCGGTAGCGCGCGCGCAATTGCCGCGAGCCCGCGGCCGGAGCGCCCGGTGGCTGCGTGCGCCTGTGGGTGGGTGTACCTACTGCGTTCTGCACGGATATGAATCGCAAGCGTGCGCGCGCCTCTGTCCTTTATTGAACAGCGACTCTTTGTAGTCAGCATTAAATTATTTGATACTAGCTAGCTGTCCCCTGCGGTTTCACCCGCGTTCCCAAGGGATGTAACATTTTTCTGGGATAAAAAGTATCTTATGTTACTTCGAATACCTCCTTCTAATACTAGTAGTTTTTGCGCGAAAGCATAACAGACCAACTTACATTCACATTTATAATATTATAGTAAGGTGTAAGGAGTTAAGTTGTTTTTTATAACCCTTTTATTAGCATTATACGTATGTTAGTATGTAACGGAATCTTTGAACATGATGACCCCCTTCAAGACGTCGGATTAACTCGAAATTACATACTATAAGCATACTATAAAAAATAGAAAATAAATTTGAATTAAGATTAGTGTAAATAAGAAAAAAAATTATATTATTGTAAAAAAAGCGTGGGGTGCTTTTTAAGATATTATAAAATGATAATGCTTCTACTCATATCTGCCAATAAAATATTTATAACTATTGACACCATTCACCCTGCGCTTTTTTTTACAATAATATAGTTTTTTTTCTTATTTACACTAATCTTAATTCAAATTTATTTTTAATTTTTTTGTTGGATTTTCTATAAAAGCGTGTTTTTTAGATTTTTTAAACGTTTATTTTAATCATCTTTATGACATTGTATTATATAACAGATTCATAAGTCATCATCATCAACATCGAATCATTTACCGAAAATTTTCAGTTATAAATGCCTACTTTCCGAAAAAAAGGTTTCACTGGCCTCGTGGATTCATAAAACGGCGACTGATTATCGAAGATGAACAATGTGACAAAAATATTGAATAAAATATTATTTGTGTTCAGTTTTAGTGGTTTTCATTGTACAGTGACACGTCGCTCGTCGCTCCGAACGACATTTCAATTTCATTTGTGGTCTGCAATGTCGCGACTCGCGATTTGTCATATTTTACGTGTTTTACGGGAATAATACTAGAATGCTTTTATAGTTGCGCTTTTGGAAATGGATTCCTATTATGTGACGATTGTAAACTTTAAATGAAATATTTTATGATACCTATTCATAAATAAATAATAAATAAATATCCTGGGACATTCTTTTACACACGGCCATCTGATCCCAAACTAAGCAGAGCTTGTACTATGGAAATCAGATAACTCATATACTACATATACAACTTTTTTTTTTCTAAATACATACATATATAGATATTTACAGACACAGAACAAACAGACATGTTCATCCACACAAATGTTTGTCCTGGGTGGGAATCGAACCCGCGACCTTCGACTTGGCAGTCAGGGTCGCTAACCACCAAGCCAATTGGCCTGTCAAATTCATATGTATATACTAGCTGTCCCCAGTGGTTTCACCTACGTTTATTGATATCATATATAGTCCATAATCATCTATGGAAAATTAGCGCCGTATGGTAACAGGCCCATCCCAATACCATATATTCAGTAGTTTTGAGGTGATGGTGCATCGAAGGATTGTAAAGAAAATCGGGGTTCCTTTGATGCACCATCACTTCAAAACTGGAAGGGACTGCTACCAAATTTAAATAAATACATTTAAGATATTCATACATATATTTGAATTAATCTGTTATTGCTTTTATACGTGATTGTTCCTACTTTAGATTTTTTATTATGTTATACTAAATTCCGTGGGGTGAGGACCTGGTGATCTGTACTACAGGCTTACACCTATAATAGACACCAGCTCCGCACATACACTAGACTGTAAACTGTGAAACCAAAATAGATATTTTAAAATTTTTGTACCTAGCATAAGTCTTGTCATTGTGAGGAGAAATAAATAAATATTATTATTATTATTATTATAAGATACATAACATTTGTTTGTTGTTACATATTCCCGGGTTAAAGGAACATGTGCTAATCTGGATAATAAACTATATTTGTACCAATTAAAAAAAAAATCGGAATAGCAGTTTTTGCGTGAAGGATTTACAAAGTTAATACATCCATCCCAACAAACTGTCGCATTTATATTATAAGTAAGAAGTAGGCTGTTCCCCGCGGTTTTACCTGGTATCCCAAGGTGTATTACATGATAAAACATCATCAAGTGTCAGGTAGATACTAACTTACCTAAGCAAATTGTACCTTAGTGGTATCAGTAAGTAGGTGCTAATTAAGTTCACACTTGTCCAGAAAGAAGCTCGTGTCACTCTCTAATTAACACTATAAGCACCACTCGCAGTTCTCACATCTCCCCACTCCAGAGACACAAGCTTACTAAAAAGGAGGATAAAGCGGAATACGTTTGAAAACATTTATAAAGCTATAATCTTTGGTATTTCAATACAACTGCGTAAAAAAAGAAAAATGGCGCAACTTAATTTGCATTCCAAACCATCAATGAATATTGATTACATTTTCCAATAACTACTTTAATCCAATTTAAATTTGTGATCGTTAGGGTTCTGATAGACTGCCCTGCACACAGGTGCGTAGAGCACGATTGTTTTGTTCTACACGTTTTCTACCTGCTGCTCACTATCGTAGGTTCAGGCTCACTGGTAGGTTAAGGTATAGCCATACAGGTATAGCAATACCCCTGATATTGCTAAAGTCGACGGTAGCCACATACCATCAGGTTAATCTGCCTGCTTTTCAGCCTTTGTCGCGAAAATTCTAAGCCAACAATTTGGCTTAGACCATAGTAAGGCACTAGTACAGGTCAAAGCTACTGATACAAACAAACATAAAAAAACATTTGTGTACATGAACATGTTATAAACATAAGTATGTATTCACAAGTGAAAAAAAATTGTTTTGTAATTTATCAGTTATAACTGTCCCCCGCGGTTTCACCCGCGTTCCCCAGGGATTTAACATTTTCCCGGCACAAAAATAATCCTATGTTACTTCTAATACCTCCAAGAATATGAGTACAAAGTTTCATGATTATCGGTTAAGTAGTTTTCGCGTGAATGTGTAACAAACAAACTTACATCTATATTTATAATATTATAATTGTAGGGATGAGTATGTATTTAAAAAAAGTAGTATATATAGTAAGAGCATTACACAATCAGCCTGCTGATCCCTAACGTAGCAGAGCTTGTACTACGGAAACCAGAAAACTGATATACAACCTTTTGTTTTCTTAATACACATTACACCCAGACCATAACAAACAGGCATGCACCCAAATGTTTGTCCTGGGTGGGAATCGAACCCACGATCTGCAAAACATTCCAAATTGCAAAACCTCTATAGCTCATCATTATGGTTAATTTTTTTACACCTTCGGTTGGTTTTAATAAGAATTTCTGAAAATTTCTATAGTAATCTAGTACTAAATATAGCCTATGTTACTTACTGATAATGTAGCTTTCTAATAAAAAAGAATAATTAAAATCGGTCCAGTACTTTTTGAGTTTATTCGTTACATGCAAAAAAACAAATCCTTCCTCTTTATAATATTAAGTGTAGATTTGGTATTTTAATTAATAAAACAGGGTATTTCGTAAATACATTCGATAGGAGCGAAATGTTTACATATAATTTTTATGTATTACAGGGAAACATTTCGATTATTATGTGTTTATCATTCAATGTGTTGTCACACAAAAAGGTTGCGTATTAGAATTTTAAAGCCCTCTCATAAGAAGTTTCATTACAATATTTTATTCTTTTAAAACACGCGTAACACGGTACACTAACAATCGCTTCTTTTCTTAGATAATTCGCTTCAGCGCCACACAAACTGGAGCGTAGTGTGAGCTAGTGTGCCCAAGTCCTTAAGAATGTTCTTTAATATCATGATAAAGTAAGCCAATGTCAAACAAAATGAGGTCAAAGACGTGACATTCTTCAACGACGTCTGAGTACCTAAAGCCAAGAAAAATCGCCGTTTTGTGTGGACTTTATTGCATTGCTAGTAAGCTTCATTATCCATTGTTTAAAAATAACTCCATCTTGATTTCTATCTCTTTAAATTGACAACATTTTTAAATTCGTCAGAACTTCAAATAAATGAACTGTTTCATTGGTTGTTTTGAGAAGCATTTTCTTGGTGCTTATTTTTGGAGAAAAATTACTCAACTAAATTAGTAAAAATTACTTCATTTAGAAGAATGAGGTTGTTTTCGTTTTTGGCACTAAGGTAACATTTTGGTATAGTCTCATTCTATTACATTTTCATTTACACGGAAATGTTTACTGGTCTGTTTGCAAGCGTATAACTTTTAAACTACGCAATAGTCTAAAGGCAATTTTCAGTAACATTTAGAGAATCTTTGCTAAAAGGTATGGAGGTCTACTATGTGTATGATAGATTAATATTTACTCACTTCAGCGAATCCAGGGCGGGACACTAGTATTTTTAAAGGGCGATCGTAAGAAATTAATTCAATAACTAAAATTACATATTGTAGAGAGAATTAAAATTCTTTAAATAAGGCTTCCATAGGTGTAGGGAAAATTAAAGAATCTAAGAATCAAAGCCACCGGCCTGACGCCAACCTTCTTTACGGATACTCTTTTGATCACTCGTTGGTGTACCTACAAAATGGTCGTCTAAAATACTTTTGTCGCCTCTTATGATTGAATTTGGGTTTCATTCGCTTCTACAACATTCAGACATACATATTAGAAATACAGTTCAAACAGTCTAGCTACATTATAAAGTTAGTCGGTTCTTCAGTGGTTTGTATAAAATGTAATTAAGCCACTTGTTTGGCTCGGCGGAGGGAATTTATTGCAAAACGGGCGTTTTCTACAAACACTACACCCGACTCAAATCCGAGGCATCCCCGCTTGTGTTGTGACGCTGGAGTGCTAGTAGTGGTGATTTCCAACTTATATTGAGCTATGGGGCTATAAATACGTAGAATGTTATGTTTACCAACAAATTGACCAGAATTGCCTACGTGCGATTTATAAATAAATTACAAAATCTAAGTGAAATGTTTTTTATGTGTTATTTATACGATGTCCTAATTATTAATTACCGTTTTTAGAATGTTATCTGTCTGTCTGTCTAAAGGTTTGTTCAGTAGGCTTGGAAACTAAAATATTTAAAGATTTATACATAGGATAACGGATACGGGATGTAAGGGAGCACAATGTCATCTTAGTGCTCCCAGCCAACCTCACCTGCCCGTGGTGCATCCTGCCGACCAGCGAACGAGGCTCTGGCGACCGACTAATGGCGGTATAACCATTCTAAACAACGTAGTGAAATGGCACAGGCCGGTGACGGGCAGCAGCGTCACCGGTGCGAGAGCTACGTTCTGCGATCACCCAACCCGCCTGCCCAGCGTGTGGTGATTACGGGCATAAACCATCATGGGTAGCACACCACAACAACGGCCCCCAGTTCCCGGTCGCCCCGCTATTCCTGGCCAAGGCGGCGGTCATGGTCACGGCGGGGTAGGGGGTGCTAAGAATCCCCGGGCTACGGTAGGCCGCCAACACCGACTGACTCTGGCTACGTACAACGGACGCACGCTACGGCTCGACGAACATCTGGCGCAACTCGAAGAGGAGCTGAGGAACATAAGATGGCACATTTTGGGGCTATGTGAAGTCCGAAGAGAGGGGGAGGATACTGTAACCCTAGAATCAGGCCATCTTATGTACTTCAGAGAGGGAGACCAACCATCCCAAGGCGGCGTCGGGTTCTTGGTACACAAGGCCCTCTCTGACAACGTCATAGAAATCTCCAGTGTGTCGACTAGGGTAGCGTATCTTGTGATCAAACTCACCGAGAGGTATAGCCTCAAGGTTATCCAAGTATACGCGCCGACTTCGGCACACTCGGATGATGAAGTGGAGGAAATGTACGAGGACATTTCCAAGGCCTTATACACCACCCAAAAGGCCCACTTCAACGTTGTCATGGGGGATCTCAACGCTAAAGTGGGAGTACAAACAAGCGGCGAATCGGTAGTAGGACCACACGGATTTGGAAGCAGGAACCATAGGGGGCAAATGCTCGTCAACTTCCTGGAGAAAGAAGGGTTTTTTCTGATGAATTCTTTCTTTCAGAAGAAACCCCGGCGGAAGTGGACGTGGCAAAGCCCCGACGCTGTGACCAAAAATGAGATTGATTTCATTATGACGGACAAAAAGCGTATATTTAGAGATGTCTCAGTGATCACTAGGTTCAAAACCGGAAGTGATCACCGACTGGTCCGAGGCACTCTAGATATAAACTGTAAGCTTGAACGAGTCCGTCTAATGAAATCTACGCTCCGGCCTAATATGCTCCAATCCGTGGTTGGGTCTGAAACGTTCCAGTTGAAACTGGAGAACCGATTCGCTGCCTTGGAAACCACAATCGACGTTGATGTCGACCAGGATCTCGACCGAGTGGTAGGAATCCTCGGGGAGGAGGGGAAGAAATTCTGCGAGACGCGAGGTGCCGGTAAGAGGTCTAAGCTTTCAAAAGAATCTCTGCAGCTAATGCAGAAGCGACGAGAAAATCCCGCAGTCACTACGTCAGATCAACGAGCTTTGAACAAAAAAATCTCTCAGCTGGTAAGACGTGACCTCCGGAGCTCCAACACACGCTCTATTCAAGAAGCGATTGAGCGAAACCGGGGGTCTAGAGTCTTTGTTCAACAGCTCGGTCGAAGCCATCTGACGAAGTTGACCACATCGAGCGGGAATCTCGTCGCTTCTAAGCCGGAGATACTTAGGGAGGTGGAAGACTTCTACGGCCAACTATATACCTCGCAAGCGTCTCGTCCTCAACCCCATCCCGAGGATCCCAGGGCCACTCTGACCCGCCATTACACCGAGGATCTGCCAGAGGTCAGCCTGGACGAGGTCATGATGGCTCTCAGACAGCTTAAAAACGGAAAAGCCCCCGGGGAGGATGGAATTACAACGGAGCTCCTAAAAGCTGGTGGAACTCCAACGCTACTTCAGCTTCAGCGTATATTTAATTCCGTCCTCTTTTCGGGGAGAACTCCGAAGGCGTGGAGTAAGAGTGTGGTCGTTATGTTCTTCAAAAAAGGTGACAAAACCCTTTTGAAGAACTATCGACCCATTTCACTCTTGAGCCACGTCTATAAGCTGTTTTCGAGAGTCATCACAAATCGTCTCGCGCGTAGACTCGACGAGTTTCAGCCTCCGGAGCAGGCTGGGTTTCGAGGAGGATACGGCACCATAGACCACATTCACACAGTGCGGCAGGTTATACAGAAGACCGAAGAGTATAACCAGCCCCTGTGCCTTGCGTTTGTGGACTATGAGAAAGCCTTTGACTCCGTTGAAACCTGGTCTGTTCTGGAGTCTTTGCAACGGTGCCAAGTTGATTGGCGATACGTCCAAGTGCTGAGAGGACTGTATGACACCGCGACTATGACCGTCCAAGTACAAAATCAGCAGACTGAACATATCCCCTTACATAGAGGAGTGAGACAAGGGGACGTTATTTCCCCCAAATTGTTCACCAACACTCTGGAGGATATGTTCAAGTCCCTAAATTGGAAAGGACGGGGCATAAATATTAACGGCGAGTACCTCTCACACCTTAGATTTGCGGATGATATCGTCATCATGGCTGAAACCGTGCAAGATCTCCAATTCATGCTGACTACCCTGGCTGATTCTTCTGCACGCATCGGTCTCCGGATGAACTTGGATAAAACCAAGATCATGTTCAACGAGCATGTTATTCCGGAACCGGTTGCCCTTGACGGGGTTCCTCTCGAAGTTGTTCACGAATACGTCTACCTTGGGCAAATCTTGCAATTGGGTAGACACAACTTCGAGAAGGAAGCTCGCAGAAGAGTACAGCTAGGGTGGGCAGCATTTGGAAAACTTCGTCGAGTCTTTTCATCGCCCATACCCCAATGTCTAAAGACGAAAGTCTTTAACGAGTGCGTCCTACCTGTTATGACTTACGGAGCCGAGACGTGGACACTGACGGTGCGACTGGTTCACCAACTCAAAGTCGCTCAGCGAGCTATGGAGAGAGCTATGCTCGGAGTCTCTCTGAAGGATCGAATTCGAAATGAAGTCATCCGTCAGAGAACCAAAGTTATCGACATAGCTCAAAGGATTAGCAAGCTGAAGTGTCAGTGGGCTGGTCACATCTGTCGCAGAACCGATAACCGTTGGGGTAGACGTGTTCTAGAGTGGAGACCACGGCTCGGTAAACGTAGTGTAGGGCGCCCTCCAGCTAGATGGAGCGATGATATACGCAAGCTGGCTGGCAGCGGTTGGAAACAAAGAGCTGAAGATCGAGCTCAGTGGCGTGCCCTAGGTGAGGCCTATGTCCAGCAGTGGACGGAGATAGGCTGATGATGATGATGATGACATAGGATAATTTTTATTGTAAAAAATATAAGTATTTTTATAAGTGGTTGATAATGTGCTTGGGATATTTTGCTTATAAAAATATAAAATGACATAGGCCTCACCTATGGTACGCCACTGAGCTCGATCTTCAGCTTTTTGTATCCAACCGCTGCCAGCCAGTTTGCCTATATCATTGCTCCATCGTCGAAGGTACATACTGTCTTTAAATTATCTAGTAATTGTTTTCACTACAAAAATTACTAGACATTTTGTGATTTTAAAATATCTACAAATATTTTATTGTTAAGTCTGCATAATTATGTAGTGGTGATACCCCATAAAGTTTTACAAGGTTAAACCAACAATACAAATATATGTGAGCGCTTCAGTGCGGCAAGGAAATTGAATACACAATCTCAGGAATCGACCGCCTCGCTCGGATTACGGGGCTATTCACAGGGATGCCACCAGTTTAAACCTTTTCTCTTTTCTAGAATAATAAAACAAACATGCAATTTAAATCTATCTATAAATATAAAAGTGTGTGTTGTTTTTACCCTATACTGTCTTATACTATTTATCATGATAGTGATGAAGTCTAGTGCAAACGTTCCCGCGGGATGAAATATTTTCCTCAGCTAATACAAACTTCGTCGGCGAGCCTCACGAAGGCCTCGGAAAGCTTACCTCTCACGTGGTTAGTAGTATTAGCGTGGTTAGCGAAAGAGACACAGCACGAAGGCCGTGACGAGACATCCTCTAGTTAGTGTCATTTTCCTTACAGAATCGAGCCTCAGGTTATGGAACTATCAATATGCCAAGCTTCATCTAAATCCATTTGATAGTTTTTGCGTGAATTGGTAACAAATATCCGTACTTAAGTAGGACTTCTATTTCTGACTTCTTCCTTGCTTCCTTTCCCTTCCCAGATCATAAACGTAAATATATGCAATGTCCATGATAAAAAAAATATGTATTAATTTTGCAATTAAATCTCCTTTTCTCAAAATGTCAACCCTAACCCGCGATATACCGTTCGGATACAATATAACGCTACACCTAAACACTGCCACATTTCATATTTTTCCCCCAAAACGATATCTGTATAGACTTACATACAAATAGTGTATGTATTTGATATTGAATTGGATATCCAATGTTTTTGGATATACTTTTTATGTATTAGGTTTAGATATCTTACTAAAACTTTAAAGGGCGTCGAGAACTAAGAGGCCCTTTTGACAGCCAAGAATGTCATTGAAAAATCATCTTTATGGCTTTTAAGATAAAGTTTATCCATTGATCCAATGGGTAATCGTATGGTGATGCCCATGAACCTTATCATAATGTCATGGGGCAAATTTTTAGGGTTCTGTATCGAAATAAAACGGGATCCTATTACTGAGACTCCGCTGTCCATCTGTCTGTCTGTCCGTCTGTCGCCAAGCTATATCTTTTGAACCGTGATACTAAGACAGTTGAAATTTTCACAGATGATGTATTTTTGCTGCCGCTATAGCAATAATTACTAAAAAATAGAATTAAATAAATATTTGAGTGGGTTCTCCTATACCAAACGGGTTTTTTATTGCTCGTTTTGTAAATCTTTCTAATGTAAATATATATATTTTTTTAATTTGTACCTACAAATTAGTACGGAACCCTCAGTGGACGAGTCCGACTCGCACTTGTCCGGCTTTTATTACACTGCGCTGTCAAAAGGAGCTAAATATCTCGACAATAGAGTTCCTCCTTAAAGCAATAGTGCACATGCATTACATGTTTTGGTCACCACAGTCTATAGATATTTGCAATACCAGGGGCATCACCAATGCATTGTCGATCCTGAGACATGAAGTTGGTAAGTCTGTTATTTCACCAGCCCCCGTACTTTTCTAAACGAAACACAGTAATACAAGTGCACTACTGCTTCACGGCGGAAATGGGTAAGGTGGTAGTACTTTCCCGGACGAACTCTGCACTATTACTCATTTTCACGTATGGAATGAGTTGAACCATGATTTAAATAAACTTCATAGTTAGTTTTTTATAATATTTTGAGACCACATCTAAAGTGAAGCTGTTGACTCACATAATACTTTTTTAATCAAAAGACGATACCCACTAAATTACTTTCCTTCATCAAATTTAGGGTCAGCGGTCCATAAAAAAGCAATAAAAGACAAATCCTTGTAAGCCCCACTAATATTATAAATTTATTAGTTTGGGTTTTTGTGACTCGATCACTTAAAAATGGCTGAACGGATTTAATAAAACTAGGTACATAGGTAGAATATGGTTTAAATAAACATATAAAATATTCCTATCACTTTAAAGTAAAAGATCTATTAAAAACCCCCGGGGTCAAATCGTCTATACTAATATTATAAAGGTAAGTTTGTACGTAGGTAATCTCCGAAACTATTCATCCGAATTCAAACATTCTAATATCGATGTATATATAGTCATGAAATGACATAATTTGATTTACATATTTAAAATTACATGAGTTACTATGTTAAGTACACCAATAAAACAAAACCGAAAATATATCTAAAATAAAAGGTCCTCTAAATACCCATGATACTAGCGGGGCAACCCGTTGGATGGTTAAGCTTTGTCTCTGGGCAAAAAAGTCCCTGGCTCTCAAGTCTCCAGAGGCTAAGACCAAAAGCTTGCCTATATCCTCAAAGGTACATTTTGTGTCAGATGACCGCAAGCGCCGCAAATTCATAGTCGTCCGATAGACGTGAGTATTTGCGGCGCTTGAGGGCCTGCGCATTTTCCGCAGCTGCTTCTGCTCCGTGACGCGTGCTTGAGATGTGGGAGGATGCCAGTGTACAAGTAACGTCCCACACCAGGGCACGACCTAGTCGCCACGGCACTAATGTCATACCATCCGGTTTCTTGCCATCATCTCTGGAGAGGCCACACAGCTCCAGTTTTGCTGGAACAGCGGCGGTAGAAAGATAACCTGTTGATAGAAAGCTACATTACTCCCAAGTGATAAAGGCTAAGTTTTTATCCCAAACAACATTTATTCTTAACGGATAATGGGTGAAACAGCGGGACGGTAGTTAAAAATAAAATAATATCGAACATACAAAAATAGAAAATATTTTCCTGAATAGACGACCGAATAGTTGATTCTATAAGTGTTTTAATCCAATCTCATAATAGAAGACTTTATATATCAATACACTCTTTCACAAGCTCAACCGGAGAGTGTTTTCCTTATTTGTAGCTTGAATAGTTATTTGTGTGGAAATATCACATAGGTTCTACTTCCCAGACAGGAGTGAGATTCTGAAAGGATTCCAAGATTTTTTTCCAAAAGAGTTTGAGTGCCGTATCTTCGTAGTTAAAACAACCATTCGAACTGCTATTAGAGTCAGTGTTACTCATCAATGCTAGCTGAATAAAAAATAATTTATTTAATTTTATTTGACTAGATTTATTGGACAGCACAATAAGATTACAAAAGAAACGAAAGAGCCAGAAAATGATCAATATAAAAGTTATACCTAAACAATACAGAGCATATGTAGTTAGGAAACAGTAAAGGAAGGTGTTCTGCCTGGAGGGTACCAGCTCATCATGAGCTGCTCATGATAACGGTGCTTTGTTACCTGAATATTTTTTTGAATATGGGCATATGTATGTTAAACGTCGAAGAAGGGTAGAATAAAAATAGATAATTAGAGCTTCCATCCTTTATTTTATGTCGCATTTTAAAGGATCCAGGTCGTTGTTATGAGGGTTTGAAAATATGACGAAACATGTTGAGAAGAGGTAGTTCTGTCTGCCCCTGCTTTTTAGGTCGTCAGTTTACCTTTCAACTTAGATCCATCCATCCGTTAAGACGTAACAAACAAACAAATGAAAAGACAGACGAACACAATTTCAAAATTTATTATATTTGTAGTATTTATGAATGGAAGGAAGCAAGGAAGTATAATTATAGATCACATTTGATATTAACATTCGCCCTGAGGTGTATCAGCCGGAGTTCTTAGTACTGACATTCACGTAAAACCTAAAAAAAGGCTTCTTGATCCAAATTTAATATAATGAAAAAATTAAACTTTCATTATTCCACACTAAACTTGAACTTGCGCCTACAGTAGATTCAAAGCCTTGTGCCCTCACAGTAAGGTAGATATTACCATCCACGAGACTTTCATTATTATCAACCATTCGGTTGGTAAATTGAGCTTTTGTGGATGAATAGAAAGTCCTCCAATACCACAACACTCGAGGGGACAAGATAAAAATCAACAAAAATTGCTGAGCGCTTCGTCTCGAGAAAACAGGAAATAAATGGGAACCGTTCTTTCAGGTGAGTACCCGAATCGAGAGTCTGATAACGGTTCCAGACAAGGACTCGAGGAACACTGGATGAGACCTTTATATAATATATATCTATCACACTTATCTATCATTGGCCGGATATATCACCTTATATAAGAAAATATACACGTAAGGTTTTGACAGTAAAGCTCTGCTTAGTTTTCGGTCAGAAAATCGTGTGGAAAGAGTGTCATACTTGTAATGTTATGATTCAAAATTCAATTCAAAACCATTTATTCAGTTTAGGTCCTCGGAGGGCACTTATGAAGGTCAAATGTAAAGTTACTGAAGCTACAACGGTTCAGAAGTCAGCCTTCAACTGAGAAGAACCGGCAAGAAACTCAGCAAGGTTACATTCTTTTTTTATTTTTTATTAAATATTTTTTTATATAAATTTTATTAATATAATTTTTAAATTTATGATCAGACATTTTGGTTACTGAGAGCGGTATCTTATTATAAAATCGAACACAATAACCAAGAAATAACTTGTCAACTTTAGTTAGTCTAAAGTATGGAACAACTAACTTCTCCCTTTGTCTTGTATTTATACTAAGAATATCCAATTTTGACTCAAACATTCCTATGTTTCTACGTATAAACATTCGTATCCAGTACCTTTCCACAATCCAAGAGTGGACCTCATCCCGCCGGTAAACGCGATCCTATCTCCAACACTCGCTACTCCGCGACTCGCTACAGATTTACTTTGATACCAAGCCTTTTATACACCCTTTAGAGATCCTTCGTTTGGGAAGAAAAACGGTTTAATTATAATACCTTTTACGAGAGGAAATTACTCTTTACTAAGTATAACCTTTCGGTAAAAGATATAATATATATTTCAACTCTACCCCAGTAAAAAAAACAGATTTTTTGCAGTAAAAAGTCGAGTCGATTTCTGAAAAGTTTGCAGTGGCTTGCGTATTTCGCATTATGTTTCGTTTTTTTATACTACCTTTTTAAAGCCGTAAAACAAATAAAGGAAATGATATTGATGTCACGTTGGCTGCCGGGAAAATTCTTTTTATTATTATATACCCACAACATGAAGGTGGGTTTTGAATTGATAAATGTCCGCCATCTTGGAGTTAGGATGATGTCACTTAGCTAATTGTGCGTCTCCAAAGTGTGTGCCAAATTTCAGCTCATCGGTGCTACAAGGTATAAAATTAAATTTCAAAATTTGACCCTAAAATACTGACAAGTAACTAACTCTTAAACAAAAGCTTATAAAAAGTGAACGAGCTTTTCTAGACTCCTAAAAGTTCGCACATAGTTCTGCTCATCTATGAGTTCCGTAGCACTACGCCGTAGCTATCTACGAGATTTTGCTACGAGCATTGAGTTGGTCGTAAAAAAGCGTTTCCAAGGTGAGCTTAGTATTTTCAACATGAAATTAAACCTACATTACATGTTTATGTTGTCGTAATATAATAGAACAGCCTATGTTGAGGGACAAATAATATAAAATAGGCCGGAGATCTAACTTACATTCTTAAGATAGCCCAATACAAAAGATAACAATTAAAACCTAAAAAAAGTGTAGCGATTTTTAAACAGCCAACTAGATAACATTACAGATTACAGATACACCTACAGGTGTAACACAAAAGGAGTATACGATGTACCTTCATAAAAAAAAATACAACAATACTACAGTATTGTTAATTTATAAATAAGTTACAAATTATCAACGGATACATAGATAAAGTCGTCTATTCTAAAAAGCCCTTTTTGCTAGCTAAAAGTCTCATAAAAAAATTAACCTTGTGGCTCCTCTGGTGTTGCGAGTGTCCATGGGCGGCGGTAATCGCTTACCATCAGGCGATACGTCTGCTCGTTTGCCTACCAGAACATAAAAAAAAAACCTGTTCATTTACTATTGATCGACTTTTAACACCTTTGAAATAGTTTAAAGTCTAATGAAGACAAATCAAAATGATACCAACAGTTTCATTGTAATTTTATACCAATGCTTACGTAAGTCAAGAATAGAGGGGGTGCGAGTTTTGCTTACTTTCATTGACAAGGGGGGCGGGGCGGATTAAAATTCTGCTTAAGTAATACTTAAGCGGCTAATTAACCAATGTAACGAAAGATTAACCTTATTAGAATAGCTATAAAGATATTTTTTCTTTGATATTCTAAACTGTCAAATGGGATATTGGTTGATGGACGGATTGTAAGGTTATCCAAAAACAAATATCTAGTAACTAATTCCGCTGGCTCTCTATTCCAAACGCTGTCACTGAGTCGACGCACTAGCACCTAGCTCTAGCTACCACGCCGACCACGTATGTGCTAGTGCATAAAATATAAGATATATAGGGTAATATAAAATATAGGGTATAAAGACAAAATAAATGTTCAATTTACAAGTAACATAGCTATTAATAAAATGTCAATTAGTAGAAAATTTGAAACAAACTTTTAAATGCTTAAAAAAATATTAAGAGCGTTGAATTATATACGGAATACTCAACGACAAGTTTTAATCCACTCTTAAAAAACCAAGTACTTACAGGCTTTTTTTCTAAGCGCCGTATAAAGACGCCTTCAGTGGAATCAACATGAAAGCGAGTTATTTCAGTAACGTTTTAAATATGTGAAAATTCTCATTTAACCGCAAATGTTCTTTGCTTTGGACTGTACTTCGCTTTGCCATTAATTTGTCGACTGTACGTTACATGTGTGTTTAGTGGGAGTTTAATTTTGGAATATTTTATTGAGAGCTTAGTGGTCGCTGTGCTGAATATGGAAGGTTCAAATCTTACATTTTCCTGGAGATTTCTTACTGGAAATAATTATTAACACGATGCGCTAGCTCGCTTGTAAATGGTACTTTGTGGAGTCTATTAGGTGGTAATCACAGGTATAAAAATTACAATTCTTTAAGATAATTCGCACTACGTATTTTACTATATTTTTATTATTAATATTATATATGTCTAGCTTCCGTTATGCAGCTTGGCCGAGTTTTGAAGTATCTAATTTATCATCAAATATATTTTTTTTATTCTAAATATATATGCATTTATATAGATATTTACACCCAGACATCCAAGACAAACCTATTTGTGCATAAACATGTATGTAAAGTAAATATACAAGTATGTATTTATTATGTAGAATTAAGTCGTCTAGTGTATTATCTGGTTTCCCTAATCCAAGCTGAAGTTAGTTTTGTTATCAAAAGGCCAGAATGTAAAATAGTGTCCCAAGATACTTATTTATTACATTAATTTATTTCTGTACATAAAAATGTATGGAAATAGCTGCTCTCTGCCCAGTGCACCTCTAATTTTCTTGTTTAAGTTGTAAGTAATTATTGTCATTTCCTATTCTGTAGTCTTGTTATTTCTTTTTTTTGTTCTTTTTTGTTTTTTTTTGTTTTTGAATGTTAGCTTTATTAAGTATTTTGTAATTGTTAAATATAAAAATATGTAAAATTGATATTATAAAATAGCCAAAAAGTCAGAATAGATAAAAAAGAATTTAATAAAATAAAAAAAGAATGTAACCTTGCTGAGTTTCTTGCCGGTTCTTCTCAGTTGAAGGCTGACTTCCGAACCGGTAGTAGCTTCAGTAACTTTAAATTTGACCTTCATAAGTGCCTTCTGAGGGCCTAAACTGAATAAATGGTTTTGAATTTTGAATTTTTTGAATGAAAATTAATATAAAAACAATGAGTTAATAAATAATATAGTAATATACAATGTATATGAATGATAAATAGCACCTCAATCTAGCTTTAGGTTCCATGAAGGTAATATAATAGCTGTGATTTCCACACTGAACTATTGTGTGAGTAACAGGCTCGAAGGCACATTACAACCAATTAGACTAAACCTGGGGACTATTGAAATACATTCGACAAATCCCACCAGACTACATCAGTCAATTAGGCTTTATAAACAGCCGCGTAAGAGCTAGTTTACAATGTACGATACGATATTTTAACGTTGCTTTGTTGAGGTTTGAAACAGGAGTTAGACTTGATAAATTTCGAAAGCTTGCGAATATATTGAAAATTGTGCATGTCAATGAAAATCGAGAATATCGCTTATGCATTATAAAAAATTATTTATTGTGTTTGAACCAAATAATCTACTACTACCCTACGACTACCCTGTCGTACTCATAATATAGATGCAAAAGTTTGTGAGGACGGATATTTGGGTGTTTTTTTCTCTTCCACGTCAAAACTAATCAACGGATTTTAATTAATTTCCCATATAGATAGAGCATGCTCAAGAGTAACGAACATCCCTCAGGAACGCAGGTGAATTATTATGGCATTATTGATACATGATAAATAATAAAATAAAATTATTAATAAGTCTAAATCCCTAAAATTTAAAAATAAATATTTATTTTATATATCATTAATATAAGTGCTAGTTTCCGATAGTTTCAGTTTACGAAAAAGCTTAGTTATTCGGAAAATAATGATAGGTCTTTCGATTATATGAACGAACGAGCTTATTATAAAGACTACTAATATAAATTGACAGGCCACTTGGCTTGGTGGTTAGCGACTCTGACTGCCAAGTCGAAGGTCGCGGGTTCGATTCCCACCCAGGAAAAACATTTATGTGCATGAACATGTCTGTTTGTTCTGTGTCTGGGTGTAAATATCTATTTAAGTATGCATTTAGAAAAAAAAGTAGTACATGTAGTATATCAACTATCTGGTTTCCATAGTACAAGCCCTGCTTAGTTTGGGACCAGATGGCCGTGTGTAAAGAATGTCCCGGGATATTTATATTTATTTAAAGAGATAGTGCAATGTTTTTTATTTTTATGAATGCCGATCTTCAGAAATACGGCACCTAAATATTCTTTTACCATTTTAAAGGTACTTTATTCCGGCTGGACATTGACTATGTTACAGTCCCGGAATACGATAGATTCCTCGGGAATACAAGTAACCACGACACAAAAAACTAGTAAAATATATAATACAGCATACATAAATCGCTAAATTGTAATCATCAAAACATTTTTTCGTTATTTGTCGGCCATTGTTATTGTCGTGTCGGACATTAAGAAACACCTTATTAATACCTAGATAGGTAAGGACAAAGACATTAGTTATATGTAGTGCAACTGTGTCAGTAAATTGGTCCAGTCCAGCGACAATTTGATGGCAATTTGCCGTTATTACGCTCAACGTCTTGTGTCCCCGTAAATTCAAAGTAAGGGCCGTAGCTTTGTCGTTAAAGAGTAGCGGACAACAAAAATACCGAGAAATGTAAAGAAATGTGTTAATCATTGATCAAGTTGTTGGTAACACTGATGAATGAAAGAATGTGCTTCTTCTCCTCTCTCTTTTTGACTCACACGTGTGTACTAGGTACATTAAATTATACTTAAACTATAGATAATGAAGTGAAGGTTTAGAGATAGGTAATCTCCAAAACATCTCATTAAATTTCAATAATTGCTTCAATGATTGAATGCAAAAAACATCCCAAATGATAAAGACTATATTTGACCCGGCAAAACATTAGTTCTCTCGAAAGCGTGGGCTGTGCTGGATTTACACATTTGCCGCCCCAAAGCTAATCCAAATTCAAAAGTATTCCTGCCGCTTAGCGTCGCATTACAGGCTTTTCGGACGTTTGCGTGTACGCGTTTTTGTGCTGTACAACATTTTTTTTGCGCAAATTTTGCCGCCCCCCTAATTTTGCCGCTCTAAGCTTCAGCTTTTTCAGCTTCTATTGTAAATCCGGCACTGAGCGTGGGTAAAAACCTAGCATGGAAGCTAGTGAAAAATTATTAGCTAAGTTACTTCCGTTCATTTATTTTGAGACAGCAGAAAACAGACAATTATAGTCATAATTTCCCTTCCCTACCGCGCATGACTATATCCTGTCCCTAATAAACCAGACACGACAGAACCTGTTGTTACGACAATAAACCACTGTTTTCATATATCCGGTCATTAGCAGCTTCCTGAGTTAAAGCTTATTGGTTTACATTGTCAGTTTAAAGCCCACGAATTAGATGAAAGACTAGACAGTCTACGACTGCTGTGATAGTGAATATTGATATGAAGCTTCACACAAAGTTTACATATCAGTTCTTTGTCATACAACCCTCTGATCTTACTCTAAGGACAGTTTCAATTATCAGAAAATTTAATAACAATTCTATCTTATGCTAGTTATAATTGTAAAAGTTTATGAGGATGGATGTATGTTTCACAAAAACTACTTAACGGATTTGGTTAAAACTTGCCGCACAGATGCATACATAGATGATTTAGAAGTTACCCATTTCCGCCGTGAAGCAGTAGTGCACTTGTATTACTGTGTTTCAGTTAGAAAATTAAGGGGCCGGTGCATTTACATGCACATGGGATTTAAAATTTTCTCGTCCCAGGACCATGTAAAATAAAGAAAAAGTAGTAGAGCTCTTAGTGTCAGAGTCAGTTCGTGTTTGATCAGGGAGGTACTACTACCATACCTTGCCCTACTTATTTCATTACACACCTAGGACTTGTATTACTATGTTTCGATTACGAAGGTAAGGGGGCCGGTGAAATTACAGGGACATGAGACTTAACAACTTTACGTCTCAGGGTCGTCAACGCGTTGGCAATGCTCCTAGTGTTGCAAATGTCTATAGACGGCGGTGACCACTTACCAGCAGGTGGCCGTGTGCCTGTATATCGGCCGACATACTTGTCATAAAAAAAATTAAAGAACAAGCCCTGAAATAAAACTTAGGCTATATATAATGTTCCATGAACGTGGGAGAAACGGGGGATAGTTAGTATAATATTCATCAACATACATCTGTGTAATATATTTTGTGCTCAGCGCTATACCTGGAAACAATTTAAGACCGCTAGTGTTCAGGTTTGCATGAGCTGGACCTCTTGTAACTGAATATTGTGTTTTTGAACGACTGAAGTGCACGGATACAAAAGCCCGGACATTTTGGCCAATGTGTCCAACCTGATAGTTAGTCATTAGCACGAACAAGCATATAAACCATTTGCTGATCCTTTTATCCTGTACAATATACTATGAAATTATAGTATATTGTTGATTTTCAGATAAAACATGGCGCAAATATCTATCGTTAATATTCGTGGTGGCCTGTCATATATTTTAACAGTAAACCGCCGATGGCATACTAATTATGTCCATGGCTGCATGCAGTCTGACAGGAGGGGGGTATGGTGGTCGCCCGATATGGTAACGATATGATAAACATTACAAATGTGTCAACTTGTACTAACTTTACCATAGGTTTGAGTTTGAACACAATCTCACCTAAGGTCTAAAAGAGAAATTAAATAAATAATGAGAGACAAGAACTTCACATAATTTTGAGAGACATCTGACGTCTTAATAGTCTATCATCAGACCATTGCATTGCCACTTTAAGGTTATTTGAAGTAAAAAAGACGCTTTAAATATGTTAAAGCGTTGCATAGCTACGATATCACATACTATTTAAATATGTTAAAGCGTTGCATAGCTACGATATCACATACTATTTAAATCTCTAAATCCTATATTTATGATTAACCGTTTTAACTTAATTATTATTTCTTTTAGTTACAAAAAGGATGTTAACTAGCCTGAACAATACTGGTTGGATGCAATATAATTTCATTTAAAAAGTATAATAAAAAACCAAATATCGTTCTCCTGTCATCGGAAAATATCACAACCTCTAAATGCATTTATCTTATATATCAATTCATATTAGTAAATAATATCACTATAAAGACATTTATGGAAAATAAATACCTTAAAGTGAGATTCAGTTTTTATTGTGAAATCTATCCAGCGTCTTCATAACCACGAGACTTAATATGTACGGTGGTACAATTTGTTTTGGAAATTAATTTACAACACTAATTTAATTGTCAAGCTTAATAACGTTTCAATATCGTAAGTCATAATAGCACCACAGTTTAACATAATCTATTAGCATTTAGTTTATGTTTGCACGCGGGTCCGGCCGGGGCGATAACGCACCGATTCGAACCTGCTACATATCCCATCTAATTATTCAGCTGTACATACAATTTAGTATTCCACATGAATTCTAATTTCATGTCAGTTTTATCTAATATTAACATAATTTGGTTTAAATGTGTACAGTTGTTATATTTAACCTATGAATTACCTGGTTTCTATTTTCCAGGATGTAAAATTAGGTGAAAATGTTTATATTCAAAAAGATTTAGAACAATATGCAACATTTTTATGACAAATAGACTATGTAAGTGGTCACCGCCGCTTTTGTATATTTGCAAAACCAGAGGCATCGCCAATGCGTTGTCGACCCTAAGACGTGTCAATACACGTTAGGCCACGTTACAATTAGGGCCAATGCCCATGTGCTTATAGTTTCACTGGTCCCCTTATCTTTTTATCCGAAACACAGTAGTACAAGTGCACTACTGCTTCATGGTGGAAATGAGGATGGTGGCAAGTACTAGCTTCGACGAATTTTGTACAATTGAGGTTTACTTCTTCCTCAATTTTACCCGAACCCTTGACCATATATGTACAATGCATGTTTAATTCTATGGCACGCTCTACAGCCTAAAGCGTTTGACCGATCTCTGTCTCCGTCGTCGAAATGACATAGCAATTCGTTCAGTTGGTGGTGTTTCAGAGGAAGCGTACAAAAAAGTAACAAGTATGTTTCATTCTTTGCTTGTAAAATAATAAACTAGATTGTCCCTGCCTACAACATGTTTTTTTTTAACTATATTTTAACGCAGTCGAATTTTTTGTTTCATTCAATAATTACATTTCTTAATTAAACAATTAAAATACATTCATCTAAATGCCTGCAGATGATGATGTTAGATATTCTAAAAGAGAGTCACGTGTTTTAATTTTAAATTTAGTTTTAAATTGAGTAATAAACACATGGATATGTTATAACGTTGATAAAATATAAAAAAGTACAAAAACATAATTTCACAGTCGATTAAATGAAGAAAACCTCATCAGAATTCCACATTAAAGTTAAAAACAAAACTCATCTCAGTCTTTTTTACGCGCTCAGTAAATGGCGACTCTCGGATTAATTTCCCTCCACGTTTTAATTACGGAGTCTCAAGTTATCATTTTTATTGGCACTGCGTTTCAGCTGCGATTCTTGCGCGTTTTTTGTGCGACCTCGCCTTTTTGTTTGTTCGTAATGACCGGGGGTTTCCGTTTTTAATGATCTTTGAAATTAATATTGCTGTTGTGGAGAGACTGCACTCTGGTAACGATCTTGAAACGAAGATTGATTGCACTGACTTCCAATGGTACTTCTAAGAGTTTAGCTTTCGTTTGTCTGAAATTAAATGTAATTGAAGTTCCTATCGCTCTCATCTTTAGGAATAACTTATTTAAAAGCGTTGTACTATGTTTTTGTGAGCTGATTTTGGAGACCATTTTTGTTTATTCCTCCCTTATGTTAGACTTGTGAAAATAAATTAAATTAAAATAAAAAAAAACAACTTAATTTATATTAATACTAGTAACCAGCCCTAGCATTGCCTGGGTATTGTACTTGTATATTATCCCATATACATGAATTATACATATAAACCATTTGGAGGTTTTTTAAAATTACCGGATCAAATATTTTGTATGAATTAAAAAACGTAAACCCACAAAGAGACAGACAGAAATGGAACAGGAACATTATTTCTAATATTAATAAATAATAATAAATAAATATCCTGGGACATTCTTTACACACGGCCATCTGGTCCCAAACTAAGCAGAGCTTGTACTATGGAAACCAGATAACTGATATACTACATATACTACTTTTTTTTTCTAAATATATAGGTACTTATATAGACATGTATTGCTCAAGTATAAACGAAAGAAATACGTCGAGTCGAACTAAAACGCACCACGAGAGTGATTTAGTTTTTATAATGATGCAGTTTATTAACTTTATAATAGATGAATCAAAACGATGAATAAAATATATATAAGATACTTAAAATATTAAACTGTAGTTAAAATAATGGGCATACTCAAATGTATACAAACCATAACTTATTTTTAAGAAAATAATGAACTGGGTATCTTCCGTTAAGCCCCATGAGGTTTGGGACATGTTTATACTAATTAATGTAGGGTTTATAAATAAAAGTTTTAAAACAATAAAAAAAATTATACTAATATTTAAATGCAAAAAATTGTATATATGCATGTTCGTTATTACTCAAATTGGCAACAACGACTGACCAAATTTGAATTAAATTTAACACATTAATAAAACATATTTAAGAGCAAGGCCCACATACGGTTTTTATTACAAGGAAACATAAAATCCTTCAGAAACGATGATAAAACATAGCAAAACTAAAAAAATCAAAGTTACGATTCCAGTCGGCGCTTGTCGAACGCTAGTATTAAAAACACGAGTAAAAAAAAATTAAAACCGATGTTAGTTGTAAACATGGAAGAGAAAACTCAGGAGAACTAAAAAGCGGCCAAGTGCGAATCATACTCGCACACGAAGAGTTCCGTGCTACCAAACTGTATCTAACAAAACGCCGACCAAAACACTCGTTTCTTGAATATGGACCTTCTTTAATTTTTAAGTATACTTGTTGTTATAGTGGCGAAAGTAGTAAACGCTGTGAAAATCTCAAATGTCTAACTATTACGGGTAGGCATGCGGGTGATTTGACAGTGGAGCCTTCAGGAGACAGTAGGGTCCCGTTGGCACCCTCTGGGTACGGAACCTTAAAAATTAACAACTGCAAAGCTAACAGACAAAAGCCGTAGCGTATACCTCAGTGTACAAAAATAAAGAATCCAAATCACTCCGTAGGAAACACGAGGGAAAAACAATAGGTTAGTTGTGGGAGGGATAAATAAAGAGAGAGATTTATTTCGTGAGAGGAATAAAGGAGCGGGTAAACATGTAGCAGAGTGAATGTAAAGCAGGATGGGGCGCGGGTCTATTGTACCTTGGCTTGGAGCAACCGATGCGCGCACTGCGTCGTTACTGACAATCCTTAGGTAGGTAAAACAGTTTTATTGGCGATTTTGTACTTCGATTTCATGTTCAACGAGACTATTGGCTTGTTTTGTCACGCCACAGGTCGCAGATAGATTTCATTTCAGGTCAAAAATTATGCACTTATCTACATATAACACACCTCACCATACACAGAATCATTTGTACGAGTATATGGAATAAGTTTACTTTTATTTACATTAATTTAAGATTATGTATGTTTTAATAGGAAAGGGCACTGGCTTCTGTAACACAGGTATGCCTAGCGCAGAAGTCAGAGACTAAATTTAAATTGTGAAAGTTTATTTATGTGAATAAATGTATTATTTATATATAAGTACATATGTATTTAACCTTTAATTAGGCGCGCCAAAAAATTTACATTGTTAGACGCGCGGGGTCTGCAGTTACCAAATTGATAGGTTTGAAATTAGAGTTAGGAAGCTAGGAAGAAATTCGGGTTGACAGCGTTAATAGGTATAAAAATAACTTAACTTGGGGTCGCGGCGACCCCGCGCGCCTAATTAAAGATTAAGAATGTACGGACGTCGTATGTTACGTTGGAACCATAGGACAGACTGTGCTTGGGTTGGAATCTATTTTTAGTATCTATTTAGTGTTGTGTTTCCGAAATAGTCAAATAAGCTAGAACACCAAAAATACTCTTCAAAAACTCTGTATTAGACTAAAAATAATAACTCCTATGTTTTTGTCTCTACGTCTGGTTTCTTACAGTCTAGAATATTTTTTTAGGCTATAGAACCTTTCCAAAAAATTATTGACCTTTACAGTTTTAGATTTTAAATTGGGGCTGAATGCTAACTTAGACTTAGACAGCCAATTGCACTAGGTCCCGATCTCTCGGTGGATGTTCGCCGGACGACGTGCGGACGGGGGAGATCCGCGTCGAGCGATCCGGGCTCGGCGCGATCTGGGTGCGGTGCCCGGTGGCGGCGGCGAACAAAGTCGCTGACGCCGGGCGTCTGTTGGTGGGGTGGGCGGCAGCCAGGGTCAAGCGGCTGCAGCCCAGGGCCTTGCGGTGCTACCGCTGCCTGGACATGGGGCATGTCCGGGCACGGTGCACCGCCGAAGTCGACCGCAGCGATCTGTGTTATCGCTGCGGTCAGGCCGGCCACAAGGCGGCGGAGTGCTCGGCGGCGCCAAACTGCAGCCTCTGTGCAGCTGCAGGGAGGCCCGCGGGGCACAGGGCGGGCGGGCAGGCGTGCACTGCGCCCGCCCCGAAGAGGAGGAGAGGGGCTGCCAAAGCTGCCGGGGGCTCTTTACCCCTCCCGCAGCCTGGCAGCCCTCCGGCCGACCCCCGGCCTAGGGATGGTGCGGAGGGGATGGATTGCGCATAACGGCGCAATACCATTTCCTCCAGGGCAATATCAACCACTCTGCCAGAGCTCAGGATCTCTTGCTCCAGAGCATGGCAGAGTGGTCGATTCGTGCGGCGGTGGTCGCCGAGCCGTATTTTGTCCCCCCCAGGGACAACTGGGTGGGAGACCTTGACGGTTTGGTGGCCATCATCGGTGGGGCTCTGGTCGATCCGTCCCGAGGTCACGGCTGGGTGGCCGCCCTTGTGGATGGGATCGGCACAGTTGGGGCGTATTTTTCGCCCAACAAGAGCCTCGCCGACTTCGAGGTGTTCCTTGTCGAGTTGGGTGCCGTCGTGGGCCGACTCCACCCTCGCCCCGTGCTGTTGCTGGGTGATCTCAACGCCAAATCTTCGGCGTGGGGATCCCCAGTGACCGATGCTAAGGGTGAGGCGCTGGAGGAGTGGGCGATCGCGACGGGCTTGATCGTCCTCAACCGGGGTTCGGTACACACATGCGTGCGGCAGCGGGGCGGGTCTATAGTGGACGTTTCGTTCGCTAGCCCCGCTGTCGCGAGCCGTGTCTCGGGCTGGCGTGTCGCCGTGGAGGTGGAGACGTTGTCGGATCATAGATATATCCGCTTCGACGTCTCCGCCCAGACCACGGGCGGCCGCCGTCCGCCGACCCGGTTATCGGACGGTCCGCGCTGGTCGCGCAAGCGCATCGACAAGGAGCTACTCGAGGAGGCCGCCATTGTCCAGGCCTGGGTCCGGGGGTCGAACGGACCCGTCGACGTCGAGCGGGAGGCGCTGTGGTTTCGCGGGGCGATGACGCAAATCAGCGACGCGTCCATGCCCCGCGTCCACGCTCAGTCCGCAAAGCGCCAGGTGTACTGGTGGACCGCCGAGATCGCGCAGTTGCGCGTCGAGTGCGTGGCGGTCAGGCGCCAGTACACCCGATACCGGAGGAGACGTCGACGGGTCCCGGAGGAAGAGGCCGCGCTGTATGAGGTGTACAGCGCGGCGAAGGGGACTCTGTGGCTGGCCATCTGCGAGTCGAAAACGCGTGCCAGGGAGGAGATGTTGGAGACTCTAGACGGAGATCCGTGGGGGCGGCCCTATCGCACGGTCCGAAATCAACTTCGGGCCGCGGCGCCCCCGCTCACCGAGAGTCTCCAACCCGAGCTGCTGGAGGAGGTGGTAGCAGCCCTCTTCCCGGCACGAGGCGAGCATACTCCGCCGCAGATGGCATTGCCCTCGGCCGCAGAGTCCACGGAGGAGAACGCCATCAGCGTCCCTGAGGTGACGCACCCAGAGTTGGGGGCTGCCGTGATCCGGCTCCGGGCTAAGAATGTGGCTCCGGGGCCCGATGGGATCCACGGCTGCGTGTTAGCCCTCGCTCTGAAGGAGCTAGAGCCCCAACTGAGAGGGCTCTTCACAGCGTGCCTCGAGCGGGGCCAGTTTCCCAGTTTGTGGAAGTCTGGTCGACTGGTCCTGCTCGGAAAGGCGGGGCGCCCTGCGGACTCACCGTCCGCGTACCGGCCCATAGTGCTGCTGGACGAGGTGGGCAAGTTGTTCGAGCGAGTCCTCGCTGCCCGCCTCGTTAGCCACTTGTGCCAGGAAGGGCCGGACCTGGACGGGAGTCAGTTCGGGTTTCGGCAAGGGCGCTCCACCGTGCACGCTGTGTCGCGAGTAAGGGCCCTGGCGGAGGAAGCGGTGTCCCGGGGCGGGGTGATGTTGGCGGTCTCTCTAGACATCGCCAACGCGTTTAACACCCTGCCCTGGAGTTGCATTCGGGAGGCACTGAGGTATCATAGAGTGCCTCCCTACCTCCGCCGCATCGTTGGGGCTTATCTCTCCGAGAGGTGTGTCACATACAAGGGACGTGATGGCATTCACCAGCGCCCGATGTCGTGCGGTGTTCCACAGGGTTCGGTTCTTGGGCCGCTCCTGTGGAACATCGGCTACGACTGGGTGCTGAGAGGCGAGCTCGGCCCGGGGGTGGACCTGACGTGTTACGCGGACGACACGCTGGTCACCGCCCGGGGGAGCTCGCACAGGGAGGCAGCGTTGCTGGCGACGGCTGCGGCGTCACAGGTGGTGAGCCGCATCCGTCGCCTAGGCCTGGAGGTGGCCCTCAGCAAGTCGGAGGCCATGGTGTTTCATGGCCCCCGGCGGGCGCCGCCGCCCGGCTCACACATCGTGGTCGGGGGGGTCCGAATCGCTGTCGAGCCCACCATGAAATATCTGGGATTGGTGCTCGACAGCCGGTGGGACTTCGGACCCCACTTTCGGCGGCTGGCGCCCAAGCTGTTGGGCGCGGCTGGCGCGCTCGCAACGCTGCTTCCCAATCTGGGGGGCCCGAGCTCCGCCTGTAGGCGGCTCTACATGGGGATCGTGCGATCCATGGCCCTGTACGGGGCCCCGATCTGGGCCCTCGACCTGACGACAGGCTTTCACGCCCTACCGCCGGCCTCGACATAGTCGGGGCGGTCCGGCCGGTGCTCGAGCGCTGGCTCGGGAGGAGGCACGGCTCCCTGTCGTTTCGGGCGACGCAGGTGCTCTCGGGGCACGGTTGCTTCGGGAAGTACCTGTGTCGCATAAACAGGGAGCCGGACGCCCGGTGCCACCACTGCGTCCATTGCCGGGAGGACACGGCGCGGCACACGCTGGCAGAGTGTGCCGCTTGGGAGGAGCCGCGTCGTGCCCTTGTTGCCGTAGTAGGCCCGGACCTCTCGCTGCCGGCCGTGGTCAAGTCGATGGTCGGCGGTGAGGAGGCCTGGGACGCAGTGGTCACCTTCTGCGAAACTATTATCGCGCAGAAGGAGGCTGCGGAAAGGGAGAGGGAGATCTCAACTCCTCACCCGATCCGCAGCAGACGCACCGGGCGTCGGCGGAGGGCGGACAACGCCCTCTTCCAGCCCCCCTAAATGGGTCCAGGGGCGACTGACTCGGGGACGTCCGTCGCCCCCCTACAACATCAGGACCCGAGGTGGCGGCGCGTGTGGTGTTCCACGTGCGCCCCTCAGAGAAGTCGGGGGGGGAGGAGTTAACACCTCACTCCCCCCCCTCGACCAGACGGGGCCCGCGGCGGCGGGCCAGCACCAGCCGGGGGTTGCGGAAGCTGAATTCGTGCCCGCGACCCTCGGCGCTTAGGTGTGTGAAGGAACACCGGAGGGGTTTTAGTAGGTATACCTCTCCAGCTATCTGTCAGTGAAAGTCCCATTAAATCCGAAGAGTTGTTTTGGAGTCCATACACACATTGACTTTTTTAGATTTAGATAGAATACTATAAGGATTGTAGACTATAGAATAGACTTGTAGAAGGTTTTCTTCAAAATTACTTGTGGCGACATCTTTGAACGAGTAGAAACACGCGACAATCCTACATCTCGATATCAAGATTATCTCAGGATTTGACATATATACAAGCATCCAAAATCAATAGTCGGACCGCGGTCCCCATGTATAATCACCTAGCCTGGCGGAAGTAGTAGCTTCAGTAACTTTAAATTTGACCTTCATAAGTGCCTTCTGAGGGCCTAAACTGAATAAATGGTTTTGAATTTTGAATTTGAATTTTTTGAAGATCTTCCCTTTTAAATGGAGGAGTCTTATACGTCGCTCCTCCATATATTTATCTGATTTAATCATTATACTAATATTGTACTCATAGAACGTATGTAATGAAACTTCACATACGTTCTATGAAGAGTGTACTAACAAAACAAAAAAAAATTGGGCCAGTGGCAACGCCCTCTCTTATCGAACGACAAAACTTATTGAACAACTTTAAAAGTGCAAGTTTGGATGGATGAATATTTGTTTCTCAATCCCGCCAGGACTGTATTGTATTTATCCTGGAAAAATGTTAATGTATTCCACGGGAAGGCAGGTGAAACCGCGGTGGGACAGCAAGTTTTCAATAACATAACAAGCTTATTTTTGGCTTAACAATACATTGAATCCCTCCGATTGGTACGTAAGCAAAAAACTTATAATTATTCGTCGATTTATATATTTTAATTGTAAAAATACATTGTGTCGAAATATTGAGTGGAGGATTTTCACATGAGAATCATATTCAAACAGTGATTAAGGTAAGCCGGATTTTGATGAAAATATAACGATATTCAGATTTCCATCAGTTGTTTTAATTCGATTGCTTTAATTTTACTAACTGGGGCTATATTTTTGTTTCCAAACACTTTAATACCTGGGGCTCGATTCTGTAATGATAAATGACACTAACTCGACGATGTTTCGTCGCGGCCTCCATGCTCTGTCTCTTTCGCTAACTACGCTAATACTTATAATCACGTGAGAGATAAGCTCTCCGAGGCCTCCGTGAAGCGGCTCGCCGGCGAAGTTTGTATTAGCTGAATAAGGAAGCTGTTCCTTACTGAAATTATAAATAAGAGCGGTTTTGCGTTTCCGATAGTAATCTTTAGTAGTAGTCTTTAAGATCAAACGTATACATATTGTGTTAATACTAGTCTGTGTTTCGGTAAAAAAGGTAAGGGAGGCGGTGAAATCACAGGCCCATGTGACTTACCAACTTCACGTCTCCGGGTCGACCACGCATTGCGAGGCCCTGGTGTTGCAAATGTCCATAGGCGGGCATGACCACTTACCACCAGATGGACAGTCTGCTATTGTCAGCCTATATGGTATAAAAGAAATAAATATCCTAGGACATTCTTTACACATGGCCATCTGGTCCCAAACTAAGCAGAGCTTGTATGATGAAAACCAGAGAACTGAAATACTACTTTCATTTTTTTTTCTAAATACATATTTATATAGATATTACCACCCAGACACAGAACAAACAGACATGTTCATGCACACAAATGTTTGGGCGGGTGGGAATCGAACTCGCGACCTTCGGCTTGGCAGTCAGGGTCGCTAACCACTAAGCCAACTGGTAACCGATATATTACATAGGACTTCTCTAACACATGTATATCGGATACAATCCATAAAAATAAATATGCCACACAGCTCACATTAAGAACCATTGACTTTTTTAGGTGAATTGAAAATCCCTTGTTATCATAATAAAAGAAAATACCTGAACAAATTTAAACCGTCCCCCATAGAACCAGCAATAAAATGTCTATAAGACTACGAACAGCCCCCTATTCAACTAATACAAACTTCGTCGAGTTACGGTGCAATGAGCCCTCCGAGAGCGGATCTCTCACGTTATTGCGTAGATAGCAAAACAGACAGAGCATAAACGCCGCTACAAAACATCCTCGGCTAGTGTCATTTTGCCTTACAGAAGGACACAAGTTCCCATAGTGTGATATTGGACACGTGTGGTCATAACGTCCTTTTCGATATTCCCGGCCGTATCGATGTATCGAATCGCAATAAACGACCGACGAGCGAGATAAGAATCGATATGCCTCGGTATAAGATATTATGTGAGTAAATCAATAATATTGAAGTGTAGAAAATGTGTGGTTCTGGATTTAGAGGCCTTTGTTCGGAAATGTGTTGAGATTGTATGAGACGGTAAATCTTACTACTAAAAGAGATAAAATCTTGTATATATTAGGAACTAGCTGTCCCCCGTGGCTTCATCCACCCGAGGATGTTACATAGACCCTCGATAAAATGTATAGGTGCTATTCCAGACAATTATCTATGTCTGTGCTTAATTACATCCCGATGCGATCAGCTGTTCTGGCATGATTGAGTAACAAACATCTATGAATCAAATTTTCGCATTTATACTAGTACAATAATAACATATAATAATAGATAAGTAATATATACATATATAAATTAATAATAAACTTTAACAATGATATCTCGGAAATGGTTGTACCGATTTGGATAAAAAAAATGGATTTTTCTTTTTAAGTTAATCTCCAATGGGTGTACCTACTTCCAGAAAAAAACTAGATTTTACACAAAAAAAGTTATACCCAGGTATTAAATAACCATTAAAAAACGTTATCTTTTACAATACAATAGTAAAAAAATTACTCATCCTATGTTTATGTGAAGGAAGAAGAAAAAAAATCCTGTTCATTTTAATACACACGGTTATATGATCCGAAACTAAGCACACCTTTCATTTATTTAGGAAATACAAATAATTTATAAATATCATAACCATAATTAAAAAAAATTCAAAGATTCTAAGCCAATTATTCAGTTTAGAGTCGTCAAATTCAACTTCGTAAAATTTTGGGTTACTGAAGCTACTACCTATAATAAATAGACATTACTATAAATGGTTATCCTGGGTGGGAATCCACCCCGCAGCTTTGGTATAGCAGCCAGTCAGTATTATAGATAGAAAGAAAAAAATATTTAATTAAGGCAATTAGCAAATAATAACAATCAAAAAACATTATACAAAAAATAAAATAATAATAACAAAATAGTTATAAAAAGAAAACATAACGATTGCCATTAAATGGTCCCAACTCAGCATGATGCTGGTTGTTAGCCAGCGCTGATCTTCCGTTGGGACCGGTTCGTGACGTCACAATTTAGAAAGTACAAGAATAAGCAGAATTAAAATAAAAAAATATAAACTATACTAAAATTTATATGCACCCTCTCTTAACTTGTACCTCCAAAGCTCGTGTATATTTCTTTATCTACCCCATTATGTCCTAAATACCTTACCTTGGCAATATTTTATATTAAAGCTTCAATACTGAAACTGAAATAATTACCCGTAAAGCGTCAACCACCCAGAAATTTCAGAGTGGAAAGTGGAAAACCCGAAAACATTGAGAGATTCATCACTCCCCTACTTAGAAGGGAAGGATAAGTGATGAGCGGTAGCGATTCTCAGGGAAACCCGATGTGTGGTAGGAGACTTCTAAATTGGACCACATTAAGTGTTAAAAGAAATTGGACATCTTCCTGTAATTTACCTACTATTTAGTTCAGTGGAGTGCGATTACGTACGGTAACTGACGCTATTATGAATCAGCGTACCCTCTATTCTTAGTCTCTCTCTCTAGTAATTTTCACACTTGTTATACGGTGGTGTGGAGGCTGTTCTTCTTTTAGTTTGTGGTTTTTTATTAGATTTCCATAATCTTTCTATATAATTATCCAGTTCCACTATAACATACACAAGTATTGTCAGTGAGGCTAAATTAATGTAAGTTCTTTTAAAATAGTAATTACTGAGCTTATTGCTGGTTATTTTTATTTAGACTAAGTGTTTGTAAACGCCTATTTGAATAAAAATATGTATATACCCTGGGGTATACAAAACGCCATCTCCTCAACACCAAAGCCCCAATCAACCCACCAAAAGTGGCAAGGCAACGAAATTGTGCAGAGGCAGTTAAATCCGGCAATTAGTCGGCCCGCGACAGTCAGACCGTTCCGATGCTTCGGCTCAACTCGTAAACGCTACGGAGACTCGAATTAAAATAATAAATTCTATTTAAATAGCTAAGATATTGCAATATGAGCCGAGTTTATTGGATATTTTAATATATCTTTGTCTTCGCTTATTATGTTTAGTCGAGGAGTTACGTGGATTAAGCTATGATAGTAACGTAGAATGTGACAATCTTTCAATCAGCTTGACCTTTGAAAGCACGAATAGAATACCAAGTATAGATACTTTGTACAGTCCGCCTGGAGTTTTACCTCTGTCAAGCTGTAAACTAGTGTGTAGGGGCCCCTCCGCAAGATCGGCAACTCATTGAAACATCCCACTTGCTATTGTTATTGTCCATCGGTGGCGGTGACTTACCATTGCTAACTAAATGACATATAAAAACCTTACTTATCGCCCTGAATTAAGGATTAATTCAGATTTGGCACTTTTTTTTCAGTCGGCCTATCTGCCTTTTGTCAGTCATCGGTACACTCTTAATTCCCCTAGCAAAATAAATAAAATTTAAGATGTAATTTCATCCCGATTGAGTAGGAAATATTAATTAAAAGTCAAATTTATTAGAAGGATGGCAGGGTACTTTTTCTAACGAAGGTAGAAACAATAGACACTCTAAATCCTGAATTAAAAATATGCAAGTTACCTGACACGTAGCAAAAAAAAATTGTTAAAAAGCCCGTTGTTTTTATGCGTTCCCATTGTGAGCGGACTTTATAAAAAGATAACGTTTCTTATTTTCTTACTATAACAATAAGCACTAATAAAATAAAGGAAAAAGTTTAAGGAGTTTCCTCAATTTTCTCAGGATTCCATCATCAGGTCTTGTTGTAATGATCATGGAACCATCTACGTCTACCCTTTTATAAATGAATAAATCGAAATCGGTTGGCGTGATATTGAGTTACTCGTTCATTTGTCGCATACATACTTAATGCTAATTTTAGACTTATATGGTTTTCTCATGGGTGCCACTGTCAGAACTGGACCAACTTGAAATGGGACCATTCGGGAAGCACCAGCTTTCAAATAAAAAAGAATCATTAAAATCGCTTCGCCCAGTCCAAAGTTATGAGGTAACAAACATAAAAAAAAAAAATACAGACGAATTGAGAACCTCCTCCTTTTTTTGAAGTCGGTTAAAAATTATTTCACTAATAGAAAACTTAACGATTGCCGAGTAACATTAGTAATACCAAAACCATATTTTTTTTAAATTAATAGAAAACCATGCAGTTTACATTGACATCAAAAATCGAAATTTTACAGTTTGTTGGCGATATTGGCGCTATTTTGCTACTTATAACAGCATATAATATTCTAACTTCTTGACGTTCCTCTGGAATGCGGGTGAAACCGCAGGACGGTAGCCAGTAAGCTATATAATAATAAAATATGATATATTTTATAATAAACAAAGTTATTAAGCTAAATATGTGCTTAATAGTGTAGGGAACCTTTGTCGATAAAGTTGTGGATACTTATTAGAAACTACTCAGGAAGTTTGTGGCTTTAGGGCAATCTGGAATTTTAGGTTTAACTATTCGATAGCTACGATAGTCAGATTGTTTGGTAGTTTAGGTATTGTTAGATGCTTTACATAATTATTTTATGATTATGTATATAGACTATATATATATAAATATATATATAATAGACTATAATACCTCATTCTTACATCGTATTCACCGTTGCTATAGGACTTCTCATAACTGGTAGCTGGTACACAAGAAACTATATGTTAACATGTAGATAGAGCAGCGCAAAATTTCATCTATTGGGACAATAAGCGTTAAAATAATACCCCTATTTTGCCCGTAGATAGGTCTCGGTACATTCTATCCACGATATTGTGGGTCCTAAAGTGATATTATGTGTTATTACTATGTTTCGGTTAGAAAGGTAAGGGAGCCGGCGAAATTACAGGCACATGAGACTTAACAACTTCACGTCTCAGGGTCAACAACGCATTGGCAATGCCCCTGTGGTTGCAACTGTTCATAGGCGGTGGTGACCATTTACCATCATGTAGACCATCTACCTGTTCGTCGGCGCTTGACACAATAGTTAGAACAGTAGTGACAAATATGACTCAGCAGTCATATTGTAGCGATGGGAGAGACTTCAGAGTGAATGACTAAAAAGTATAACAGAATTTCATTAACCGCTACCACAGAGCCCACGCCCTCACCTCACCCGCTAATGCTTGTTGATCGATGTGCGCCGCCGCCGACAGCGCGGATTATTGCGCGGACACGAAAACCAGATGCCTTCAGCCTCACACCACCGCTGGCAGTTCTGTCAAGTCGATGGAAAAAAAACCTTTTCCTTATAGCGGGGTCAGTAGGATTTTTTGTGAATTCCTTTGCTTTTCTTGAACAGTGCTGGTCATAGAATTCTGATTTATCGATTTTGTAGCGGCTATTGTTGTCACTATGTCTGTTGCTATGAGTATGCCGTTGGCCAGCTATTATATATGTGGCGACATCTATGAACACGCCTACAAAATACTTCACCGCCCACACTACAGTGATGTGGCGACATCTATGAACGAGTAGAAACACACGAGAATCCTACATCGCACTATCAAGATTCTCTCAGGATTTGACATATATACCAGGATCCAACATCAACAGTTGGACCGCGGTCCCCAGGCATGATCACCTAGCCTGGCGGAAGATCTTCCCTTTTAAATGGAGGAGTCTCATACCTCGCTCCTCCATAGTGGTGACCCCGACGTGATCCCCCATCACATCACTTCAAGCTCAGCTGCATTCACACAGCAAGCCAGCTTTTCGCCTTAATCAGTTCCACCACAGCCGACTCACCGTGCTTCCTGGTTCTGCAAGGCATACTTCATGCGACAGCACTCATCGCCCACACCACAGTTCACCTGCAGCACACGTCTGGACCTCAGATGGCTCCTCACTCTCCGGCGTGGCGGTTTCTGCACACGTGGACTACTGTGGGAAGCCTCAACCCATCGCAGCAATCCCGCTCAGTCTCGACTCACCGTAGACTTCCGAGCAGCACTGGCACTTGCAAGCTATCAGCAATGATGCAGCAACAACAGATCGACCTCTGGTCTAGGAAGGGAGTGATGTGGCGACATCTATGAACGCGCCTACAAAATACTTCACCGCCCACACTACAGTGATGTGGCGACATCTATGAACGAGTAGAAACACACGAGAATCCTACATCGCACTATCAAGATTCTCTCAGGATTTGACATATATACCAGGATCCAACATCAACAGTTGGACCGCGGTCCCCAGGCATGATCACCTAGCCTGGCGGAAGATCTTCCCTTTTAAATGGAGGAGTCTCATACCTCGCTCCTCCATAGTGGTGACCCCGACGTGATCCCCCATCACATCACTTCAAGCTCAGCTGCATTCACACAGCAAGCCAGCTTTTCGCCTTAATCAGTTCCACCACAGCCGACTCACCGTGCTTCCTGGTTCTGCAAGGCATACTTCATGCGACAGCACTCATCGCCCACACCACAGTTCACCTGCAGCACACGTCTGGACCTCAGATGGCTCCTCACTCTCCGGCGTGGCGGTTTCTGCACACGTGGACTACTGTGGGAAGCCTCAACCCATCGCAGCAATCCCGCTCAGTCTCGACTCACCGTAGACTTCCGAGCAGCACTGGCACTTGCAAGCTATCAGCAATGATGCAGCAACAACAGATCGACCTCTGGTCTAGGAAGGGAGTGATGTGGCGACATCTATGAACGCGCCTACAAAATACTTCACCGCCCACACTACAGTGATGTGGCGACATCTATGAACGAGTAGAAACACACGAGAATCCTACATCGCACTATCAAGATTCTCTCAGGATTTGACATATATACCAGGATCCAACATCAACAGTTGGACCGCGGTCCCCAGGCATGATCACCTAGCCTGGCGGAAGATCTTCCCTTTTAAATGGAGGAGTCTCATACCTCGCTCCTCCATAGTGGTTGTCCCGACGTGATCCCCATCACTTCGCTTCAAGCTCAGCTGCATTCACACAGCAAGCCAGCTTCGCCTTAATCAGTTCCACCGCAGCCGACTCACCGTGCTTCCTGGTTCTGCAAGGCACACTTCATGCGACAGCACTCATCGCCCACACCACAGTTCACCTGCAGCACACGTCTGGACCTCAGATGGCTCCTCACTCTCCGGCGTGGCGGTTTCTGCACACGTGGACTACTGTGGGAACACTCAACCCATCGCAGCAATCCCGCTCAGTCTCGACTCACCGTAGACTTCCGAGCAGCACTGGCACTTGCAAGCTTATCAGCAATGATGCAGCAACAACAGATCGACCTCTGGTCTAGGAAGGGAGTGATGTGGCGACATCTATGAACACGCCTACAAAATACTTCACCGCCCACACTACAGTGATGTGGCGACATCTATGAACGAGTAGAAACACACGAGAATCCTACATCGCACTATCAAGATTCTCTCAGGATTTGACATATATACCAGGATCCAACATCAACAGTTGGACCGCGGTCCCCAGGCATGATCACCTAGCCTGGCGGAAGATCTTCCCTTTTAAATGGAGGAGTCTCATACCTCGCTCCTCCATATATACATAAAAACCACTGCCATTTAGTTAAAAACTTTAAAGTATTTGTTTCGCTCAGCAGTTCCAATGTTTTTTTTTACTTTTTATAGGTTTGTGATTAAATGCCATCATACCAGGGATGGTGATGATATGAATGAGGAAGAACACACTATACCTGGAAGTAGATTTTTAGCTTGGGTTAGTGACCTAGCGTTAGCTGGAGGAACCTACTACCGTTCTAGTTTCCCTACTATGTTTTTCACTCATATCAATCCTAGCATTTGTTACAGAAGTTGAATTTTACTAATTTCCGCTCGCCATTTTACCTCAATTCCCGAAATAAATATTATCCTGTGAAAATTCTATTAGCTATACGTGCCCAGTTGGCTTGGTGGTTAGCGACTCTGACTGCCAAGCCTAAGGTCACGGGTTCGATTCCCACCCAAACAAACATTTATGTGCATGAACATGTCTGTTTGTTCTGTGTCTGGGTATAAATATCTATATAAGTATGTATTTAGAAAAAAGAAAGTAGTATATGTAGTATATCAGGTTTCCATAGTACAAGCTCTGCTTAGTTTTGGATCAGATGGCCGGGTGTAAAAAGAATGTCCCAGGATATTTATATTAATTATTTAGTTTCATATTATAATATTATGAATTCCAGAAGATTGCAATAGATATACAGACTTCATACTTTATTATGCATATAGATAGATACATAACTCTTTATTGTACACCACACAAGAAAAAAAATATAATAAACCTTAAATTTATGTAAAATAGGTGGTCTCATCACTTATAAAGCGACTTCCAGGCAACCTTTGGTTAAAGAGAATTTTAAATACGTCAATTAACGGTGGTGCATCTAAATAGTAAATGAGGAAAAAATAACAAGAACCTAAATAAATGTTTCCTTTATTTATGTGTGAAATGTTTTCGTATTTCCTTTTTGTCTGTACATCTGTATGGACCCACAGGTTGAGAGCCAGTGATCCGATTACCATGCGGTTTTCAGCGGCAGAGGATGTAGGTCACTAGGACAAGTTTTTGCACACGTTTTAGTTAAGTTCTTACTGAGGCACATCTTGTAATACAACACGAGTTTGTTTTGTACTTACTATGTTTGAACTGGCTATTTCGGTCTTATAAATATCTATCAGTTGACAGATTCGACTTTGGATAAAACGTTTTACGAATAATTGAGGTGCACTCTATTATATAAATGCTGCTCTTGCATTTTATCTGTTAAAAAATAAAAACCCTTTATATGGAACTAAGACGAGCCAATGGATAATGTTAGAAAGCTCAAAATTGGCCAAGCCATACATATTAACCAAAATATTGGCTCTTTATAAGATCTGATAACTTTTTAACACTTATAACGAGCCATGGCGAACCAAAAAGCATGGGGACACTACCTACTTTTTGGCGCTTTATGAGTTTTGATAACTTTTTAATACTGAAAGTTTTCCATTATGGGTCTGCAAGCCATTTTTAAATTAAATTAAAATAATTTTGCCAAGACATGTAAGAGTTATAAAATAAATAAATTTAATACATACACAAAATTATCAGTTTACATAAAAAAATTGCTGGGCATGGGGGTTTATCAGGGTTGACACCCGATGCTTCTGCAGAACACTATCCACATCTGCCTGCCAGAGCTTTCATTTTACATTAAATGTTTTTGCTGGGATTCAAAATTACTTGCACTGGCTTTTTATTTATTACCTACTTCTTCGGGAATATATTATATCTTTAAAACTATTAGCGTTTAATATTTCTAAATGTAAATACTCTAGTCTGTTAAAAATATATATCTAACTTTTCTCCCATTGTTTTTACGTTTCGTAGTTTATTGCCAAGAGCAGTAGATTCACTTCACAGTGATATAAGACGGGTGAGCACTGAAAAATAACCGAGCGATGTTCATAAATAATATTCTCAGAGTATCTTATACGACGAAATACGAGGTATCATTCAAACACTACATATATGAGAATAATTTGGTTGACATACGTAGCGTATCGTACGACGATGCCTTATTACGTTTGCTTGGTTATGATAGCAATGGAAATTGAGTTGCACTATAATCAAATTGGTGGATTTAAAATAACTGTATAAAAGCTATAATTATGTGCAAACGGTTTTGTGTTTATGGATCATCTTCCTATGATGTTATTTACATGATATTTAAAGTACTTTTGGAAGAACTATTATTAAAGATTCGTACAATTAAAGAAATTCTTTAAGTATCCCATCCCACCCCTATCCCTTCAATGAAGCATTAAGATCTCATTTCTATGAAGTAACATAACCTTAACTCGTTAACGCACGTTTTTAAAAGACCTAATGTACACAACCCGGTGTTACAAAATGGTCTATTTCACTCTGGAATTGTGTAGTTTTCTATCATTAAAACCATTTTTGAAATAGGATAAGTTGCTTTGGAGATCCTCTTCCTCCATCTACCATTATCATTAACCAATAGTACATAAAGTAAAGGGGAAAATGATTTCAAAGATTTTTTTTATTAGACCTCCTCAAATTGATAGCCAATAGAAACTCATTGATACATAATAGGAGCCGATTCAGATATCGGTTCTCATAACTCACAGCTCCGCGTACATATCTCATCGCAGTAAATCGTGAATGCGAACATAAATTGTTGCAAATGCTATGTTTTTCGGATGCTTTATTGCTTTTGAATAAACGTGTTACAATGCTCTCCAAGTTTGAGTATTGTGTCATCATTGGTAGCTAATGAAATTGACAGGTAATGACGGATTGATGGGTGTGGTGAGTGATACGACTTTTTGTAGTATATTGTCATTGCTGGTAAAGAAATAGCTACATCCCCCTTATTCAGCTAATATAAACTTCGTCAGCGAGCCGCTTCACGGAGGCCTCGGAGAGCTTACCTCGCACGTGATTAGCAGTATTAGCGTAGTAAGCGACAGAGACAGAGCATTGAGGCCGCGACGATACAATCCTCGACTTAGTGTTATTTTCATTACAGAATCGAGCTCTTGCAATTAGACCGCTGGGAGTGGCATTAAGATTCTTGGTCCAATGTTTACTAAGAATGGATAAAAATTTATAAGAACTGCCAGTCATCTAAAAAATTGAATAAATGATGACAGATTAATTTCGCTCCAAAGTTTCACGCGCATTCCCGAAGGATCTTGCATCTTCTTGGAATAAGAAATATGTTTTATGATAATCCAAGACATGCTCTATCTATGTGCAAGTTTGTCAACTCTGTAGGTTATGGGTTCGAATTACATCCATGACAAATATTTGTGTATTAACATGAATGTTTATTCTGTGTCTTGGTGTGTAAAAATTTATTAAAGGATGTATTTAAAAGGAAGTACGAGTACATCAGTTATTTGGTTTCCAAAGTACAAGCTCTGTTTAATTTGCGATCAGATCGTACACTCTGAACATCCTCAAATGATCCTGAATATTTATTTATATTTACAATAAGACGGGCCAGTTGGCTACCAAGCCACCATTGGAGACCCTGACTGCCAAACCGCAGGTCGTTGGTTCGGTTGTCTGTTAGTTCTGTGTCTGGGTGTAAATATCTATATAAGTATGTATTTAAAAGTAGTATTCTTATATACATATGTTCTATACTACATATGAAGTATATCAGTTACCTGGTAGCCATTCTGCTTAATTTGGGATCAGGTAACCATGTGTGAAGAATGTCCTGGGGATATTTATTTTATAAAAGGCTAGTAATCACGCAGGAGCTGCAAACTACACTACTACTAAATAGTTTATCTGTTACCAGAGGATGCAGATAAACAATGTTAGAGTAGAAACTGTATCAAATAACGACAATATAGAAGATTAATGTCCAGCACGTGGATTACGTTGCTTCGTTGCAATCGATTTCATTGATTACCTTATGCAACCAAGCCCTATCCAAATGCAGGGGCTCGATTTTGTAAGGAAAATGACACTAACGCTGGCTGCTGGGATGGTGGCCATCACTAGGGGACATCGGGGTTCATTGACTGCTTAACATCAGGTAGCATGGAGAAAAAAGAGGATGTTTCATCGCGGCATCCGTGCTCTGTCTCTTTCGCTAACTACGCTAATACTACTAATCACGTGAGAGATAAGCACTCCAAGGCCTCCGTGAAGCGGCTCGACGACGATGTTTGTATTAGCTGAATAAGGGGACTGGTATTCGATGTACCGATGTATTTGACCAGCTTCAAATTGAAACAGATTGCAACAACCTTACGTAATAACCACGGATGGTACACGGACAGAAGATGATGATAAATGATTAGTCGTTAACTTGATTTATTGTTTCAAAACGTGAAGCCAGATAGCTATAGATTTAATTGTGTATGAAGGGTTTTTTACCCGTGGATGAGCTTGTTTTTGACCACTGCCTATGGTGAGTCGTGGCTGGCTTCCAAGTGAACCTGTGATGGTAGGTTGATTTGATGATGGGTAACGAGGACTTGTTGATACAATTTTTAGAAAAACGAATATATATTGAAATCTACAAAAAATACTAATTAAACATAGATCGATTCTTTAACTTTTCCTCTATGAAAACAAATAAAATAATATGTTCCAATAATATGATAATAATATATCCTTACTTTTTTAAAATAATGAATATAACAAACATACCACGATCTAGGCTATTGAAGTGTCTAATGATTAAAAGAAAGTTTACAAAGCAGGTGCTGTATTAAATTAGGTGAATTAACTTATTCTGCTTGATTTACATTCAGCTCCCATCGGGATAAAAAGAAGATTGACGTGTCTATTGGCTTTGTGGTTTTATGGGTATAATATAGTTAGGATACCGGGTTGGATTTCCATCTAGGACAAACATTCGCGTCTCTGTTCTGTTCAAAGTTACAATTCTCTTTATTATGACATCGGTTAGTGAGTGTAGAAAATTACAGTTTTTTTTAAAAAGAAACTTGGTAGCTACCAAGTTTCTTTTTCTCTATGTGTATGAAAGTCACGCATAAATACTTGTCACAATATTCTATGCCGAAGAATACAATATTCTTGGGATATCTCTCGGGAATATTTCCATTTAATTTCAATATAGAACGTGTAACAAATACCCTGCTTGCAGAGAACAAATGAATTCACCAAATTCACAGAAACGCTCGGCCCCTCCGCAATCCGGGATCCAACAGAATTTCCAATTGTGCACCGAAAACCGTCCGCCATCGGAAAAACGTCACGCAAAACCTAACAATTTGTCCAAACATGAAAAGGGGAACACTTGACCGCAACCGGAAAAAGAGTATAAAAACACCACCCCTTTCAGTGGCGACTCTTTTGAATACTGGCAACATTGCGATCCGCCATTTTGAGTCGTCGAATCGGAATAATTTAATAGAGAGACGGCTTTTAAGTCGCGCGCCATTTCCGTTGCTTAACTTCTATTTCTTTTTTTTTATGACTTTTCAGCGATGGATTTAGTGTATTTTTCTACATGGGGTGGTGTCGTGCATAGGTTTCTCTTTGACGGATTATGGTGAACTTAAAAATATTTTTGGGTAGGATCAAATCGTGGCAATAGATTAAATCGTGTGATGGGTTAAATAAATAACATTTATGATATAGTTAAACTACATATATGTTACCCCTACTTAATAATTATAAATTAATTAAAGTAATAGATGAATACTACTAACTAACTTAATTAAAATCAATAAAATCGTCGGGTCCTTGATCTCAGGTAGTGGTTTTGTATTGATTTATTAAATTGTATATTTAATTTCTAAATAGTTTTATGTTTGCATTAAAAAGGGCATACCTACGTTCTAATTAGAGAATTCAAAAGAACTATGGCAGCTGATTTTTCTCTTACGTTTCAAAATTGATTCTATAGAAAAGATATTCAATTTTATGACTAAGTACTTCCACGCACTGTCAGCGTATCACAAAAAACATCGTGGGAAGTAGGATTATAGTTACATATAAGGATTACCATGAAAATACCCTAAAATCTTATTGTTTTCACATGGCAACCCCAAACCAATATCGTCCACTACTCACATAGATTCCTGAGTCTGATGAATGTCCCGACACAAACACCATTTCGTCCGCCATTATTCAATACGACAAAGACTGATATCTAGCTACAAATAGTTAGGTGGAAATACTTATTATTTCGCACCGGGTGACAAATGGTGAAGATAAAATGTCCTCAGTGAAGCCTCCTTTATCCTTCGTGACGTCAGTACCCTCCCTCTACTAAACCGAGGACCCAACATTTGAATTTCTGACGCGATACACGTTTTAATATACATTGCTGGTGGAAACTGGACTATTGGGTTGTAATATACTCTCAGCGAGCGATGTATTTAATTGTGATTGTAACTGTTGTTGTTGATGAAGATTTAGTGGTGTTGTGATGAAGGTGGTACTGCATTATGTAGCTATTAATGTTCAGTTACCTTTGACATGTTGTAAGCGCTTTTGTGGTTTCCCCCCTAGTGAGGAAATATTTGAATATGAGTAATATTAAAGTTTTACGAGCTGGCAATTATTTGCTTAATTCGTATGGGATTTTTTTATGGAATGGAGTTGAATTGTGTGAAGTGGAGGGAATTCTTATATTCGTTAGGGTTTTGGAGTCAATTGAAGTACATTTGGGTTTAGTTACTAGTTGAAGTATTATTGTTTTAGTAATTTTTTTTTTTATGTAGGTACATTCAGTTTATGTTTTAAGTAAGCGTAGGTTTCTTTTTCACCACTATCCACCATCATCATCTGACTGTCCTGTTTCCAATTATTTGGGGTGGAGGGATTATGTCTGTTTAGAACTTTGCTTTTAGTTGCATTAGATACTATAAGATATTTGGTAGATGTTTCTACGGCCTACCTGACGTCAAAGGCACAAAGGTTCCGTAGCCAAATAGCACAAACAGAACCCTAATAATGTTAGCCTGTCCGTCTGTCAGTATGATACATCCATTCTATTAGACTGGATGTGTGACTTCTAGAGACTATTAGTTAGTCTATAGACTGCCAACTTGGACGACTTTACAAAGGTGAATGGTTTCTGTAAACCATTCAATACTGGCAGTTATACAAGGGCCGTGTGCTTTCAAGCCTCATCCATTTTGTTTCACATATATCCTAAAAGGCCTTTCAAGTGCAGCTATCATAATGCACCAGCATTTTCTCGGAGGCAGATTATCAATTTGAGGGTGGTAGTCAACCTTACTTTGAAGTTACCTATAACGACTGCAGCACGGTTTCTTCAAAATTCGAATCCCACGATAGTTGCTACGGCGTTCACCGTCACTACCAACTGAGCTTTCATCAACTAAATAATAATATATAAATAGTAATAGTCGATCACGTGCTCTTGGCTGGTAAGTTTTTCATACCTATACATGCATATTTTATTGTACTAGTGGTTGCCTAGCGGTTAAAAAATCGACCTTAATTCCATATTTGGAGGAGCGAGGTGTGAGACTCCTCCATTTAAAAGGGAAGATCTTCCGCCAGGCTAGGCGATCATGCCTGGGGACCGCGGTCCGACTGTTGATGTTGGATCCTTGTATATATGTCAAATCCTGAGAGAATCTTGATAGTGCGATGTAGGATTCTCGTGTGTTTCTACTCGTTCAAAGATGTCACCACATCACTGTAGTGCGGGCGGTGAAGTATTTGTAGGCGCGTTCATAGATGTCGCCACACATATATATTTTAAGTTCGAACTTTATTGTTGTTTTTTTTGTCGAAGTATAACGTATGATCATTGCATAAAACTTTTTTGAATTTTCTTCTTTTACGTCAGCTTCAGCGTGTCACAAATACGTCATTATGTGTTTGACATCGGCTGTTTCATACGTAAGAAGTGTTGTAAAATATTTGTGTATGTCAAACATATGGTATTGTATGTTATGTTAAATTTAATTAATTTAATGTATTCTTACATATATATAGCCTTTTTTATAAGCAACATTTTAGTATCTTATAAAACTTATCTGTACCATGTGTTAACCTTATATTATGGCTATTGAAAAGCGGAGTTTTCTGACACAAGTATTTCTGTACTTAAAAGAAGGTCCCAACCTTAATTTTAAATTGTAACCCTTGGATACAGAAATAAACATTTTTATTATTATTTTATTATTACAGCATTTGAATAAAAAAAATAGCTTCTTCATATAAATTTAAACCGTGTCAAATTTCACGTTCAACCGTTCGCGCTAATTTCTTAAAAAGAGGTCTAGAGCTATCGTTTCACGTATTAATAGATATATGTATACTAGATTGTACAATGTGGAGATTCGAATATACTAGATTAGTCCTAGCAAACTTAGGACAGTGTATCAGTAGCTGCTACAAGTAGCATGTAGTAAGTTTGTCCCACAATTCTGGAAGTGGCTGAGACGGGACAAGTTGGGGAGAGCCGTCGACTCGCTTCAGATGTTGCCGAAACAAATGGTTGCTTAACTTGACTCTCTCTGGAAATCTATTTGATTCTGGATAAAGTAGGTATGTACCTAGCTATGGACATTTAATTATATTGAATACTTTTGTTTGTTGTTACCAAAATACATGATAGTCTTTCAAATATTTTAATGAGGCTCAACTTTTTATGTTATAGTGTGCCTAGGGAACTTGTGTGTTGGAGTAGTAGCTTCAGTAACTTTAAATTTCACCTTCATAAGTGCCTTCCGAGGGCCTAAACTATATACTATATATATAACTATAAATGGTTTTTAATTTTGAATTGAATTTTTGAAGAAAGCAGCGGACCTCCCAAAGCTCCGTTCTCAGCAACCCTATAGCCATAAATACCTACGGACATTTGGGTAGAATCCCGAAGCCATAATATTGACGGCATCCAAACACTGCTTTCCATAAACCTTACCTCAAAGATTAGAGAATAAGAAAGCCTTACATTTAAGGTCCGCGGAAAGCACTTATGAAGGTCAAAGCTACTGAGGGTGTAATGTCAGCTTTTACCTAAAAAAGATCTGTGTTGATTTTCACAAAGAGGCATATCCCGATTAAATGGGCTAAAAAATCAGCCAGCAAACACAAACAACGTGAGTAATGCGATAAGTTTGCGGAAGTATGCATCAGAGCGCAACGCTCGGTTCACGTGCCGAGTCCGGGAAGCTTTCGCGTGGATCCCGGACCGCGGGAACTATGCGGGACCTGCTGCGACCTACGATCAGCTATTTCATAGCTCGTGTAATAACGCTCGCTGAGCTATATTCCCTGAGCTCGATGGCAATAATGAAAATCTACGTATAGATTGAAATCGTATTTGGACCAAAGTGGAAATAATTTGAGTGATTCGATGTGCGAGTGAAAATGGGGTACGAAGTACAGAGAACTAAAACTCAAACTGTTAAATAGCTCTCAAATTCATGTCTATTGTGACATGACATAAATAGATTAGCGATGATCACGTTTCCTTTAGCTCTTGCAGCAAGTGATCCAAAAAGCATGCCAAAAGAATGGTCCTAGGGACTCGAACTCACTACCTGCGCTGTGATAGGCTATCCAACCATCACTCCAACTGCCTCGTCAATGTCAACGACTAGCTGTCCCCCGCGGTTTAACCTGCGTTCCCGAAGGTATTTACATTTTCCTGGGATTATAAGTACTCTGTGTTAATCCAGATTATGATCAATCTATGTTAAGTAGTTTTTGGGTAGAATCCTCACAAATTTTATACGGGTAGGAGATAGGTAGATAAGTACATAATAATATTAGCTGTAAAGACTAATATACAATCAAACACTCCCGCAACCACATACATCAAATCCATATCATCTCCAATACTGTAATCAAGTCACCGCCACCCTTGAACTGATGTGTGGAACTGTGAAATCGATGAATATTGATAAGATATCAGCCTAGGCCGTGTGGTCGAGAACTAGACACAGATCTGCGCTTAGTGCATGCAAATGGAACCCACTTGTAGTCTGTCCACTCGCACACGGTGTATTCGTGCAGCTTGGTGCGATGTCGCTTCTATATCGTTTGTGACATGTTTGAATTCAACAACTAGCTTGAGTGAAAAAACTATACGTTGGATAGGGTTTTGGCTTTTGGCGCAAACCTGGTTCGCACGGGAACTGCCCCCTCCACAAGACCACCAACACATTGAAAATTTCTCGTGTAAATGTTCGTCAGTGAGCACTTAAAATAAGGATTGACTGTCTGCCTGTTTGGCAAAAGTAAACCTGAATAACTGACATAGAAAACGCTAAAGAAAGGCCATCTTGATTCATATTTTTTGCTATTTGATTAATGGAATTAAAACCTCTTTTATAAAGGTCTTTATAATTAAGAACAAAATTCCGAGGTCACAAATCAAGTCTACTTGCAGATCAGTTAACTTCAAAGTGTCAGTCGTTACGGAACTTGTAATGTCAAAACTACCCTTATCCAACAAGTTTTGTCACATCTATTCTGTCTACCGTCTTATATTTCAGACCTTGTGTTTAAGGTCAGAGTCGCTTTTGCTATTACACTTAAATTTTAATTAATAAGTAATACTAACTCCCAAAGGGTTTTAAATAGATAAAATATGTATAGAAAGTATCAGTAAATTTTCAGAAGCCGACTTGTAGTTCCAAAGATTACACCTTAAATAAATAAATAAATAAATGATTAAATATTACCTCTTTATTTATATTATATTTAGTACATATTCACAAATATTACATCGCCAAACTGCTCAACAGTTTGTAGGCGCTCTGCTCTTTTAACAATAAATTTATCTTATACTACCTAACTACATTCTTATACTATTTTAATAATCTACTACTACTACCTACATTCAGAAGAAAAGTATTTTAAGAAATCATCAATTCCTTAATAACTCTTTTCATTTCATTTGCAATATTATTCTATTTATAAGATGTGACACCTCATAGCATTTCGGGTCTCTTTCCATAATATCATTATGATATCCTGGTTTTAGCCAATAATATAAAATAAAGATAAAGTCTTTGATGGTCCAGTGGCATGAAACTCCTCACGCAAGCTTTTTCAACTTTTTTTTTCTCATCATCTCCCGATGATTGGCGACAATGTTCGCCATATGTCACGTGGACCATAATATATCGTTGGTGAAATGTAGATCTTACTAGTGAGACCTTGCCTACATCTCCGGGGATAATGGGCGTTAGCGGGAAGATACGTTATTAAGTATTGTAAATAAGGAACCCAATTCATCAATTCCTGAAAAAGTCACAGATCTGAAGTGGACTAAAATAACCACAAATTGAAATGGCATCACAGCAGACCACAAAAGAGATTTAGATTGATTCATATATAATACTAGCTTGACCCGCGTTCCCGAAGAATGTAACATTTTCCCGGCACAAAAAGTATCCTATGTTACTTCTAATACTTCCAAAAATATGTGTTCAAAGTTTCATGAAGATCGGTTCAGTACGATTCGCGTGAAAGCGTAACAAACAAACTTATATTCACATTTATTATATAAGTAGGGATTTTATATAAATGCACCATGAAAAAAGAAACATCTGAACGCCTACAGTAAGTAAAGTTAATAAATGAAACGAGAATATTCCATAAATATGGACCATTTAAAATGATAAAAACTGCGAAGCCTTTATGAGAGAACAGCTTTAAATCTCTTTTTTATCGCAAATATTTTCCATTTTGTTACCGGAATATTTTTGAATAAATACGAATAATAAATATGGGATGATGCGAAGAAATACTTTCGTGATATATTCTAGAACAACATTTGACTGGGTCCAGGGTCAAATACGGGATCCTTATAGTTTCATCATGTTTGTCATTCGTATGTCACAGTAATTTAAAAAGAATAAATGGAGACACGGTAATAAAAATCTAACAATGAACTTCTTGCCAGTTCTACGTTAATAGGTAGTTTTAAATTTATTAATCGTTTTAAGGTTGACTTCCGGACCATTGGTAACTTCAGTAGCTTTGTTCTTCGTAAGTGCCTCTGCTACAAACTGAATAAATATATGTATTAATTAAATATTATAGAATTATAGATATATGATTGGTTTCCATATTACAAGCTCTGGTTAGTCTGGATGTTTTCTTTTTTAATCATTCCAGTACCGAATCAGGCTCCCGCAGTTCGGGGCGGGCAAATACTCGAGGCGCACTAGCGAGGGGCGAGTGGGGCGACACGGCACACGCATTACCGCGTGAGAGCCATCGTGGCTGAATGCCCCGCACTGGGCCGGAGTGTCATCCAACATCGAATGCACTAGTGTAGTGGCATTGATGGCGCACACTGGAATATCTGAGTAGGCATTTGGGAGCTAATGTAGAGACTGAGAAACGCGAAGGAAAATATGGGTTATAAAATGATCACGAGGAAATTCCTTTATATCAGGTGCAAAGAAATGTCGCTCTTTTAGAAGATATTGTTTTGGAGCTTTGTAAATTTATATATTTTTTTTATTACAGAAATACGAAAAACGTACAAAATTATTTTTCAATGGAAAATATTTTCGAATTTTCCCTCTAAATACTTACTTAATTATGATATTAGCGTCCATCAACAAAACAGCGCAGAAAAACAACAACGTGTTAACAAAATTACTTACTTTTAAGGTATTACATCACAAACTATTCTCACAATCAGGAACTGTCAGTTGCAGAGTGATATATCATTGTGATACACCACCTGAGGGCCATCCATCATGCGGCGACCTTGCGCGCTGAGGTATCCTTCAAGATAATATACTTTTAAAAATATCCTAGAAAAGACAGTTTTTAGGTGACAAATTGTCATGCTAAAGTAAAATGATCCATCATAATTTGTACACGGGGTTGCTTTCCATGTGATAAAGAATCAGCGATAATTACGAAATATTTTTAAGTTTTTTTTTAATGTCGTGGGATGAAAAATACCTTGAAAGCCTTTGAACTGTTTCTAAACCTAAAGTAATATTTTCACCCGTTACGAAGCTACGTAGCGAAGTACACATACACAAACTTTAGCAATCATTGTAGTATAAATGACCGCCCAGTTGGCTTGGTGGTTAGCGACCCTGACTGCTAAGTCACAGGTTGCGGGTTCGATTCCCACCCAGGACAAACATTTGGGTGCATGAACATGTCTGTTTGTTCAGTATCTGGGTGTAAATATCTATATAAGTATTTATTTAATAGTATATCAGTTATCTAGTTTCCATAGTACAAGCCCTGCTTATTTGGGGATCGGATGGCCGTGTGTAACGAATGCCCCGAGATATTTATCTATACTAATATTATAAAGAGGAAAGATTTGTATGTAAGTATGTTTGTTACTCTTTCACGCAACTACTAACCGGATATGGATGAAACTTGGCACATAGATGGAGCATATCCTGGCATAACACACTTTTTATCCCAGGAAAATGTGATATCCCATGGGAACGCGAGTAAAACCACGGGGGCCAGCTAGTTATTAATATTATTATTAAACTACGATAAAGAGATTAGTTAAATTATGGAAATGATTGACGAAAATCTCTCAATTATGGTTTTAAATATCCTTCTGTACAGGTGGGGTAACGTTGTGTAGGTGTCGAAAAATCCTGCTTAAGTTTCTTTAAAAATAATTCAAATATTCAATATAATTTACCGATAGAAATTTGCGAATTACGTAAGGATTTTGCTTAAGTTTGCGTACATATCTTCCATCTGTAAAAATTGAAAGCGCTAGAATGAATACAGGAATAAAAGTCTTACAGCTTTTTTTTTATTGACTTTTAGGTTAGGCTCCGAAAATTTTTACACTCTTTCGCGGACAATTCGACGTCGCCATTGGTTACTCTTTACTAAGGGTAAATTGAGCAACTACACTGAAGATGTCCTGTGGGGCTCGATCGTTGGCTCAGAGAATATTGCCTAACGCCTATCCTTTTAAAAGGAATTTATTTAGAAGTAGTACAGTTTTCAGTGTAGGGTTTGTCCAGGGAAGTATTACCACCATACCCATATCCGCCGTGAAACAGTAGTCAATTTGTATTACTGTGTTTCGGTTAGAAAGGTAAGGGAGCCGGTGAAATTACAGGCACATGAGACGTAACAACTTCACGTTCAAGTAAATGTCCATAGGTGGCGGTGACCACTTACCATCACATAGACCGACTGTCTGTTTGTCAAAGCAAGCTATGCTTCGTTTAAAAACGAATTATGTATAACGCAGGCAGATGATTATGTCGATATGTGAATAGAGTTTAAATTCCCTGAATGTTATTTTTTTAAATTACTAAATTTAGTAATATATAGACTGTGTCCTTAAGATCCAACTTGATTCAAAATAGGAATTTATATAAATTGTTATCAATTTAAACAAACATTTACGAAGACCTTACCAATAAATTGGAATTTTGTGGAAACGAAGAACAAACATAATTAACAATCAAACAATTAACCCTGTTATTACGACACGTTGAAGTTGTAAGAGGCCGGAGTCGGCCAATAAAACCATTAAAATTCTAAACTCTGCAGCGCTTCGCTTTCGATAATATCAGATGGTCCAAATCCAAGAGTGAGAGCGTATTAAGGTACCAGAATATTTCTGGAGAATGAGATTGTAAAAAATAGATGACAAACAAAACTATGTAGTCTCTTCTAATGGGTGACGTTTTATTTATTGACAATGAGATGGGTTGCCAGTATAACACAACAACAATAACATCTTTAAATTTGTGTGGTTCCCTTGCTCTTGAAAAACTGTATCCAACAAAACGCCAGGAATCCTTACGTAAGTTTAAAATTTAGAGGCAATCAGTTTGAATCTACACCCTCATAATCGCGGTTGAGCCGCCACGGCTTTTAAATGTGATTTATTTATTACCATAATCGCTTACTTCTGAACTTCGGTTGACGTTTTCAGCGGAGCTACAAAAAGTGCCGTAAATTGAACCAAACTCAAGCGGCGCGGGCGGTTCGAGACAATAACGCTGTTAGGAGCAAAATCTTGGCCATCAATTTTATTGCACAAGTTTGAGTAAGTTTGAGCTGTTTTCGTCTGCGTCACTGTATTCAAATTGCGGTTATGATGTCACTGGTTTTACACCGTGAATCTTTTTTGAAGGTTCTTGTTCTAGTTTATTCTGTTAGGTGACACTAGCTCGACGATGTTTCGTCTATGCTCTGTCTCTTTCGCTAACTACACAATCATGTATGAGATCCGCTCTCCGAGGCCTCGATGAGCTGCGACCCGACGCTGTTTTTATTGACTGCATAGTCTGATTCTAAAATAAAAAAGATCACTATAATTGTAGTGCAGTGCAGTAATAAAGTTCATGCACATAAATGTTTGTCCTGTAGATAAGAAGAGATCCTACAAAAAGTATTACCTATATTTTGAACGTTTTGGATATTTGTATGTTTGAGAATCAATCTCCAAAACGAAAAAAAGACATTTATTTAATTGACATCCTACTAATATTATAAATGCGAAAGTTTGTATAGATGTGTGTTACTCTTACGCGAAAGCTACCAAACGGATTTGGATAAAACTTTGTAAATCCATAGACAATGCCCTGGAATAACACATATTATGATACCATACAAATATACACATATTTTGTGCCAGGAAAAATTTAATACCCTCGGGAACGCGGGGGACAGCTAGTATGTAATTAATAAAAAAAACATTAAATGTTTGTTCTTTTGTAACTAACGTATAAGACTATTTATTTGATCTTCATAAGTTGTTGGTGCGTATTGAAAAGCATTCGCTGACAAAATAGCTATAACTGAATTTCCAGAAAAATATTGAATGATACGATACCGATAAATAACTACCTTCCATCTATTATATTGTTTTTCCTAGAATAAAATATAGCCAATATCACTCGGGAATACTGTAGCTTTCTATTAGTGAAACAATTTTCAGAATCGGATCAATGATTCCGAAGATTATCTCTATATACGAGTACAATCAAACAAATACTTCATTATAATGTTATCATCAGAATGCGTATGGTTGTGTGAGTGTGTACCGTACCAACATAAGTAGCTAAACACGTCCACGTTTGAACAAAAGTTATAATAGATAGTAGTAATAGTGCAGGTTTTTGTAGACACATCACTACATAGTATAAAACAAAGTCGCTTTCTCTGTCCTTATATCCCTATGTATGCTTAAATCTTTAAAACTATGCAACGGATTTTGATGCGGTTTTTTTAATAGATAGAGTGATTAAAGAGGAAAGTTTTTATGTATAACACATGTGACATCCCACGGGAACGCGGGTAAAACCGCGGGGTACAGCTAGTTATATCTACAAAACACCTATTTACTTTGTTTTATATTAGGGACTTGAGTCGTGAAAAGTCGTTTTTTTAGTTTCTAGCTACTTAACTTACTGACTGCACAGAGATCAGAGAGAGGTGCTCAGAGATATAACGTTTGAAAATTAATGGATTTTGACACTTCATTTCATTCATATTTTTTTTTTTAGATAATAACACTTTTTAATTAGGTATCTGTAAGTAACACGTGGATGTTTGTTGTCCAATAACTACAAAGTGTTACAAAATACCCCTTAATTTATAATTAATTATGAAAGCCAACAACCATAGTAAGCTGTCATATCAGGGAACCAGATTATTTAACAGGAAGGACTACGTACATATTTCACCTAATAATTCTCTACTTTAATAGTTTTTCATTCATAAATACAGTTTTTTTTGGGTATGTTATATACTATTATACAGCGTTACTACGGTTCTTAAATATTGAGAATGGGCTCGTTATAAAGTCCCATTTAACCTCCTTTCGGCTTTACGGGTAGTTTTGAATCAGCTTGTATATAAAGCGTGTAAAAATATTATTAATTTAACATTAGACTATGCTATATAAACATTTAGAATACATTTAATTACGGGTCAATATAAGATCGCACAGGAATCACGGTACACAATCTAGTATTAGAATAAATAAAGTAGCCGTGACTTCCTAACAGATCGATCAGTCTGTGCGTAATGTTTGTCACAGCCGGTGTCCTGAATAGCTGGTCGCTTACCCTCGATTCCCTTTGTACTTTTGTTACAATGACCTTGACCTTTATATAATTTTATAAGCCTCTTTTATTATATCAAGTAAAACGACACACAGGCAAAACCAACCGATGCAGCGATGGTAAGTCGTCACTGCCGCCTATAGGCTGTGGCAATACCAGGGGCATCGTCAATGCATTGTCGACCTTGAACTGTGAAGTTGTTAAGTCTCATGTATCTGTAATTTTTACCGAAATATAAAATATTTGTGTACTGCTACTTCTGGGAGAAAATAGGTGATTAAGTTCTTGGTTATGATTAGTCTACCATGAAGAGTAAACTGCAGTTTATACTTTTTTTTTAGCGAATTTGGAAGGTGACTGAACTCGCTATAGATTAGCCCATTTTTATTTCCACATAACAGTGTGTGGACTTTATTAGTGCGTATTAAAAATGCAACTTTGATGTCTTTAATATATTTTAATTTGTTATAATGGCGTTGGTTTTTCGCACTTTATTAAAAGGCTTTGCTAAATCCTTTATTTTACGGTAGATTAGGTTTCATAGTTGGTAAACACAGAACCTAGAAGGACTCTCAAGTAAAGGCTTTATACGCTTAATATAGATACAATTGTTTTAGTATTCTTCGATGCATAATCTTTTAAATTAAAAAAATAATCAAATCGCACTCTGTAAAATTCATGCGCTCAAACCATTTCTTCGTCGGTTAAAAAGAGCCTTGCACCTTTCTATTGATAACTATAGTATACGCACTTTTGGACGGCAATTTCTTTTTTTTATAACGTTTGAATATCTCTAGGTTTTCATAAATAAATCATGATAGTGTTTTCTTTGTGTTTCATGAGGTATTTTATTATGAAAAGCCAGAAATTCAGTGTTTCAGGCTTTGTATATTCTACTATATATAAGCCACAGATATTGGTAAAACGTAATTAATTATGAAAACCAATGAACATATTGCTTTGCATCATTATAAATAACCTCATGAAACAACAAAAGGAGACACCATAATATTATAAATACGAAAACCCAGCTTCATTATCCTATAATAATTTATGAACGTTAACACCACATCTTGAGGAACATAATGAAATTTTCCAGTAAAATGTTTACTAAAATAAACCGAAAAACATAAGGCGATACGAAACCAGGCTTCTAATTAAAGGAAATGAAGCTAATTATCAGGGACGTACGTAAGCCCACGAGACGCCGGCTTTAAATTGTCACGAGGCGTTATTTCAGGCATTTGGTGCAAAAAGAGCCACTTGGGGCTGAAATGTACAGGGCCTAACTCAGGACTGGGCTACTTTGCTCCAGAGGGATAATCAAACGAAACCATAAAGCAAATCTTAGGTTTCAAAGTGTACATATCCGAGGTAGTGATTTGAATGTTTTCATAATATATCTCTAACTTTATTTTATTTAAGCCTGTTATATAAAAATATAGGTCAACACTAAAGAAACCTTGAGAAATTGCTAATATTTTGAAGCAGTATATCTTTTGTTATTAAAATGTTCACTATAGAATATGCTATGAATGCTGAACAATTCAGTTGCTAGATGATGCGTCTAGAACGCTTGGAGGTGAGCCATTTCTGAATCAATATTTTTTTCTAAAGATTAATGAAGCTGTTTCTTAAGTAATACAATAACTAAGACAATCTATTTAACTTGGATAAAGTTTTTAAATTAGATAATTTGATGTAGCAGTCTGATTAAGCGACTTGAATCTTTGCCAAATTACTTGCTTTCAAGCTTAAAATTACTCTGTAAAAAAATTGGTATCATGAGAGTGAAATTATTATTTCAGACGAAACTAAGGCTTATTAGAGATTCTTTTTGTTTTAGCTTGATGTAACTGTGTCATGCTAATATGACGTGAACATGACGTAGATTTGACAGAAGAAATGCTTAGACCGTGCTGCAGGCAGTTTTTTGGCCTCCCGTTGTGCGGGCTGGTAGAGTCTTATTAACATCGTACGATTTAGCCAGTACGAGCTTGACATAACTGGGCCGCCTTTCCCAAGGGTAGTTAGGTATTCATCCGTGAGGATATCCGGTCAAAAAAGGTAAAAGCCTTGATTCAACACTTTTTTATACCATCATTAGCTGTTTCCCACAGCTCTCCATGCTATAGGCTGTTTACGCTTAATTTCAGTAAGACATATTCATGCGTTTAGCCGTGAAAGCGAAACAAAGAAACTCACTTTCTCATTTTTAATATTAGTTCAGATCGTTGTTTGACCATAACATGCCTAGTGTCTTCCATCGTATTTAAATTAAAATCTAAGCACAATCGTTTGTTTATTAAGTAAAGTGGACCGACAGTCAGACGATCGACACAATGTTAACTATTCAGCGCTGCTTATGAACATTTGCAATTCCAAGGGCATGCTGTCGACCTTCAAACCTGAATGTGTGCAAGTGTTAACTCTCATGTGCCTCTAATTCTGCCTATTCTAATGGAAATAGTAACACAACTACTGATCCACGGCGAGCCATAGCTTAATATTTAACCTTATTAGGTAATAGATACTGTGCCATGCCGCTTCATGACGTAATTCACAACCGTATTACCGAACTAACAGGCATTAATTCCGTAACACGTCCAACCACGTCTAATCCACATTACACGAAAATCCCTTTGCTTCGCTGCCCTTCTCTAATCTTGCCAACAAACGTGATTCTAAGTACCCCCATAAATATTAGATAAGGCATTTTAGAAATGGTTATAGAAACATTAAAGAATAGCGGGCAAGTATCCGGTACGCGCAGGTTAGGGTTCCGTTGATAATTGTTCAATTGGAGCATTTGTTTTTGCAACTTTTAAAGTAAAAATAAAGTTTATAGGGTTATTAACGTTCTGAGCCGATCCGAGCAAGCCCAGTTGCATTACTTATCTCGGATAAGAGCCTTCAGCACTCACCAAATGTCTATCTAAAGCTATTCAGAAAAAAGACGCGACGATTACGCCCGGCTTAACAGCCCGTCTGATGGTAAACGGTCACCGAAGCCTATTGACGCGTTATCACTCGCGCGTTGCCAATGCAGCAAATGTCTCATCGTGGGTAACCTTCGAATCAATAAAAAAAAGGATTATTATATGAGGTGATACATCTGAAATATTCGTTGCCCAAACCCAAATCCGGACCTGTCGACAAATAACCGCGCGGATTGCGACAGACTAATCCTCGTTGATGGATGGCCAGGCCACCCCCCAATCTGTTTTTGCGTAAATGAGAACAAACTGTTTGTCCAACCTGTCTTCTTTCTGTCACTTGTCTTCGGTGTTAATTTGTTTTGTCTTTTTGGTTATATCCTTTGATTTATGATCAATTATAAAAGGGTTAATTTGTATAAACATGGGTCAAAGATTTATTCGCTGAATGGTGTTACGCTATGGTGTACCTAGCGGATACTACAAACTTTACGATGGCACGGCGGCTTTTAGGAGAAAAATGGAAAATTTGACGGGCCAGTCAGCTTAGTGGTTTGCCAACTATCACGGCACTGGTTGTGCTTTTGATTTGGCAGGATTGATCCTGGGTGGACAAACAAACATTTTTACACAAAAATATTGATATTTTTGTGTAAAAATGTTTGTTTGTTCTCATTATGGATGGAAATTATTTAATTAACATACTCATATTTTATGTAATGTAAAAAATTTGGTCGTAGGCAAGTATAAGAAGTATCTATATCACTTTTCTTAGCATCTTCGTTAAATGCTTTCTTTATTTATGAATGTATTTATTTCACAATATATGAAATACTACATTATTATACTTGCATTATAAAGGAATATCGTATCGTACCACTAACCGATAGATGCTCAGGACCTTCCTACCTTTCGTAAGTTACAACATGTCCAAGAGAACTTACTGGTCCATATCCTGAGGCAGAAACCCTTTGTATCGCACTACATAATATATAGACCCCTAACATGTAACACAACCCTCTCTAGAAAGATTACGATTATAAACCGGCCGTGTATCGTGTACCCGTGTAGTAAACTATTACATTCCACGTAAGTGAGTGTGTAATTTATTTGGGTAATCGAGTAATTTGTCGCCTGGGATTGGTGTAATTTGTCCCCAGGTGCGCTCCGGGACACTTTCTTGTTTTGTGTTGAATGTGGGTATGAGTCACTTGGAGGTAATTTAGCTTTGCTAGTTTTAGCTGAGTCTTCTTAAACGTAGAATATTATTTCAACCAATATCTAGTGTTTACTTATTTATTCTTCGTAGCTAAATAAAGCGTATAGCTTATAATAATTATAAAAGAAGTCTCAAAAACAATTTTTAGCCCGGATATATCTAAAAAGAGGGTATATTCTGTATTTTCCCAATAAAAATGATTTGTATAGATTATCTTGAAAAGGTTTATCAATATGTATAATAGATAGTCGGGAAGAGAATGACTAATGAAGGTATAGAGAAGTGATTGAAGGGGATATGGTAGAAATGTATAATTAATGACACCACGTAATAACGTGGCCCAATAGGGTTGACACGTGATTAGTTTTATTGGTTTAAAAAGGAATAGAGCAGAGTTGTAATTATTTTATTGCAATTGTCTATGAGCGACGGTTACCACTTACCATCAAGTGGTCTGTGTGGTAGAACATGGTAGACACTGTGGAGATACATTGAGCATACTAAACATAATGAATTTAGGCAGGAGCAGGGTTTAATACCGAAATTGTAAGGCAGTTTATGTGATGCCGTAAATTTTATGTAAAAAGGCCTCTTGCGGCTTATAATCACAATGTCAGATTTGAATATAGCAAACTAAACAAACCATTTAATACATCTATTCCCCAGGCATACATTTATCTGTTCTCACATAAAACATTCAAGTCGAAACAATAACGAGCCAATTAATAATGGACATAATGAATGAAGTGCAAACATTATGTTGAACATAGTGAAGCCCCCGCGTCCAACATGCGTTCAACATGTTCATTTTAACGGAGTTTAACATGTTGGGGGGTGATTAACTGCGGGGTTGGTCAAGCGTGCTCTTGTCGATAATAGTCATGTAGAGTTTATGGAAGTGGCATTGGAAAAGAAAACAATATTTATCAGTCAAACTGTAAAGCGTTTCTAGACATATGCTTCTAGTTTGCATCCTTTTTATGTAAGCCGACAAATCGACGATCCACCTGATGTATAATAGTCGCCGCCGCCAATGGATATTTGCAATACCAGGTGCATAGCTAATGCGTTATCGATCCTTACGGTGCTTAAATATCTTTTAGCATTTGAAAGTTCTGAGACAATGGACTGGTCATCTATCTGCGGGTTATTAAGGAGTTTTTGAATCGGACCCCTATACAAATCTGCTTAGAGAGCTTAACCCAAAATGCTCATTATTTCCCCTTCCAGACTTGCAAGATCTATGTAATACCGAACAGCGATCGTAAACCTTCGGTTTACAAGCTCGCTGTAAACTCTCCGATGATTTACGAGCCGACGCCACGAGCCCACTATAAAAAATGTTTAGTGTCACAATCACCTGACTCCAAACATTGGACGTGGCAAATAAAAACTTTGACTTCGTTTTGATATGGGAATATTTATGGCCTACTTATTTATTTAGCGGTTCGAATATGCTGGAAGGATGTAATCTTACTTATCTTACGCCATTTGAGGAAGGTAACTGATTCAGATCTATCAATATTAACAAATGAATAAATGTTGTATCTCTTTGTTTTTACACAGAAGATCCATCTTCTATCAATCGAGAAGATGGACAAAAGCTTGCGCATACCTACAGCTAAAAAAAAAAAAAAAAGCATTTATTTGACCATCATACATTTCATATTCGTTGCTAAATTATTTACTTACTAATTGCTATGTCCACATAAATGTATATTTCTTCTAAATACTAAATGACTTATTTCTAGTTATATTTTTAAGATGCGATAAGCTAGGTGCTTGGTTGGGTGAAGGCCTCCTTTAAAGACGCCCACTTCTCTCTATCCTGTGCTATTTGCCACCGGTTTGAGGCTATTCTACATTTATGAGCCTATTATCTTTATGTGTGTAATCCATTAATTTGCTTGCAACATAGTTTAAAATACCGTTTTCATTGTAGGATAAGAACCTACGACTCTCGTTACGGCTTCCAACGTCACGACCAGCTGCGTTATCATCACCATAAACTTCATGTTAACTCACTTATGTATCATTATGATATATAATGTATTATAAGTTCTGCGTTAGTTCTGCTCCAGTAAAACGATAATACGTCAATATCGAGAAGCAAGAATTATTCCGTGAAATACGCCAGGCGCCGCAACCGCTGTAATTGAGATGACTGAATGTATTCTTTAGAATTCATTCCGCAGCTTTAAATTCCAAGAAATCCCATTGCACAATAACACAATAAAGTTCAGCAAACAAACGCTGCAATACCATCTTGTCTTCTTAAAAAAAAAGTAAAAATAAACAGCAGAGCACCAACAGGCGTGGAAAGTATTTCTCCGAGTTCCACAAGTACCTAACACGAAGTCTAGTTAATTTAATTTTTTTTTTCTCCTCCACCGTCCTCGATTACGTATTCAGCTCTTCTACAAACTATTTATTCTTAGGCATTCAAGGCACGTAATAAATCCGAGTTATTTAATCTACTGCGAGATATTTATGGTATACTACTTACATCTCAATTGACGGGGCATTTGGCGCGGTGGTTAGACATTCGGACTGCCACGCCCAAGTCGTGAGTTCGAGTCTCACGCAGAACAAGCATTTGTGTCAATGAACTTGTCTGCTTGTTCTGTGTCTTGGTGCAATCTACACTAATATAATAAAAAGTTTTATAAACAGGTATGTTTGGAAATAGGAGGTAATCTCCGGAACTAATAATCTATTTAAAATAAATCAACATAATATAAACATGCATAATCTATATTCATAACTAAAAATTGAATAAACTACCCTAAAGTGTTAATAATAAAGTCGATAATCAATCTGAATATTCGACTTAATGTGAACAACTTAACTTTCAAATAAAGAATTTGAGAATTCAAAACACAGTCGTGCTTCCATTAAATTTACGAACTTATCTATTAGTAAATAAAGTTTACAATTGAAAACAAATACGAGCGACCTAACAATCATACATACTAATTAGAGTCTTAAAAATTGTACATTAAGAATCAAATTTATAACTCGATTATTTCGTAGTTGTATATCTTTTTTATCTAAATTTTAATAGAGAACGGACCGAGCTCGCTTCATGATGGTCCACTTTCCTATTTACATACAATTTTGAGTCTTAACTACTACTCAATGGAGACAGAATTTAAAAACTCAGAGTCGAAACCTTCTTGTGTTAGGTTCTTTTTTTCGTTACGGAATTTCTGGATTCGGTCTCCACGCTCAAGGCCCGCGATAGAAGCTATGCAATAGCTTAAAATATTTTACGTTACATTATTGCCTTTTACCCCAGTCATTAATTCTGTCAGAAGCTTGGGTGAAACCGCGGGATGAAGAAAGCTAGTATATATATATATACAGAACATATCGCACCCGCAGTACGATAAGGGCTTAACTCAAAATTTGGCGAAATGGAGTTACGACCATAGAGAGACTAAACAAAGTACGTTCTATCCGATGAATAGTAAAACAGTCAATTTAATGATAGTATAAGCATACCCGATACTTCAGCCTCTTTAACACCGGGACCCACCCCCCCGCTCAGTGTGAAAGTGACCCAATCAGAGATGTGCGAAAAGTGATTTTTTGAGTTAAGCCCCCATCATTCTGAGGGTGCGATATGTACAATATCAAATACCTTCGAGTAGTAGAGCTCTTAGTGCAGAGTTCGTCCGGGGAAGTACTACCACCTTACCCATTTCCGCCGTGAAGCAGTAGTGCAATTGTATTACTGTGTTTAGGTTAGAAAGGTAAGGGGGCCGGTGAAATTACAGGCACATGAGATTAACAACTTCACGTCTCAGGGTCGACAACGCATTGGCGATGCTCCTAGTGTTGCAAATGTCCATAGGCGGCGGTCACTTACCATCAGGTGGACCGTCTGCTTCTTTGTCGGCCAAAGTGGCATAAAAAAAAAAAAAAAAAACTGGCTTCCACAGAACAAGCACTACTTAGTGAAGGATTAGGTAACCAGGTGTAAATAAAAATACCTAGGATAGAAGAAATACAATTTTAAATATATACCTACTGTACATATTTAATTTCCAAAACAAAAAACAAATGTTCATGCTAATAAATAATTGTCACTTAGAATCGAACCAACAACCTGTATCTAACCACCGTGCCGATAGGTGAATCAACAGGATAAATCAATGGTTCAATTTGGTAATAGCTTTGAACCTTGCCCTTTCCTTTAGAATTAAAATTACATATTTGATGGTAAATATTTTTTACGATACAAGTTATTTATTTCCGAGGGCATTAACTTGTCTTGGAAGTACCAATATTACTTTAAGGAAGTATTTTATCGATAACAAGTCTAGATGATTGGAGAAAGTCAATCAAAAAATATAAGGGAAAAGATATGGGGATTTATCTTCATTTATTAGGTATATTTACTTTCCTCGATCCCAGCTTGATAGACCTCTGGAATTCCTCACAAAAAAGGTTCGACCTTTAGAATTTTTTAAAAACAAAAGCTGCTGAACAGAAATCTTTTCTAAGTAGTATACCAAAAATAGAGATAATATCTCGTTTTGGGATAAAAAAACATGTCAATAATTTACATATAATTTAACCTCCGCGGTTTTACCTGCCTTCCCGAATGATGCCACATTTTCCCGAGATAAAAAGTAGCCTATATGCTATTCCAGGATATGCTCTATCTATGTTAAATTTAATTCAAATCTGTCTAGTAGTTTTTGCGTGAAAGAGTAACAAAGATCCATACATACAAACATTCGCATTTATAATATTAGTAGAACGTATAACATTGACGCTCAATCTTAATATATATAAATCTCGTGTCACAATGTTTGTCCTCAATGGACTCCTAAACCACTTAACCGATTATAATAAAATTCGCACACCATGTGCAGTTCGATCCAACTTGAGAGATAGGATAGTTTAAATCTCAAATTATAGTCGCAATTTTAATTTATTGCTAATTATTTGTCTGTTATTATTTGACAGTCACAATTATCTGTTAACTCCAAATGATTCTAAGAGATGTCGATACCTTTCGACTGGGTTGAGTAAGTCATCAATAGATGGCGCTGCTATGGTAAATCTACGAACGTGTCATATAAGCTACAATTCAATATCATGATTACCACGTGTTATTGAGGCTAATGTATAAATTAAATTTATTTTGTAGTAAACGAAATACCGTGAAATTCAATTATTTCTTCTTTTTTAATACGGCTGGACCGATTGGAATGTTTTTTTTTGTTTGCGTTTGGGTGGTGCCCTGGATGGTTTAGATTCACAATTGGACCCGGTAGGTGGCGCTGCGAGCGAATTCCTGCATTTTTGTATGGACTTATTTCGACAGAACGACGTCTGTCCGGGCAGCTAGTAGTTTATAAAAAAATTAAGATAGCTTGTTGGTTATACCCATACAGCCACGCCACAGGTCGTGGATTCAATTCCCATCCAAGACATTTGGGTGCATTAACGTGTCTGTTTGTTTTATATCTGGGTGTAAATTTATAAATATCTACAAGTACGTATTTAAAAAACTTGTAAATCAGTTACCTGGTTAGTTCACGAATGACCCAGGATATATAATTCAATTACTTTTTTTTACCTCTATCATAAAATTTACAAATAAAAAAAATATTTTGCCGACTACATAAAGTTTTGACTTGAACCATAGCCCGAAATCAGTTAGAGAACTAAATCACAAACCAATTAGATTAATTAGTTAGTATTTGAGACTGCCTTAAGTGTCTCTAGGATCTAAATTAACTCAATAGTGGTAGTGGTTGCGAATACTTTTGCAAGTTATCTCTAAAGTATCGATAGATGCGACTAAAGGGTGTACCGATCCACATCCACTTAACATCCTGCATCAGGTGGTCAGGAAAAGGATTCCTAAAAAGAAATGCGGTTAAAAACTGCCAAATCTGTTGTAATATATAATGTACTGAATGGACAGAAAGCCCGAGCCCAAACAATTTTGATAGGCTGACAATGACGTAACTCATCCGAAATTCCTTGATGAGTTTTCTTGCCAGTTCTTCTCAGGTGAAGGCTGACTTCCGAACCGGTGCAGTGGTAGCTTCAGTACCTTTAAATTTGACCTTTATAAGTGCCCAAATAAACTGAATAAGTGGTTTAAAATGTTTGAAAATAGAATTTTATTTGATACTCCAATAGCTAAATAATTTAGCAGACTTTTTTAGAAATCGACAGCCTCCGGTAACAAATTACTTATGGCCCAATAATCTTCGTCGAATAATGAAATATCAATAGTAGCGCCCAGTAAAAACTAATACCGGATACACTAGGTGAGTGAAAAATTAGATTGGACGGTACGCTGGACATGGCGGTACTACCCTGTAATCTCATTGCCTTGGTGTGGTCCAGGTTATGAGAGATAATACCAGCTGCAGCGATACTGGTACACGTGATATTATCCAATTATTTTACTTGAAGTTTTATTTTTCGTTATTTATGAGGATTCGGGATAGCAGCAACAAATATCATCTCTAGTATGTCGTAATAGGTGACTAAAGAGTATACGGATGACGTGCACTTTACACCTTCAAAAAAATTCAAAATTCAAAAATTCAAAACCATTTATTCAGTTTAGGCCTTCGGAGGGCACTTATGAAGGTCAAATTTAAAGTTACTGAAGCTACAACCGGTTCGGAAGTCAGCCTTCAACTGAGAAGAACCGGCAAGAAACTCAGCAAGGTTACATTCTTTTTTATTTGTTATATAAATTTTTATCTATTCTGACTTTTTGGCTATTTTATAATTTCAATTTTACATAATTTTATATTTAACAATTACAAAATACTTATTATAGGTAACATTAATAAAAACAAAACAAAAAAAAAATATGACAAGACTACAAAATAGAAAATAACAATAATTAGGTACTTACAACTTAAACAAGAGATTTAGAGGTGCACTGTGCAGAGAGCAGCTATTTCCATACATTTTTATCTTCAATATAATGAACTACCTTGTAATACGCTCTTTCTTTCAAAACTTTCCTAATATAATTTTTAAATTTATGATCAGACATTTTGGTTATTGAAAGCGGTATCTTATTATAAAATCGAACACAATTACCAAGAAATGACTTGTTAACTTTAGTTAGTCTAAAGTATGGAACAACTAACTTCTCCCTTTGTCTTGTTTTTATACTATGAATATCTAATTTTGACTCAAACATTCCTAAGTTTCTACGTATAAACATTATATTTTCATAAATATATAGTGAAGGTAATGTCATTATATTTATTTCCCTAAATAAATCTCTTAATGATTCACGGGGACCCATACTGTAAATTGCACGGATTGCTCTTTTTTGTATAATAAATATTGATTCTATATCCGCTGCTGCTCCCCAAAACAAAATACCATAGGACAAGAGGCTATGAAAATATGCAAAATAAACTAATTTGGCCGTCTCAACATTCGTCAATTGTTTAATTTTCCTAACAGCAAAAGCAGCCGAACTTAATTTAGCAGCCAGAGTATCAACCTGAGGTCCCCATTGCAATTTATTGTCTAATGTAAGACCCAAAAATACCGTTTTATTTACAAGATCAATATGGCTCCCATCTATTATTATTTGGCTATCTACTTGTGCTACATTTGGTAAAGAAAATCTTAAGCATTTAGTTTTCTTTGAATTTAGTAATAGATTATTTGTAGCAAACCACCCACAGACAATTGACATAGTATGATTAACTTTAGTTAGATCTTTGTCTTTTCTATTAACTTTAAAAATTAATGATGTATCATCAGCAAACAAGACAATATCTGTGAGGTCATTTACAATATATGGCAAATCATTTATATATACTAAAAACAAAAATGGACCTAAAATTTAACCCTGGGGTACCCCCATTTCGACTAAAGAGCCCTTGGATTCCGCTGAGTGCTCAAAAAAATTATCCTCAAAGAAAGTTGATGTTAGACGAGAGGCTAGCTGTAAATGTAGCCAAATCTATTAATTAAAATCTAGTAATGCACTGAATGAATAGAAAACAAAAATATTACCGACCACAATTACTGGGTTACCAGATAATTATAAGAGATGAGATGATAGTATCCATCGGCCTGGCTTCCACTCTCAAGTTCAATAACTTTCCTTACAGCAGCTGCATTTAAGAGGCAGTTTTCTTATTGGCATTGCATGCTTGTCACCTTCGATCAAAACATAACTTACAAAGTGTGACTGTAGGTAGTCAAACACTAAGCAAGTAATCAAATAACTATACTAAATCCTTTTCTTTTTTAGTTGTTACTGCTATAGCTCATCATTTGGCCCATAATGTGTGACCATCAGGGCAGGCACCTCGCTCGCCATAACATTTGCTTGTCCTTTTGCCAGAGCTCGCCAAATGTGATCCAAATGTTTCCTATTGACATCCATAGATGTGAGGGTTCAGGGAAAATGCGTTTATTATTGGCTCATATTGGCTTGGCGTATTTATCGAGAAGATTATTATATAATTTACTGGAATGTTACGGATATTATGATGACCAGGGGCATTATTACAAGCTCTTGTTTCCAGCCAGCTGAGGGCGTCATAGTAACTGGCTTCCAATTATTGATTATATCTCCGATGTCACCGATGACTCTGTCAATGTCATAGAGACAAAACCAACGAGAAAGTAAAAGGAATTAATGAAAAATTAAAACAACTGAAAGTGAAGGAGGAAGACAAATATGAAAGAAGAATACTGTAAGCGTATTGAATATTAATAGGGTTTGAAAATAAATGTCTAATTATTAAGTTATTGAAGTTGATAACAGAATTTATAAATTTACATTGCAGTTTTGGTATTATGAAAGCATTTAGAAATGGCAAGATATTGTCAGATGACCTTCGCTGGATAAGCAACGATTTTTTATGAGAGGACGATGACAGCTGTCAAATCAAGAAATAAGGCTCTCCGGTAAAGTGATTGATAAAGATTTCATTCACGTTTATAATAAGACTCAAAGTCGAATGGTAATAAAAAAGGATAGTACAAAAATAAAATATGATAAATAAAACCAAACAACAAATCTTGTTTACTCAAAAGCATAGCTAATAAGCAAAAACAATTTCCAGTAAACATTGTGTTTTCAACAAAAGTATCAGTTCCTTTGACAATAAAAGTATCTCAATAAAACCGTTGCCTTATTACCAAAGAATTTCTTCCCCGAAACGGTGGAATTTCATTACCGATACACGAACTTTTTTTATACAGTATTGTGTTCAAAGTAAATTCTAAGATGCTTATAATGTATCGAAAATTATTGCCCCAAAATTTCTCGGATACTGTTTTCTTTGAAATTTCGGTTTTCAGCAAAGTTTGATGGATGTTTGCGAAGAGTTTTGTTTACGAACTTGAAACAAAACAGATTGAAAAATCTAAAGGAGTCATGTTATAACTTCGTAACTAGAAAAGTAGATATTGGCACAAGGTATACTATACAGTAGGTCGAGAGAGAAATTCGAATATTTTGTTAAGGTGCCCTCTTTACATGGGATTTTCTCGTAATTTCCTTTCTCGTTTGAACTTCGTACAGGAAATTCTAGTGTAGATAGTAAGGTCCGTGCTCTAATCTTATCTTTGCATCAATTTACTTCACCTACATACAAAAAGGCATCGGTTTATTTTAAAGCGCAATCTCTTTAAGTTAAGTGATAATAATGGTCGAAGGAAGCACATACATTTTTTTTAACTTAATAGGTATATATACCGACATTTAAAAAACAATCAAATCGCAGAAAAAGATAAATTGAACTGCTCATGAACTTACCACCGGCTTCGATCAGTCTTCAACTGTGAAGAATCGGCCAGAAATTCAGGAAGTTCTTTTGAATAACTAATTTTTACTATAACATTGTTATTTTTGTTATTTATTTATCAAGATCAGTTGATTCTACTGATAACTACCTATATAGCCTTTTGTTTTCTACTAGTTATTCTCTTTGGGATGCTTGTCGAGTATATATAAGGCATATAATATAAGCTGTTGGATAGTAAAATAAGCATACAAGTTCCCCCAAGGCAGTAAAGGTAGTGCCTTTAAAATATTAGTAGTAAAACTATCTTCGCTTATTATAACTTCGCATGTTAAGTTTGTGAACTCATCAGTAGGTAAATGCAGTGTATTAAGTGAGACGGAGACGCGATGGGAGCGTCACGTGCGCAAACATGTATTAGCATAATCAAACGAGGCGTGTGCGTTGTATACGCACTAGATTGAAAAAACGCCGCGGTTGTGCTGTTCAAAGTTATCAAATGGTAATTAAACTAGCGGTACGCTTTGATGCTATAAAAGTGTCATAGAAAATAAATCAGGATTCGGTTATGTGTGTGATGTTGCAGATAAATCTGATATAGCGATAAGGTTATTTTTTCTGAATCTTAAAAGTCTAACGGCCTACATAGCTTGCCATTAAAAAATAAAAAGGTATTTATATCTTGGTAATTGCATCGAATTTGAAATACTAATTTATTGTTAATACAGAGGCTGTAGTGTTTCGTTAGTGTAAGCCTGGTAGTATTTCTGTAATTATTTCCCAGACTAAGAGTAGGCTAATGAAAAGAAGATAAAATCACAAATCCATTATATGACAGTACTCAGCAAACCGTTAAGTTGCATGTTGTACAGTTACAAGTCTGCATTCCCTGATACATACAATCTGGAGATATTCAGGGCTAAAAGTTTGTTTTCAAATCACTATTTAGCGAGGCTTTAGAAAATAGAAGCATATTTGACATCAACATAATTAACCGTTCCAAAACCGCTGCAATTTACAACTCTAGTGCGAGTAACTCAAGCAGACATCTTAGATTATGCAGAACCCCGGCACTTATCCCACCTGAAGAAAAACAAAAACGATATCATAATAGAGTGAAGCAGGAAAACATACTTGAACCTTATTGAATCTTCAGTGAATTTATTTTAAATGGCTTCCGCCCCCTGATTTTTTCGAAGTGCTCATATTAGTTATGTAAAAAAAAAGTTAAACAGGTACTTCTCATTTGAAGGCAGGCTTCCGAACCAGTGGTAACTTAGGTCACGGATTTGACCTTCATAAGCGCCCTTCTAAGCCCTTAACTGAATAAGTAGCATAAATTGAGTATTGAACCATTTTCTTTTTATTGGCCTACACTGAAAATAAATATTGAATTACCGTAATTCCAAAAATAAAAAGCTCTCATGCTAAAATGTACGCGTGAAGCCACTCCTTCAATTCGACCACGTATCAAAACCAATTTATGTAATATACTTAAACTAAACTTAACCTATTTACCGTCCAAACACGTTTACCCACTAACGCACAGCCGAAAGACATTTTAGATGTAGGTACCTCCCACTGCCCCCTTTTGCGGAGTAATTCTATTTATTTTGCCTTGAAATAGATTTCTTGCCGCAACTACAGGTCTACGTGACCCGCCGGTCGCGTTAGGAGAAAATAATTTTGTTCGTTATGTTACTGTTGGGATAATCTAGTGTAATAATGTTTTGTAGGCCTTTTGACCTACTGTGTAAATTGGAGGCTTTTTTATACTATATTGCTAAACTACTACAAAAAGACGTTAAAAACCTTATCTATACAAAAATATATTTACTACCAGAGATACTAGACTACTAAACTGACACTAATTATCTTTTTCTTAATCTGTCATTTAGTGAGTATTACTTACAAGCTTTTGTTTAATTTTACCTGTTAGTTATGTGTGGGTAAATTTTGTAAATGAATTTTAAACTTTTCTTTCTAAAAATTGAGCTAAACTTTTAACAAGCCTTTGGTTTTGGGGATAATGCTCGATTATTATTTGAGTGACGTCATTCTAATCCAAAATGTCGGACTCAACACGATGGTTTTTTTATTATTTGTGAACCACAGTAAATGAATTTGCAGTGTTGAAAATAAGTGAAACAGTCTTAGTCTAAATCTGTATGGGGCCCCAATTCCACTAAATGCAACGTTCGAGTAGCACGTTTGGTTCGGCAATGGTATGGTTACATGGTTCATTCGCGTGAAAGCGTAACAAACAAACTTACATTCACATTTATTATATTAGTAGGGATTGTCATTAACTCCCTGCCCGATGTCCAATTATTTTGGGCCGGCGTATGTATGTATACTTTTGTTATTCAACTCTATGCAAGGTATAAAGTGCACATAAATGGTATTCACATTGGAAAATATGTTAACTGTTCTAAATTACGTAAAACCTGAAGAGGCTTTGAACGTCGAATGCGTTACTAATACCGACTTTAGTAAAAGAAAGTGTGGACCCGAACAATTCCGCAGACCCATTTAACTCTAATCCGTTAGATTCCCCGATCTAGGTAACTTGGGATTGTAGCGGAAAAGTACCAGAGATCTAAATCTCCCGCTTCAACTAAATCTGTTCAGATTTTTCAAGTTAAATTGTTTAAATGCAGATTTTTCTGTTGATAAAACAAAGGCCGTTTACTTCGGCACTCTCTCATTTATTTTAACTCGCACCACGCTATGTCTAGACTTTAAATGTAGGTATCTATCTAGCAAACATAAATAAGTTATTGAGCGATGTAAAATCGCTTTATTGGAAATTATTTGGAAGTTATTGAGTGCTCATTAATTATAATTTTGAGATAAAAATCGATACATAGTCATGAATAAAAATAGAAATAGCTTATTAATTATATTTATTATGTTAATATTATATTGAATAGAAAGGTTAGGTGGAGAAATTACAGGTAAATAAGACTTGACAACTATACGTCTCAGGGTCGACAACTCATTGGCGATGCTCTTGGTGTTGAAAATATCCTGAGGCCTACTTGAAATAAAAAAAAATGTTTGACGGCCTTCAAACACATGACTGACTATACTCGGTTCTAGCTTATCTTTTTTATTATTGTTTTAGCAACTTAATATAAATCATTCATAATACCAAAGTAATATTACAAATTCGAAAGTGTATTTGTCTGTATGTTTCTAACATTTTGACGGCTAAACGCTTGAACAGATTTTGCTGTAATTGATTACACACGTAGCTCATGGTTAACTAGTTAGATATTACTATCTATATTTTTTTTTATTTTTATTGACAAACATAACATGAATGTTTGTCACTGCCACATCGGGGCACAAAACACAATGTGTTTTATTATGTAAATACGTTACGAAGGTTGTATGGCATACTGACATATTGACACTTCTACGTGCTATAACAGGAAGTAGGTAGTAGGCAGTTTTCCCTGCCTGTTAAACCACAAGTTGTAGGTTCTATTTTCAACCAGGAAAAAATCTGGTTGCATAAATAAGACTGTTCGTATGTCTTGGATATACCAATAGTCTAGTTTTGGCCAAAATGGTGCTTTATGATTTTTGAAGTGAATTTTTCAAGCCCAAATTTGATGAAAACTAAAAATGTATCATTGGATTTTTGAAAAAACAATATTTGCACCATCAAGGTAGTGCCAAAACACCCTTTGCTGCAGTTTTCTGCCTTTTTAGGGAAATTGGTAGCAATTTTTTTTAGCTGGCAACTCTGTCAAATCTCTTATTACATAATACAGTCCCAAGAGGACTTGTCCACTAATGATGGGCTCAAAGCCTTCCTTAAACAATAATGTCATAACGCTCTAAGATTTAATAGTTTATCGGGTTAACCGAGTTAGTTAAAGTTAGACTACACCCTCATTGAATTTCATACGTTTGTGTATGGCTTAAAACTTGCGAAGGGTCTGTCCGTACCTAAGGGTCATCATTAAGTATATTATAAGGATGTTGTTTATGGTATCGCATTTTACCTGATATTTCTAATCGGTTAACGCTTCCCGTGGCCAGAGGTCTGGTGTATACTTCGACCAGAGAGTAGCATTGCCATACAACGGGTCAATAACGCCAGGGTTCTGGGCACACTTCCCATAAACAAATAAAAAAGCCCCAATTTACTACCACTATTACATATCGTAGAAGTGTAAACACTTATTTATAAGTCAGCTTCTGTTCGGTTTCTAACTGTACCTATATATTTATCTTAAACGAGCAGAATAGGACAATATTACTTAAGATTTTCAGTTAAAAGTTCTAAATGTAGATAAGCCAATAGACTTTTGACTTTTGCTATCAGAACCATATGGTTTACTTCATAGACAGTGCTATAGATATAACATAGATATTTACAATCAGTAACAGAAGAAATATTTGTTATTGAATAATTTGTTTGTAATTTGAAATTGTTACATTTTGGTAGTAATATTTTCCAGCATGGCAACACTAAATTCGTTGATATGTTTGAAAAGATGCCGACTCAGTATATTTAATATTGCAGTAATAGCACATATTATGCGCATATTAATCCGTTCATGTTCATTATCAAATATAATTTCACGGCTTTTGGCGCAGTTTCAAGAGACTGTGCAGTTATTTATACTTATCTACAATATGAATTCATGAAAGCTATTTCCTGATACATTAATGAAATTCTCTCGGTTGGCGAGTGATATAAAGTGTGCTAGAGATCGGGAGGTCCTGTTTGATTCACGGGTAATGATAATGTTTCTTCGTTTAGTTTTTTTTTTAAATAGTATAGTCCCGGGAGACAGCGACAATGACCACCACATGTCACGTTGGGGCATCAAATATCATTAGTGAAGTGGACCCATGAGACCTCTATCTACCTGCCTACCTTTTAAGGGAAAATTAGAGTTATGGCTATTGATGATATTGTTATAGTTAAAAATGTAAAAAAAAAACAATTCTTCCGTCTTCACGCTGGCAACATTTTCATTATAAAATCAAGATAGATTGTCACAAGCAAAAATTCAAATGAGACGTTACGCAAGCTGAGGAGCCTGGGGAGTGAGGAGTAAACTAAACACTCGTATCACACCTATCACATTTGCACATCGATAGCTGGAGTGAGCACACATTCAATTTAACGTGGAGATTTACCCAACAAAGGTTCCGTACACCTGGCGTAGGGTCGCCATTCTTTTTTAAATGGGTGCCAATAGTCCTATTAGGGTTTACTAGATTTTTGTTTGGTTTGTAGGTTTGTAATGGGAATGGATGGGTTTTTTCGAAATTCGAATAAGTTTCGTTTGTTTTGTTTGTTGTAGAAGATATTTTATATTAAAGTTATTTAATTTGATAAAAAGGTATGTATGTACAGAAATAATGTTACCAAACTCCGTAGTAATTATTTGAGTTTAAAAGCAATATTCAACATGTTATCATATATTTATTAAAGAGGGATGAAATTATTTTGTAAGCTATAAGCCAAGCTTCTATGATTGTTCCAGTTTTAAAATATTAATAGCTAGAAGCTGTTTCTGGCATGCGATGCCATGCGTCTTTGAATCGTGAGTTCAAACAAAAAAAAATGTTTAGAGGGCACTTATGAAGGTCAAAGTTGTTGAAGCTACCACCGGTTTGGTAGTCCACCGAGGAGAACTGGCAAGGAAGTCAGAGGATTACCTTATAACCTCATTCGATCTTTTACGAACGTTAAAAAAAGTCGAATTATTTCAGCTTACAAGTAATGCGCTTACCTACGAACACCTAAAACACATATTTATATAGATTAAAAGAGTTGGAGCTTAGTTTAATTGTGATTAGTTAACCACGTGTAAAGAACGTTACACATTATTTATTATTATTACAAGAACTTCATTTTCATTTCTAGTTACAAGTTTACTTAGCATACTATTATATTTTAATTATTCCTTTACATCTCCCAAGGCAAAGGGCTAAATGGTCCTTTTCCAGACTTTTAACTGCCATGTTTTCAATTTATTGTTGCCCTGCCTTTACAACAAAGTACCTACTTCGTTCCAAAGTCAAAACTCATTTTACTATTTAGTCACAGCCTAAATAAATATTGTTAACGTAAACAAAACTGTTTGTAATTAAAATTCACTTTGTCCTTATTACTTTTGGGCCTTTATTTAAATTGACTTTGAAAATTAAGTCCCTGTTCATAGCTAAGATGTCTTTTCTAAACTAGCATCAGTTTATCACTTGTATGGCTTTCGAGTAATTAAAATGTCTAAGTGAAATTTTTATAATTTACATTCAAAAATTTTAAAGCATTTACATATTTAGTTAAGGCCGCGGAGGGTTGACCTTCATAAGAGAAGGTCAAAGTTACTGAGCTGTAAGGTAAGAATTCTTAAAATTCATTTTTTTTTTTTTTAAACTAATGTTATTTGTATATATTTTTTCAAAAATTTGACATTTACAAAAATACACGTAGGTTAAAAAAAATATATATAAAGAATAGGAGGTCATTTCGAAAAATATGTAAATTGATTAAGCATGCATGTGCAAGATTAAGTTGTGTTGTTAGTTAGCCGAGCTTAAAATAAAGTCGAGCCAAAAATTAAATAAAATTGTAGATAAAAAGTCCTGTGATTATTTGCCCAGAATGGCGCCCCTACTAGTGACACACTAAAGGGCTATTCTTTTAACTGATAACATCTTGCTGTTTTCAAGATCTTTTGGAGCGGCTCACAAAGAGCCTCCGGGAGCTCGCTAATGTCTACTGAACGAATACGTAAGAAGTGACTGTGCGAAATTTAAAAAATGGGGGAGGGAAAAAAAGAGATGTATTTTTTCGAACTCGTTTGGGACGGCTCGTTTAATTTAGCGAATGATTTACTCGAGAGAGTAGACATTTAATGCGGAATTTCGCTACAGAAGTTCCGACGACGTCTTAAATCGCAGTCAGCGGTTTACAGGTTTCTGGTTTTTTAATGGTCGGCCATTTGCATTGATTATGTAAGTACTAATGCGGATTCTGTTCGTGAATTCTGTCCCTGAAGTAAACTTCTTTTGCGATGTTATTTCGCACTTCTATACTAATCTAATAAAACTGAAGAGTTTGTTTGAAGGCTTTGAAACTACCAGTCGGATTTTATTATTATTTTTTGTATTTAATGGCACATTTCTTGAGGAAGGCCATTTAGAATCACGCTACAACCTTTAGGAGTTGAGCGAAATGAAAAAAGTCAGACAGAACGCTAAGTGGAAACGAAGTAATAGCGCGGGCTGACGCAATTTTTTGCTTGTACATATTCTATATACTCTAACTCAACGGGCCATTCGGGTTGACCTTGACTGCCACGATACAGGCCATGGCTTCGATTCCCACCCTGGATAAACATTAGTGAACATAAACATGTCTGTTTCTGTGTATCCATGGGCTATTTATCTAAAAGTGAATAGGCTTATTTTTAACCACAACCTCATCATGGTGCTGATTTGGCTGAATGTGATAACCATGCAGAGCTCTAGGGCTCTATGTGATGTCGGAACATACGAGTAGATGTTTTAGCGACAGATTTCTTACTTTAGGTACCCAGCCATCATCGCTAAATATCTATGAGTAAGTATTATTTATATGAACAAAAGTAGTATTTGTAGTATATCAGTGATCTCATCTCCATAGTACAAGCTCTGTTTAGCTTGGAATCAGATGGCCGTGTGTAAAGAATGTCGCAAGATATTGATTTATTACTATTTCTATTTATTCATATTTTTTGTTCTCCTTGCATAAAAATCTATTTGAAGGGATAAATGTAAATAAGTATACGAGTATAGGTATGTATGGGTGCAGGTAGGTACGTTATGATGTGTTTTTCTAAAGATCTAGTTATTAAAACTATCATAGAACATACACTTACTGGCAAACAATTCGCTCTATTCTCATTTTTCACACAAAATTGTACGTTAGTAGTATTCTAGAACGCTTATAAGCACTCATAACTTAATTGCTTTTTCCACATTGTTTACATCTTCCTTCGTCTGCAAAAAAGGTGGTAAAATTAGATCCAAACATTATTTTCTATGTGGTGAAAAATTTACATCAAGAAATAAAATTCTGATTGTCACTAAATAGTTTCATCTCGCAAAGAGTTGATAAGAATGGTTATTTTCTTTGTCCCACAATCCATATTGCTAATAATAAATCCTATTTATTTTCCTGATTTATCAATAGAACTACTTCATGTCAAAAAAACTTCAGTACCGAAAACTTTTGTAGTTTTCGCTGAAAAAGTTATAGGAATAAAAAGAAATCTAGTAAAGCCACTGAAGATAGAAAGACTACCCTCATAATGTAGGCGCGCCACGTTTAGACCCGAATGGAAACATGGATTTACTACTTATTATTTTCATTCTTGTATTTTATGGCACAAATCCCACTTTCCACTTACGCATTAGCATATATGTGTGAGTTTAATACTATACAAGGTAATATTTTTAAGGGGATGATAGTGGTTGTGCATTGGAAGCCATCACCATCATCTACTTGACCTGTCCCAATCATTTGGGGTCGGCGAAATACGTACCTATGCTTTCTGTCCTTTTGATGATGCATGACGTACTTATTATACGAAATTTGGCTTTCGCTTTTGGATTCGGTCGCCTGCTTGTCGCCGATCCACAAGAAAAGCTTTTATTCAACACTCAGTACAAGATGGAAGTTCACGTGGTCATGAGAATACTCTTTAATCACCTAAAGATGAGTTGGGGTGGTGGTATTAGTTGCCGGTACTACACTGCGTAGTTCTAATCTAACAATGAGGCGTGAACTTTTGGTGAGCAGCTGGCTAGCTATCTCAGTGGAAGTGCAAGATTAGTTATCCTTTTATTTAATAGGGCATATCTTCTACCAGGCTAGGTGATCGTGCCTAGAAACTGCGGTCTAACTGTTGAAGTTGGAAGCTTGTATATGACGGCGCGACACCTTAGAAAGAGAATCTAATCTTTGAGTTTCGTTAATAACTAAAGTAAAACTGATTGTAATTCCGTAGATTTGTTGCTGTTAGATTTAAAAATAGAAAAATAGTCATTTAGGTGAATCGGTTTAATGTTTGAATCCGTCGAATATTAAAATGATTAGAGGGACAGCGCAAGAGGTGCACGCGTGCTAACCTATTGGCTCATAATCCATTTGCTTCCTGTGTTTTACGTTATATTTTGTGTGTAAGTGTATTGGAATAAAATAAGTGATTGCTATTAATTGCATACGTGGTATTATTTCAACGTTCCAGCTACAACACGCCCACGATGGAGGACAATTGCCTAGATCGCTTCGCTTAACCCTACCTGCCAATCCGTTATATATATGTCAAGCGACAAGAGAAATTCAATAACGCAATGTAGATAATCCTATTTGTAGTTAATGTCGGACCATAAATCTACCGGCAGAGGCGAAGTTTGTTGCCAACCGCCTGTCTTTTTTAGGGCAGGTGCACTTGAGAGACTACTCTAGGCTTTGTGCTTACGAAATAAAATTAAAAGGCACAGGCAAAATTTCAACCTGCACCTCATGATGGTAAGTAGGTGCACTCACCATTGAGGCAGCATGGAAATTCGGTGCCAAAAATATTAGCAAACCAAATGAGTGTCACTGCAACAAAATGCGCGTTCTAGAATATTTATAAGGAGCACTTCCAATGGCTTCTTTATATTTTATTTACTATCAGTAAAAAAGAGTTTTCAACTTGTATCAGTAAAAGTTTGACGTTTCGAGTGGTCCTAGCTCCAATTCCGGAATGTTTTAGCTCATGCATTTGACCTAAAAGTTTCGCAACAAAGGGATGATAGTATCAAAAATATTACACGCTTCGTGGAAAATCTTACTAGTATTATAAATGCGATGAAATATGTATATGTGGATGTTTGAACTCTTTCGCGTAAAAGCAACTAAACATGTATTTACGCAATGCTCTTTAAATTAAAGTCAAACGTTATATCAATGTCAATTATTTAGCAATACTTAAATATAAGAAAAAAAAAATCTAAATATAAATCAGTTAGTTCATTAAAATCATGTGTTGCTGTGTTTCTTAACGATACTTCAACGAGAAGGTTGAATATAGAACCAGTGGCAATTTCAGTACCTTCGATCTCCATAATGTCTCAATTGAACCTATGACTTCATAAATGCTTTTGAATTTAACGAAATCCTGAATAACGTTTCTTTGCTCGTTAACCTTGTACGATCGTATTGTGCTTGAAAAATAAACACTTACTGAAAAACAATTCAGTCTTGGTGAAGGCCAAAATACTTCATGAAAAAAAGGCCTCCAAATTCATGAATTTAGCTTCAACTTCGACCCCGTCCCATAAACATAGAGTAGTGATAGATGACGGGGTATAACGGTATCTATTCGGACATAAAGCGTTTATCGCCGTACGATCGTCCGGACAATGGCCGGACGGGGGGCGGGCGGGGCGTCCGGGGCGGAGGCGACTTCCGTTTCCGTCGGAATCGGAAATGGCTGATATGTGACTTTGTTTTGCGCCGTTTGTTGAGTTTCCTTTACTTACGACACGGGGATTGTAGTAATCATTATTAATATAGGAATACCTGAATTATTTATACTCTGCGTCGGACAATGTGCTATTGTATTGATATTCACTTACATTTTTTTCGTTTAGTTTCGTGTTCCAACTTAACGATAAATTCTGTAAAGACCACTTGTCTCTACACTACACAAGGCAAAATTTATAAATCAATAAAGAAATCTCTCTCGCTCTTTCAGCTTTGTCATTGTGGAAAATATCCCAAGGTAATAAGGCAATGAGATTTTTACTACCTTGTTATAGCCGTTGTATAAAATAGTTTTCTTGAAACAAGGCTATTTTTAGTTGGTATGTGTAAAATTTTTTTGGAATTTCAGAGTTGGTCCCATTGTGAGATTATAGTTGATCATTGCTCCAAATCGTATCAATCATTCATTTGAGTACAATAAGCGGCTAAACCTATTTGTAAAGAAAAAAGACTTTAGTTTTATAAGAATTATCGATTCATTTTTGCATAAATAAATAATATTAAAAGAGTATTTTCAACCTTTTATCGTTGTACAGAGGGATGAAAGCCGACTAAAAGAGTTATAAATATGAAAGATGGTGGGCGTTAGCTTGTAAGCGGGCTCGTAATAACTAGTCTAACCTAGAGTGAGGTACAAAGAAAAGTTGTATACGGCAGTATTGTTTTCTGAATAAACTCTTATTATTGGGTAGAGGAAGACTGAAGAAGAACTAAATGGACTGTGATAGGATGAATAATAAGAAGAACTTAACATATTGCGCCGACACCAAATGACTGGTAAAAGAGCAGGCAGATGATGATTTCCAATCCTAGAACCACAGGCGGTGGATTAGTAACAAACTTTCATCACACAATGTAGCCAGCTAGCTAGTAATTTAGGTCTTTCTCCACGACCTAATGTACCTAAATAAATATGTTTTTAATACATTTGGAACAAATATAACAAAATTGGAGCTGGTAACAATCAGACATACGCAAATTTTCACTTTTATATGAAAAAGCTTTCCGCCTCGCGGTCTCGCATGCTCTCCCGAGTATAAAAAGTTGCATGTGTCACTCTTCATATAGGGTAGGTGTATGCCAAAATGAAACATGATCGTTTCAGTCATAGCCCCTTCCAAGCGTCTCTTTGAAATTTATAATATTAGTAAGGTAGTAAGGATAGTCGAATAGTCTGAAGCTCAACGATATCATTACAAGGATAAACTACACTATCTTGCGTGTATCATCAAAATATTCCAATTGATTCGTTAAATCGGAATGCAGCCCGTTCGGGGCTCGTACGTGGCCCGCGATCGGAGTCGTTCGGGCTAGATTTATCAAAGGCGAAGCGAAACTATCGCTATTTCGTATCGAGCTGTGACGTCGATAGGGTTGTGCTTTGTCCCGTACAACGGGATTGTTGCCCCATGGCTGAGAACTACAAGGAGATTAATCAAAACAAAAATCTTTTTTTTAAGTGATTTGAGTAGAAAGTTAAATTTATTTTCTAAGAGTGGTATAGATTATAAGTTATCAAGATATTACGTCACATATGGCTACTTGATAAGTCAGTTAAGCGTATAAAATTGACACTAAGTAACATAACCTACAAAAATAAAAATCACTGTGTACATATACAATTATATAGACTTATACATAGCACAAATAATGAGTCGGAGGTCTTGGCATATAAACTATCATGAGCTTGAGCTTAAACATCTACAGCTACAGCTATAACAATGCGTAATGAATACTTTCTATTTACTTTTAGGTTATAATAAAAGAAACATGTAAAGACGATATAAAGGGAATGTGAACAATATTCCTACTCTATTTTAGGAAGTAGAGTTAATGGGGTCACTACCCCTAAATTAATATCGATTGATAATACCAATTCCACTGAGTCCGTAACGGAAATAAGGTCCCGGTAATGTCCGTTTAGTGTCCCAACACTATTGGCGCAACCGTCACAGGAATTTCTCAAAGCGATCCATAATATGACAACGTGACGAGCTTGCAGCGATCTGATTCGTCGTGTTCTATCGATACGTGACTAAAACTGCTTTGTGGGAAAAAAAAACTGTGGATTTCGAAATCACTTCCATTTGTCTTCTACCTAATCTGTCATATGGCAAAGTTTTTTTTTTGTAATCTAACTATCCCCCACGGTTTCACCTGCGTTTATCGTCATCATCATCGTATATAGCCCATAACCATCTACGAAAAATTTCAGCGTCGAATTATAGCAGTCCATCCCGATATATTCAGTAGTTTTGAGGTGATGGTGCGTCAAAGAAACCCTATTTTACTTATATAAATAGAAGATAGATAATATATTATGTCCTTTAACCAAAAACTGAGAATTTTTTTTATACCAATTTATTTTATTATTTATGAATTATAGCTGTCCCCCGCGATTTTACCCGCGTTCCCGTGGGATATCAAATGTATTATACATAAAAACTTTTCTTTCAATCACACTATCTATTAAAAAAACCGCATCAAAATCCGTTGCGTAGTTTTAAAGATTTAAGCATACATAGGGATGTATGGACATAGGGACAGAGAAAGCGACTTTGTTTTATACTATGTAGTGATAAGCATATTACTGAAGATTATATCTTTCGGATTTAAACTATTCCCTAGTGACATAACCCAGGTTATAATCCTGGACTAACTGTCTCGAGAATGCGGGCGAAGACACGAGCCGGTAGCTAGCATAAAAAATGCCACTATTGTTTCTCTGTTTGCACCATAAGCTCAGTTCTATTAAACTGCGCAATAGACTTTGATCTCGTGGTCATCATCATTTAGAGGATTTTTTGCGGAAGGTTTACGGTATAATACATGCTTTATTCTACTCGTCAGCAGCCTGGGTGAGTCTATTCTCTATACTAATATCTTATAGAGGTAATGTGTGTAAGTCCTGGGACATCGGGTCCCACACTAAGCAGAACTAGTACTATGGAAACCAGATAAGTCATAAACCTACTACGTTTTTTAACTAAATACTTATTTAGGCATTTGCATCCAGGCACAGAATAAACAGACATGTTCATGCACACAAATCTACACAGCCTACACATACATTAAAAACCTACATGGCGTGGGATTCAGGGTCTCTAACCATCAAGCCAACTGGCCCGACTAGTTTCATCAAAACAAATCATTCAATTTCTATAATAATTTTACTGATAGAAAGCTTCATAATCCCGAGTGACATAGGCTATGTTATAATGAAGGCATACATTGGATCCCCCGGGAACGTAGCAAACCTCGAGACAGTAGCTATAGAATATAATAAAAACTAAATTCCATAATAGAAACAAACGCAAAAATTTCTATGGTCCCCAGTGTAGACTGTGTGTGGGAGACTCGGCAATATAGTGAAGAAAATACACGTTTTCAGTTTCGCAAATCGCGTTTCGGCGAACACTGGCTGCCAACTGCAGGTATATCAAGATTTCTAGATATTTCCAGTCTTCAGAGAGAGCTTGCTCTTGTTTATTATATTTCGTTTCCATTGCAAAATATAATAAAATGTTTTATTTAAATAAAATATAGGATACTGGCTGTCCCCGCGCTCTGGAGATAAAAATATTTGACATTCTTCTCTTGTTTTGAAGGTTTAGGGTCCCGTGGCTAAAGTATTATCGAAAATCGTTGTATTGTCCTACGCTTAAAGGGCTATGTTTATCAAACCGTAATAGGCAGCCTGTTGAAAATTTTAAAAAACATTATTATTTATGTCTTAACAAATAATAAAAAAATCAATCAAACCAAAACAGTGGTAGCTAGATGATAGTTTTTTAGGTAAATACATAACATAAAACTATTGTGCAGTGGTACAGAACATTCGGTAGTATTTACACTATATATTTATTATTGACCACTATCCCACCATAATAAGCTATGGTAGTAAATAATTCTTAAATAAATCATTATTTTAGCATTAAAACTAAATATATCTGATTAGAAAGTTTAAAAAAAATACTTGACATAGATATCCTTTATCTTTTTATATTTTGGTTCGTCATTTAAAAGTCCAAGTAAGGGATCACAATTCTACACAGATTTATAGTGTTCATTTGCAATTTATCAGAAACTTTGTCGTTCGAGGCTGGAGATTTAAAATGCAAATAAATTCTGTGAAGTTTTTATACATTACATGTCGCAAATCCGACAGTTCTGTATCACTCAGCTGTAAATTCGTCTCGTCTTATCGCTGTAAAACTGTCTGTGCGTCCATATATCTCGAAACTTTGCAGACTTTGTTACCAGACGCGGCATTTGCATCAATAATGTATATTTTATTATAGCTACACTGTTTACTTGAAGGCTACAAATCAATGGAGGCCAAGCTTGTCCGATTTATTCATAGACTTTAAGAATTTTGAAACAAGAACATCGTTTTGAGAATTGACTTATCTTTTTGGCAAAAAATGACGAAGAATAATGCAAGCAGTGACCAAGGTCGTGAGTTCGTTTCACAATAAGCATTTGGTGAAAAACATCGTAAGGAAACTATAGAATGGTGATAGTAACTAGAGACCATCACCAAGGTATAAACCAGTTACCATGCACCTACCGGTGGGTTCCGATAACTGCATTTGTAAATTTGCTTACTACTTTTAGCCGCATTGTTACTTACGTACGATTTGATTGTGGTCAAACACAAATCTATAACCAGTAATAAATTGTCAGCCAGATACGAAGCTCTTATTCCAAAACTTAAATCATTTCATCAAACTCGAATTAAGTTTTAATTAATTTATCTTTAATTATAGATGCCTTATTCCTACTTTTAATCCTACACCTATTCCGTAGTTTTTTTCTTGAGAGAGAGAGATAATTTATACTTGTACTTCTCATTCTAATACTGGCCTTAGTTTATAGCCAAAAAGAAAAAAAATCTTAAAACAACAGAACGTTAAGTAACATGGTCTTGGGAATCAACGCGTAGATCAATATCAAAATTCTAAGGAATATAGGTATATACACCCAGAGATGACATCCCCTATTATATCCCTATATATGTTGAGTCCCCATTTCAGTTCCCGCAACTATCACAATTTGTGATACTTTTAATAAAATTCTTATTTTAATAAAGTCAATCTGTATTTAAAATGTCGGTTGAATCAAAATGGCGGAAATTTCTTCCATGAATAGTATATGAGTTAAAAAATATGAATTTTAAGTAAAGATACTGGCACGTTTTTTCATTGAGTTGTATCATTATTCGAAATTTAAAAATATACAGGCTATAAACTAATATTGGTGATATTCAAATTATGAATGTTCTAAATAAAGAATCGACCATAGAATTTAGAATAGAGAAAATAACCTCTCATTCGTAATGAGATGGCAAGAAATTGTTCGAGAGCTTTCGATCTGCTCCACTTTACAGCTCTCCCCAAATGTGTTTTGTTTATTTGATAAATTGTTCGCGAACAAGTTCATTGAACCGAATCTTTCTGCAGAACTTGGGATAATGGAATACATTCGATATTGTTGAGTATGCTTTGTGTGCTATTGAGGTGTCATTCTGTCGTACTAAACCTATATTTAGGTTATATATGACGGGCCAGTTGGCTTGGTGGTTAGAGTCCATTCGGTTCCATTCCACCCTAGACAAACATTTGTGTGCTTAAACATGTTTGATTGTTTTGTGTCTTGGTGGAAATATCAGTATGAGTATGTATTTAAAAGATAAAAGTAGTATATATAGTATATCAGTTATCTAGTTTCCACAGTACAAGCTCTGTTTAAAGATGTCCCGGGATATTTATTTAGGATAAGAATAGGGTCTTATTAATGGCCAGTGCTTTTTGGAAATGCCTTTTTTAAAGTTACTTGTAATATTATGTAATAAATTCAAAATTCAAAACCATTTATTCAGTTAAGGCCCTCGGAAGGCACTTATGAAGGTATATTATTATTTTATATTATATTATATATTGTATATTACTGAAGCTATAACCATAGAAAAGCTATAAAATCTTGAATCCAGCTTTTAACCTACATTTGATTGCAAATACGCGAGGTCTAGAAAACAAGGCAATTATTTAATTTCATCTAACTGATCTGATGATGGAGTCAGAAGGTGGATAGTGGAACTCTTCAGTGGCTATTAGTAAACTCTTAGAATTTGTTTTGTTTTGACGAGCCCTTAATTTATCGTTTGGTAACTAGAATATAGCCATAAATAATAGTGTTTTTTGAAGTGAAACTCCTTCAACACCATTGTGAAAAGACACTAAAAGGAGACAGACATATACGTTTATAGGATTGCGCCTGCGAGTGAATGAAATAGGCAGACATAGTATTCTGAAGATCTCACTTCTACCGCATGTGAATTGCAAACATTTGCCTTTTTTAAATTTTGGTAACTTTTATAATAAAAAATAAACTAAACCAATGCTATCTTGAAATAATAATATATATAGTTTGAGAACGCGGGCCATTCATCGTATATTAAGCTAAATAATCTACACTAATATTATGTATAAAGAGGAAAGATTTGATTGTTTTTTTGTTTGCTTGTTTGGCTCCGAAACTACTGGACCGATTTAAAAAATTCTTTCACTGTTGGGAAGCTACACTATCTCCGGTGAGTGTAGACTATATTAAATTTTCAAAAAAGTTAGGGATCCATACTAAAACTCCAAAAATGTAACGTAAGGTGTGAAAAAATTACCAAAAAACTTTCTTAAATCGCGTGCGCTGCGAAAACTATTGATGATAGAAACAACAAGATAATATAACATCTCTCGGGAATGCGGGACAAACCGCGGTGGACAGCTATATTTTATAAGTGCTTGTGTTTATAAACCGGAATAAAATGCTGGACCCCATAATCCTCCCATAGTTAACAAACTAACAACACAACATATATTTACCTGAACTTACGTCGAAATTTCAAAACTGAATACTTAAAATAATTAACCAATTCAATTATTTGGTTATCGCCATAATGAGTTTCTGCGGCCACAATCATTTTAGACCGATTTCCAATGGGATTTAATTTTGTATTATTAAATTGAGTAAATATTTAAGGTTTATTGGTAATAATTATAACAAATAATAATGTGTTCATTACATTTTCGATGAGCATTATCATATTCAGAAGCAATATGAATTAGATGGGATTCAGTGGGAGAGCAAAATCTTTTTATATCGTGTATCTTAACCTGCTAATATTATAAATGCTAAAGTTTATAAGGATGTATGGAGGTTTGTTACACTGTTACAAAGCCTAGGGAATGCGGGCGAAACCGCGGGGAATAGCTCGTATATATATAAGTATGTATTTGGAAGAAGGATGTAGTATATCAGTAATGTTGGTTTCCATAACACACGAACTCAGAATGGGATCAGATGACCAAGTATAAAGAATCTCTCATGATAATATAGGAAATTAATAGGAACTTATTCTCCCTTCTTAATAAGAAAGCAAATCAAATAAATGAAATACCATGAAATATGTAAAATACCAAACGTACGGGATGAATACATAATGTGCCGACCCCAAATGATTGGAAATATATGCAGGTAATGTATAGTTTATTGTGACATTTACAATCAGCCGGGAGAGTCTGTCCCCCTTTTGAGATAAAATAGCAACAGTCAACGCATAGTCGCGTAGCTAGGTAACCAATGGCCCTAGGGCAAAAAATTAAGAAGGGCCCCAACTAGACTATTTAAAATCGTTTGCCCCGGGGCACTGCCCCTCCGATAGCTACGCCACTGTCAACGCATCAATTGGATGAAAAATAAATAAATTTACAAAACGTTAAAAAACCCTTTGGGTACGAAACAAAAATAATCGTTAAAAAATTAGGTTTTGTAGGGAAACAGAAATTCAACGGGAGAATGCAAGAAGTAAATTTTAAAGTGTTTTTTTTTCTACAGGGTTCTTGTATTAAGCGAAGACCATCGATTCTAAGACGCATTGCAACCCATGTCTGGAACAGCTAGTTCAATAATATAAACTCTCATCAAAGTTTCCTTATTAACTCCTCGAAGCAACTATCATATATTATATAGTTCCAACTATGTGTAACTAACTCAATTACTCGCCTTGTACCGAAATAGGCACTATTTCACGATTTAGCCAACTTGCCCGGGAAACAGAGAAGTTTAGTAACTTTCAAACGTTACCTTTGAATGAAATTTCATTTGTAAGGTCTACGGAAACAGGTAGTTTGATACTGAACTCGGTCTATTACAAGGACTATTAAAATTGTGGCTAAATCAAGATAATAATTTTACACGAGTAATTAATATCTTCTCTAAATATTATATGTCTGTCTGTATGTGCGCTAAGTTCTTTCAAACTACACAAGAGATTTTGATGCCGATTTAACTATCTCCTAGTTAAGGTTTTTTTTAAGTTTGTGTGTATAGATTATAATTATTATCCCCAAGTAAAGCCGAGGCGTATTGCTAGTGTAAACATAATGAGAAAATTTGCATTTCCAAATTCTAATCTCTCTCTTTCACCAATTCTAAAACATCAGTAGCTTTTCCCTTCTATAGCGTAATAATAAATGGCTTCAAATTAAAAAAAGTCTAAAGATTTATTTCCAGGTCGGCCAAGGTACAGATGTAGCCGGAATTCATTCAATTTAGGGACCTTAGGATTTATAATATCTATGAAATATCAGTCTCAGTTCTGAGACCTCTTTTACAGTAAACCAAAAGTAGAGAATCTCGAGAGTAGAAACCCTTATTTAGGATATATTCTAAATAATATTCTTTTTTTTAATTACAAAATGATGTTGCTAATAGAGCACGGTGGTAATAATGACAGGCCAGTTGGCTTGGTGGTTAGCGACTCTGACTGCCAAACCGAAGGTCGCGGGTTCGATTCCCACCCAGGACAAACATTTGTGTGCATGAACATGTCTGTTTGTTCTGTGTCAGGGTTTTGTAAATATGTACATAAGTATGTATTTAGAAAAAAAGTAGTATATATCAGTTATCTGGCTTTCATAGTACAAGCTCTGCGTAGTTTGGGATGAGATGGCCGTGTGTAAAGAATGTCCCGGGATATCCTGGAATATTTACCAATAATAAATATGGGTACTGCTTGTAATATATGGTAATCAAATAACAGATTTAGGTACTACATATATTACTTTTATCTATGAAAATAATAAAAATGTTAATTTCTGTATTTAAAAATTGACAATTTTGAATTCAACATTCAGAATATTTCAGAAGACCTCGTTCTTCATATAACAAATATAAATAAGGGATGTGTAGGCTGTAAATATCTATCTAAAAATTAGGGTTTTTAGAAGAAAAAACAAGAGTAGTATTTGCAGTGTATCAGTTATCTAGTTTCCATAGTATAAGCTCTGCTTAGTTTGGGAACAGATGGCCGTGTGTAAAGAATGTCCCAGGATATTAATTTATATTAATACTAAGATAAGGTTACCTAGAACATGGTACAGGAAAGTAATACAATACGATGCTAAAAAAATATTTAAAACTAACTACAGTATTTACATTCTATGATAAATTACTTTGTTACCCCTGGCTAAGTGTCGCTCTGAAAAATCTCAAAATCTAGCGAAAACATAGCGAAAATCTTCTGTAGGTACCATATATAGCACCTGAGACCCAACCCTTATTTAGGGCTTCGTGTACTAATATTTTCACAAGATAAATTACAGAAATCAGTCTAGGAATTCAGAAAAATTCTGTCCAGTTAGCAGATGTGACAACTTGGGTAGAATTATAGAAAATGGCCACGTTCCAAATTCGTGATGTAGTAAAATGATTACAGAAAAGTTTGTTTCTTAGGACTTCACCAACCCTATTTTGTACGTGATTTTATTTCATGTTTCAATAAAATATATTTGTGAAAACAAATAGGTTGTTAAAAAGGGAATGTTTCACGATAAAAACAATAAAAAACTAAGTTATGAGTCATTCTTTGACAGTTCAGTTAATGTTATTTTATGTGTTCATAAAAATAATACTAGAAATACTGTAGGTACCAGCGAAAAAAGACAAGTGGAGATTTAAAAACCTGTTTCACTTGAGAGGTCAAAAGTAAGCGACCTTTTAGGCAGGGGATATAAAAATTATTAGTTATGATAGTATAAAATCAGATGGTTTTATGTAATAAACGATAACGATTCTTAGGCATCAGTAAAAAAGTTATATACAAAAAGCAATACAACTGTCTTAAATTCAAGCACGTAGGATGTTCCGTTTTTAATAAAGACTACTCCATAACATTTTAAGGGTTCTGTGCACAATTTTATGACTTCCAAATGTTGCTCTCTGATGTAACAAAGAAATTAACCAAACTGCTATAAAATAAATTAAAACTTGCTGCGGAGCGGCGGCGGCGGCGGCGGCGCGGCGCACCTAAACCTAAGTATATACGTAGATAAATAACATTGAAGGGTACTGCTATAAGGTTGTCGAAGATTTTGCTTCAAACCCGGAGTTCGTTACAAGACTGAATATTAGAAGAGAATCTGAGATTAAAAATAATATCATCGTTTATTTTAGTTTTCGAAATTCAAATAATGAAACATCTTAGTGCCCACCGTTTTGATACTATACTTTTTTGAGGTGACATTCCATTTTTAAGTTAAACATACCAAAGACAAAAAATTCTGCAGAGATAGTAAAAGAAATATAATATTGCCGCCATTTTGCATCAACTGACTGACTGACAACGAGTGACTTTTGGAATAAACACTAGTGTAGAAATCTGATGCGCGTGGACTCTATCAAAGACAATAAAATTTGTGAGCTTGTGCATTTGCTGCGCGATTTTGTAAAAGAAAATTATAATGTCCCAAAAATTACCGGAACTATGAAAAATTTAACTTCCGAAGTATATTGAATAGAAGTGTCTTGGCGGTGGAACTCGCTAATTAAAGCTGGTGGACTTTGGATTTTAAACGTGAGTAGACTTTGGTTCGTTTTAGAATAAAGCGCAGTTGCTGCCCCCCATTTATATTTTTCTATCAAATTGGCGTGACATGAAAAAATATGATAACTATAATAACCTATAAATAAACTATAAATATTAAAATGAAATAAGCAAAAATTGTTTACCTCTCCTAAATACTTGTATAAATTCACAATACTCCATAACTTTAAATTGACGGAAGACGTATTGCAGGAGGGTGTATTTTACATTGGAGGATATTTTTTTTATTCAAGCTCTTTGTTCATGATATCTTTGGATAGGTATTTGTGCTGTGGTAGGATTTTTATTACAACCCTTGCTCTAAGAGTGTAAGAGCCATCAGAGGCTAGTACCTTGCTTAAAAAGAGTCCCTCTCAAAAAAGGGGCCTCCCTCTAGATCTCGCCAACTTTAGTTAAACAAAACTAGAGCTCCATTTCATTCTGTAAGAAAATTTTCATTTTTGCATTACAGAACATTGGCTTAAGCTCAATCAGCTTGTTTAGCTTCAGTAACCACCAGGTAGCAAATTCGTTATGTACTCAACATTATATACATGGGGGCTCGTTAATACTTGTTCGATATTATAAAATAAAAGACGTAACAGTATTCAGCGCCTGTTTGAATTAACTTTTCAAATAGCTTGTGTGGAGCTTGAGCAGTTCATTGTTATGAGCGTATACAGACCCCCTTCCGTGAGTTTGGATTTGTTTGAAAAATGTATGGATGAAGTGGTGACTCTAATATAAACTTTTTAGAGGACTATGATTTTAAATGTGGTTTTTTAATGTAATTTTATAAACAAACGAGGATTAGCTGCTACTTCTAGAATCTATTATACATTGATAGTATAGTTAGTATTTGGTATCTACAACTAGCTATAACTGAAAAATAAGCGTTAAATTTAAGCTCAAGAGACATTAAGACCGCTAACAAAGTTTGGAATACATCCGGGATACAATTAGAAGAAGCCACACCAGTACTTTTGCGGTATAAATCCCTACCTGTATGGTTCATGCATTTTCTGGATTATTTTTTATTTTGCTACAACACAACAGAGCGTGTGAATGCGCGCTTTCCCTTTAGGACCCCGACTAGCAAAACAACGGCTAGACGAGGTCCCTAAGGAGCACAAATATAAAGTTTCACCAACTATACTATATCTTATAAACGAGCTATGACAAAGTGCTATAGCGCTTAGACGTGAAATTAGTGCTGGCTATAAAATCAAAAAGCCGCTGAAAGGAGGTTGTTTCACACCGAAGCGTGTATCTTAACAAATTTACTGTTTGTGTCTGTTTATCTGCTTAAATCTTATCAACTACGCCATAGATTTGTATCTGGTTTTCACCATCATTTAAAAAAATCTTCCTAGTTAATTTGAATAATACATTAATATTATCATAGTCAAGCGAAGCCGGGGCGGGTCGCTAGTTATATTACTCAGCTAAGAATAACAATTTTATTGCAAATAACAATTAACTAAAGGGCCGAATAATGGGGAGATCTTAAGTATATAGGAAAGACTTATATATTTGCTGCTAGATGGAGAAATAAGTATAGTTCTTCTAGTCTTTTATAATAAAAAATAAAATATACTATAATGTCGCGAATATAACCGCGAGCTAGTATGAGCATATTAGTGAATAGTTTGACAGGTATTTCCAATAACCAATCGCTTTTAGGGTTCTGTACCCAAAGGTACACCGGGACCCTATTATTAAGACTCCGCTATCTGTCTGTCTGCCCGTCTGTCACCAGCCTGTATCTCATGAACCGTGATAGTTAGACAGTTGAAATGTTCACAGATGATGTACTAAAAAACAGAATAAAATAAATATTTAAGAGGGCTCACATACAACAGACATGATTTTTTTGCCGTTTTTATAGATAATGATGGTACCGAAACCTTCGTGTGCGAGTTCGTCTCTGACTTAGCCAGTTTTTTTTGTATAACAATCACAAAGGATATTTTACAACAAGAATTTAAAATATACGAGGAATTAAAGAATATGCTATAATGTTGTGCCCAACTTGAGTACCTACAAATAAATATAGGCACGCAAATACTAATACCTAATTAAAGCTTATCCTACAAAAGTATTACAGATATCCCAGAGAGTTATCTATCTCTAATTCAAATTCCTTATGAGCACGACTGCTTGCAAGCCGTAAAGCTGGACTACGATAATTTTTGCATTTTTCAAATTCTGCTGACGACGCTCGTAAAAATTACGCTGGGTTCGCTTCGGTGTGAGGGCGCCCTCTAGCGGAGGCAGCCAGTAATTCTCCATCGCGGCCAACGAGGGAAGTTTAATGAAATTCTTGCTACCACCGACTCGACGTACAAGCTATACATGATGTTTTTAAAGTTCTATCTTCCCGTATTGCCTTAAATAGGGGTTTCGTGTTCCTTGTCTTAATTTTTTACACTTGTATTTGGGTGCTGTATTATTTTAGTCATTTTGGCATGGTGTTTGGCTTGCGCTATATTTTTTTTTTTACCAAAATATTACCATGATGAGTGATTAAGTGGAAATTATGCCTGATCTTGTCAAGGTCTAAAAGGTGATAGTGATGAATGGCATGAAAATCATATTTATTCCTTTTGAGGCAAGGTTCTTCTGTTGATTCAATGGTTTTAATAATTGTATGGCCACACCACATGTTGTGGTTTTTATTGAAATCCAGGACAGACATTTGTACGCCTGAATATTATGTTCTGTGTCTGGATGTAAAACAATATGTTTTTATTAAAAAAAATATTAATATGTAGTATATCAATGTATCTTAGCTATCTTCAATTACTTATTACTATAGACGGATTAAAATACACTTATTTAGAACTTCCTGTGACAATAAATTTTTTTTTAACTTACTTACCAATAGCGAAATTCATTTGATTATTTGTCAACCCACTCTTTAAACAAAGCATGAATGATTAATAACATCATTCAAATCAAAATCTAAGAAGCACATTAAAGAAATAGAGTACATTTCTCTTACTCCACAGATAACACAGTGAATGAAAGACTGCATTTAGAAAGGTGATATTAAGACTTTTTCAATACCTTTTTCAATTTAGCTCCAGTGTTTATTAATTACATCGTGTCTTATTTTGAATAGCAGGCAATTTTCGTCGGCCATTTAAATTTAATTTGCTAAAACATCATTTTACCTGCGAACAGTTTGCGCCCTCGGGCGATTCTTGTAGACATTCAGTACTTCAAAACTACAAGCAAAAGTTCAGACTTGTAGTTTATTAAGAACTCTGTACTTGCTAAATGTTTCGCATTGTTATAAATCGTTATGTGCTGTGATAAATAACACAAGTTGTTTATATAACACAGTATGTATACAGTCGTCAGTTTATCAAGTGTGTATATGATGCATCAATTCCTGTATAAATTAAGGAATTGATGTCTACTGCATCTGCGTTGTTAGAAATATAGATTCTCTAGAAACCAGGCTGGAATTATTTACTATCTATAGGTACATTTACTTACCTTCAAATATCAATAATAATTCCTATATTTATCAGCTATTCGCTAGACCTATTTTACTTATTAGTACAAGTTTGGCGACACTGACGCTTTGCCCCAATTTTATTTTTAAAAATGTATTTTAGAGCATTTGTATCTTGGGAGATAAAGGGTTCATTTATTTTATGGTTCCTTGGTGACAGATTTTCAATGTTGAGAGATTTTAGAGTAAAAAGTCAACTCCTCGGTCAAGTAGTATAAAGCTCGGCTAGAGACTTGGAGGTTATAGGTTTGTATTCCGGGTTGGGCAAAGTAATATTTATGTTTCTTAGTTTGATAATGATTATCTGTAGCCCGAGATTGGTAAAGTGGTCGAGTGATGGCGACAAAGCTCACTACGCACCCTCAAAACGATAGGGGCTTAACTAAAAAAAATACTTTTGGCACATCTCTGATTGGGTCACTTTCACACTGAGCGGGGAGGGTGGGTCCCGGTGTTAAAGAGGCTGAAGTATCGGTATGCTTATTCTATCATTATATTGACTATGTTTTACTATTCATCGGATAGAGCGTACTTTGTTTAGTCTCTCTATGATCGTAACTTTTTTTATGCCACTTGGGCCGACAAACAAGCAGACGGTCCACCTGATAGTAAGTGGTCACCGCCGCCTATGAACATTTGCAACACTAGGAGCATCGCTAATGCTAATGTTGTCGATCCTGAGACGTGAAGTTGTTAAGTCTCATGTGCCTGCAATTTCACCGGCCTGTAGTTAAGCCCTTATCGTACTGAGGGTGCATCTAGTCTAGATGTCACGTTGGGACTTTAAATATCTTCTTTGCAATGTCCCATTACTGGGACCTCTGTTAACCTCCTTGTGGATAATGGGCGTGATGTACAAGAACAAAGTGTGTATAAGTGTGAATGGTAAAGATTAATAACTGCTTGTACCATTGGTATGCCAAGAGTTTTATAATTCTCTCAGATAATCCCTAAATATGCTTATTTTTCATCCAAATCTAATTTATAATTCTGAAGGGATACATAATGAAATATACCTCCTTTGATATTGTGTGACAAGGCTGACTTCCGAACCGGTGGTAACTTTAGCTTTGACCTTCATAAGTAGGAACCCTTCTGGGCCTAACTGAATTAATAAATTATTCTTTTTAAATTGGCTTGTCATATTATATTTAGTACCGTCGCAAATCGTAGACATTTTTATACTTTTATGATTCCGTACCCAAATGTAGTAGTAGAGCTCTTAGTGCAGAGTTCGTCCGGGGAAGTACTACCACCTTATCCATTTCCGCCGTGAAGCAGTAGTGCAATTGTATTACTGTGTTTCGGTTAGAAAGGTAAGGGGGCCGGTGAAATTACAGGCACATGAGACTTAACAACTTCACGTCTCAGGGTCGACAACGCATTGGCGATGCTCCTAGTGTTGCAAATGTTCATAGGCGGGGGTGACCACTTACCATCAGGTGGACCGTCTGCTTGTTTGTCGGCCCAAGTGGCATAAAAAAAAAGGTGCCAAATAGACCGTATCTGATAAACCGTAATGAACTGTTGAAATTTTCGTAAAGTGTACCTACTATGGCTGCTATAACAGCAAATATAATAATAAAATGAGTTTAATGATTTTTCCTCGATTTCTTAAATATTGTACAGTGTTAGGGAACCCTTTATGAGCGAGTCGAACTCGCACATGGCCGTTTTTTTCAATAAAAATATATCATGTTGAGCTAAATAATACTTTTTCTCAATTATCTCTCGCTTTCATCGCTCGCTTTTACACAGCCCACCTCTCTTCTTCACACGCGCCAGCTCGCATTATTCGATAGTAATACGTTAATTAACTCGATTATCAGTTGATTACAATCCTGTATCCGGTTTAATTACACCTGTACACTGTATTGACCCACCGTTATCCGGAACTGATTTGATTAACCAATGAAATTAAATCAAACACATATTATATTGTACGATAAATTGTAATGCTCCTTTGCATTCACGTTATTATTTAATAATGTTAATGTAGTTAATGCAACCGTTGTATATTTACTCAAATAGCTTATGTTATGATAAACTTTAAGAGCAAAAACTCCATATAACCATTACCAGGTCCCGCAAATCCTAGACTGCAATAGTTTGATAAAGTCTAAATAGATTAAAGTTATTACCGCGCATAATCGCAATGTAGCTAAATTTATTTTGCGGCGAACTCTGCACTTCCCGCGTTAAAGTTCGCATTATCGAGTTAAGCAGACTACGCTACACAACTGCTAGTCTATAATGAGGACTTATTTAGCCATTAATTACACGATTTTAATACAAAACCAATGCAGATTATAATCGCAACGTTCTTTCAATTTTATAACAGTGTCTCGCTTTGACCCGCTAAGCTTGTCTCTCTTTCACTTAACACATATTCACAACATAATAAGTATATTACATTCAGTTATTATATACTTGTATGCAAGTTAGCTTTTAAAATGATGATTAGTCAAACGGATGGAAGCCTCTTTGTTCAATACTAGTTATCGTCCCGTTGTTTCCCTCGCGTTCTCGAGGGATCAAATGATTCCCGGTATTGTAACATAACCTATGTCACTTGGGATTAGTGTAGCTTTCTATTAGTCCTTGAACTTTTTCAATCGGATAAACAGTTTCGGAGATATCTTTCTCCGAACACAAAATTATCTTCTTTATTCAATTTGTGTAGATGAATTTAGAAACAAACACATAAGTTCTATTATAATTTGAACGATACCCCAAAGGGGATGTCTGAAAGTCTGACAATGAACAGCTGGCCTTAACCATAAAGGACAATGGTATGTGGGTCGCGCGCATCGACGTGGCGCTAATGTCGCCGGATACTACTTGGCACAGGCCTAGGGTTACCATATTGTAGAATTGAGAGTACTATCATGTAAGAAAAATACTGCTAGAACTTTTAGTACTATGTAAACAGATTCTTCGTGGATGTTCTTACTCAATATGAAATTGAGAAGGTAGTTTGCTGAGTTGTACCTATTATCGATTTTCCCAGAATCTGTTGTTTAAGGCATCAAATGTATAAATTAATAGCGAGTCTATAATATTGGTTAACATTTTCCGACCTGTAAAAGCTTTGACCATGTCAACTTTAAGATTGAAGATTTTGCCATCATCTTCCTGCTCTGTTTCTAATAATTTAATGTTGGTACAATATTATATTTAAGTATTCTTAGCCCATCACCAATCGGTACATTATATGTTACAGATGACTTGGTAGCGTTTTATAAGCCCATCTGTCGTCAACCCTCTTTGGGGAGGCTTTTGTTGACTACTCGATACGATTGGGGTTCTTCCATTCACTATTACATATTACAAAATATATTTAGATTTTAGATATACGGCCGTGTGTACCTTCTTGAATGCTTTGTTGTCTAACGATACAAGGTACCAAGTGGATGTAGTCAATGGTTTTGATTAACCACTTACGACATCCCAGAGAAAAGTTGGGCTGGTAGTATTTATTCATGAAAATATTAGATGGGTACTGTCAGAGTCACTGAAATCCACTGGATGCTGGCGGCTCAAGACCGTTCGAAGTGGAAATCCAAGGAGGAGGCCTATGTTCAGCAGTGGACATCCCAGCATTAAAACGATTTAAACTTAAACACTTCAATATAATACTAAAAGGCCTAAAACGATATGGTAACCCTAAACACAACACAGTGCCAAACTTGCATGCTCCGGCACATTCAGTTGTCAGCACTGCGTTTCCTTAGCGAAATCCTTTACGACAGCAGCGGGACTAACTTGGCTTTAGTTTGTGAACAAGGTACGTATGTTTGAGTTCCGTGTGGCATTAAAAAGTAATAATGGAACTGTATAAAACCTGTGAATTTTTATTTGACGTGTGGTGTTTGCGCAGTGATAAATAAAGTAGTATGCGCAAACTAGTTTCGAGTAAGTTTTTTTTTTTTTTATGGTTTGGTAGGCAAACGAGCAGACGTATCGCCTGATGGTAAGCGATTACCGTCGCCCATAGACACCCGCAACACCCGAGGAGCCACAAGTACGTTGCCGACCCTTTAAAAAGGAGTACGCTCTTTTTTTTAAGATTTGGACGTCATATCGGTTAATAACAAAGTTAATGCTTGATAATAGATATTTGCAGGTATCGTTATTGTATTTGACCAGCTGTCCCCCACGGTTTCACGCGAATTCCCGTGTGATGTTACATTTTCCCGGGATAAAGAATGGCAGGCCCTATTATGTGCCAAGTTTTAACCAAATTCGTGCTATAGTTTTTGCGTGAAAGGGTAACAAACGTCCATACATATACTGTAGTCACAAACATTCACATTTATAATATTAGTCGAAGGCAGGTTGGATATTTCATCGCGGCCTCTATGCTCTATCTCTGTTGCTTACTACGCTAATACTGCTAATCACGTGAGAGGTAAGCACTCCAAGGCCTCCATGAAGCGGCTCGCCGACGAAGTTTGTATTTGCTGAATAAAGGGGCAGGATTGCATCACACTCATCCTGTTTTTATTTCGAATAAAGATAAAAACTTTGTTCTTAATTCTTTATAAGAGTAGGTATATCTTAGTTGGACGCAATTATTTTTTTAAACAAAATTATAACACGTAAAAAATATAAAAAGGCGTAGAGCTTAAATAACTCTTATGCTCTTATCCTGCTTTCAAGGATATGTGTTTTAATTATTAAGGCCTACTAATTGTGCAATCGGTTTAAATTCGATTGTGTTTACAAATATTAGCATGAGCCGTTATCTGTACTTAAGTGTAGTTGGTTGTTAGCGCTTAGTTCCGTATGTATAGCGATTTGGCGTTAGTTCAGTTTAACTTTCCGTCCCCGAAGTGTGACTATTTCTAGTTTTCGAGTTTGCATTGTGAGTTCACGTATAATCCTTTGCTTATATTCACAAACATTTGGATTCGTATTGTAATATGTTATGATCATCTTTTCTCGGACCAAGTTCGCAATTTTACTGAGTCTTAATTTAACCGGCCCTACTTATCTTTCTAACCCAAACATAGTAGTACAAGTGTACTACTGCTTCAAGGCGGAAATAGGTAAGGTAGTACTTCTCCGAAGGAAGACAAGAGCTGATTTGTGTAGGCCGTCGCTTTTTCAGTTTGAGCGACACATTTTTAATATTTTGTTTTATGATAACTTGGTATTTGTGTCAATATCTAAAAAAATATTTTAATTTATCTTTTCTTACTTAATACTCTTACATAATATTTTACTACCTTCTTATCATTTTCAAACGTAAAGCTGAAAAAATGAGCAATTTGTAATACTACATTTTATTAGTTGCGCTTTTAGAGCTTATAATTACTTAATTGGTTCCAACGTAAGCTTCGAAGCACCGAAATAAATGTGGCTTCGCGAAAAATTTCCAAGCTTTTAGTTACAAAGAGCGAAGTTCCAAAGCTCTCGGAAGCTTAGTGAATTTAAAGACTGGGACCCTCAAGTCTCCCATTTAGCAATTTCCTATTACAGATGATTTATTTTATTACAATCCACTGAAGACGATAATGTTGTACAGCTCGAATAATTTCGGGCCGAGTCAAATTATTATTCTGCCTCGAAATCGTCCGGCCTTATTTACATAAATGGACTAAACTTCAATTGAGACTCGATTGTAAAAGTTTCAAGACTTCAGGGCATGAATACTGAATAAATTGTTTCAGGGCAGCTGTTAAAATATATAATGTGGAAAAAACCTTAGGATTCTTAGGCTCCAAAGGCTGTTGATTAAGATAAGAGCATGTAGATATTAAATATAAATTCTAAAGTGAACCAAAAGAACGCAAATCTCTATTTCTAGAGCTGGTCATAAACAAACAAATACCATGCAAGGCTTTTTGATTAAAAACCCAACTTATAATGAAATTACGCTTTAATTAGTCTTTAAAGATATTGCTATAATCACCAATGGGAAGCTGGTTTTAGTACTTCATATAAACGTAAGTTAAATATATGTACTTCTCTTGGTTTTCCTAAAGTTAAAAGGAATGAGGCGATTTTTAGTTATATCAGTTTCATCAAACCCCTTTTATCATATTATGACACCAAATTTTACCATAACAAAGTAATGGCAAAGAGGAATTGTACAGGACTTGATTAAACATAAGACTTCTTTTCTCGATTCATTCTATACAAATATATAAGCAAAATACAGCTTTGACGTTCCATCACCGCAAAACTACCAAACAACATTCAAAACCATTTATTCAGTTTAGGCCCGCAGAAGGCACTTATGAAGGTCAAATTTAAAGTTTCTGAAGCAACTACTTACATATCAGAATGGGACTGCTAGGTATCATTTGTCGCGGAATTTTTCCTAGTTGGTTATAGGCTATACCTATCTGATATCGATAAACGCGGGTGAAACCGCGGGGACAGCTAGTAATTTAAAACGTACCTAATGGCATACAGCTCGGTATTAGTATATAATTTTGAAAATTAATATTTAATCAAACAAATACTCTAGCGTCAAAATCAGGTATAATTAATTGATTACTCTATAGTATGTAAATGAAGCGTTAATTTTTAATATAAATAAGCTGTTAGATGAATTCATAATTTTGATCCATCAACATACCTCAACAATTTTGGCTTTTAATAACATTATTACTAGCTACTGCCCCGTGGTTTCACCCGCGTTCAGGGATCTAATGTATTTCAGGATAATAACATAGCCTTTGTCACTCGGGATAGCGTTGCTATCTGAAACTAAAAGATTTTGAAAATTGGATTTGTATTATAGTTTCGGAGAATACCTCTTTCATCCAAACTCACAGACTTTACCTTATATTATTAGTGCAAATTAAATATAGTCCCGAGAAATACGTACACACTTTGCCCAATCAACCTTCCAAACCTTTTCAAAAAGAAGTTTATTCGCGACTCCACATTCCTACCAACACATAACATAAAAAATGTATGAAAATTAAAATTATGAATTTATTCGCAGCCCCTCTGGGTAGGGCAGTACCCTGTAGGGTACTATTATGTGTAATTTATCGGGGGCCAGCAGTCGGGTATCGACTGAACTTTAAGGTCCCGTCGTAACATGCACGCGGTGCCTTAAGTTCCGTTTGCGACTGTGTGATGGAACCTTCTATTGTAGGACTTAAAGTTATTGGCTTTAAGTGTTAGGTACTGAATTGTTGTTATTGTCGAATGGTTTAGGTGTATGCATGGTATTGCTTAAGCGATTGTGTACCGTAACTCCTTAGTCATAGATTTGATTGCCATATAGTAGCTCATTTCGTTAACACATTTACTCGTTCTGCGTCTGCTTGTAGAATTATAGTCAATTTATCAGTTATGTAGCTCTCATAATACAAACTTTGCTTAGTTCGGGATCTGATAACCATGTGAAGGGAAAATCATAGTTTTTTTTTTAAATAGAAAAACATAAATAAAAATGGTGTCAATTAATAGAATAGGGTGTTGCAGGCAAAGTCGTATTATAAGAGTGAAATTAATATGAAGAGCAGCTGTTATAATTCTATAATAGAATGTAGTAAAATCAAAAACAAAGTGCATCATAAAAATAACAAAACAAAACAAATGGCTTCAAATAAATAAATGGACATAGTATTTCGATATTTTCAACCGAGTTGATATTCCCAAGCCGCAAAGCAGTTCAATTATTAATTTAAATGGGGGTAGTGGCATTAATTTCGTTGTTTATTAATATATATACAGGAAATTGTAAATATTCCGTGTTTATTTTGAAACAGGTTGGCGTCAAAACTTCATGGTATTTATTTTTGATTTTTATGTATGTATATCTTCAGAGTAGTAGAGCTCTTAGTGCAGAGTTCGTCCGGGGAAGTACTACCACCTTACCCATTTCCGCCGTGAAGCAGTAGTGCTATTGTATTACTGTGTTTCGGTTAGAAAGGTAAGGGGGCCGGTGAAATTACAGGCACATGAGACTTAACAACTTCACGTCTCAGGGTCGACAACGCATTGGCGATGCTCCTAGTGTTGCAAATGTCAATAGGCGGCGGTGACCACTTACCATCAGGTGGACCGTCTGCTTGTTTGTCGGCCCAAGTAGCATAAAAAAAAAAAAAAAAAAAATGTATTTGAATACTGACTTCCTTGAATGGAGGCTTCGTCTTTTTAGGCACGGTATTTTATACAATACATAAATTACTATGTTCTTTATAAAATCTCAGTGGTTTCGAGCAGAATAATATCGCCCATGAATACTATGGCGTAGGTTCGATTTATTTGACTTTGTGGCAACATATATGAACACGCCTACAATCCTTCACCGCCCGCACTACAGTGATGTGTCGATATCTATGAACGAGTAGAAACACGCGAGAATCCTACATCGCAATATCAAGATTTGACATATATACAAGCATCCAACATCAACAGTTGGACCGTGGTCCCCAGGCATGATCACCTAGCCTGGCGGAAGATCTTCCCTTTTAAAAGGAGGAGTCTCATACTTCACTCCTCCATAACTTTGAAACTAGTGTCAGTTTTATGGATAGAAATGAAGATTATAGGGAAAACAGGAAAGATGAGCGTTGTATCAAAAGCTTTTTTCGGGCTCCATTTTGTGAAAAGCAAACGAAAGTAAAAAAGCTAACAGAAAAAGCATTTATAAAAAAAGGTTCAGTCCACCACAGTCAGATTTTTTTCGGTACGAGATTTAAAGATATTTAGAAATAAACATTTGATTTGTATTTTAGTATGATACATGTGCGCTTAGTTAACGCCAATCGATTGCACGGAAAAATTAAAAGCTGCCCCGGTTAGTTTACGTAAGAAACTCCCGAATGACCTACCGTAATTTGTAGTGTTACCCGGGAGCGGGATAAATGTTAGGAGAGGCACTTACGGAGGCAATAAACAGCCTCTCAGGGTATATGCCTCTAATATTCGTTACGGATGGGACATTTTTTTTCTATAATCTTGTACAAGATTATGTTTACTCAACGCTCCAAGTTAAATTATATTAGCTGCTGTTGGATAAAATATTTTTTATTATACGTAGTATATTATTATGATATACAGCGAATAAATAACTTGTGTTTCGTTTTGTTTGTTTATTTTTTCCTTAATATTAAAAATAATAAGAAATTCGAAAGTGGAAATTCTGTGTTCGACGATAGTTGTGGATGCCTAAAGTACAGTGAGACACTAGATTGATAGGTTTAGTTTTAATACATATTTTGATCTCATTTATCTTGTAAATAAATAAATAAAATAGTCTTTCTAAAACTAGGACAACTTCACAGACTCATATTAATTATTATCGTGACTGACAATATTTGAACCTAAGTTTATCAATCTCGTTTTTACAACCCAGAGCTCAGGTTTGTCCCCAAAACACACAAAACCATGGGCACTTCAAGCAAAACCCCATTAATCTAACACCGTCGCAGGCGAGTCCGACCCACACTTATAATAAGAAATAGGAACTGCTCAGTGTTTGTCCACTTAAGCCTTCATCCCTACATAACGTCTTACAAATCCCTAGTAATAGAATGTGATTTGTGAACTGTATGCGGAGTCTTAGATGCGCTTTGTTACAGTTTAGGTGATTATTATGAGCAATTGTGTGGGGAATATCACAGCGTAGGTTTTAAGCTGTAATGTGTTTATTTGTTGATGCATTATAGTGTTTTAAGCAATAAAATGTTTATTTGTTGATACATTATTGTGTTTTAAGCAATAAAGTGTTTATTTGCTGATACATTATAGTGTTTTAAGCAATAATGTGTTTATTTGCTGATCCATTATATTTTTTTAAGCTATAAGGTGTTTATTTGCTGATACATTACAGATTTTAAGCAGTGAAGTGTTTATTTCTTGGTATATTATAGTGTTTTAAGCAATAAAGTGTCTATTTGCTGATACATTACAGTTTTTTAAGCTATAAAGTGTTTATTTGCTGATACATTATAGATTTTAAGCAATGAAGTGTGTATTTGTTGGTATATTATAGTGTTTTAAGCAATAAAGTGTTTATTTGCTGATACATTATAGTGTTTTAAGCAATGAAGTGTTAATTTATTGATACATATTAGGTACAGTGTTTTAGGCAATAAAATGTTTACTAGAGTAACTTATGTTCGTCTTGTTCATTATTGCTCATTGTGCTCAATTTTTTCTTACTTTATAAACAGTGAGTAATCTGTTCTATTGTAAATTTTTGTGCTTATCTCTTTTGAGATTAGGGACGGGAAGATAGCATTTAAAAAAAATTTCGTTATGCTATAACTAATTATTTCCAATGATAAAATATATCCATGTGCATGTTAAATTTCATTTAAATATGATCAGCAGTATGTATGCGACTCAGTCACAAACACTCAAACATCCAAATATTTATGTTATAATACTAGTTGTTATATTTGTAAATTTTTAAATTTGTGTATTCGAAACTATGTATTAAGTTAAAGCCCATAGAGGGCACATATGAAGATCGAAGTCACTGAAGCTACCACTGGTTCGGAAGTTGGCCTTCAAGTGAGAAGAACCAGCATGAAACTCATAGGAAAAGATTTTTATTAAACATTTAATTCCGGGAACGACTAGATCCCTGCAGCATGGATAAAACCGCGAGTGAGAGTTAGTATTTAATATTAGTAGGATGGTCACGAGCAAGTTGTGGAAATTTATTCATATTCCCTAAACACAGCTGAAATTATTTTAATTAATATAACGTTAGGTCTCGTGACGTGCCGGTCCCGGGACGCGGGACACGGGATGGGGGACGCGGGACTGTCCCGGTGTCCATTAATATTAATAACAAGACAAATTGAATAATCGCCGCGATTGCTTTAATTAATTTCGAGAATGATGAGGTGTTATTAATTATATTAAATTTGTATCATCTGGTGTTATCCTTATCGGTAGAGGCAGCTTGGGACCTGGAAAATCGAGATAGTTTACTTTAAGTCCCGGATAAAAGTCTCTTCTATGTTAATCCTGGTTATATACTATATTATTCCGGGTAATTTTCATTCAAATTAGTTATGTAGGTCCACTATCGGGTTATTGATTTATGAAGCTCGTATACATTTATAAAAAAGGAGAAAAAAACGATTGCGCACTGTAAGTAATCCATATTTGTGGTTGCCGTCGGTAGTGCTGTTCTTGTTAGAAAATGTCGTGAGAGAAATCTTAGCAATAAGATCACCTGTTTTCCATACATGAAATAAATAAATATCCTGGGACATTCTTTACACTCGACAATCTGATCCCAAACTAAATAGAGCTTGAACTATGAGAACTAGATAAACTAATATACTACTTATTTATTTTGATGTTCATGCCTTCGACCTGTAGCGTGGCGGTTAGAGCCTCTAACCCCTAAACAAACAATCCCGTCAAATATTATCCCTAAAAATAATCTCGCTTGCTATGTTCCATAATCACTCATCTGTTGAGTTTAAATTAACAACCATTTTACAACGCAAACATCGACCCCGCATACCGAAGCATTAATTCCGAACTTTGCCCCGGTGTCCTCCGCGTCCCCGGCGTGCAATCGTGGATTTTTTTAATAAAACTTGTCCCGTTACTCAGGGTATAATGCGTGGACGAACCGTGGTTTGTTTACAATAACACGCTAATGTCTTCACGGGTCACTATGCTCCTTTATTGTCGAACTTGGACTATTTGAGGGCGGATAATGAAATCGAGTGTTGCGTTTGTTGGGCTGTTGTAGATGGTTATGCTTTTGTTTTTTTTATTGGGTTAATTGAAATTGGCAAGTTTTGATTGTGAATTTTAAGCCGTGTTGTGGCTTGGGTTTGTTGATTTTGTTCGCTTTTGGGAGTCATTAGAGTTGAATAATCAAAGTAGGTAACTAATTATAATATATTTTATACCACTATTCAGATTCATTACCAATTAGCATTTACCCGGTTCTATACTCGTTTCCGAGGAAAATGACATTCTCTTGAGATGAAAAGTATTCTGTGTTCATCCCAACTATAAACTATCTGAGTACCAAATTTCATGTAAATCCATTCAGACGATTATTACAGTGATTGAGTAATAAACACCCAAACTTACAAACTTACACGATAACTATATTAGTCATTCCTATTGAGTTCTTAGCTATGTTTAAAATTTTGTTTCATATCTCTCTCTAGCTCATCGGGCGCTCAGTTTAAAATAAATTATTTTGTACAAAAAAGACAAACAGACAAAAAGGAGATTTACTCACTGTAAATAAAAGCATTAAAAAATATAATGGAAAATAGCAGCAAAACTGTAGGACATCCAATTTACCTAAAACTAATAAACTCTCTTGAAATTCTACTACTACTCTAGCCTTACTTAAAGTATGCATTGCCGAGTTAAGTTTCGCCGTCGAGTTGATATAATGTGGGGTATTATTTCAAAGATCAACAGTTTGAGTTTTGCTTTTGATGAAGGAATACATTAATATTTAATTGATAAAAACTTTAGTAAAATGACGGTTGGGTTTTATGCTATTCACCGTGGTAAATGATAATTAAAAGATAAAGTCGGATGTAAACACACAAAGTATGGAAGACCTTTGACTTTCGAGTAACGCTGTCTTACTGATTGACTGACTGATTTTTATCTGGAAGGTGGTTGTGACAGTATTGGTTTAGCCCCTGGTGGCCCCATCGCAAATGCCCATAGGTGGCTGTGACCACATCATGTGTCATCAGCAGCATAACCAACAGACGAGCAACGACTTTGCTCGTCTGTTCGTCTACTTGACATTGAAAATAGTACTAAACTGTTTCTAAGCTACTTGTGTCTTATGCCTCAAATATATAACTAAACTAATAAAACAAACACAACATACCACAATTCTAAAAGACAAATACGCCGAGTATCCGTATTGTCGGCAAATGGTCGAGGTACAGGATTCGATTCCCGGCGCACCTGCGTCCCTCATTGTTACACGGGACGTGACTATTTCAAATTAGTTCTCTAGTTAGGGCTCTTACACACTTGTTGTTATTAAACTGGGCTGAGAAAATAAATAAATATTGTGGAATATATATATTTTTAACAAACGGCCATCTGAATCCGAACGAAGTTAAGCTTGTGGAACCAGATAGCTGATACACAATTTTTTTTTTTTTTTACTATTTTTTACAGAACCCCCAAAAACATGAAAATCCAAAATACATTTCGTCGAGGTAGTTTAGTATGGAGTCGTTTATTTCGTATTTTATATTTTGTCTTACAAACGTTGATAATTGGAGGTTCCATGTATGTACCCACGTTTATAATATACTCTTAATTATTATTATTATTATTATTGGGAGTTCAATAGACTTTAAACGGTTTTTTATAATCATCAGTAGGTTAGTGCAAATAAATATCTTTACTCTTTAGTTCGTACACGTTCACGGATTGTTCTTACTTCTCCTAGAAGTAACTAAATAATGGTAAATCAAAACCTAAGTCATTGATGATGCTAACGAAAAGTCGACAAAATAGAAAGCCATGATGAATCTGCACAGAGATGTGCACCCGACTCTACGATTCCATTCCATCCCAGCGCCGAGATATTTCACATTTTCCAATTCAATTATTAATTAAAGTTTCTTTCAGCACTAAAATATTACGGGAGATCGTTTTGCGTCTCTTTTTCCACTTTGTTCACTTTGCAGCTTCTCTCTCGTTCGTTTTTTTGTCTATTTCGCTTTCTGAGTTATTATTAAAAGTGCAGGCGGCTGCAAAAAATGTTTCGATATTTCCCATCTGGAACTTTTGTGTTTGAAAGTGTGAAATGGATGGGGGAATACTGGGGGAATTATGGTTATGTGGTAATGTAATATGGAACTTTTGCTACCGAACTTTCTTTTCACAATGGCTTATATACTATATGGCTTGTATTTGACGATAACATACTAGCAACCAAGTGTAGTATTCTGTTGGATCTTTTGCATGTATGACCATGTTTTAGGAAAGGGCATAATTAGTTTAATTAATGCACCTGCGATTTTATGACTAGAAGCTATATATCGTATTTATCATAAGTTTAGTAAATGAGTTGAAAATATATGTAAGGTCAAATAGCACTTCTAACACACAGCTCTTTAATAGTAATAAATGAAAAAAAAAAAAAAAACGAGGAGGAACATACCTCTAAAATAAAATATTGCTTTCGGAGCTGCAATACTTATAAAACTACGAATTAAATAGATACTTGTATAAAAAGGTATGTAAGTTAATATACGAAAAGATAAGGCGCAAATATATAACATTAAACGAGTCCTTTATCTGGCAGTTAATCAGACAGAAGCGGGCCACGATACATGTTTCAATATCGCTTTTTCTAGATAAACGATCAGTAAGGACGTCATTTTGTCCAGATATCATTTTAATACACTGTTCCTAATATCAGTCGCTACAGAGTAAAGATTTCAGGGCTGTCTTGTGGGAGTTTTGATGCGGGTTTAATATAAAATCCATATCTATGAACAATAGGGTGCCTTTGACGCAACATCACCTCAAAACCACTGAACATATCACAATGAGACTGCTACCGTTCGACGCTGAAATTATCGTAGATGGTTACAGGCTATATAAAATGATATCGATAAACGTGGGTGAAACTGCGCGGGACAGCTAGTATGAATATATTTCAATGCACTGTAAAAATCGAACGAATTATAAAAGGATACTTGCTTTCCCTAGGAATAAGGATAAATAGTCACATGTCTGTCCCAATATTTTTTTAAATGTTAGTCTTATGTATCTAATCCAGAGACAAGATTAACCTAATTATTTTAACCACTATCTTTATGTTTGTACGAATTGAATTTTAGATTTCATGAGAATTACATTAAGTGTGAATTTAAAAACTCCTGTAGTTTTCTTAACATCTGATACTGGAAGATAACATCTCGCTCAAGCCAGCATTTTCCATATTTCTCATTAAGAACAAAATAGCCTTTGTAAGGAACAAAAAATATGCAACTTAATCTTAGTAAGACAACCCTATCCTGAACGCAATCTCCGCTAAATGTCGCTTTAAAGCGCTTCAGGCTATCGTGTCGCCATGTGAGAGCACATTACTGTGTATTGTACGGCCTTTCCCAGCCTTTATGTGTCGCTACAGCGCTGGATGGTGTAACAGGTTCGAATCGAGATGACTTAAAATATCTTGCTTATTATTATTGTAAGAAATAATTTTTAAGGGTCTATACCCAATGGGACCTAGTTGCTTAGGCTCCGCTGTCCGTCCGTCTTTCACAAAGCTGTATCTTATGAACTGTAATAGGTAGGCACTTGAAAATTTCATAGAAAAAGACGTGTTTTTTTTGTTGTTTTGTTAAATATTTTATAGCAGTATGGAACCTTTCGTGTGCGAATCTGTCTAGCACTTTACCGCTTTTGTAATTGTAATTTTGCAAAATCTTTTATATTAATAAAATACATTCTTTGACAAAGTTATTTATGAATTATTTTATATCTTAGACATATGATAAGTTTGCTTTATTTTACTTTTCTATTAAACTATTTTTTTTAACATAAATTCTCGTGAATATCTTTTGAACTTCTTTTCTATAGGCACTATCGTCTTTTGCCAAACTATAATTAAATAATGTTTATTATTGCATCACTAACTATACATTCGTACTGCGAATTACTAGCTAAAATAAAGCTAGACTATCAATCTGAAAAATTATAACAAAGTTAGGTATAAGTAAGGTATTTCACTTAAATTTAACTTGTACATGAGCTCTTAATATATCTTTTATATCCCCTCGCTCTGGTTTATTTATTTCCTTTACCACAGTCCCAACTCGTTATTCTAGCCCATTGTTACTGTACAGTCATCCGCAAGTAACCAATACAATACCGTTACAAAACATATTGCAATATCCACTCCAGCTCACTGAAGTTAAGGTCGTAAATTCAACGTAAAGATTTTTCTATCCGTCAACTTGCGGTATTCCGTACTCTACACGTAATGTGGTTACGTTTTGCGTAACCGCTTCCCTGCTACGAGCGCTACGACCGCTACGGTGCGTAGTCTGTAGCAGTGAATGTGCTACGAATTTATGTTGGGAGATGTATAGCCTTGCCTTTCTCACTTGGAGGCGAGGTTGGAACAATTTATTGGGGTTACATTTTTTATTAAAAGTTGTGCGGTTTTTAATGTGATGGCGTATTGAAAGCCTTCCCGATATATTAAGTGTTAGTCTTGTTTTTATCCAGAAGCTAGCCATTTTTAGTTAGCTCCCTGCTGCTACAGTCTAGGGTACCAAATTTACTGCTTTATTTATACAGTATAACTATTATGGTTGATTATGACTTGGTGGGTATTGCAATTCTTGTGGCCTCTTTCTGTCCGTCCGGTTATCTGACTCGAGTATTAGTCTAAACGCTATTATATATGGGATATAATTCTATGTATGTTATGTGTGATTTTTTTTAAAGATAGTACAGGTAGGACATAAGATATTTAGTTCCCGGAATGTCAAGAAACTTTCTCCAAATACCGATTTTAACAATGTTTACATATTATTACGAATACCAATAAAATACTATTATATAAAACTTCTATAAAATTTTATTAAGGCACAGAGAAAAGAAAATCATTTGTACAGATAAAAAAAAATGACAATTCGTAAAATCACAATAAATAAAATATTAAACTTCGAACTACAAGTAAATATCTTTCATTCAATACTTATCAATGTGCCTATAATTTTATTCTTGACGCTTCAACAAAGTTACTGACTCCTGTAATACAACCTGACTCAAAGTCAGGGCCAAGTCTAGGAACAGCAGAGGAGATAGTACGCAAGTTGCTTAAAGTTACTCGGAAACGTGTCTAAAGTTTGAGCTAGCTTGTAAATACTTGTTCCGAGGCAAGGATGATCGACACTTGCTCAGAAGACTTATTTTTTATTGTATTCTATATTATTAATATTTTTGTTCGTTAAAATCCGTTTATGAAAGCATACTTAATTAAAAAAGGAAACATAAACCACCAAAGAATTAGACATACGAGTATATGCGCCTTCTTCGGTAGTTCAGGTAAAAAACCACGTGTTCAGTGGAAGTTTCAAGTGAAGGCTGTTTAGTTTTGCCCCTCCTAAAGCCAAAATTAAATTAATGATTTTGACTTTTTTAAACAGTCAAAGCAGGCGCTACGTTATCTGATACAAAATGTAAACACGTGCAATTAAGCAAATAGATTACGTACGTTGGATATATTGTAGTCTAGTACGATTTTAGCCTCTCTTACGCCTTTATTATATCAAGTATCCAACAAATAAGTTAACGGTTCACCTGATGGCAAGTGATCACCGCTGTCAAGAGACATTTGCAACACTAGGACAACGCCACCCGTTGACCCTGAGACGTGAAGTTGTTAAGTCTCATGTGCCTGTAATTCCATAGGCCACCTTACCTTTCTAACCGAAACACAATTGTACTTATTTTGTACCTAATTAGGTAAGTAGGTTTTGTAAGTAATTACTTTGAAAAGGAATGCTTAATATTCCGTTCAGAATTGACAAGATTATTTGCCACTTTATAGCCGGATACTAGCTATAATTGGATTATAATTTTAGAAGTAATTATTGCTCACAATATTACGTCACAACTTTCGCCGTGACGACAAAAACAACCTTAATAATAACTAGGAATACCAAACAAATTCGCAGCTCTGTAAGTCGCAAATTCCAATTCGCATCCTAACAGAGATTATCCTGAATATTGACGTTTGACCGAAACAATGGCGACTGCCAACCCTCCACTGACGAGGGTAAAATGAAGGTCCACTACACCCATTAAAAGTTAGATTAGTGACAAATTTCAAACGGATTTTGAATAATATCAGAGCTGACTAAATCCGTAACAAGATAGATCGATTTAGTGTACCTACTGAGCATTTTATACTGTTGTTTGTGTCCCTCGGGCGTCAGTGACAGTTACTAAATGTGGCTCGATGTCTCCCGTGGTACACTGACAGCGAGCCGATTCTTCGTTATTATATTACATAGCTTAAACAATCATGATCAATTGGTGTAGTTGTTATGGTATGTTTATTTCTGAGAGTTAATCAGCTGTCTCACATACGACTTCCTGATTTATGAGACAATTTCTTACCGATTTGTTTGTTTAGTTCAGACCAGATTCTATAATGTTATCAGTCGTATTCATAGCGATAATCTGTATTGCATAATATCATTTTAGACATGACATTAGTGCCGTGGCGACTAGGTCGTGCCCTGGTGTGGGACGTTACTTGTGTAGATACACTGGCACCCTCCCACATCTCAAGCACGCGTCACGGAGCAGGAGCAGCAGCGGAAATGCACAGATCCTCAAGCGTCGCAAATACTCATGTCTTTCGGATGACTATGAATTTGCGGCTCTTGCGGTAGAAACCATGGGCCCATGGTCATCTGACACAAAATGTGCCTTTGAGGATATCCTCAAAGGCACTGCCTATATAGGCAAGCGTTTGGTCTTAGCCTCTGGGGACTTGAGAGCCAGGGACTTTTTTGCCCAGAGACTAAGCTTAACCATCCAATGGGGCAACACCGCTAGTATCATGGGTACCATGGAGCATTTAGAGGACCTTTTATTTAAGCAAAATTTTCGGTTTTGTTTTATTAGTGTACATAATATAGTAACTAATGTAATTTTAAGTGCTTTTGTATTTTTCTATGTATATATTTGTTTATGTTTTATCTAGATTGATTTAAACCATACATTAAAAATAATAAACAATGTAAAATTATATTGAAAAATTGATACACATTTCACATTTATTTTTGCTTTAATATAATATGACGGGATACTTAATATGTACTATAATACATCCGCCCGACTACCTGACAGCTGCCTCATGTTAAAAATATACCAATAACCGTTGTATAAATGTTACTACATACCGGTTTTGATCAAGGCTATATGTACTAAATACATTCGCCAACAACATTGTAGAAAAAAAAATGTTAATACTTTATAGCTCTTCTAAATCATAGCATAGCTATATGTATACCTCACCCTAATATTGCGACATCAGCGTATACAATTATTTTGACAGATAGTGTAAACAAAATTTGTCGGCGCGTACATACATTTATAAAGTTCCTCGCGAGTAAACGGTGAAATAAAATATTGCACTGAAACGAGTACAGTCCTCTTGAAAAATTCTACATCCGGTTTTAGGTATCAAAGAAATACCAGGCCATTGGTATATTGGAGGCTTTATTCTGGATAAAATAAAAATGTTTAGAGAACGTGTCAAACTAAAATATCAATGAAAATTCCAGCACAGTTTGTTTATGACTTACAGCTCTATGCTAGCTTCACCCCCCTTTCCCTCGTTCCCAAAACACAAATCCTAATATTCCGTCCCGGATTCAAAACCAAATTGTTAAATCAAAATGAACGACACAAATATACAGATTGATTTTTGTTACGATTTTTTATAAATATATTCTTTTGATCTTATTTTGTCAACAAGAAAAGGACACGGTTCATAAGATTCAAATATATTCCCACCCCTTGGAATTCCCGTCGCAAATCAATATGTAGTCAGCATTCATCGTTCTGAGCCATCCGCAACAAAACGCCGCGTCAGGGATGATTCGCCTCAATCGCCTGTCGTGTCATATATCTTTATTCATATCCAGAATTCCAAGTTATTGAAAATGTTCTTCTATATTGTTTCAGAAGCAGATTTTAAATTTTACAGTTCTCTTTTCCAACTGTCACATGTGCAAGCATTGTAAAATGTTCTATTTTAGTTTTGGTCTATACTCTTAATACGTCATTTAGTTTTAACGATAGAGACAGAGCATAGAAACTGTGAAGCAGGGCATGGGGGAGGCATGGTGAAGGCCTATGTTCAGCAGTGGATATCCATTAGCTGATATGGTGATAAAAACTGCGCGTTTTTACCAAATTACCCTTCCAGGCCTACTAAAACTTATATAGGTTTTGAATTCTACAATATCATAATTCAGTCACATTGTTGTCACCATGGTGTATTTATAGTCACACAATCTCCTCCATCACTGGCAGGTTGAACCTTCTTTTATTAATGCTTTTTTGTTAGTTTTTTTTACTTTCGTTTGTTTCTCTATCTGTCATAAAATGCAGTCTAAATTAAAAGCTTTTGGTACATCGCTCATCTTTCCTGTTTTGCTCTCAAATCGCTATTGTTTCGTTCTTAAGCTATCTAACCCTTATCTCCCTATTACTTTACTTATTTAACATTTAATACAAGACTAACATCTATTTTCATAGTGCGCTCTTGTGGTTACCGCAAGACATGGCCGGAGTATCTCTGGCAACATCTCTCTAACTTTTCTATACGGTACGGACTGCCGCGGTCAAACTTGTAACTTGGCGATCATAGTGCAATGTTGCATCTCACAAATATGCAACTACGTGCTTGTAGGTACATTCTTTAAACTATTGAAGGGCCAGTTAGCTTGGGTGTACGAGTACTCGGAGGTTCGATGCCCAACCAGGACAAACATCTTTAGTGCGTTTGTTCTATTTCTGTCTTTGTAAGTAGGTACCTGTTGCGAAAAAAAGTAGTATATGTATATCAGATATCTGGTTTCCATAGTACAAGCTCTGCTTAGTTCGCGATCAGGTGACCATTTTTAAAGAATGTCCCAGGGTATTTCTTTACATATTATTAATGTCAATAATTCAAATTCAAATATTTATATTCAAATAGGCCTTTACAAGCACTTATGAATAGTCTGACTCTAATACCGGTTCGGAAGGTTGTTTTTTACTGAGGAGAGCCGGCAATAAACTCAGCAATTACTCTTTTTAAAAACGATCTTAGATTTATTACAAAATATTTATTTATTCTCACTGACAAAACCTGTGTGTTATCGCAGAAGTGAAGAATTATTAAACAATAATAATATGAATATCTAATAATAAAAAAATACAAACAAACTAAAGCTGACCAGCCCCCACAAGCAGCACCTGTTCACAAGCATGACGCATGTGACAGCCATCGCCAATATTATAATCATCTAGGTTTAAGCGGTTTAAAATTGACTAGAAATCGATGGTCCTAGAATCGGTAGCCTCAAGACACCCAATAACACTGCAAATTGGGACTTAAAATATCTTCGGTATAATATTAATGATAATAATAACTTTATTGTTCAAAAAAATAAATTTTAACAATTTATATGAAGCCCTGCATCCTGTGCTAGCTATACAATTACAGGCTACAGTGTCTTCCATCTTAAATATAAATATAACAAAGTGAAGAATTGAAGTGAATGTGATGAAAGTCGCAGACTAAGACCACTTAGGGAATAGACTTGAAGACATTATGACTTGGATGTCAATATAATTCTACGATCGTATGGTATTCTATAAATTCAAAATGATGTCTCTCGTGTCATACCATTGAAGAATTCCATAATATTTTTAAAGTCCAAGATCAGCTCAACCCGGCGAATACTCCTAAAAATAAAATATTATTCCCGTACCACATTTTAAAACGTAAAAATTCAGTGAAGTGTACCGTAAAAACGGCTTCGAATGCGGAATGCAACCATTAAGTTGAACGATACCCACACTTGTTTCTTGCGAGGCGACTGCCTTCGCACATGCTGCTTCCAGGAGTTAAGGCCTAACCCGTAGGTAAGCGGGAGCGGATTTTAGTAAAGCAATGCAAAAAAATCAACGAAAATATTAAGATAACTTATTGAAGCTGAAATCCATTGTACGATTAAACAAAGAAACAAGAAGAGAACGCAGAAAGAACTTTCTGAGTGGCGATCGGCGAGGTAACACCTCTGTAGTCCTAGGGCGTCGAGTCAGTGACAGCGGGTCTAATACATCCTGAAGATGAAGAATTAAGAAAGGTTCAGTCGTGAAAGTGTTACAAAGAAACAAACTTCGCATTTAAAATATTAGTAAGAGTAAGGATGGCGTTATAATATATTAATAAATATTCTGAGACATTCTATACATACGGCAATCTGATGCCAAATTAAGCAGAGTGTAACTGATATTATTTTGAATAAGTATAGTCTTTTCGTTGTCTCTTACCCGAAGTGCCGAAGGAAGGTCATGTATATGTGTGGATGGACCTATGTATGCATATAGGTATAATTTTTCGACACGCTCTACAACCTAAACAATAATTTCAACATGATATGATTGTTTTCCAACATTCAAACTTGTTTTTTGGTTTTCAGATAGTATTTTTAACGCTATCGGGTTGTTAGTTTTTAATTTCTTCACAAACCCCCAAAAATAATTGCACCACCTGTGCATTTTTACTAGCTTCTATCCTGAGGTTTCAACTGCATTCCCGATAGATTTAATAGGTGTAGTGGTTTCCCTCTACATATAAACAAACATGCAAACGCTCCCTCTCATTTGTAAAATTGGAATAGAAAAGGGTTCTTTGGTGGAATAGCCATTTAATTAAAACATGTACGAACGGTGACATTTGTAATGGATCATGAATATAGATTAATACTGATAAAAACAAAACCGGTCTTAAAACCGATGGCAGATCCATAAAATGATAAGATTCTTTGTTATACTTAACATATTTTTAAACTACCCTTTTGAATGTCATTGTCGGCTATACTCGACATGCGCAAGCGTGCCCTATCGCGCCATACGCGAAAAAAAAACAGGTTACAGAAAAACACAAAATAAACATATTAAATCAATTTGTGTTTTATTGATACAATTATATCGATTTTTGAGCTTGTCGGACAGGACATGGAGGTGCCGTTATGGCATGGCGTTCAAAATTAAATTTTAAACAATTTTTTATCTTGATACTGTACTGATAAGTACTGACCAATTCTGTACCCTAAAAGTTTCCTAAAAGTTCAAGAATAGCGATAATATGCCCCAACCTTTAGTCCCTTACCTCGCGTACGTAGTTTGTACGTGTAAATGGTGTTCACTTTTTACAGCTCCGCGTTGTGTACGAATACTGTATGTGTATACAGGATGGTTATATTTGCGTCCGTTAATGCGATCTCGAGTGCTTTACATACGTTATTTGCCGGGGAAATTGGTTTCTATGTTAGCTTTGAAACTTTTAATAGGCAAATGGCCGATGTTTATGGAAAAATAGGCTTTAGCTAACAGAGCAATGTTTTGTAAATATCAATATGTTTCCAGTAGAAATTACAAAAAAGATAATGAGCATTGAATTAAAAACGAATTGGCGTGGAGTCTAAACCGAAATTCACGAGTGAGTTCAAAAGTGTACTAAATCATGACTAGATTTCGCCCCGCGTATCGTTATCTATACTAATATTATAAAGAGGAAAGATTTGTTTGTTTGTTTGTAATGAATAGGCTCCGAAACTACTGGACCGATTTCAAAAATTCTTTCACCTTTGGAAAGTTACATTATCCCCGAGTAACATAGGCTACTTTTTATCCAAGGAAAATGTAAATCCCTCAGGAACGCGGGTGAAACCGACAGCTAGTAATTGATACAAAAGCTAAATTATTATTATTTTGTTTTTTTTTTTTTTTGTTTTATTGTTTTACTATTTTCTTGCTTATTGTAACTTTAATTTATTTATATACTTATTAGATGCTGTGTATATTTGGACTACAGGTTTATATATTGTTAATTGTATAGATTTATAAGTACTACTAAATCTGTTATCTGTTTCAGTACCTATAAATGAAAATCTCTATCTATACCATAGGCTACGTGTGTGCCTGTGATTCAGTCGTTTATCCGTGCCAGCGGCCAGCGTAACGAACAAATTCACTTTTGAATTTATAATGTTATGTTAGAATGAACCATTTTAGTTTATATCTTAGTTCATCATTTACAAATTTAAGCTTAAATTTTATTTTCAATGATTTTATCTTACGCAGCTTTAAGCGAAGACAAACGAACCCTCAAAATTTATCTTTTCTCGTTTTATTCTTCCTTTGGTTTACACAGTTTTATTCCCAAAGTCTATTTGACTAGGTAGGCTTCATAAGACTCGTTAAAAATAGTTTGTCTTATCATTTAATATTAAAAGTTTCTTATTTAATAAAACCGCAAATCATCGAACCCAACTTCACTATACAAAATTAAAATCTCAAAACAAACCCGGAGGAAATTATAAAAAAAAACCACTCGTTTACGAATATACCCGTGGCTTTGACGCTGATAAATGGTTTTCCGAACTGTTCAAAGCTCAACAACTTCTTTGTTTGCCCTGCAATGAACTGACCCGATAACTCTGCTTACACACTATGATCGCTACTGTCACAGATGACAAAATCACCCTTCGATTTGTAGTTGTACTGGCGGTGGGAGCTAAAGAGCAATGTGAACAACTTTAAGCTGTGGCGAGAATGATTGTTGAAAGGATGGTATTGGTAGTTAGGCGTTAATGTTTTTGTTTAGTGACAGGGGTCGGACTGGGGACTGGGGTAAACACTTTTAGCCGCGACACGAAGAAAGTTTCCAAGAAAACTGGGCGCAGTCGCCGTTTGCTTTAGGATGGGAATCGTTTTTTTTCTTGTCAATGTTGGCTTAGTTTATCCAAGTTGAAAAGCAATATTTTATGGTCGGTGAATTTTATTTTACAATGCAGATAGGAATCTTTTTTTAATTAATATCTCATGTAATACATTTTATTTTTCGCGAAGGGACATACACAAATGTAGTCGTATCGATAGAGCGATCTCTGAAACAACCTTTTGACAGGCCAGTTGTCTTGGTTAGATACTCTGTCTTGCAAGCCGCAAGTCGCGGGTTCGATTCCCACCCAGGACAAACATTTGTGTGCATGAACATGTCTGTTTGTTCTGTGTCTGGGTGTAAATATGTATATAAGTATGTATTTAGAAAAAAAAAAAGTAGTATATGTAGTATATCAGTTATCTGGTTTCCATAGTACACGCTCTGCTTAGTTTGGGATCAGATGGCCGTGTGTAAAGAATGTCCCAGGAGAAAAATATATATATAATATATATATTTTTGTTTATTTACAATGATTTCTTTTTCTTTAAATTATTAAAATTTGAAAATTTTGCTTTAATTTGTATTATATTAGATGTAGATTATATTAGATTAGTAAATGAATGTCTATGTCTAAGATGTACATTAGAATTTTGTATATGCACATGATTAATATCGTTATTTAATCCTATAAAAGTCACAATTGGCTTATGGTAGGTATAATAAGCCACGAAATTTTTGAGTGAAAGGGAAGCCAGACAGACTGGCGCCGTAACGCGTTACTTAACGAAGTGGTTTACCCTCCCATAAGAAGTTATCACTTCAAAAATGTTTGAAAGACATATTATTCCGGATAGACATAGGCTATATTATAATCTCCAGATACATTAGATTCCTTGGAACATTGCGGCGGAAATCACAATGGTAATAAGAAACCACTACCGCGTAAACAAAATTCATTAGTATCAGAAAGAAACTTAATCACCTGACAGATGAATAGATGGTAATGACGCCGGTAATGATACTCAGGGGATCAGACCGCAACTATTCTACTTAATGACGTACTAATAATCTGTATTGCTTCGTTTATGGATACACCTTACCGTTTTGATGTAAAAGCTACGTAATATTTAGTCGTCCGGGTGAAAAACATTTGTTGGGTAAATAGCTGTACTCATTTTATAATTACAGCATGAGTTTATAAATCAAACGGTTATTTTGGTGGGTAAGATACTATTATTGTCACTTTATTAAATTGTTATATATTATGATAGAGTTTAACATAATATTAATAATAAATAAATATCCTGGGACATTCTTTTACACACGGCCATCCGATCCCAAACTAAGCAGAGCTTGTACTATGGAAACCAGATAACTGATATACTACATATACTACTTTTTTTTTTTCTAAATACATACTTATATAGATTATACACAGAACAAACAGACATGTTCATGCACATAAATGTTTGTCTTGGGTGGGAATCGAACCCGCGACCGTCGGTTGGGCAGTCAGAGCATTAACCACCAAGCCAATTGGCCTGTCCAAGATATTGATTGTTTTATATTTAATTTATCTTCATCTATCTGTTTTAGGTACTCCATAACTTCTTCTTCTTTGCAAGCTGTACAACTATCGTGTTTGTACATTGATAATATTTCCCAAAAACTGATTGCGGTTGATGTAGGCATTGTTACAGAATGTAACAAGACATTTCTTGTATGTTTCTATCTTTATCTATTTGGATGCTGTAACTGCTGACAGTTAATATTATAATATGTCTGAACATATTATAATAATGTTTTCACATGTAACTGGAATATAGCTTGAAGCAACATTTAGGAATTTCTATCATCTAAATCGACTCACGATGTGAGCCGACACTGTCACAATGAAGCTTCGGAGGGACCTCTCACGCCATTGTGTATTGTAGTTAACGAAAGAGACAGAGAATAGAAGCCGTAGCAAAAAATCATCGAGCTAGTGTCAATTACCATACAAAAGGTCAATTGTCAATGACCAAGTTTCAGAGCCGGCATTATTATATACAGAAGCAAAACAAATATTCCCACATAATTATAGTTTCCAACTTTATTCGTGGTTAAACCAGCACTTTTTCTTTATTCCTTTGGTCGGTGGAAGAGAACCGCAATTAATCTTTGTAAAGAATGTCCCGGGACGAACGCGGAACTTTTTCAAGTCCCGCGTTTCTTAGTACTCCAGTCGTTGACTAACTTTGAACTTTTAATCTAGATTCTAGTGTATTCAATAATAATTATTGCAATAGTTGGTAGATATTTGGGTCAAGTTATAAAGAAATTCTGCGTATTTTAACCGTAAATTTTCAACTGAGAGCGATGTTATACAGAATAAATTATTTTTGTTTGGGAAAAATTCGAGATACTTTCTGGAATAACTGTTTTGTTCTACATAAAAAAAGAATTGCCACAGGCTCCTGTATCAGAAAGTCAACATTTAAAACTTGGTTAATGTCTGTTCTATACTAGTATGTATACCCTTAGGATGAATAGTTGAACCTTCTTTTGAAACTAAAAGAGTTCATTATTCTTAAATGTCAAAAACAGACTATAACTGGGTAACAATAAACTTAAGTAATAATCCTTTTTTTGATATCCTACCAATATTATAAATGCGAAATTTTGTATGTATGGATGTTTGTTACTCTTTCACGCAAAAACTTCCAAACGAATTTGGATTACACGTGGCCCTGGAATAACATATAGGATATTTTTTTGCTGGGAAAATGTTACACCCCTCGGGAAAGCGGGTGAAACCGCGGGGGACAGCTAGCATACACCTATTCGTCGGTTCTTTGAAATATATGTCTAAAATAACGCGTAGAAATCCGCTGAACAAAATTAAAACCTCAATGACAATAGACGTTACGTTGATGGCTTATTCACATTGCTCAGGTGTAATATCCCCTGAGAACACTGCCGGGACTCCACAAATGATTATGAACCTAAATACGCAGGCCTTAAGGCTACATTTCACTCGAAGGCGACAGGACCGATTTTTTCAGATTATCCCTACGTTAAAGCGAAGTGCAATAAGCATTCATTCATGAGATTTTTTGCGGAAAGTAAATATTTTCATAAAATATTTGGCGCGACTAAACGGAGGGTAGTTTGTAATGAAAGATGTAAACTTCTGAGCGGATGCGGTATGCCAAAGGGCCTGTTTCATTGTGGCCCAGAGAGAATACGTTGGCGAAGTTGTGGTTTTTATCTGAGAGTTATTATAGAAGTGATTTCGAAAGATTGTTATATCTCTTCTGTTTGTAAAAAAATTAAGTTTGTCTGTTCGTACCCTATACCTTCTTACACTATTTATCCGATAGCGATGAAATTTATATATAGAAATATTATTGTTCAGCATAAGCTGGGATAGGTTCTTGACTGAAAATAAAAGTCGAATTGCAACGCATGCCAGGAATAGCTTTAAACCAAAAATAACGAGTATTTTGATTTTTTATTGTTCTGACTAACTTACTACCAAGGTTTGAATGGTTGGTTTTGTTGAGCCAGTCAGTAATGCGTTCTACAATTAAACGAATGATCTGCCTTCTTATGGGGGTAATTTTATTATTCTTCGTGTTTAACTTTAATTGACATAAACTTTAAGCAGACCAACCCCCGCAAGAATTACTCGTGTGGTAACCACCGGCACTACCCTCCTTCATATTAATTAATGTTATTCAAAAATAATAATAATTTTCATTAACAGAATATTTGAAATTTTCGGTTAGTATGTAAAATGAAATAGTCCCTAAGTTCAAGTTCCGCTGACAAAATGCATCAATTTAAGTAATTGTCTCTAAAGCGGCCACTTAATTTTAATCAGAGGCCGTTCAGGCCTCTAAACTTACACTCAAGTGTCGTAAAGAGAGCCTAGTTGCTAAACTTTCCAAAGTCTTGAGTGTTAATATGAACACTTTTGCTTACTTGTCGTATGTTTTCAAATGAAATTATGTTTCTAAATATGCTGAAACAATCTTCAAACACTATTATCTCAATTCTAACAATGCAGTGTAATGTGAAAATAGAACTGGTTTACAACGTTATAAATTTACAAGTTTTTAAGTGTTTACAACCAGAAATGTGTCTTAGTCACTGCTGAACTCTAATCTGAAAGACTCCAACAAAACACCGCTTCTTCTGATTTTCTTCTTCTATTCTTCTTCTGACATAACAACTTTCAGATTTCTTAAAATAATGACAGTAAGATTGAACTATTGCGGGACATATCCTAATGTATAAATACTTGTTATGAAAAGATATATTGTTGCGTTTATCGTCGGCTCTTCTCAGCTAAAGCTAGCTTTCGAAACGGCGTTGGAGTCTGAGTATTCATAACTGTCTACGAGTATGTTAATTGTTTCTATATTATTTTGATATTTTTTTTTTGTTTTTTTTTTTAATAGTAATATCTAGTGCTTGACTGCGATTCCATCTATTTTGATGCACTGAGCTCAATCCAAGGACAAAATTCATCACAATCATAATCGCTTCGCAATTCAGCCTATCGTATTCTAATCAGTCCATACTTCTATCCGTGGTAGGTAAGATCGCATTATTTACTCACTGCTAGATTGAAGTGGCTAATTATTATTTTTAAATATTCGTCTAAGTACGACTAACATTTAGAAGTCAAGAAAAATAAAATTTGATTTTTCTATGAAATTGGAAGTGTTTATTGAAATTTGGACAGGGCAATGTTTGTTTGGTTAACTATAACAATATTTATATTAAAAAATATATTTAAAATCCTTTATCACTGTATATAAATATAGTTTATTGGCTGTGTAACCATTCAAACTCGATAATATTAACGCCAACTAGACCGCAATAACCACTGACAGGTTAGAAAAAGCACTCAAATCAATTACCCCCACCAGTACACATGTTTTATGTAGTGTAAAAGAAAATGGCGGAAAATCTAGTTGTTATCCCCGTAGCCGACGTGTCCGTAAAATACTACACTACAATTTAGCTGGAGAAGCGTGCTAGTGGGCTAATCCCTACGAGTAAGGTGACCATGATGCTTGCAGGAATGTTTGGCCTCAATTTTCAAAAACGAATTTAAAACTAAACACTCGTCCGAAATTATGGTAAAATATAATTTTCACAATTTCTATTTCGTTGTGCAAAAAATTCTCATTTATACAATAAATCATTATCATGAAACTTGATAAATGTTAGCATCTGCCTTAAATTTCCAAAATATTTTGTTTAAGGAATTTCAAAGTAGTCGGTGAATTACATAATAAAAGTGATATCGCAGATTTTTTACAATTACCTTTCCCTAATTATATGTAGGAATACTTTAACCATTTTGTTATAAACAGCACGTGGTCGGTATATATTTTTGTCGTCTCTTACGGTACCCTGTGTTGGGGGGTAGTATACATCTCCGCTCCCACACCCCTTCTTATAAAATGGCCACCCTATTCAAGCTGTGGAACAAATCCTTGCAACCCGTGTATGTTCCACGCAGTAATCTGATGGGGCTGACAGAGTCGCCGGCGCTACCTACCCTCAGCACTGAATCAAATTGAAATTAACTCCAAGATACGACCAAGCACCGCAGGCTTTTAGGATAAAGGGGTAAAAAAGGTGTTTTTATTAAATTACGCGAGTTTTTATTAAGCAGAAATTTATTGTACAAAATTTCATGAATACTTATATAGTTTTTTAGCCTACTATTAAGTAAAAAACAAAAAGAAATTTCAATTCACGAGTCACTTTTTAAATTTGGATTTTGTGTGAGTTGTAAAGCCCAGCTTAGTTTGTCAAATACTATTGATTTGTTACTTAGCATGTCGCTTTTTGATGTTTTTTTATGAAAAATAAAAATTCAATCATTTTGATGACTATATTTCGAAATGTAAAAGTGCAAAATAGAGAAGGTATTCTGAATGTAGTCCAACACAAATTACGTTACAGCACCTACATTGAAATCTCGACCTTCGATATTCCGTTCTATTCATTCTGATTCCATTTCTGCTCTATTTTCAATATTTTATCCAACCTAGATTTCCAGTTATCTAGAAAATAAAAACAATCCAAATCCCAAGTGAGACTGCCTAATATACGAGTATATACTTTTAATTCACTTCACGTGAAGTAAGCTCATTACGTCGTTATAATCCGGGATTCTTTCATTTCCCGAGGGTATCGCTGGAAGTAGGCTAATGAAAATGTTATTTTACTACCCTCACAAAATATAACAATAAGAGATGATACCCCTCCGAGGAATCGACTGATAAATATGGTTTTAGTGTAACATCGCTAATATTTTGAAAGCTTTGTAATTTCTATATAGACCTATCCGTTCCTAGAAATATTGTTGTACCAGAGACAATATAATTTTTTTTTTATTTTTCGCTGTATCGTTATACTTTATGGCTTTATTTATGGTGACCATTTACCATCAGGTGGGCCGTAAATTTCTTTCTCACTTTAGTGTCATAAATTTAATAAAAGCTTTTAAAAAAATTAAATATATTTAGAACTAGTATATTAGAAAAGTGGTAGTAGTCGAACGCCACCACAAAGGTCATGTGATCCCAATCTATAGTTTTCGGTGACGAAAAATTTCCAAAGGAAACCCTCCCACAATGGTAGGGTACTTTCTACCTGGGTATCACCTTCAGGTTGAAAATTCATTCGCCAAGCACCTGTCGGTGTGTTCCTGCAGCTACACTTGAGACATAGCTTCCTGATTTGTGTACTACCTTAACCACATAATTACCTACCGCAGCAAGAATGTGGTCAAACTCAAACATACACATTACAAAAATGTATTTAAAATTATGTATGTCGGTTACCTTCATAAAACAATAACTAGATATTTTTATATACCACATAATGGTGATTTTCTCTAACTGTAACTGACTCTAACTTGACGTGTTTGTTATACAAAGGTCGTAACGAATTAATTCGATTGGGGAATGTTTTTATGGAACTGCCGTATAATAAAACGTGAGGCAGTTTTCATTTGAATAATGTGATTGTTATTTACTTTTGATGGAATAAATTTGAGCTTTGGATTTGTTTAATAAGCATTGTTCTAGCCAATAAAGTTTTTGAGACCTAATACCTTTTTACAGAAAGTGTTATAGAAAAATTAAACCTATGACGTGTTATGATAAGGTTGACCAGGATCTTATATAATTAACCATTGAAGCAATAGATAAATATGATTTATCAATGACATAATTCGCTGCCAGAACGGGCCTTATAGATCCAATGCCAATTGGTACTAGAAAAAACATTTGCAGTATTACTCAGTGGCGTGGTAATTAAGTGACGGACACACATACGATCATGAGAATCATAATTTAATTAGTTAAACAAACTGGTGATTCACCAAACGCTGGAGCATCATTTCTGTCTCTTGAGTTACAGGTTACCCTTTTTTTTCGAGACGAAATGCGTTATGCCACCGTAAAATATTTGGTTTTCATTAATTGTGAGGCAGTAAGGTAAATAAATTATCTTTTTTAAAAATAATTATATGAATGAAGTACCTAGTTAGAAGGTCAATTTTACCCAAGTGCGTATCAGGCCACACGTAGTGTTATTCGAATATTACTCGCTATCGCTTAAAGCCAACTTAATTGTGAAAGTTTTCTTTTTAAGCTCGTCGTATATAGTTACTACCACCGTGAAGTTTCTTACATATGTAAAACAACGGATTAGCCTGTACATATCCTGGTACTGTACTCGACTCTAACAAAAAGTTCCTCCTTCCATTTCTTCCTTCCAAAAATGAAAGTTGTACAGCTCTTAGTGCCAGAATTCGTCCAGGGAAGTAGGTACAACTACCACGGTTATGAAATTCATTTTCACACGCTTATCTGGTCTCAAACTACAGACTCAATTGGGGACAGCCAGAGATCTCTAGAGCACTAAAGCAAACATAGATAAGTGATATACTACAGCTACTTTAACTTTAAAAACATGTATAGAGACCCATCAAGACATATAATGCAATAATATTGAATTCTACAGAATTGACTATTTTAAACAAATATCAATTCTACGTAAACAGACGTGAACATTATTACTTCTGTCAGACTATATAACATATTCACCACAAATTTATCTGAACTAAATAAAGGTTGTTTATGTATTGAGTCTACAAATTAAACGGGTACAAAGTACTAGCACATTCGTCACAATCATAAATAAATAGGTATGTTGATAGAGTCGACTTTGTGAAATTACAGGACTTAGAGTCTTTTTAAAAATGTAGTGCTTTTGTAACTCCAATTAATTGAATTAACTCTAAGGGCGCATAAAAAAATTGATTTGTCTTATATATGATTTAAATGCAAAAACATATCAAGGTACTGGCAACACTAGGTAGTTCTGCCAAAAGTGTTGCCAGTGCATAAAATCCACTTTCCTAAGGCTAAGGATATTTTGAAATTGGTCATTCAAATATAAATAACTTTGATTAAATCGCAAAATAAAATACCTTAGGATGAACGAGTTGCTGACTTATTCTCCACTCTTCTCAGTCAAAGTAAGCTTTTAGCGGCTTTAGTCTAACAACTCATAAATGTTCTGAAGGCCTAATATACATGTATTTATCAGTATACCAAATTTCATATATGATAACATTTGACAGCTCAAAATGCGATTTAAAAAAAAACAAACGGCTTATTGGAGGCTTATGCAGTTGAACCTTTTATAAAGCCAATAGGGTTTCATTTTCTGTGACATTCGTACCTGTCAAGTGTCACACCGGCCTATGAGTTGGTGACTTCGATCACATTTCACAAATTCAAAGTCAGTCTCATAGTGCTCATAGAATCAGCCTGTATCGCCACGAACTGCAAGATTCTCATTCATCGTATCCACCATAAATCGACGGCTTATCTCAATTCAATTTCCCCGTTCTTTTCTTACGTTAATCACATTTGGGCTCAATTATACCAACCCATAACGGTTATATTTCCTAAAGCGTACATTCGTAGGTTCCATTTTGCCGATCCTTTGTCCCAGGGTCGCTTTGTCCCTTTGCGGTGCGTTCGCGTGGAAATACCTACTGAGCAGTTTCAGGGTTGGGGGAATATTTTCAGATTAATAAGTACGGTTTCACACGAGACTACTGTTGGTTCTAATTCGAGTGTAAATTTGTTTTTCGCTTTGATATTAATTGCGATGTTAAACCTATGGACAGATGAATTAAATATGCATTTAAATAAACACACAGTTAACATTATTAAATATTTGGTGGGTATGTCTTCTTAGCGTGGCATTCACAACTGTCTGGAACAGTCAAAGTAAAAACAGTTTATTTCCAAGAAAGGCATTCTATACTACCCTCTACCTATCACTTTGGCTATAGTCTGAGTGACAATAACTTTACTAGATTCAATAACATATCAAATCTTCATGCTCATTATCCCCAAAGAGGTAGCCAGTGGTCACGGTAATGAGACCAATATTCCACGCAATAAATTTTAAGTCACAATGTGGTAAGCATTAACGCCGTGTTACAGGCTAGTTGCCAATCTTGGGCTACAGGTTATAATTTCCAAAGAAAGAAACTGTCATAAAAGCTTTCACAACTAGGAAGGGAACCTCTAGGTCCCTAGTGGAACCAACTATTACTTGACCCGAGGCGATTTTACTGGCTTCAATAGTTGATGAAATTACCTTGTTAGTTTTGTAGTTTCAACTGTTACTAAAATAAAATGATTTAATATTGACTTTTCGGATTACAAAGCTTCCAACTGCATTCTCACAAATTCACTATTTGTTGGAATCGTTAAACTAATTCACTTATTAAAATTTTACGTTAACTACGTTTCGGAAGTGCTAGTTAACTAGGGATGAATTTCACGATTCTTTATATTATTTTGATACTTTTAAGTATTGAGGGCATTTATTTGTAGGTAAAAATAACATTATAAACAATTTTCGCCGATGATTTATTTAAAAGTGCTATAATTTTTTTTATCTTATTTTTCCGTTTATTAAAGATCATAAACATCTTCACTTCTAACAGTTTCTTATTCCAGGAATAAAAAGTGTTCTATGTGCTAACTCAATTAATTCAGGTTATAAACTGTATATGTCCCAAGTTAAATCCTAATCCGTTTGGTAGTTTTTTCGTTTGAGAGTAACAAATATCCAAATACACATCTATACATCTTTCCTCACAAACTTCTTTATCATGGGATAGGATTGGCAATTCCCATGCGAGGCAAATTATCATACCTACGTATTAAGGTGACTGTGATTGTGACTCTACTTGTCAACCTCAAACCGGCTCTATATTTTTTAAAGAAAATCTTGACGTGGTAACGTCTAATAAATCAACGAACGCTGGCTGCATGCACGAATAATTGACCCGTTACGCTCATTGTACAAGGTTAATTATTCTTGCATTTTAAAAATCTGATTACTATGTAATATAATTTTGAGTATTTATTTATTTATTATTAAAAAAATTAGCATCGGTCGGCTAGTGCACTAATAAGTTACAATTGACAAAATAATAATAATTCAATAAAAATGATTCAATTTTATTCATATAATTATGCAATCATTTCATCAATGTTTTGTTATGACGTTGTCACGTTAAACTATCGTCCGTCTAAGACATATATCATATATGGCAAGATGTAGGTACTTTAACTGTAGTGCAAAAAGGACAGCAATATATTGAACCATATAGAGGTTCTCCCTATTATTATAGACATTTTCAACACTTATAACCATATGACGTCGGCTTTTTGAGACGGCATCTGTGTGTACGTTTCTTTCTTCTTATCTAATACCTTTAAACGAGCAATTATTGTATATATAAGGATCTCGGAAACGGCCCCAACGATTTTCATGCAATTTAGTATGCAGTGGTTTTTGGGGGCGATAAATCGATCTAGCTAGGATTCATTTTCAGAAAATGTTGTTTTATCCGTGTTTTCAATGATCAACTTTATCGATAATTGACTTAAACATAACCTGAAAAAAATGACTTCCTGACATAAACTGTTTTAACGACACAACAACATTAAAGCTACTCCAGTAGATGGCGTTGTTAAGAAACACTAAGCCAATAATCAACTTTAAATAATATACCAAAAAAATAAAAAACCGAGCAAAGCTCGGGCATCCAGGCACTAGAGATTTAAAGAGAAAGAAAATCGTAAATTCATAAACATTGCCATAGTGTTCTGATGACGAGTACATTAACATAATCGCCTTGATCATGTAGACAGAACTATAACTATGCTTTTCAGCTTTAGAAATAGGGGGCTTTTCGGGGCTATCACTATCACATAAGGAATAATTAACTCTATTGAGTTTGAATTTTACGTTCATTTTCTTTTATGTTTAGTACAAGCTACGAAGAGCTTAAATATAATTGAATAAAGTTCATTACTTCCTTACGCGTTATCCCCGCTGGGGCAATATCTAAGGAACTCGCCATTTACGCCAATTTGCACTAAACAGAGGCTCTATTCTGTAAGGTAAGTGACACCTTGACGATATTTTGTTACGAATTATATGCTCTGTCTCTCTCTTTAACTATGCACGCTCCTGAGAGGTTCAGTCTCTCAGCCCTCGTCTCACTAAATCAGCGAAGGCGTTTGTATTAGCTGAATAAGAGCCTGTTAGGAAACTCCTGACGTATGTCAAATTGACAGTATTTCATACAAATTCGTAAATATGACGCATCACCTAAGTTAGAGATGCCTATAAGCTTCGTATCATACGAGTGCAGCCGCGCACATAATGTCTTGTAAGTCCTAACAGAATACATTCGTAAGACTTAGGTCCTCATTACACGGTATTGGACGATGGCCAAGCTCGTTCCGTGGAAAGTTTAGCAATTATTGTTGTTATACAGTTAATGGGACTTGTGCAATCATTTGTGCATATTAAGTGGTTGTAACTACGTGACGGTTGGTTTTTATTTGTTATTTTTATGTAAATTAGCCCGACGAACAGGCACCTGGACTTCTATTGTGTAAGGAAAATTACACTAGCTCGAGGATGTTTTGTCGCGGCCTCTATGCTCTGTCTCTTTCGCTAACTACGCAATCACGTGAGAAGTAAACTCTCTGTGGCCTCCCCCCCACGCAACGCCCTGAGCCCGAGCTTCGAGCCCCACAGGGGGCACCCTCAGTGTGCTTGTTGCTTAAAATCTAAATGTATTTTCGGCTGAGAGCCCCCAGCGCTCGCCGGAATTGTCCGCGTAAGGGTGTAAGAGCCATCTGAAGCTAACAGCTGCCGTCACCTCAAAAAAAAAAGGGTGGCCTCCGTGCGCATCTTGCTGACGAAGTTTGTATTTGCTGAATAAGGGGGCTAATAGTGAGTAGTGAGAGTATGGCCATTTGCAACACCAGACTCGACAATGCGTTGTTGATCCTGAACGTGAAGTTGTTGAGTCTCATGAGCCTGTAATTTCACCGGCCCCCTTACTTTTCTAATCGAAACCCAGCAATGGGTATGGTGGTATTACTTCCGGAGGGACCTTACAATAAAAGCTCTACTATTCATTTGTTATTGGCTATTGGATTTATTTGCCTCTTTTTCTGGCTACCTACAGAGGCATATACAGTGATAGGTTATTGCTAGCGATGTCTCGTTCTATAGTTATAGGAGATATATCAAGACGTATGTTGTTAAATGTTTTCGGTTAGTTTACATACTTCTTCTTAATACCTGCATAAATAAATATTTACACCCAGATATAGAATAAACAGTCATGTTCATGCCCATAAATGTTTATTCCGGTGTGGTTTGAGCCCACGACCTTTGGCATGGCAGTCAGGGTCTCTAACCATCAAGGCAACAAACCCGTCATAAAATATACATTTTAAATTTTCTTTGAAGGTTGTTAATGGTTATGGAATCATTTATAATATATGTAGCTTATTAAACAGTTGAGCTCTCTTGTAAATTGTTTAAGGTCTTTTTCAGTCACTTATTCTTAAATGAATTGATAGTAAACCTATTAAATTGTTTTTAATTAAATACTAGAAATAATAATCCTCATTAATAAGATCATTTTTTTTTAATATAAGGCATACTTATGTAGGTAAATGGTATAAAAATGTTGTATGTAGCAGGCGATTTTTGACGGGTCATTTGGTGCGGTTGTTCGATAGAAACCCAGAATATCATGCTCGAAGAAGGAAGAACGTCATGGGATCGATTCGAACCCAGGACAAACACTATTGCATTTTGTGTGTATGATATTATGCAAATATTATTTATATGTACCAATGTATTTATTTATATTTAATAATCAAATCAATAGCTAAGATATCCATGCGAAAAGAATGCTCCACGAATATATTAATATTGGTAAATACCTTCACCTGTTGAAATATGCCGACATCAACTGACTGATCTTTGTTGTCAATACATAAAAGATATATCTTACACCAAAATGAAGGTTGTACCCTAAACATGACCTTCTGTAGCCAGCACAGCTGACGTTAGCCTGACTTAACATAATTTATATCCGTACCTTTGTAGGGCGGCGACCACACAACGTTCCTTGTTAACCCTCCACCGACGACTGGACGGAATAATTAATTCCACTGTCAAGGAGATGATTTAGACGAGATTCTTGCCAGCAGATGCGAAGAAATCTTATTAAATTGTAGAACTACCATCATTCGAAGCCATGACAGTTCATTGTGTTTAAATAACAAATTTAAAAAACGAAAGAATACGCTATAGGCCCTCGTTCAATGTAAAGCATAGGACTTGTCAAAACAAAATAAATAAGTAAAAACTCAAGGTTTACTAGTAGCCACTGAAGAGTTTCACTTTCATTCCCTGGTTCCATCTTTAGGTCAGCTCGAAAGTAACATATTATAGTGATTTCACGAGCAGTTTAAAACCGACTTCTAAAATGTTAATATGATACGTGAAGGAAAGAAAATATTTAAAAAAATAGTTTTATTCGTTTACTATCAAGCCGGCCGAATGCCTGATGATTCATCTAATCTAACGATTTTATATTTAAATCACCACAATCTTCACGACCATAGAGTAAACCTTTATGTTATTAAGCCACTTCTATACTTTCGTTTTGATTTCAATGAATAAAAGGGTTGAATTGCTAGATACACAGAGAGACGCGCTTTGTACATAATTGCAGAATACCTTGTCAAGGCTACGGGGTGTGTCGGTTTTATTAAATAGTAGCTTGGTTGGAGAGGGTAGGGGGAGAGGGGAGGGGCCATGATGGACGGTACGACTGCTTTGGTTATGATATTGGTGTAAGAGAAGCTCTATTAGCTTTTACTAGCTTAAGCTATTTTACAGCTGAGGTGGATATTTTTATTATCTGGTTTAAACTCTGTGAATATGTACTGAGTATCTCACGTTCCAAGACTTAGAATAATAAATGTACTTTGAAATATAATACACTTGGTTTTCCCCAGCGGCTTCTACTGTTTCCGGGATAAAAGTAGGTCTTGTTCATAGGCTGTGCGTACCAAATTTTAGCAAGATCGGTTCTATTGCTACTATATACTAAAAGCCTTAAATCATGTCCTATAGCAGCGGAATCTTTACTCAAGCAGCATATTCATAATACATTTCCAAGTTTTAAATTTGACCATATTAATGCTAGCGATATCATAATAACTTTTAATTCTCTCAATATGAAAAGTACTGAAGATTTATGGGGCTTATCAGTAACAATCGTAAAATCAATAATAACAGTGATTGCACCTGTTTTATCAAATATTTTTAATGAATGCATTGATCAGGGTTGTTTTCCTGATTTAATGAAATATAGTAAAATAGTACCTATTTTCAAGTCCGGTTGTAGGGAGAATCCATCTGATTACAGACCAGTTTCCGTTCTGCCAGCACTTAGTAAAATCTTTGAAAAATTGCTGCTTAATCAAATATCAAGTCACTTTACTAAGCATAAGGTATTGCATGGTCATCAGTTCGGTTTCACGAAGGGAAGATCTACATCCGATGCGGCAGCAACATTGCTGAGGCACATTTATGGCGCATGGGAGGATTCACAGGATGCGATTGGCATTTTTTGTGATCTGTCCAAGGCATTCGATTGCGTTGACCACCGTACGCTACTACTAAAACTTGACTTCTACGGAATTCGTGGAACTGCTCATGATCTTGTTTTATCTTATTTATCAAATCGCCAGCAAAAGGTAGGGATTACCGGCACAACATCCAAGGACTCTTTAGTCGAAATGGGGGTACCCCAGGGTTCAATTTTAGGTCCATTTTTGTTTTTAGTATATATAAATGATTTGCCATATGTTGTAAATGACCTCACAGATATTGTCTTGTTTGCTGATGATACATCATTAATTTTTAAAGTTAATAGAAAAGACAAAGATCTAACTAAAGTTAATCATACTATGTCAATTGTCTGTGGGTGGTTTGCTACAAATAATCTATTACTAAATTCAAAGAAAACTAAATGCTTAAGGTTTTCTTTACCAAATGTAGCACAAGTAGATAGCCAAATAATAATAGATGGGAGCCATATTGATCTTGTAAATAAAACGGTATTTTTGGGTCTTACATTAGACAATAAATTGCAATGGGGACCTCAGGTTGATACTCTAGCTGCTAAATTAAGTTCGGCTGCTTTTGCTGTTAGGAAAATTAAACAATTGACGAATGTTGAGACGGCCAAATTAGTTTATTTTGCATATTTTCATAGCCTCTTGTCCTATGGTATTTTGTTTTGGGGAGCAGCAGCGGATATAGAATCAATATTTATTATACAAAAAAGAGCAATTCGTGCAATTTACAGTATGGGTCCCCGTGAATCATTAAGAGATTTATTTAGAGAAATAAATATAATGACATTACCTTCACTATATATTTATGAAAATATAATGTTTATACGTAGAAACATAGGAATGTTTGAGTCAAAATTAGATATTCATAGTATAAATACAAGACAAAGGGAGAAGTTAGTTGTTCCATACTTTAGACTAACTAAAGTTAACAAGTCATTTCTTGGTAATTGTGTTCGATTTTATAATAAGATACCGCTTTCAATAACCAAAATGTCTGATCATAAATTTAAAAATTATATTAGGAAAGTTTTGAAAGAAAAAGCGTATTACAAGGTAGTTCATTATATTGAAGATAAAAATGTATGGAAATAGCTGCTCTCTGCACAGTGCACCTCTAAATCTCTTGTTTAAGTTGTAAGTACCTAATTATTGTTATTTTCTATTTTGTAGTCTTGTCATATGTCTTTTTTTTTTTTTTTTTTTTTTTGTTTTTATTAATGTTACCCATAATAAGTATTTTGTAATTGTTAAATATAAAATTATGTAAAATTGAAATTATAAAATAGCCAAAAAGTCAGAATAGATAAAAAATTATATAACAAATAAAAAAGAATGTAACCTTGCTGAGTTTCTTGCCGGTTCTTCTCAGTTGAAGGCTGACTTCCGAACCGGTTGTAGCTTCAGTAACTTTAAATTTGACCTTCATAAGTGCCCTCCGAAGGCCTAAACTGAATAAATGGTTTTGAATTTTGAATTGATTCGCCATAAAAGCTAACGAACAAACTCACCTTTGCATTAATAATATTAGTAAGGATAGTTGTAGTAATCATTTAATTGATTAGTTTGTGAGTTTTATTGATCTTTCGAGTATTTTAATTACAATGTACGTACGTACTCTCTCTATCATTTCTTCTATTGCCCCAACTTGTTCTTTCTATAGCACCTCTCAGCATAAGAAACCTTCTTAAAGTCTGACGATTCGTAAGTGTCCATGAAGGCTATTTCAATAAATATCTTTCTATTTCAGGAACATATCTGGTGCATTTTTTGTTCTTGATGGGGCCTTAGACGGAGGGAAACAATTCTCACTAATAAATATTTTATACACAGAAAATATATTATGTAGATCGAGTTTGAATCTCACAGAGCGTGATTTCATGAGCACATCCAATTCAAGACCGAATTTACACCAGATTACTAAGAACATAGCTCCAATCAAAATAGCGGAGAAGATTTGAAAACCACAGTCGTCCATTTTAGATTTGAAACGTGATCCGGTAAGCAATCCGGTGTAAATTTGCTTGTGTCATCGCTTACCGGTAGACCTTAAAAATATTATAAATAAACCAAGCAAACTAATTTCAAATAAAATATTCTAAAACATTCATTTATATGAAACATACACTATCTTTATCTTTTAAACGGAAAAAAACTTACTTTCCATTACAAAGGCCCGCATCGATGGTGCTAAAGGCGAAAAAGGCGAAATTCTAAAAGCGAACCCTTTTAAGAGACAAGACACACTTTGTCAGTTAATAGAGTGTAGACAAAGGTGCTTTCCATGATAAAGAGTTCGCGAGGCGAAACGAAATAGGCGAAAAAAAGCGCTAACGCTTAGACTGCGACACCCGATAAGTGAAAATAACGTGGCAAGAGCGATTATTTTGGCTAAACGGAAAGCAGTTTTCTGTGTAAACGGATGCTGTATCTCCCTAGAGAATGTATTATGTATTTTCTTGGCACTTGATAACGATTACGAGAAACGAATGAGTTTCGTGGAGTACCAATGTATAGGTTTGTTGATGTATTGCAAAACCAAGTAGTTATATCTCAAAATAGTGAGTACATAGCACATACCGTGAGGTATAACTGTAGTTTTAGAGTTTGTCCTGGAAAGAACTAACATCAAACCCATTTCACCCTTAAATCTTTAGTGTTACTGTTGTAAGACTGGTAAAACTACAGCCATATGAGACTTTACAGTGTGATCTCTCAGGATCAACAACGCATTGACAATGGCCTGATATTGCAAATGGGCACAGGCGGCGGTGACTTTATATCAAGTACGGTCTTCTTGTTTATTGGTTTGACATAAAAATATAAACTCAATTGTTCTCCCATAATCCATCCAAGCATTGCCATCATAGTCCCAAAAGGCGCGTGTTCAATACAAAGCTAAAATAAGCAAGGTCTAAAATCCAATGAAAATAAAAACTTTACCTTCGTCAAATCACCACCCCCAGAGACTAGATAGCGTCGAAGCGCAGAAGTCGCGGCCGCATTAATTCAACTTTTAATGGATACAGGCCGGTGTCCTCTCTGGGGACGACCTTTGTCATCGGCTTCGACGTGGAACCTTATCATTTTATTCACCCTAGATACTCTCTTTTATGAAATACCACTCTGTTTGTTTAGTCTATTTATTTTCATTCTCGATTTTACATAGCAATCAAAACTATTCGAAATGGGATTTGTAACTTGAACACTAAGTTTGATAGGTACGAATTTAATTTAAATATGTATAGAGCATTATTTTCATTGCATTCATATATTCAAATGCGTTTTAATCTTGTAACGATATTACAAATTTTACTTAGTTTGTAAAAGGTCTCATACTCAGACAGAAAGGCTTTATACATTATTTTCACATTTTTATTAAAAGTAGTCATTATTAAAATAAATTCAATCCATTTCAATGTCTACATTTGGCTTATGGAGATAGACAGCCCATTATCAAACGCTTAATACCAGTTAAGTGTTGTGTTTAGTGCGTGACATTAATCAGATGTCGTGTCTGCGGCTACACAATCACTGCCAATTACCACGCTTTAATGAATACCCACCGAAAGCCTATTGTCGAGTAATTTGCCTTTATTCTTTAATAATGGGTTTAAATGGCTAGCCGGTTGATGATTTCGTGCAAGTAAATAGATTATTGTTCACTTCATCTAATTATGACCCAAACAGAAAGCTTTTAAAAACTATTATTGTTTAACATTCATAATTTAAAAAAAATGGTACTTACCGATATACGTCACTCGAGTACAAACATGTGTTTGGTGTTTGTAGAGCCTCTTTGTTGTATCTCTTTCGCTAACAATGCAATCACGTGGGAGGTCCGCTCTCTGAGTCCTATTTGCTTTAACTCGCGAACGAGTTTTGTATTTTTAAGGCCAAACTGAATTTCCGTCGTAACTTAAAAAACATGTTTCCTCTCTCTTTTCTTCATTATATATCATTGTATTAAAATCAAACCCTATTTATTATATTATTATGATCTTGAAAACAAAACCTCCATGATTCTGAATGGAATTTTCGTACCATAACATTATTATCGAATGCGTCAATTCAAACAAAAAACTTTTATTTGTTTAGGCCCGGAGAGGGTTTTATGAAGTTCAAAGTAACTGAAGTTACCACAGATTCGAGAGTTGGCCTTGTTTTTTTTTTTCCAACAAACAGGCAGTCAGTCCACCTCATAGCAAATGGCCACCGCATCTTATGGAGATTTGCAACACCAAAAATCCATAATATTGTGTTAGCACAACAGGGTAACATTTCACAAAACACAAAATTAAAAAATCAAAATCATTTATTCAGTTAAGGCCCTCGGAAGGCACTTATGAGAGTCAAATTTAAAGTAACACAAGCTACTCCTAGTTTGGAAGTCAGCCTTCAACTGAGAAGAACCGGCAAGAAACTCAGCAGGGTTACATTGTTTTTTTATTAAATAATTTTCTATCTACTTTTTGACTATTTTATAATATCAATTTTATATATTTAACAAATACAAAATACATTTTATATATTATAATACTTATTCAACAACAAAAAAGTAATAACAAGACTACAAAATAGAAAATAACAATAATTACTTACAACTTCAACAAGCAAAGTAGAGGTGCAATGTGCAGAGAGTACCTATCATATACAGATACGCTAATCGCCAATGGACTATAAAAGAGGGCGTATTTTATATCTCTACTTGGGGTAGTGGAGCTATTCAATTCTCCACTCTTGATTCAGTCTATAAGTGCACGAAATATTAATTTTTTTCGACGTTCATGAAACGTTCTGCGTAACGACCGTATCTGCTGAGTACAGGATGATCCATAAAAAAATATTTGTTTCATTTGACCACTCCAACAAATTCCACTTAAAAATATTTGTTTGCCGTATGTAGCTTTATTCAAAACCAATCGAGGGCTTTGCCCATCGGCAACACACACTAACTCGACACAAACACACTGTGTTCGACTCTAGTATTTATTTTGCTTCAATCAGACCAGTGTTGTGTCAGGCCCGCTCGCTGCCAGCAGGCACAAAGATTAAATGGAAACATAATATAATTGAACCATACAAACGTTGTATTTTCGTTTCCCGTACCTATACGAATATATTTTTTTAGGATTCGCCAAAAATCATTCAATTTCACAGTCACCAATGTTTTTTGAACAAAAGTCATTGTGCGGTTTCTGAAAATTTACATTGGTTTTTGTAGGAGTTAAACTGTGTACGAACGAAAACTACCGCTGAACGAACATTTCTAGGGTGTCGAAATAGGCGAATATAGAGTATACCGATATACTGGTGGACTTTACACCTTGCACCGAGTGGTCTAAAAATATTTCTAAAGATGGTTGCCAAAATTCTAAGACAAAACTCTTGAAATATGCATTTGAAAATTGACTGAAAGAATACATATTGCGCCGACCCCAAATGATTGGAAATATGGCCCTTAATAATGATGATAGGATTCCAAAATCCATTGTCAACTTTTTATTGTATATCGCAAAATAAATTACGGGCTCAATTTATGTGGGTGTGACGTGGGTTCTTTATTATTTACAAAAAAAAACAAACAATCATAAAAACATTCAGATTTATTCATACTATATGTGTAATGATGTAACACTGGGATAAAAAGTATCATATATGTCAAACTATCTATTTGCGAAGTTTTATCTAAATTCGCTTATTAGTTTTAGCGTGAAGAAGTATTAAACCTCCGCCCGTTCTCACAAATATTTACATTTATAATATTAGTCGGACATCAGAATAAATATACAAGTTACTCAATTCAACTCAACATTTTTAGCTAATTTCAATCCAATTTGTATTCCAACTAACAATGTTAACAAATTACATACCCTTTCAATTACGCGATTCACAGAGTGAAGCATTGTTTATTTTACTTTTTATTCGAATGGAACTGTATCGCGAATGTTAGCTTTTATATTTTATTGTTTGCTGTTGAGATCACCTCCGGTTGTACTCATGCGTGTCTCTTTTCAATCTCGTAGCGATTGGTTCATTTGCGGAACTTTGTTCTAATAACGGTGCTGGTGAAATTAAATGCATATGAGACTTTACAACTTTACGTCTTTCTTTTTTTTTTATGCCACTTGGGCCGACAAACAAGCAGACGGTCCACCTGATGGTAAGTGGTCACCGCCGCCTATGGACATTTGCAACACTAAGAGCATCGCCAATGTGTTGTCAACCCTGAGACGTGAAGTTGTTAAGTCTCATGTGCCTGTAATTTCACCGGCCCCCTTACCTTTCTAACCCAAAGACAGTAATACAAGTGCACTACTGCTTCACGGCAGAAATGGGTAAGGTGGTAGTACTTCCCCGGACGAACTCTGCACTAAGAGCTCTACTACTCTTATTAAGTCTCAAGGTTGACAACGCAACGGCGATGCCCCGTTGCAAATAGGCGGGCCCACTTACTATCAAGTGGACTGACTGCCAACTTGCCAGCGAGTTGTAAAAAAAGGTTTTGTAGTATTGAAAACACAAGGCCTGTATCGTTTGTTGTTCATTGGGAGTCCATTCCGTCCTTATATCCTAGGATATTTCTTTCAAGAGCTTGTATTGTGATTATACCAGCTCACTGATTTAGGTATTTTTATAGATATTTACACTCGGATCTTAGAGATATGTAATTCACACAAATCTTTTTTCTTAGCCATGTAATCCTTTTTGGTGTGAAATAATTGCTGTATGTAATTTTAACTCCTTGGCTTTCTTTTGACCACAATCTTATGGCGAAGAGATGTAATGTCGCCAAAAGTGGTAACAATAGCAACATATTGTATGTAACATACTTAATCATAAAATACGGTGATTTTTTATTAAATACGTTATTTTTAATAAACCAACATCATATTTTTTACAGAAACCAAGTTGATGTAACCTGTCCCACACATAATTTTGTTTACAAACATAACAAATTTATCAAGCGGTTATCTCGGCAGGTCGCTAAACCTCCGTTATTTATAACCGACCGTTTATAACCGCCGACAACGTGTTAAAATTAAATAGGAAAAAATATACGTTGAGATTTTATTGCCCGCCGTCCGATAATCCGATGTAATTGATTGCTCTACCGCCTTCAGATAAAACGACTGAGAGAAAAATTACTCTATGAATTTTAAATACTCACTGTTTTCCTATTTTCATTGCTGATTTAAATGATTAATAGACGTTAAATGCCTGTTCGGATATAAATAACTAGCTGTCCTCCTGGTTTCACCCGCATTCCCGGGGGATATAAGCTATAAGATATAATCAGATGAAAATTATTTTGCACCCCCCTTTTATCATTTTAGGGGTTGAATGTTTAAAAATAATGAAACACGTGTTTAATTAAATAATTTAAAGAATATAAATGCCAAGTTTGAAATTGATCAGACCGAGAAAATACGTTGTTCAATACAAGCTTTGCCCGTTTTACCCCCTTAAGGGGTGAATTTTCAAAAAATCCTTTCTTACTGCTCCCCTGCATTATAAAAGGAACCCCTGTGGAAAATTGCAACTTTCTAATCCTTATAGTTTAGGCCCTGCGTTGATATGTCAGTCAGTTAGTCAGTCAGCTTCTCCATTTATATACAGATATATATAGATTAGCTTTTCCCTACGTTCCCGGGGGATATTACATTTTCCCGGGGTAAAAAGTATTTTATGTGTAAATCATTACCATAAACTATACAAGTGGCAATTTTCATGGAATCCATTTAGTAGTTTTTGCGTGAAAGAGTATCAAACATTCATATACCCATCGTGACAACCTTTCGCATTTTAAATGTTATTAGGATATAACATTAAATCTAAGCTGAAATCACTAGCTTTTACCTGGGCGGCGGTTTCGCTCGAGTCGTGGAACTACAAGCAAATACCTAGCGGTATACCAAGGGGTATTGTTCGTTACCCACAGCGGTAGTTAATATATCTTATATCAGAGCCATAAGATTCAAATTCACTTTTCTCGTCCCATAACGTTTTAACGAGCAAAAAAATTATTACTGTAAATAAATTGAAACGGAGAGAAGAAGGTTTTTATTCTAATGGTAGTATAAAAATCAAAGAGTAGTAGAAGACCAAGACACATCACAAATAGAGTACTAACAGATTTCTGCTCACCTGCAAAAGTATGTATCTAGCATATTACAGAAGCTTGAGGTTTAGGTTTAACTTTGAAGTATATTATTCAATTAGTTAACTATTCTCAATGGGATACCGCATAGTTTTAGTCGATTGCGATGAGGTTATGTGTTCACACTAATTTAACGTGAATGCTAGTTGGTAACTATAAAACAAAACGTATTTATAAACGCATTTATTTAAATTAGTAAGTATATCAGTATACAAGATAGAGAGAAAATAGATCCTTCAACCATCAACACACTAAAAGAAATAGTAAACTCGGACAGAAATGTTACAGAAAAATACGACCACATAGACAAACAACTGTCAAAATTGAGGAAAGTAAATGTAACCAAGGATGTAAAATTTAGTGAAAAGACAATAGAGCTCCGAGAAGAAAGAAAAGAACTAATAACTAACAAATCAAAAACTGAAGAAAACCGCGACAAACTATCTACATTGAGCAAACAGATTCGAGAAAGTATAAGAAAAGATAGGAAATTAAGAAGAATGAAAAAACTAGAAGAAGTAATCCAAAAAACAGGAGGAACAAGAAAAGCTTTCAATGAATTAAGAGAATACGGAATGGAATAGATACCAAAATTAAAAAGTAACAGATCCAAACAAGTAACGAATCGCAGACAAATCCAGAGCCTTGCCACAGACTACTACCGAACTCTTTACTCAAATAATGACACCGACCAAGACAAGAACACCAATAACGACCCTAAATTGGGCTATAAGAAGGTCCCATCAATACTTTGGCAAGAAGTACAGAAAGCCATCATGACACAGAAGCTAGAAAAAGCTCCAGGACCTGACAACGTAACCAACGAGCTAATTAGAGGCACTGCAGAAGAAATATGCCCAATCCTAACCAAGCTATTCAACGATATTATTACTACGGGAATCATTCCGAAACAATGGAATGAATCACATATTATTCTCCTCCATAAGAAAGGAGACAAAGATGACATCGGCAACTATAGGCCAATCAGCCTAATATCAAATGTGTATAAAGTCTTCGCAAAAGTAATTCTAGAAAGAGTAACAAGGACTCTAGACGAAAACCAACCGATAGAACAGGCAGGATTTAGAAAGAACTACAGCACTATAGACCACATCCACACCGTCAAACAAGTCTTAGAAAAATACAATGAATATCAGAAAACAATTTATATCTGTTTCATAGACTATTCCAAAGCATTTGACAGCATAAAACATAAATTCATCTGGCTGAGTTTAAAAGAACAAGGAGTGGATGATGTCTATATCGAACTAATCAAGTCTATCTACAAAGAAAGCAAAAGCAGCATTAAATTAGAATCAAAAGGAGACTCCTTTCCAATAAACAGAGGCGTGAGACAAGGAGACCCTTTATCTCCTAAGCTATTCAATGCAGTGCTGGAACACACATTTAGAAGACTGGACTGGGATACCTACGGCATTATAATCAATGGAAGCCGCCTAAACCATTTGAGATTTGTAGATGACATTGTCCTGCTAGAAGAAGACCCCAACAAACTAGAGCATATGGTAAAAGAACTAGCAGAAAAAAGCAGAGAAGTAGGTTTAGAAATTAATACAGACAAAACAAAACTAATGACCAACTCTATAGAAAGCAACATAGAGGTATACGGAACCAAGATCGAATATGTGAACGAATATGTATACCTTGGTCAAATTATATCCCCTGAAGATTCAATGTCCAAGGAAATAAACAAAAGAATAGCCTGTGGATGGAAGAAATACTGGTCCCTAAAAGAAATATTGAAAAATAAAGATCTAGGCATGCATATCAAGAGAAAAACTTTTAACACGTGTGTTCTCCCCTGCATGACATACGGCTGCGAGACATGGACATTAACAGACAAACATAGAGAGAAGCTTGCTAAAACAGAAAGAGCAATGGAAAGAAGTATGTTGGGAATCAGGCTTAGAGATAGAATCCGAAATCTGGAAGTGAGAGGGAGGACAGAAATAGCAGATGTAACAGCTCGTATAGACCGTCTAAAATGGAGATGGACAGGACACATGCTACGCTGTACAACAAATAAATGGAGCAAACAAGCATCCCTATAGTACCCAAGAGGGGACACCAGAAAAAAGGGGCGTCCGAAAACAAGATGGAGTGACGATATCCGCCTAACCCTAGGACCATACTGGACCAGAGTTGCAGAAGATCGAAGTCAGTGGAGAGAGCTGGAGGAGGCCTATGCCAGGAGGCACGTCGAACTGCGAGATATATTATAAGAAAAACAAACAAAATGTTAAACCTGTGAATTGTTCGAAAATAAAAGGGCTTTATTATAAGTATATCAGTGGTACGGATAGTTGATCAAATACACAATTTATTATTATTTCATGAGTGCTATTATTTTAATTGATTGTTATGTGCAACCTCAAAATAATGGTCACCTCATATGTCAAAATAAATTGATTTCTTTAATTCTTTGACTTTATTAATTTCACCGGCCGGGATACCGTTCTAACCAAAACACAGTAATACACGTACACTTCTGCTTTACGGCGGAAATGGGTAATGTGGTAGTACTTCCTCGGACGAACTCTGCACTAAGAGCTCTACTACTCAAGAAATTGCCAGAACACACCGCCTTATTTAAAAAGAAACTTCCTTAAAAATGCTAATACGGTGTTCTTCACCACGAGAACCCCCATTCAGTCTCTTCGCTTTGTTTTACTAGCCGCTAGCCAGCTAATAACAATAAATGTTTGAACTAGGTACCTATGTATACATAACCACGTCTAGCTAACTGTTATATATATTATGTATGTACTGTGTTAAGTAAGCGGGTAATTAATTACTCAGATAGATTCTAAATGGGGATGGATTTATATTTAGTTGAAAAGGTATTAAAGTTGTAACGAAATGGTCAATATATCTGTTACTTAGCTACTGTCTTGTGGAATGACTCACGTTCCCGAGGGAACTTATGTATCCGGGATTAGATGATATAATGAAAGCTATGAAGCTTTTGTTATAATTTTGGAAATCGAACGAGTATTTTCGGATATTACTTTCTGTATCTAAAATCTGTTCCTCGCTTAAATTACAAACATAACCCCTTCCTAATATACAAAGGAAAAATAAATCTACCTTGCCTGCGGTTTTAAACGAGTTCCCGAGACATTTTATATTTTTTCCAGTCAAAAAATGTATTCCAAACATATTTTACCTGTGTGTTGTACCTAAGTTTAATTGAAATCCGCTCATCCGTTCCTGCGCGATAGAGTCTCAAACATCCAAACTTTCACATTTATAATATTAGTGTCCATATAACTGTGCGGAATAATCCACGTCCAGGCAAAACATAACTGTCATGAACACTGACCCAGTTCGTAACGCTAACATTGTTTAAACAAAAACGAAAAATCGAGTTACAGCCAAATTCAAATGTAATTCCCATCCGTTCAACTAAAGGGGTAAGCAACTTACTTTTCCATTCAGTCGTGTATCTCGTTAATTTGAATACACAGTAACATTGTGCTGTTTATTTGAACGGAAATTTTAATTGAAACCAGACTTTTTGGTCATCAATTCGCAACTCCAATAGGCAATCGCTTCGTCACTGTTCGTGCTTCGTGTCTAGTTCGTACAGATTTTTCTGCGGTTTATTTTGTGCGTATTATCGTGGAGTTAACAAGTGGCACCCACCCGCCTTTTTTCGTGGCAACTTGGCGGTTTTATGCGTTTTTCCGACGGTCGCTCGGCGGGCGTCCGTTTAATTCCCGCGGAGTGAATTTTTGCGGTGTACGGCGCTCCCACTTTTTGCTCGTGTGAAAATAAAAGAGGATGCCGTTTTACGCTCCCTATGGCGCTGTAGGACGCTTTGTGCCTGCGGTTGTAGATATTTTGTTACTGAGTTCATTTGGGGGCTTCGTCGGTGGTGAAGTCTATTTAAAAAAAAAACCGCCTGAAAAAAGAAACTGAATAAGTTTGCTTGAAAGTTTTGGGAATATTTATTTTTTTGTTTTGTGGTTTGACCACAATCTCGCCTTGGCATGTGATGATGTGGTCGAAGGTGGTCAGCACAGTAAGCCTAGAAGGGAACTGGTCCTCAATAACAGTCGGAAAACACTGACAGTTGCTCGGTGATAAGTTCTCACCTTAAGGTTGGCAGCCACACAAATAGGCTATGGTTTTCTATATAGATAGCTATATAGATTTTATCTGGTCATATATACAGTCACGCGGTTTCACCCACGTTCCCAGAGGGATCTAATGTAGGTATACCGGGATTATAATATAGGCAATGTCATTTCAAATCGTATGAGTACTTTCGGAAATTACCTCCTACATCCAAACATGCAAAGTTTACCTCTTTATAATTATGCATGAAATGGTGCAGTGTAGCTTCAATTAGACTAAAAACAATATTTTTTGGCTTTCAATCTAAAACTAGATCATACGAGAACTCTGTTGAGTTGATTTTCAGCCTTTTCAAGCGGACTAAGCCGAATGAAATGTGAATAAATGGTGCATTCAGAAAGGCCGAATTTTTGGAATTTATTCGGAAATATTTCAGAGTTTTATATACAATTTGATATATGTTTCAGTTGTAGTTGAGATGCGAACATGATACGTTGTTTCTTTTTCTATTTAATTTGCACATTTTAATTAACATTTTTATTTCTTTATTTTAATAAGTGATAATGACGAACTGACAGATATAGTAGATTATTAAAAAACATTGGAAATAAAGCTTTCCTTATTAAACAATATTTTTATACTGGATGGAAATATCTATAGAAGTATGTATTTAAAAAAGTAGTATATCAGTATATGTAGTATATCAGTTATCTGGTTTCCATACTACAAGCTCTGTTTAGTTTGGGATCAGATGGCCGTGTGTAAGGAATGTCTCAGGATATTTATCATTATTATTATTTATTTATACTTCAATAAATATTATTTTATAAATAATTAAAGAAACATTTTTTATTAAACACCCGCTTAATATATTAATAAAACTGAAAAAGCCTTCGCTTAAATCCCATCGTCATCAAACTTACAAATGTACGCCAAATTTCAGCTCAATCGGTCACTAACAAATCGCTGTAAAATATATTGCAAATTTGGAAAAAAGTTGTTAATATAGAATTACATGTAAATAACTCAAAAAATAAAAGCCCAATGACAATACCAATAAACACGCACACATACAAAACAATACACGCACACTTTAAACCGTGTAACGAATAACGTATAATATATATAGTTTCTTTTGATCAGTCCACTGGAAATGAATAAATAAAGTTCTTTCAGAGGCAACATTTCATTATTCATGTGAGTACGATGCCCCTTTGATACAGTTCCAGTAGGTTTTCATATTTCAGTCGGAACTTAATGCCGGCCGCTGCCCGACGGAGTTTTGACGAGGTTTTCACATACTCGCGTTGTGAGATTTATTTCGGACTGTGTTTAAATAACGCTGTAGGGGTTTTGTACCTCTGCATCTTTTATTATGCTCTGGTATTTTAGCCTGCGCTGGTTGTAACGCCTTTTTGCAATCATCACCTTTCCTATCTATCAGAGTACCGTGTTCTGTTGGTTGTTTCAAATTCTTTACTGTTTAAAAACTAAAACCTACATTATGTTGATATATCTAGATATATTGTTTAGCCGTGGTGGTGATCATTGCCACCGTCTCTCGGTTACAAAACGGGGCTACAGGAAATCCTATTAAAATGATAAATGCGAAAGTTTGTGATGATTGTGGATGTATGAATGTTTGTTACTGGTTCATGCAAAAATTAGTGAACGGATTACAAATGTAACTAACTTTTGTAAGGGAGTTGGTGTAACTACAGGCACAGGAGACTTAACAACTTCACGAATCAGAGTCGACAACTCATTGGCGATGCCCTTGGTGTTGCATTTTTACATAAGCGGCGGTGACCACTAACTATCTGGTGAACTATCTGCCTATTTGTCAGTCAACTTGTCGTAAAAAAAAATATTCGAGATACTTGTTGTCCCGTGGAAATGAGAGACAGCTAAGAACTTACTTATAGAAAAGTTATTATTATATTTGCGCGAACCGAGAATCGAGCCCAAGAGCTCCACGGTGATTATTTCCCTTGATTATTTATGTAAAAATATTTCACCTTCCCAACTAGACCCTAACTGATCTACACATCACCCTCGTTAGTTCTAATTACAGTATTATTCAAGTTCAGCCAGCGCCTTTATGGCGTTGTATCGATACCGATTGTATTTCTAAACAATGTATACGATAGACATATTCAATTACTCGTCTGAATGCTTCCTGTTATTACTCAATTGGTTTGTAGCTGGCAACATCTGACATGTGTTGCTCGCACTCAAAACTAATAGCTTAAAGGTGTTCGATGATATTTGTTGTCAGATTGTATCCGAGTTCAAAGGTGTGCTGCTAAATCTAAACAGAATCTAATAACTTGCATTTTGAAACTGTTAGCAAAATTTTGCGAAAAAGTTAACTATAGTCTATTAATAAATAAATTTTACCAAAAATAATACAGTCAGCGTTATTCTTTAACTAAAAACAAAAGCTATTTATAAATAAGTTACTAGAGCAGAAGACGAAACAAAGTTAAAAATATATCAACAGAAGTCAAAATAAAAAAAATCAAAACCATTTATTCAGTTTAGGCCCTCGGAATGCACTTATGAAGCTACTACCGGTTCGGAAGTCAGTCGGCAAGAAACTCAGCAAGGTTACATAGTTTTTTTTTAAATATTTTTTTTATATAAATTTTACCTATTTTGACTTTTTGGCTATTTTATTATTTCAATTTTATATATTTTTAACAATTACAAAATCTATACTTAATATTATAAAGAGGAAAGATTTGTATGTAAGTTTGTTTGTTACTCTTACACGCAAAAACTACTAAACGGATATGGTTGAAACTTGGCACATAGATAGAGCATATCCTGGAATAACATATAGGCTACTATTTATCCCGGGAAAATATGATATCCCTCAGAAACGCGGGTAAAACGGCGGGGGACAGCTATACTTAATACAGGTACATTCAAAAACAAAAAAAAGATATAACAAGACTATAAAATAGAAAACAACAATAATTACTCACAAGTCCAAGTCGCTACATATCAAAACTACAGGCACATGAGACTTAACAACTTCACTTCTCAGGCTCAACAACGCATTAGCAATCCCACTGGTAGACCATTTATCATCAAGAGTCTATGTGCCACAAAAAGTAATAATATTAGCTTAAAGTCCTCCATACCACTCTACGCAAATACAAAATTACCCCATCATTCTCAAGTAGATAGTACGTTAGGTTCACACAGCTCCGGCGGGTTCATATTATTACATACAACATAAATTGTATCCACTAGACTCCGCTGAATGTTTAGCTCAAGTTATGCTATTAATATTAACGTTTCTTGGATCTTCCTAGTTTTAATACTAGATTATTTTGTGCTTCATTTTAGACAGTCTAGTTGTTGCTTTAAAAAATATAAATATTTATGTTGGTCTATACTTTGTTATAAAGATGTAAGCTCGGATTTAGGAAGTAAACAAACCATCTGATTTAAAAAAATCACTGGTCAAAAGCTTGGTCCCTAGGTCCCTTGTGATATTTTTTTGTCCGGGATACATTAGGTCTCTCAGAAATGCGTGTAAAACCGCAGAATGGTAACTAGTTCCAAAGTTCTAGTTTTAAAATAGTACCTAAAGTGCATACGCATAGATAGAAATACATATGTGTATAGTTTGAGACTAAATTGCGGGTTTTTTATTCTTATTCTATCTTTATTATTCTTTGTATTAAGTAATACATTAAAATTTCACAAGTATCGAATCACCTCGGTAATCAATAGGTGAAATTGATACTATTTTGTTTGAAATTTTGTAATCGTAATACGACTACAATACTCGCCACATGTCACATTGGGGTTTCCTATAATATCTTCGATGAAATGCAGGTCTCAGAGACCTCTTCATACCTCTCCGGATGTAATGGGGGTAAAAGTGTTTATCATAAAGTAGGCACCTAGATTATAGTACATGTTTACTACCGGTTATATTTCAAAGGCTTTTAGGCATACAATTAGTTAAAATTTAACTTGTAAGTAAGCCGAGTATAGCTTTAGTTTGGCTTAACTTTAACACACGAACTTTGCGCCGCGGAATGTAGTTATGATATGAAAATTATTAACTCTACTTCAATGTTACATAGGAAAATTGAAAACAGTAGAGTAACCGGCATAACTTTAAATAACATTACTTATTTATAAGTTGAAATGTTTTAAGCAGGATTTTGTACTGGGGGAAAATACTATCTAAGTGTACCTTTATTTGGAAGAAAAAAGGAATATATATATGTCGCGGGTTCGATTCCCACCCAGGACAAACATTTGTGTGCATGAACATGACTGTTTGTTCTGTGTGTGCAGTCTGGGTGTAAATATCTATTTATGTATGTACTTAGAAAAAAATAAAGCAGTAGTATGTCAGATATCTGGTTTCCATAGTACAAGCTCTGCTTAGTTTGGGATCAGATGGCTGTGAGTAAGAATTTCCCAGGATATTGTTTAATGGTTTCTTCATATATTAAATTAACTTGACAGGCCAGTTGGCTTGGTGGTTAGCGCTCTGACTGCCAAACCGAAGGTCGCGGGTTCGATTCCCACCCAGGACAAACATTTGTGTGCATGAACATGTCTGTTTGTTCTGTGCCTGGTTGTAAATATCTATTTATGTATGTATTTAGTAAAAAAAATGTAGTGTATGTAGTATATCAGTTATCTGGTTTCTATAGTACAAGCTCTGCTTAGTTTGGGATCAGATGGCCGGGTGTAAAGAATGTCCCGGGATATTTATTGTATTCACTAACCGATATCTATGTACTCGTATATGACGATAACGATACTAAAATTGCGATTAATTGATGAATATTATCACCACGACGATGTAATTACAGATACATCAGATATGACAACTTCACGTCTCAGGGTCGACAACGCATTGGTGATGACCCTGATGTTGCAAACGTCTATAGGGGCCGGTAATTACTTACCATCAAGCGGACCATCTCCCATTCTATAATTAGGTTATATAATTAGCATCCACTATGTGGTTCCACCCGTGTTCCTAGAGGAACAAAGATTTTCTTATTATAAAAATAATAATTTTCAATGTTTTAATTCAAATCATTTGTGCCAAATTTCTCTAAAAATAGTAAGTAAAATACGATAGAAATTCAGTCTGTTCTGACAGTTGAGAGCTAGATACTTACTAGGCTTTGGGAGCCCTCTTCGTTAACATGCAATTTAAGCTTTTAAGCTAGGATTTAAATTACTTCAGCACACTCTCTGCTTTGATAGGCATTGGATAGTGATATAAATAAATTGAATTATGCTAAATATGTTTTTTAAATACACAGAGAAATATGTGATAGTATAAATGCACTAGCTGTTCCCCGGGATTTCACCCACGTTTCATCTAGGAAAAAATCCGCGTTGATGGTGCGTTAAAGGAATCCTATTTTCCTTATATATATAGATATAGAAGAAGATAATAGTGCTTAGCTCACTGTTTTCATCCCCACTGTGACGCAGCCGCTACATTAATGTCGAAGCTCGAGATAGATAAGTTTGTCATTAGGTTACATTACCTACGTGGATATATTTTACGTCAGGGTTGGCACTCATTCATTACTTTTATTCTCTGCATTATGAATATTATCTTTTGCTTATACACGGTAGGATGTTGGCTTTTCCTGAGGGAATTAAAATTCGATCTATGTAGTTTAAGTATTTTTGACAGGTACAATGCTGGTAATATCAAAATGTCTACTAGCGTAGACATCCAAAGATTTGCAAAATTACATAAAAATATTTAAAAACGGACAAAAAGCTTAGCGGCACGCAAAACGATATCGCGGTCGGTGGAAATCGTACCCAGATCATTGGGGAACTTCATTTCATTCATACTTCATACTCTTCTACATCTTCCAAATGTGGTCTAGTTCGTCTTACCTTTTTACCCTAGGTCTGTAGAGAAATTAAGGTTTCTATACAGCCACTAGCAAATTTTCAGGCAGTTATTTTTTTCTATTATAGTCATAAGAAATTGTCGATGCCAACTGCAAGTACTTCAACGCAACCAATGTTCTCTGAGTGAGGAGCCTCAGCTGCGGTAGAGAGCGGCATGGGAGTTATCTTACTGTAGCCAGTCTTTGGAACATTTCTTCTCAATCAACAACCGGTTCTTGAAATGCCTGCCCACTGCTAGTTTTTTTTTGTACCACAAGGGCCGACAAACAAGCTGATGGTCCACCTGGTTGTAAGTGGTCACCGCCGCCTATGGTCATTTGCAACACTGGGGGCATCGCCAATGTTGCCGACCCCGAGACGTGAAGTTGTTAAGTCTCATGTGCCTGTAATTTCACCGGCCCCCTTTCCTTTCCAACCGAAACACAGTAATAAGAGTATACCACTGCTTCACGACAGAAATTGGTAAGGTAGTAGTACTTCCCCGGACGAACTGTAAGAGCTCTACTACTCAAAAAAGTAGTTAGTTAGCTAGTTTGCAAGTAATATCGGCCTGCTTTGATCATTGACCTTTTACCAGAGACTAGATATTCCTGACTAAATGATTTTATGTTGTACATTTGACTGAATTGAAAATGTTTTAAAAGTTTAATCTGAACAACCGCTATAACTGAGCCATACAACCAAAAATCATAAATTATCATTTCTATCATAAAACAAAACAAGCGAATGCGTTTTGAATATTCAAACGTCGTGCGTGTTTGTACATCAAATATTATAAATAATACAATATGCAAATAGCAACGTCAAAATATCACATGGCTCATGCAAATATTGACCGATAATCCGATGGAAAGAGGGCTGAGTTGTTTATGGTTGGAATCAGCTGATTTTCAGTCATGGTGGACTTTTGATAGATTAACTGATCTAATATTTAAATCTTACAAACACCCGTTTAAGAGCTTCCTTCCAGCGGTTTTAGCTTCGCTCCTGAGGAATCTTTTTGATTTCCGGGATGAAAACACTATAAAAACTGTTAAAACCCTCTGTTATTAAAAGAGTTTTCAAAATCAGATTCCTAAGATTACCTACATACAAACCAATGTGTAAACAGATTTTTACTATCCCGTTGTATCTATTCTATGAATACATCCAAGGATGAAAACATTGCTTATGTCACCAGAGGATAGTATAGCTTTCTAACAGTGAACAAATTTTAGAAATCGGTTGTGCTACTTTTAGTATCCGCCGGCTTTACTCGCGTTATAAAGAATACTGATTATTTTCGGAGATCAAAGGTAGCTTTACTGCTTCACCAAGATACACTCTTTCTCTTTTCCAAAGGTCATAAAGATCCATCCAGCAGCTTAACGACAAAAACGAAACAAACATTCGAATTGCAAATATTAGTATGGATTAATGGAGGTATTTCTCTTAGTCGCAACAAATCTACTCACTTATTATATTAAATGAAAATATTTCAGACTTCTCGTACAAAGAATGGAACAACTTGAGCAAAATATAAAATAGTTAAACAGCACTTTCCACCTTTACTATGTAAATGCGTATTTTTATTTTGTCGTCACGATAAAATACCAATATGAAACATTGCTTTATAGCTCTTTGTTCGTGTAAAATCATTTGAAAATTTAATATCGGTGCAATAATAAAAATTGGATTTGTATCACTTGAATGAAACAAAATGCATATTGTATCAGGCTGTGTGCACTCAAAGGCCGTAAATTGAGTGTTCAAATGGGAAAAATAAATTGTACATACACTGACATAGTTTTCTCCTCTGAAATAATAAAATATTTATGACATAGACTGATAAAAAAGTAATAAAACAATTATGATAATGACACCATATCTATGCTTTTAGCAGAAGTGCGTTTTTTGTGCCGTATCTATAGATGAGCACTGACTCTTCTCAAGTTTGATGGAACCAATTGTTCGATGCGATTTCCTCCATGAGGATAGCTACTCAAATCAGGGCTACTGTAAAGCCGAGGTAGGATACCTCCTTACTATGGTTTCTTTATAATGTTTTTCTTTACCAAAAGTTTCACAATTTGAGTTACGGTCACTGTAGTTAGTATGTGATTATGTGGGAGAAGATGGTAATCTTAGCTTCAAGTCCAGATCATGGAACATTCATCCAAAGCTTAACAATTGTAATATTGTAACCAGATAACTCATATACTACTTTTTAAATACATTGACAGGCCAGTTGGCTTGGTGGTTAGTGCTCTGACTGCCAAACCGAAGGTCGCGGGTTCGATTCCCACCCAGGACAGACATTTGTGTGCATGAACATGTCTGTTTGTTCTGTGTCTGGGTGTAAATATCTATTAAAGTATGTATTTAGAAAAAAAAAAGTAGTATATGTAGTATATCAGTTATCTGGTTTCCATAGTACAAGCTCTGCTTAGTTTGGGATCAGATGGCCGTGTGTAAAGAATGTCCCGGGATATTTATTATTGTTTTATATATACTTACCCAGCCATAGAATATGAAATGAAATGAAAATATTTTTATTCATATATTTATTCAATAGTCCTTTACAAACACTTATGAATAGTCTGACTCTAATATCGGTTCGGAAGGTTGTTTTTTTTTTCTTTTTTATTATTTATTTTTTTGTTAAGTCTCATGTGCCTGTAATTTCACCGGCCCCCTTACCTTTCTAACCGAAACTCAGTAATACAATTGCACTACTGCTTCACGGCGGAAATGGGTAAGGTGGTAGTACTTCCCCGGACGAACTCTGCACTAAGAGCTCTACTACTCTAAGTTACTGGAAAGAGCCGACAATACTCAAATAATTAATACACATGTTCTTGCACATAACTGCACCTTATCACCACGCCACCTGAGAGGTGATTGGTGACAGATTTTCAACTTGAGGGAGTCAATGAGTTGTTTTATTGATGAGTAGCTGTCCTCCGCGGTTTCACCTGCGTTCCCAAGGGAAGGTATACTTTCCCGGGATAAAAAATATCCTATGTGTTAATCGAGGTTATAAGCTATATATGTGCCATGTTTCATCCAAATCCATTTAGTAGTTTCTGCGTGAAAGAGTCACAAACTTTCGTATTTAAAATATTAGTACGATAGTAGAAGAGACTTCAATATTCAACTTTGCGTTAGCAATAACAGATTTTACAGTGAAATTCAACGTAAACTGTCCTGTAACGTACAATACTGTACAGTACAGCAGTACAATGAGGCAAGTGAATGTAAATGCAAGGTCGGTAATATAATTAGGACTGCGGGCTTTGTTCTTTCAGTGCTGTGTCCGCCGGCCATTACATGCGGGTGTCTCAAGTTAGGAGATAACGGACGACTATGTTATAACTAAATATCCTGGGACATTCTTTACACTGCCATATGATCCTATACTGAGCAGAGCTTGTACTATGGAGACCAGATAACTGATACCGCTTTATCTTATACAGATATTTACACCCACAGAACAAAAAGACATGTTAATACACACAAATTTTCGTCCTGGTTGGGAATCGAATTCATTACATGTGGCGTGGCAGACAGGGTATCTAGCCACCAAGCCAATTAGTTTGATTAATGACTGGGAAGAGTGGAAGGTGTTTTTATCCAATACACATTCTTATAATCGTAAATCTATATATTTTTCAAGCTTCTTCTTTTCGACAGGCCAGTTGGCTTGGTGGTTCACGCTCTGACTGCCAAACCTAAGGTCGCGGGTTCGGATCCCACCCAGGACAAACATTCGTGTCCATGAACTTGTCTGTTTGTTGTCTGGGTGTAAATATCTATAAAAGTATGTATTTAGAAAAAAAAATAGTATATGTAGTATATCAGTTATCTGGTTTCCATAGTACAAGCTCTACTTAGTTTGGGACCAGATGGCCGTGTGTAAAAGAATGTCCCAGGATATTTATTATTTATTTATTATTGTTCCGTGCCCTAAATAACTAATAAAAGATTACACAACTTCCCAAAGAATTATATGATTAAGAAGAACAAGTGTTTTAAAAATAGAACCAGTGGAAATCAAAACTTTATTACTATCATTGTCTCTTTCGACCGCTCCCTCCAGTTGATACAGCTCTGAATTCTCATCGCTTGACCACCGCTCTTACAACACTGTTGATTATGACCAACTACAGTATATATTACAAGTTAGTTTTGAACAGTGAAAACAAATTTTGAATATATAGAAAATTGCAAATCAAATAATGAAATTTTAAATGACTCTAACACCAGTTCAGAAGGTTGTTTTTTTACTGAGAAGATCAATAAACTCAGCAATTACTCTTAAACGTTATAACATAACATTTATTTAGTCTCACTGACAATACCTGTGTGTTATCGCAAAAGTGAAGAATTATTATCAATATCTAATTTAAAAAAAAATAAAATTAAACTAAAGCTGACCATAATAATATTATTTCCATTTTGTGAATGGTTACGGAACATGAAATTGTACTTTTTAATATTTTAATATCCTACTAATATCATAAACGCGAATGTTTGTTACTCTTTCACGCTAAAACTACCAAACGGATTTGGATGAAACTTGGCATATACAGAGAATGCCCTGGAATAACACACAGGATACTTTTCGTGCTGAGAAAATGTCACATCCTCGGGAACGCGGGTGAAACCGCGGGGGAGACCTAGTAGGTTCATATTTGGTATTATGAACTGTAAATTTTGTTTAGTGAATAAATCTATCTAATGCGATTACTTATTCATTTAAAGCCAGTAGATATAATGAGTAATGTTAAATTCTTTAATTATTTTCAAGCTATATTAATTATTGGATAAAGAAAAAGAATTAAGAAGTAGTAGAGCTCTTAGTGTAGAGTTTGTCCGGAGTAGGACTACTACTATACCCATTGCTGCTGTGAAGCAGTAGTGTAATTGTGTTTTGAAATAAGGCACATGGGCCTGTACAACTTCACGTCTCAGGGTCGACTACGCATTGGCGATGCCCCTGTTGTTGCAAATGTCTATAGGTAGCAGTGGCCGCTGACCATCGAGTTTGTTGACCTACTAGATATTAGAAAAAATAGGCACTTGTACCAATTTCAACAGATTGCACTGTACCCCGTAATACAGCCTGGAGCTAAATACAGAGAATTAAAAGTGCAACTGTAGCTAATTCTATTACTTCTCCGCCGTGTTCAAACCTTATTTCGGAAAATGGTTGGATATTATAAAATTTTCAACGAATTCACTTTAGTAAAAACCTAATTTATTACCGCTTATTTAATTTTGAACGTTTTGCTTTTGTCGTATCACTGGTATAATATTTTAGATTAAATTCGTTAGTATTTAGAGGTACTAAAAGACCGAACAAGAGGTATCATTCTTTGCACTATGTATCCCATAGTGTACCGGATGATATGTTTAAAATAGAATTATATGGGTAAGAGAAACAGGCAAAGCAGAAAAATAAATATGTATTCTAATATCTACGAAGAAGAAGACAATGATCTCTGTCGCCGTGTCCAACCTGAGACTTCTGTTATCTAGGCCTTATGCCCTACTCTGCCTCTACTACTGACACATGAGTTCTTTAAGTTAGGTTTTTAATAATAATAAACCAAGCAAATTATTTATGTAAATTTTATATTTCAATACACTGTGATTTATTATTTAATTAAACTTTAAACTGCAATACGTTTTAATATTGTTATGTCTTATTTATAAGCTATAAGTATAATTAGCTGTCGAATTGATAAATTTAACAAAAACATTCAGTTACCGAAATTGAACCATTATGACCGAGCTGAGAGTCGTTATTCACGTGTCAGTTCAACTCGTTCGCGTTCCCATTTTAAATTGAACCAAACGTCAAATATGATGTTGCTGTCATGTACCAATTAACGATATAAAGTTTCATTCGATCAGCGACCGGCTGCGGGCTTTATGTATTCACTCATTTTTAAAGGACTGTTGGTACCCAAAGCGTGCCAACCGGCCCCTATAACTAAGGTTCCACTGTCCGTAAACGGTTCTTGGCCGTATAAAAGCGATTACAGTGTGCTTACATTATTAATTCAAGTATTAGAAATTGTACAAGGCCGAAGCTCGGCCCGAATATATAACGAAGAACCAAGTTTATTTTACAAGTTCATTTCACAAGCGGTCACTAGTCTTCACGTCAGTCCTAACAATATATATTTTTAAAGTTCGTTTTAGACACAGCTAGACCTAAATCAGTATTATAGAGGATAAGTTAAGTAAACTTTGCTGAGGAAGCCTTGGACTTGGACTCGGGGTGCAACCGAGGGCGTGGAACTGACAAGATATAATTTCAAAAGCTAGATTCTTAAATACAAAACTGTAGTATATTAATTCCTTATTATTATCATTATTAAAATAACGATAAAGATAGTTAGACGTATGAGTGATATCCAGCCCCCTATTCAGTAAATACAAACATCGTCGGGGAGCCAGCCTTGGAGAGCTTACCTCTCATGTAATTACGTAGCAAGCGAAAGAGACAGAGCATTGAGACCACGACAAAACATCGTTGAGTAGTGTCATTTTCCATATATAATCGAAATCATGTACTAAAATACTTGTATCAGTACTAAATCCTCTTCAAAATAATTGATAATACGATATCTATAGCAAGTATTATCGTTTAATAGTTAGAGTATTGAAATTGACTTCATTAATACAGTAGTTAATTTGAATTGTTTATTTATGACCTCGGGATGATGGATGACGTCACAGGACATTCGGATCATAGCCTACTGTGTTAAAAGCTCATTAAGCGCCCTGTTGCACAAGAGTGATAATCTTTGGTAATAATGTATGTATTTACTGTGGTTAATGATACTGGTTAGTCTCTAAAACATTATTTTTTGTATGCCTACTTGCACAAAATCGGAAGTTCACTTTTAAAATATATCTCAACTCCCTGCTCCACAATTTGGAGTACCTAATAGGTGTATTTCTTCCATTCAGCCCCCAGTTGCTATCAACGTTAACTCCATTTCTTCTTCGGTCTTCCTCTATATAAAGTTCATCTCCTTGATATGCATCACTCTTTTCGTCACATGGCTTTCATCCCTCCTCGAAACCTGTTCTTACCATGACGGTTCCTTCTTAGCTTTTCAGCCATAGGTGCTACTTTCAAAGATCCTTTTAAACACTAATTCCGGATCTTATCCTTCACATTCTCACCATATTTACCGATATCAATTAAACGGCTGTTTGTTGGCAGAGCATCATTCGACAATGACTGGATCAATCCCTGAAAAATTGAAGAATAAATTACAGTACCAGAGTCTATGCAATTTTTGTAAGAGCTCTAGGATAGAAAAAAGGCTAAAAAGTAGTAGCTAGTAAAAAAAAATCCTTAAGTATGTAAAATGTCTCTAATTTGTACTCTGGGCGACCGAATTTCAACATGAAGTAATTTACTCTACCACCGTGCATTTATTTATTAATTTTGTTGCATTAATATCCTTTAACGAAATCTCAAGCTTAGTTTAGAATTAGAATCACCCGAATCATCCCTGAAAAATCCAGAAAATACAACGGGAAAAATTATAAGACCTTTATATTAAAGGGGTCTATTCAAATTATTCTATTTTTTATTCAAATTAGTCTATTAGTGTATGTAATAAGTTTTCTGCTACATTTTCATCAAAACTTTTGAATTTAAGCTCGTAGTTTCAACTTCGCTTCAGGCGATCTCTCCAAATTAATGTTACATGAACATTTCAGTTTTAATTACTTAATAAATATTTATCACTTTACTAGACATTTAACTGCCAATATAATGTTACAATAGTTTAACTTGGAACTTATACACGTATCTTTCTCGAGGCTATACAAGTTTGATGGCTTTTACTTAGTTTCGACGAGCCATTTGGCTTGGTGGTTAGACCCTGACTGCCGTGTGCATGAACTTATCTGTTTGTTCATTTACACCTCGACAGGGTATAAACCTCTATATAAGTATGTATTATGAAGAAATTGAGGTATCTTATGGAATATAATAGCTATCTGGTTTCCATAGTACAAGCCTTGTTTCAGTTTGGGATCAGAAGACCGTCCCAGGATATTAATTTATCTAATTAAAGACAACATAAAATATGCTCTCAATTTTAATTTGTATTAAATTATAGTGGCTAGCCTTTCTATGTCTATAAATAGTAATCTTTCTATAGGATAGACTGACAGAGCAGTTATGGAGTTATGAATTAAAAAATATATAAAGGTCCAAGCTATTGAAGGTACCACAAGGTAATCAGCACTGTAGCTTTTAAATAAATAAATTTAATTTACCGTATTATATCCAGTTATTTTTATCTTCAGAGTGTACAATAAAAAGACAAACCGGCACAGTCCTTTTCTAACAGTACGTCCAAAAATGAAACGCAAATGAAACACCAAAAACAAAATGAAGCAATTAAAACCAACGAATCACACTTCCGACCATACATCACCCGGCTATTTCAAAGTATAACATAAAATAAACAAATATACGGCCAGAAACAACGCGCACGGCAAATTTGTTACTTGTTCTCGACGCAGATTGTTTCGATGTCCCATTTTTGTTTAATTTATGGCCCCTCCCTCCTCCCTCTGTTTCACAGGATGAGGAAGTTTCATTTGGGTCAGCGCTAATTACCCGAGACATTATCCCAGGATCAGAGATCTTCAACAACTGATAATAAAGTTTTTTGGGGTCCACACCTTTGGGGACGTAGATGATTTAGATCCCAAGTTGGAAATAAAGTAACGGGTTGAGGAAATTTTCTGAAATAATTTATGTCTTTTAAAGAAAGAACTGTATCTAAATCTGGCTTTTGAAGACATTATCTATCTGCGGAAAAAACACTTCATAGATCACAGAAGCCATGACTTAAATCATTCAATATGGGAATGCATAACGATAGTTTAAGCTTCCCTTAAGTGTGTATTTATCTTAATAATAATATATATTAAGAGCATATATTTCCCAGACTCATTACGTAGCGCGGTTATTAAGGTCGCTACAGATACATTGTTAGGGTGAGCAAAATTAACGATACTTATTGAATAAGATAATTGTCTAAGACTCTCTAAAGGCTTTTATTTTTGTATTTTGTTTCTGTCAATGAGGCCCATAAACACCCAGATGGTCTTACCTGTTGGTAAGTCATCACCGCCGTCTATAGACATTTGCAACACCCTAACACGTGAAGGTGTCTCATGTGTCTGTAATTTCACCAGCCTCCTTACCTTTATTACCAAAATACTGCTTCACGGTGGAAATGGGTAAGGTTGTAGTACTTCCCCGGACGAACTCTGTACCTACTACGAGCTCTACAACTTCTGAATAGGGATCTATCCTGTATTCAAGATAATTGATCAAACATTAACCAGTGTATTATCTCCATTAAATATCCAATATACACGGATACATTTTTAAGTAACGATCAAACCACAAAGAGTAGCTCTTTTGATGCTGGACAATTATGACATCATACTTTGCTATTTCATACAAAAAGATCGTTTTAACATTTTATAAAATGTTGCTGTAGAGCTCTTAGTGCAGAGTTCGTCCGGGGAAGTACTACCACCTTACCCATTTTAGCCGTGAAATAGTAGTGCACTTGTACGAGTATTACTGTGTTTCGGTTAGAAAGGTAAGGGGGCCGGTGAAATTACAGGCACATGACACAACAACTTCACGTCTCAGGGTCAACAACGCATTGGCGATGCATCTAGTGTTGCAAATGTCTATAGGCGGGGTGACCACTTACCATCAGGTGGGCCGTCCGCTTGTATGTCGGCCCAAGTGATGTAAAAAAAAAAAAAACCTAACCTATAAGACTTCGAGTGCCAATGTATCCTTTCATTTCTGATGCGTGAAATAGCCAACTGATGGGTTTAATGAAATTGGATAGAAACGTTTGAATAAATTCCTCAAGTCGCCGTAAGTCTTAATAAATGGAGCCCTTGCATTCCTTCCTTTAAGACGGCACAATAAAAATGCACAGACTTGCTTCATAGAGACGTTACAGTCTTAATTGTTTAGTTTGTGCAAAACTAAGTATGTTACATTTTTTTATTGTTTCGCTTATTTACTTAATTATGTTTTCTTTTTCAGGGACTTCTGGAGTAAATAGGTAAGTACAAGGTGATGGAGGGTGTTGATATTATACCTTGAGATATTAAAACTTTCTATTTTTTAATAAACCGAAATGTAGTTAAGAAAACGAAATGTTTAGGTGTTCACATTTTACAAATATGTGATGACTTAGGTATGGTTCATAGTATCTTTTATTTAATTTTGGTTTTATCTTAAATAAAAAATCATACTTTTCATTTTAGTATTTGCACCTGTCATAAATGATTAAAGTAAATAGTAACAGAAAGTATTTAAACGTAAACGACCACACAAAACCTTTCCTCAAAAACATTCATTTTGAAAATAATAATAAACCACCACAAATGGCGTGTTATTTAGCCAGTTTGAAACCAAACGTACCAAAATATTTCAGTGCAATTCACAGCCAAGTTCCGGTCAAAGTATGTCAGTTACCAGGTTCCAATCTCCGGCAGTGGGTGCAGACAAGTGTTTTACAGCTGTCGGCCATTGCGCTGTTTAATTAAACGCGCCTCGACTCGCCCCGCTCGCAATTAAACGCTTATATTTTAAACATTATTGAATTGTTAATGGTGCAGCCGAGGTGGGGTGGCCCTGGATACAAGGGATGTAGGTATACTGAATATCTGATTGTAGTCATTGTTGTAATGTATGCTCTTGGAGTTTCTTATATTTCAGAAAACTTTCTCCTAAGTTTTAATAAGTTTTGGAGACGTATAATTAACATTACAATTAAGCTGAAAGACATTCCAGGGACTACTGAAGTGGTGATCGATATCGTTTATTACAGATGTAGGCACAGATCTTAGTTGTGTAAATAGAATACATCGCTGTACGACTAGCCCAATATATGTTTATAATGTGACGTATGATGTCATGAGTTACCGTAGTCTTTTTGTATTATGAACAAAAGGATTTTTTTTTATTCCACTAATATGGCAATTAGGTTATCTTTATTGCCCACAGAATCGACAATTGTCAGTTTCAAACAAGAACCATTTGTATTTCGCTGTCAAATCGTAAATAAGCAAATCTTCAAGCACTTTGAAACCATTTCAAATGAAACTGATTGGAACAAAGTAAAGTAATAGACACGCAAGTAATAATATCCAATCGTACTGAATATTGTAATAGGATTGTGCAAATTTAGTATGTATGTGGAGGTTAATCCAGTGATAACTACTGCACGTATTTTAAAAATGCGTTAATTAATAGAAAGGTACAATATTCCCAAGTTACAAAAGTGATGTTTTACAATCGGGATACTTTAGATCCTACGAGAGAACTGGCGAAACCGCGGGACTGTAACTTGTATCATATAAAATAGTGTAAACGTGTACAATGAACAATCATTCCGTAACGAGACACCATTCACGATTCTCCCCATTTTATTTATTCAACTCCATTTTTAACGACCGAAAAATAAACCGGTTCTTTTCCACCCCAGTGCACTTTCAAAGAGAATTCTTCTTAAAGATTTTAAGAAGCAATTTGAACCAAGGAATGCACTTAAACCTATCTGGAGAGTGACTTTTTAAAAAGCATCTTCCGCGATATCGAGTCTGGTTGCGTTTTCTGTGACCCAAGTTACGATAATAGAGCGAATAAATTTATGGCTATTTTGGTGCTCGGCTACATTACTCTTATTACTTTGGTAGGTATTATTGTATGCTTGATATTTAAAATATAACCATTTACTAATGGTAAGTATAGTCTACTATCTAGACACGACTAGAAAATACTAGGCTTTACTAGAATACGGTTAGGACTCTGACAGTACTAAGAGATATAAAAGAAACAACATTATACACATCGGCTGTTACAATATTACAGATTTAAAAAGTACTATAAATTTGTACCTTTTTCCAATGTTCAACGTATTTTTATACCTTAAATATAAGTATAAATAAAGGTTTTGACTCACGCAAAAAAATTATTAAAAACAAACCTCTACGCGGTCATTATCCCCGAAGAGTAAGAACTCAGTACGAGTTCTTAGTACTGAGAGCCACATTTTATCTAATCGTAAGATATTTTCTGTCTCAACGCGCTTGGTCAGTGAATTTCAAGTTATTTGTACCACTCTATCTCTAAGGCCAATGAATTATTATTAAATATTATTGCCGAAACAAAGTCAAATAGCTCCCCCGCTTTATCTCTTGCCTTAGCCTCCAATTGAAAACGTCAGCAACTATCGTGATTAGGTCCCGGTAAGGTCCCAAAGTAACTGGTACTTAACAAGATACCTTTAGACTTTAAAATATCTGTTTCTAGTTTAATTTGTTCAAAAATTAGCGATTTATTATAACCGTACAAACAATCCTATTAACTCTTGGACACATACACACATACTTTGCACTTTACACTAATGACACTTTGCTCACTATATTGTTTTATAGTTTTAATTAGCCCTAATATGTTGATGTATCCATAGTTATTATTCTTTTTGGCTCTATATTGTAGTCCAAGCAAGGAACCAATGGGAACTCAAAATACAGGTGGATACCTGTATTTTGTATCTAGTTTGAGAGTCAGAGGTAAATCGATCTTGAGCTTATAATTTATAGGCTGTGTCTCTGTAATTCTCTCATTTTATACATTTTATATTTGTATCTGGTTTATTAAATAAATTTTGTATTATTATAATTTCAAAAACTTTGTAGGTGTATGTTGTTTGTGATTTTATACGTATTATTTACAAAAGGTCGCTTGGAGAGATTTTTACATCAATGATCATAATTCGACAGAACTTGTTCGTAACACAAAACTCTCAATCATAATTCTGCTCAATTCACACTTGACCGTTTCTCAGTAATCACGTCACGGCATTTTCAGAGGGAAGTAGGTATTTTTTTCATTTTATCTTGTTATTCGTGTCTAATCCAATACTGCCGACAATTTATTTTCGTACACTCAATTCTTCAGTTTTTGCGTTCATTAATCTTCTTTGTGAATTCACTGGACTAAAATTAAGCCTAGATTCCATTTTGTTTGAAGGCTCCGGAGAGCTTAAGCATGTTTATAAATTCACTGAAAGAATTCCTTCAGCGATCTTTACTCATTTCCGGAAACATTTTCTTGAATATTTATTTATACTAAGCCGTTGTTGATTGTTACATTATTTCATTGTCATAACTAAGTTATTTCATGATCATCTTTACCTATACGTAGACATATCAGATTATGTGGGGCTATATAACCTACGTCATTGCATCAGACTGCAAATATGACTAAAAGTAGATAAGTAATAATTAAAGACATTACCCATAAAATTGCCATTTTGTTCGGGCAAATTCAATCCGAATTTTTTAAATCCGAAAAAAGTGAAGGTTTCTAGGGGAAGGACTGGATAAGAATGAGTCTCTGGCTTAACTTTTAAAGTTGTTCCTCTAGTTAGGAAAACTTTAATTCAGGAGCGAAAGTGAAAAACACCTTTATAGAACTCTACAGCAGTAACTGCCCTTCAAATGGCAAGAATCTGTTAAAAGTATCTGGAAAGTTTGGATTAAATAGATATAGATTTTTATAAATGAGAAACTTTGTCAAAAAATCTGTCACCAAGCAACTATTGCGTTTTCCCGCAGCTGCAACTCTGCCTTCTAGGCTTACTATAATTACCATTTTCAGTAACATCATCACATGCCTAGATAGTGGTCAAACACAAACCATAGTACAAAAGAATTTAAAAAAAAATTGCTGATCCCAAAAGATTGTACGTGGTCTGATCTCCACTTGACCGTATTCTTGAAACTAAAACTCGTATTTTCCATGATAATTCTCTTTTTTTTTTAATTTATCACAATTAAAAAACTTCTTACAATATAACATTAATCGTTACAATCTAAAAAACCACGGAGGTTTGTCTTTTACTCTCATGCTTCAATTTCTTCATCCTAAATTTCCGCTTGCATTTTCCATTAATAAGGTTAATAATTGTGCGGAGCGAGTCCATTAGTACATCCAGCTTCTATTCCACTTAGAGCAAAACAACAGTCGATCCACATATACCGAATAGGATATTAATGCGGTGTACCGGTACGTTATTGCATTATGCAGTATTATCGGCAGCGGTACGTACCGCACCGTTCTCCATGCAAATTGCTGAGCTGTCCATATTTTCAGCAATCCATGTATTTAGCTCATAAATCGAGCTTGGTATTAAGGCTAAGCTGAGTTTATTTTGGGGTTGCGGAATTTGGGTGGTGGTGTGAAATTATTTGTTATTATGTACACACGGAAGACCAGGCCCCCTTATTCAGCCATACATTACAAAATACAAAACCGTTTATTTAGTTTTGGCCCGCGGTGGGCACTTATGAAGGTCTAAGTTACTGAAGCTACCTCTCACGTGATTGTGCAAATAGAAAATGAGACATAGCATAGATTTCGCAACGAAGCATCGTGGAGTTAGTGTAATTTACATAAGCAGCTACAACTATCCATTATATGGAAGGATAAAGTAAATATGTGTCTGCATCATACTTCTTCACGCTCATTATCCCCAAAGAGGTAATGAGACCCACTGAAGATATTTTAAGTCCTAACCTGACATGTGGGGAGCATTGTTCCAGTCTTCCGGGCACATTACCTATCCCAGGCTACAGGTCATTATTTATATACAAGAAACCTTAAATATTAAAGTGTATGTCCCGAGGATCAACCCCAGGACCTCCCTGTCTCTAACCCAGATTGATACCGCTCCACCATCGAGGCGATCTCAAAGTGACCACAAACCTTATATATTACATAAATAATTGCCGGATAAAATTATTATATACTCTAATACAAATTCGAAAGGTTGTTCTTTACTGAGAAGAGCCGGCAATTAAATCAGCAATTCTGAGCCAATACTAAATGCTGAATGTACTCAGTGATCGTACTAACAAGTCGGTTGATATTGGTATATATGACTGCTAAACATATTGGTTGTGGGATCGATTCCCGCCAAAGGCAAACATGTGTTTACATAGACTGGCTGTTTGTCTAATTGTTAATATCAATTTATGTATATTCTAGGTACTAGGCGGTTTCAACCGGTTTCCCGAGGGATCTAGTGTATCCCGCAGCTGTTACATAGCCTATGGGATTCGGGAGTAGTGAAGATTTATATTTCGTCGATGCGACTGCAATAGCGCGTATCAGTATTTTAACAATTTTACAGGAGGAAGAAATAATTGATTATTTTGGTCAATAGAAAGTTGATGGCGCAATAACGAATTTTTGCGATTTTTGTAAATACGCGGTATTGCAAATTGCTCTTACGCGCTATTGCAGTCGCATCAACGATTTGTAAAAAAATAATAGAAATCTGATGAGTAGTTTTGGAATTATCTCCTACAACTTTATCTCTATTTAATATTATCTTAGATTTTAAAAAAAATACTGGATAGGTATATCAGTTGTTTGGTCTTTTATAGTATAAGTTATGTTTATTTAGAATAATATTATAAAAAACATTGAGAACAAGGTCAACGATGGTGATATTAAGGGAGCTGCCCATCTACTCTTCTCCAATGATGTGATCGCCCCTGACTCCCCTGAAACACTTTCGGCACTAAATTCTAAACATCCACCATCACCAGCAACACTTCACCTACCACCTCTAGATCAGAGCGACCATATGAAAATTAGCGAAAAAGATGTTTTATCAGCAATAATGTCATTCAAGAACGGTTCTGCTGGTGGCCTTGATGGCATCACACCACAGCATTTTAAAGACATGATATGCAATGCCACTGGCGATACCGGTAAGGCTCTTTTGAACAATATGGCAGCGTTAATCAACATAATGCTCGCAGGGTCGGTTAATCCAGAAATAAGTCATATCCTATATGGCGCCAATCTTTGCGCACTTAAAAAGAAAGATGGCGGTATCAGACCTATTGCCGTCGGTACGACTCTGCGACGTATAGCTTCCAAAATATGCTGTAAGTACATCCTTCCTGGTCTATCCAAAAAATTCCAGCCCACTCAATTAGGTTTTGGTAGCAGAGGGGGTTGTGAAGCCGCTGTCCATGCACTTAGAACCAACATATTGAACAACGCAAGTGAAGTTGTGCTAAAGGTGGATGTACAGAATGCTTTTAACTCTGTTGACAGGACAGCTATGCTCAGTGAAATTAAAAAATATACACCTGAAATTTTTAATTATCTATATCAATGCTACAGTACTCCTTCAACCTTAGTTTATAAAAATAATCTCCTCCATTCAGCAGTTGGCTGTCAACAGGGTGATGCCCTTGGACCAGCTATTTTCAGCCTCGCTATTCATCCCATAATTTCATCATTAAAATCTAAATTAAATATTTGGTATTTAGACGATGGTACCCTAGGAGGCGACGTCGCCTCGGTGCTACGGGACGTTGATACACTCATCTCTCACTTCAACACCATTGGCCTTCAATTAAATTTTTCGAAATGTGAATTATTCATTTCAGACACCATACCAAACAACACTACACATTCCATTGTCAATGATTTCAATATGATCTGCCCAAACATTAAAATCCTGGGCAAAGAGAGTCTTCGCCTCCTAGGAGCACCCATTTTAGATGAGTCCATCCCACCATTTTTAAATGAACAAACTTTAAAATTTAACGAAATTACCGATCGTCTTTTAAAAATCAATTCTCATATAGCCTTCACCATAATTCGCTTTTGTGTGTTCGTTCCAAAATTCACATATGTCATTAGATGTAGTCCTCTATGGAAATTTGATAACCTTTTAACCCCCATTGATAATTTCATTCAGAAAACCATGATCCAAATTCTAAATTGTCCATTAAATGACAGAACTTGGTGCCAGGCATCATTACCCATACGGTTCGGCGGCCTGGGCATCAGAAAAATTTCCAGTGTTTCCCTTCCGGCATTTTTGTCCTCGACTTACAGTATTTCAGACCTATTTAGCAAAATTATCTCTCCGTCACTTAAAGACGCTGAGATATCTTGTTCAGTCGAGGCTAAAAATGCCTGGATCACAGCTTGTTCAGGGGAAAGCATTCCCCTATATCCAAAAGTCCAAAGACAGTGGGACGAGCCGCTTTGCAAGGCAGTACAGCAAGATTTACTTAACACGAGTTCTAACCTTTCAGAACGCGCTCGTCTCCTTGCAGTTTCAGAGCGGGAGTCAGGGTACTGGCTACAAGCTTTACCATCCACCAACATCGGTACCTTACTAGACAATACCTCATTCAAAATTCAAAATTCAAAACCATTTATTCAGTTTAGGCCCTCAGAAGGCACTTATGAAAGTCAAATTTAAAGTTACTGAAGCTACTAGCTTTTCTCTCTAGCCATCTGTCTACGCCTGGGTACCTATACGAATGAGCCCCATCGCTGTCTATGCGGTAATGACGTGGATCGACTAGGTTACCATGGTCTGTCATGTCGCCGCAGCGCTGGCCGCCTATCGAGACACGCTGCAATCAATAACGTCATCCGCAGGGCCTTTGCCACTGTTCACGTGCCGGCCATCTTAGAGCCGAACGGAATAGCACGTGATGATGGTAAGAGGCCCGATGGGATGACGTTATTGCCCTGGAGTCGTGGCAAACCTCTAGTGTGGGATGCAACATGTGTAGATACCGTTGCACAATCCCACCTAGAGTCAACTTCCAAGGCGGCGGGTGCGGCAGCGACTGCCGCTGAGAGCTCGAAGCGGCGGAAATATGCGACCATCGGCGATGGTTACATATTTGCACCGTTTGGAGTAGAAACGCTTGGGCCATGGGGACCAGAGGCGCGTAAATTATTCAAAGACCTTTCGACGCGCCTCATCGAGTCATCCGGTGACCAGAGGGCTGGCTCGTATTTTGGTCAGAGAATAAGCTTAGCCATACAAAGAGGAAACGTAGCCAGCCTTCTGGGCACTTTACCCATAGACAGCTCCAATAATTTAAATTCAGTTTTTTATTTATAGGTTATTGCTTTACTTATAAGTTAATTTTAAGTAGTTTAGTATGTACACTTTGTTTTATTAAAATTTTTGGGAACAAATTGTATGTCAATAACGCGTCTCGTTTTATTAACAGTTTAAGTGAAATTAAACGTATAAAAAATCCCTGTAAATAGATAGAATAAACATTTATTATAAAATATCACGATCCAGCGCTCACGGTCCGGCACATCGATAATATTGAATCAGTTGACTCTATTAACAATGCAAATAGTGTAAGCGAGTGCCAGAAGCTAGCTTCGTAAATGCACCGAGTTGCTCAACAAACTTCACCCTTACCCCTCGTACATGCTAATTTAAATCATATCTCGTAGTAATAAGAATTAATGCACCAGCAAACTTACGTTGGTAAGTGTACCCGGCATTGTTTGCAAATCCAAACTTATGCAGAAACGGGAGTGTTTACAGGGATCGTTTGTTACAGCTTAATGCTTGTAGTTTAGATTGTCTTCAGATTTTATTTTTCTGATTTTATCTGCAGGCGTTTTGGCTGGTTTTCTATTGGCGTGTTTTCTCCTCGTTATGACTTATGTAAATACTTCTTTATTAAATCTTGAATCGCTTATTAAAAATAGTATTTTTAAATCGGATAGGTTTGTGTTTTTTATTCCATACTAGCTTTGGCCTGCAGCTTCGCTCGCGCAGTTTTCAGGATTTGGTATACAGAGAAATCACAGTCAGTTAATTTGTTCTCTTATATATGGCTGTGCCCCGCGGTAGACCCACCGAGTCGCATCGCTCGCCCTCGCTTTTATTTCATTTTAGCTTAGCGTTTTTTCAGGCTCTTTTTCTTTTTGTTCGGTTCCTTAAGGGGGTAACGCAATGTTAAGAAACTAATAACTTTCCTCAAGAGTTGGGCTATCAAATGAAGAAAGATTTTATCAGATTTGTAGTTCCAGAGATTTGCGCGCCCAGACAGACAGACAGATAGACAGACAGACGCGACTAAGGGACTTTATTTTACAATATGTAGTGATTACTAAAATCAACATCCATTGCCATTTATTCAGTTTAAGCCAACGGAAACTTATAAAGTTTAAAGCTGATGTTATCACCGGTTTGGAACATAGCCATTAACTAGAAAATAAAAAAAGATAACTTATTCTAGAATATTTACTTCTTTATGGACGTTTTTGCAACACCAATGCAATCTGAGACGTGAAATTTTTAAATCTAATGTGTCGGTAAATTTACCGCCCTTCTTACTTTTCTAAAAGAGGCACAATAATAAAAGTACACTACTACTTCACGGCAAATAAGGCTTGGGAGTACTTCCCCGGACGAATTCCGCAATAATAGCTTTAAAAGTTCTATGTTGTCTGATTATGAATAACTCATAAACAATTGTAGCGGTAAACAATTATTATGTGCCTAATTATTTAATACCCTTCTTTTATTCTTTTGACATCCATACCTTTATTACAACCCTAATTTAATCCCGCGTTATATTTCCCGGAAACGCGCGGCGAAATAAAAACGCCCGTGTTTATGTGATCTGACTATAATCTCGTGTAATAAATTTTAACGAACAATGAATCATATTGTGCCTTTTATTCTATGTCCGCGGCAACAAAATAAAACATAAAGCGGCAATAAAAGGTATTTCTGTACAATTATTTATTTTTCAGTGGATTTATTCAACAGGAGGTTACGTGGGAAATAATTACGATATGGGTTTAGAACACAGACGCGCGGGCTTAATTGTTAAACCGCCTATTAAATTAAACTTATTTATCTAAATAGCTGACCCGATATACTTTTTCCAGTTCATTCGAATCTGAGTCATAGTCAGAGCCTTGAGTTCATACAAAAATCCATTAGACTGCGATTTTTTTTTTTCCCTTATTTCCTGCCAGCAAACGTTCCTGTCCCTAGAAATCTTATTCTGATATTAAGTAGAAAAAATTGCCAAATCAGTCAGCCGTTCTCAAGTGCTGAGCAACCATAGAACGGCATTTCATTTCTATTTATATTAATAAGGCATCATTGTCTTGTCTGAAAATATAAACATAAACGAACACCAATACCGAACCACAGACTGTAGTTACCCACTTCTATTTCTATACCTAATTTTACTGTAACAATGGATGGAGGTGGTCGGACGCGGCGGTTATTTCACGGACGATAAAAATTTGATTTTAAAAGCGAACCGAGCGGAAACTTTGACTTTGCTATGTGTCTCATAATTTTTAACACCCCCGACGAATGGGTGTTGCAGACTGAAATAATCACTTATGGTTCGTGTAAGGGTTAAATTGTAGGCTTGTATTTGTTTCTACTATCGTAGAATGTTTTTAAAATTAGAAGAGCTCTTAATCCAAAATTAGGCCGAGGAAGTAGCACCTTATCCATTTCCCCGTGAAGCAATAGTGCACAGGAGACCTAACAAGATCACTTCTCAGAGACGACAATGCAATGTCGATATTCCTGGTATTGCAGATCTCCATAGGTGGCGGTGTCTATTGTTTAGAGGTATATCTAAAAATAAAAAATGGGTTATAGCTCCAGCTCTTACTTCATTGTAATATGTGGCCAATTTTGCAAGACTTTGGCATGGATTTTGTTGAACTCTACCTTTCAAACTATTTGTCGCATTGTTGCTGTTTTTGGATGGCCGCCTCCATTCAGTTTAGTAAGGCTCCCTGCATCGTTGCAACGCGTAATGGGTACACTAACATTTTGTTCACCTGTAACTGCCGAAGATCTCGAACAATGGTTGTGATTTTCCAACCAAATGCAAGGCAATCACACTATTCTGTTTAACATCTATTTAGGTATTTTCTACTTAAATATTGTTTTCTCTTGCTAACTTTGTCAGCTTTTAATAGCAGCCTAGAGTTCTGCGGCAATAATACCTAGTTTGCTTACAGTAGTCGGTGTGATATTGGTAAAACGAGTGACGCATCCCGAAATGTATTTATTTTAGGGATATATTTTTTTACTTCTAAAGTCAGACTATAAAAACGTCCAACAGCCATATACTCAACACTCTTAGCAGCACAACTTGCTCCTAGAAATCACGTAGACATTACCCCCATACAAGGAGCAGACGAAGTTTAAAATAAACTTTAGCCCCGCGGCCCGCAGTCAGAACTTGTAAAACGTCCGACGCAACCCCATCTGCTTCTGAAATATCACTCGACTTCCCAACTACAACCTTTTTGTCTTTTTTTCCATGCTTTGTTCAACCTCCCCCCATTTTGACGGCTGTCATAGTTTGAACGTATATCCGACTATAAATCCTTTTTAGAATGCGTTACGATTTGCGTTTTTAAAACTTTGTTTTCGTCTGCAAATAAACTTCATCGTGCATTTCAGTTAAAATAAGTCTTGCGATTAGAACTCTGAATTTAGTATTTTTATACTTAGAGGCGATGAAAGTCACGTTGGAGGCGAGTAAAGACTATACCGATGACCACGTATACATCTTGCACCGAGTATTGTGTGTGAATGTGTGAGAGTTATCAAAAGAATCCTAAGGTGGATTGGCAGGCAGGGGGCAACCCGTTCCTCTCTTTAAATTGTTTCAAATCCCATATTTAATATAATGTAATATTCTAGCCTCTTGATAAAACAGCGTATGAACAGAAAACATAATAGGTTGGGGAAAAATTTCCTTCGCATTTTTTAAGAACATTCAAAACATTTTTAATATAGTTTATTTACATTTAACTAAAGTATGTAGGTACCATTTTGTTCGATAACTTTTTGCCATCTTGTAGGTAGGGACATGATCCCATGGCTATAGAAATTTTGGTACTTCTGATCAAAATACTGCGACAAGTGGTTTTGACAGTCCTATCGTGATGTTAACCTGACACTGCCTTAAGAATTTTGAAAAGACCGAAACAGGTGGAAATCTGAAGGTGGCTAAAGATGTGTGAGGTCTTGCGTTATCATGATGAAAAACCACACCCCTTCTGTTTATTAATTACGGCCGCTTTCTCTCAACTTCTTGCTTTAATCTCATCAGTTGTTCACAGTAGAGTTCAGAATCGATGGTCCTGCCTGGTGGTAACAGCTCATAATGAATAATGCCCTTCCAATCCCACCACACACACAGCATCACCTTGTTGCGAGTTAACCCGGGTTTCGCCACAGTCTGTGAAGCCTGACCGGCCTTTGACCACGACTTTTTTCGCACGTTCTTGTCGTACGTGATCCACTTTTATCACCAGTTATCAGCTTCTTCAAAAATGGTTCGGTTTCATGACGTCGTAATAAAGAATCACAAATGAGTACACGGTTCATTAGGTTTCTTTCAGTGAGCTCGTGAGGTACCCAAATATCTAGCTATTTTGTGAACCCAGTTTTTTTCAAATGCGCCAAAACTGTTTTGTGGTCAATTCCCAGTTCTTCAGCTACGACGTAACTACTGTTATGCCGATCATGCTTCACTTTTTCAAAAATGGCATCCATTTTATCCGTAATGGGGCGACCAGAGCGACGTGCATCTTTGACATCAAAATTTCCGGATTGAAAATGCTTAAACCAAATTTGTGCTACTCTCACAGACACTGCACTAGGTCCATAACTATCGCAAATTTTCGCGGCTTGCGTTGCATTTTTACCTTTTTTGTAGTAAAATTTTAAAATGAATCGAATTTCTTCATTAGATTCACTCATCTTGGCGGTGCGAAAAACAAATGCAAATCACACATTTTCCTAATTTGAATTTGGAATTATGTTCTTTAAAATTTAAACTTTCAATGATACCAAAACCAGCCAGATACAAATAGTATAGCCAAAGAGATTTTATTACAAGTTCATACATACTATAATGCGAAAAGACTTTTTCTCCAACCAATATATAATACCCCAAATTGTACAAAACAGAGCAGGCAGATATTGCTTATAATCGAAGTAGGAAATTGAACCTTCATCTCCACAATTTATGGTGGTCGATACCTACTTGCCTAATAATAGTAATATCCTGAGACATTCTATACACATGGTCATCTGGTCCCAAATTACAAAAACATACAGACATGTTCATTCACACAAATGCTTCTCATGGGTGGGAGTCGAACACTTGACTTGTGGCATGGCAGTCAGGGTCTCTAACCTCCAAGCCTAAACTATCCATGAAAAGTAAAGCCTTACTTACGAAAATATAATATCTTTTCCTATAAATAGATTCTCCTATCGATATCATAAAATACAATCATAACAAAACTACGAAAGGTCGAAAGCCGATCGTTCGAATAGATATACGCCAGTAAACCACGAACCTTGGGTCAAGAGCGTATCTATTCCACGAACTAATTATTATAAATATCAGAGGTGTGATTCTGTAAGGTGTATGACATTAGCTCGACGACGTTTCATCCCGGCGTATTCGTTCTGTCTCTTATGGTAACAATGCAATCATTTGAGAGGTGTGCTCTCCGCCGGCTCCCGACAAAGTTTGTATTAGAGAATATAGGGGCTGATCCGACCCCACGTCTGCCGGATTACCTATTCTAATTAATTTACAGCTATTTAGAGACGATGTGCGGATAAATCCTCGATGTTTACAGTTATTAATACCCGGACCCTGTCCGGATAACTTTAATTGGATAATATTGCGAGTTTTCGATTTATTGCGAAATTACAAACCTGGTTATTGAAATGGTCTGGTTCATAAATTGAAATGTTTCCAGACCATTAAAAAATTCAAAACCATTTATTCAGTTTAGGCCTTCGGAGGGCACTTATGAAGGTCAAATTTAAATTTACTGAAGCTACAACCGGTTCGGAAGTCAGCCTTCAACTGAGAAGAACCGGCAAGAAACTCAGCAAGGTTACATTATTTTTTATTTGTTATATAAATTTTTATCTATTCTGACTTTTTGGCTATTTTATAATTTCAATTTTACATAATTTTATATTTAACAATTACAAAATACTTAATATAGATAACATTCAAAAACAAATCAAAAAAAAAATATGACAAGACTACAAAATAGAAAATAACAATAATTAGGTACTTACAACTTAAAAAAGAGATTTAGAGGTGCACTGTGCAGAGAGCAGCTATTTCCATACATTTTTATCTTCAATATAATGAACTACCTTGTAATACGCTTTCTCTTTCAAAACTTTCCTAATATAATTTTTAAATTTATGATCAGACATTTTGGTTACTGGCAGCGGTATCTTATTATAAAATCTAACACAATTACCAAGAAATGACTTGTTTACTTTAGTTAATCTAAAGTATGGAACAACTAACTTCTCCCTTTGTCTTGTATTTATACTATGAGTATCTAATTTTGACTCAAACATTCCTATGTTTCTACGTATAAACATTATATTTTCATAAATATATAGTGAAGGTAATGTCATTATATTTATTTCCCTAAATAAATCTCTTAATGATTCACGGGGACCCATACTGTAAATTGCACGAATTGCTCTTTTTTGTATAATAAATATTGATTCTATATCCGCTGCTGCTCCCCAAAACAAAATGCCATAGGACAAGAGGCTATGAAAATATGCAAAATAAACTAATTTGGCCGTCTCAACATTCGTCAATTGTTTAATTTTCCTAACAGCAAATGCAGGCGAACTTAATTTAGCAGCTAGAGTATCAAGCTGAGGTCCCCATTGCAATTTATTGTCTAATGTAAGACCCAAAAATACCGTTTTATTTACAAGATCAATATGGCTCCCATCTATTATTATTTGGCTATCTACTTGTGCTACATTTGGTAAAGAAAACCTTAAGCATTTAGTTTTCTTTGAATTTAGAAATAGATTAATTGTAGCAAACCACCCACAGACAATTGACATAGTATGATTAACTTAGTTAGATCCTTGTCTTTTCTATTAACTTTAAAAATTAATGATGTATCATCAGCAAACAAGACAATATCTGTGAGGTCATTTACAATATATGGCAAATCATTTATTTATACTAAGAACAAAAATGGACCTAAAATTGAACCCTGGGGTACCCCCATTTCGACTAAAGAGCCTTTGGATGTTGTGCCGGTAATCCCTACCTTTTGCTGGCGATTTGATAAATAAGATAAAACAAGATCATGAGCAGTTCCACGAATTCCGTAGTAGTCAAGTTTTAGTAGTAGCGTACGGTGGTCAACGCAATCGAATGCCTTGGACAGATCACAAAAAATGCCAATCGCATCCTGTGAATCCTCCCATGCGCCATAAATGTGCCTCAGCAATGTTGCTGCCGCATCGGATGTAGATCTTCCCTTCGTGAAACCGAACTGATGACCATGCAATACCTTATGCTTAGTAAAGTGACCTAACATTTGATTAAGCAGCAGTTTTTCAAAAATTTTACTAAGTGCTGGCAGAACGGAAACTGGTCTGTAATCAGATGGATTCTCCTTACAACCGGACATGAAAATAGGTACTATTTTACTATATTTCATTAAATCAGGAAAACCACCCTGATCAATGCATTCATTAAAAATATTTGACAAAACAGGTGCAATCACTGTTATTATTGATTTTACGATTGTTACTGATAAGCCCCATAAATCTTCAGTACTTTTCATATTGAGAGAATTAAAAGTTATTAAGATATCGCTAGCATTAATATGGTCAAATTTAAAACTTGGAAATGTATTATGAATATGCTGCTTGAGTAAAGATTCCGCTGCTATAGGACATGATTTAAGGCTTTTAGTAGTTTTACCAGGTATACTCGTGAAGAAGTTTTCAAAAGCACAGGCTACATCTAAATTATTTGTTAGAATTTTATCATTAATTTTAAGAGTTACCTGTTCATTATTATTTCTAATTTTACCAGTTTCCGTATTAATAACATTCCAGACTGTCTTTATTTTGTTATTAGCATTACCTATTTTATTACATATAAAGTAAGATTTAGCTTGATTACACACTAACTTGAAAGTCTTTGAAAAGTTTCTAACATATTTATGAAATTCCTCGTTCTGAGTTAGAGATTTTAAATGATAAAGTTCATACAACCTATCCCTGCTCTTACGAATACCTTTTGTAGCCCAGTCATTAAATCCCATTTTACTATTTACCTTCACTATTTTAGTAGGACAGGCTCTATTAAAATTATCGCAAATCCCAGACAATAAACCTTCATACAAGACATTGGGCTCAACACTATGATATATTGTATTACAGAGTTTCAGTTCTAAATTATTTTTAAAGGTAACTAATCTTGCCTTAGTAGTAGGTCTAATTATTTTCGATACTTTAAATACTTGTCTTTTAAATGGCAATTCTATTAATTGAGCCATTGACATGTGTTTGTTATTAATATTCGTTTACTTAGCATTCTTTAGTTTAAAACCTATAAATTAGTGTTTAGGATTTCAAAGAATCTTTTTAATATTTGACGAAGGTAAATTTATCTTTAAAATCTGTATAACCTTTTCCATTCTATCAGCTAAACCTATAAAAATAAAAGTCAGTAGACTTAGGTACGAAAAACAAACAGACAAACTCATTTTCGCAGTTTTAATTTAAGTTGTAAATATTAATAGCTTCTATCCCTTGGTTTAACTGACGTTAAAGAAGAGCCATAATACTTCAAGATCAATTAATCATGAAAATATACCTGGCAGAGAGACATAGTTCCTATTGTATTTATATTTGTGTGTAGAAACATATTTTTACCCAGTACTAATTACACAATTCATTTAATAACACCACCACTGTTTTATATTATAACAAGTATAGCTCGTGTATTAGAGCAGACGCGAGAAGGCGCGTTTGGCGCGGCCGTTCGGAAGACATCGTTAGGAGCACCGGGCGCCTTTAAATAATGCCACTGGATTGTCTATGCTCACCGAGCTATCTACCTAACTTTATATTGCTGGCTTTGCAAACGGGCTGAGGTTCTGCAGACAAGATATTTTACAAAGGTCAATGCCACCACCTGCGAATGAAATCAACCGAAAAAGAGAAAAGTGGCGATCCTAAAAATGTTTTATAGTTAACAACAATATTGAAATCTGGAGTTACTAAACAGGGTTATCAGTAGAATTATTAAATAATACTTTCGTAGTAGAGCTGAAACTATAAAAGCATCTATCGACCACCGTGACACAGCTGGTTTCGCGCAAAGATCGTATTACCATTTGCCAAAATGAATCTGATCAGAATTTATCATCGGAAACGTGACTCGACTATCCATTAATTTTCTATTTATAGAGAATTGCAGCCTTTCCCTAATACACGTCATTTTGCGGTGAGTTACGTAAGTGGCACGACAGTGACCCGGGACTTTAGTTCCCCTTTATCAATATCATCTACAGTGGAACGCCGGGAAAATGGAAGAATCTGGTCTATTCACAAAAAAGGTCGAATGGGAAACGAAATTTCACGAAAGCGACCTTTTCTTTTCTCAGATGTTTATCTGCGCTGCCTTTAAGAATCACTCCTGTACTCTGATGATACCCGAAATGAAAACATTTACTGTCTAAAGTATACGTTGCCTGTTAAGTTCAGAGAAATTGTAATGCAATTGCTTACGAGTGAGTAGTGTATGAGAAACAAAAATAATTGCATATCATTGCGGAGTACGGTGTTACAAGCCAATGTATACAACTTAAAGATGAACCCTGAGAAATGAGATAAATCTATTGACGAAAATAGCTCTTAATTTTTAGTCTTTGTATAAATAAATACATTTTACATTTAATGTATAAGCGAATGCTCTTAGTGCCACCATTAAATGCTTAGGTATTTTGTTTTACGGCGTTTAAGTGCGTCTTAACTACAAGGGGGCAAGAACTCGATAATTCTTTGAGTGGAGTTATTTTTCGCTATGTTCGTGTTGGTTAACAGGTTTCCAGCTTATTTTACCGCTAGGCCTCCTGAGTTGTGTGTGACCTACATTCCTTAGTTGGTTTCCTTCAATATTAAGATTTTTTTTCTATTTCGTTTTAGAAATATACACCGTTCGGTGAACTTGTTTTGGTGTTCATACTAATTAACGCTAGTATTAATTTTGGGAAAGGTAAAAGATCTATTACTAATGAGTAAAAAGTATGCAGTAGATTATTATTGTTTACCATCCTTCTGTCCTGAGTTCCCTTGTATGCTAATGTTTTTTTCAGAAAAAAGTAATCTATGTCCCCTTCCAGGATGTACGCTACGTGTGAGCCAAATTATTGCGCTAGGGTGCGCCTTTCAAGCGTCCAGATAAACCCACTATTTAATTAATAATATATATTTTTTTATATTAAATTGAAATTAATACACAAATTATTACATATTTAGTTATAAACCAGGTAATTAAATGAATAGCTTTACCTGCGACTTCATATACGTGTGATTACTTTAAATTATGGTATCAGGTATCATTTTTCGGGATCCAATTTTGATAAAAGAAAAAGCATGTATAAAATGTCACCCACCACCTGACGCTTACTTCAGAAAAGTTTTTCTGACCACTCAGTCCAAGGTGTAAAGTCCACGCGATTATTAGCAAAGTACAGCATGTATAATTGTATATTTGAAATAATAATATTCTTTTCTAATTAATAGGATCTATTATACGAGCATACTGTATATCGCCAAACGAAAGCTCATTACCCCCACCCGAGTAATTATGCGCTAATTAAAAGGAAATATATTTAGAAATAACTCTCTTAATTATAAGATCATACTTTAGTATTCAATTACGCTATATCTTCAAATTACAAGTATTTTCAGTAATATTAGGCAGTCTCGGAACACCCTTAATTATCATGAAATGTTTTCTTTCGCCAAATTTGTGTAGCTTGTTAGCAAACGAGCTTAGTTGACTTGCCTTGAACTTGACTTGTTCGAAAGTTAATTGTACTTTTGATATTATTAAATAAATTAAGGCTGTAGTACTTAGTCTTATTACTTTAGTGTTCCTTGCTTTAGAATTCGACGGGACTGTTGGCTTGGTGGCTAGTGACCCTAACTGCCTCGCCACAGGTCAGGTCGTGGATTCTATACCTAGGACAAGCAATTATGTGCATGACTATGTCTGTTTGTTCTGTATGTAAGTGTGAAATATCTGTAACATAATGTATTTAGAAGAAAACGATATCAGTTACATGGTTCCCATAGTACAAGCTCAGCTTTGCTTAGGCCCAAAAAGCCGTGTGTAAACAATGTCCCAGGTTATTAAAAAATAATCAGCAGCTTCAATCTTTAAATTAAGTCAAAAGTTGTGAATATGCGATAGTGTTTCTTTTACTAGAAGGTTATCCATGTAGGGTGCAAAGTCACTCTCAAGTAAATACCTCCAAGTAAAAAAAAAAAAGAATTGGTAATTTAGCTTGTGTGGTGTTCTACTCACAAAAGGGTTTTTAAAATTCGAATTTTCTAAAGACTCGTAATTTTACTTGATTGACCTTCTGATTCAGAGGGTACAAACGCAAAGAACGTCTAGATACAAAAAATAACGTTTTTAATATTGGATATTGAAAGAAAATCATTGCAGCTGAGTTCCTTACTTATTCTACTCAGCTGACATCCAAACCAGTGATAACTTCAATAGCTTTGTCCTTCATGACTGCCTAAGGGGGCCTAAACTGATTTATTAAAAAAGAAAGGAAAATCTCCAATTATAATTTCTGTAAATATACCATAAAACAAAACAGAGCTTGCCCAATCGCAACATCATCCCTTAAAAGGCGAAACCAAACACAAAAAGAACAAACTTCCTTATCGTGTAAAAAAGTTCAACTTCACTATCAATACAATATGCTTAGCCTTACCCATATCCCATTTAGTGAAAGCCTCGGCCTTCTGAACAATTAATCCGACCCAACAAAAAAACCAACCGAATACAATAGCCCTGTACATCCTCCGTTCACAAATGGCGTACAAGCTCTTGTTATTATCCGCATAAATTGTTCTGGAATCATCTTTGTGCGGGCCCTTTGTTCGGGCCCTCAGGCTGAGTACTCCTCGGGCGATTGTCGGTCTTCATTAAGTTAATTATGTCCTATTGTATGTGTCGAGTGTGACCTTAGCCGCTGATAGGTTTTTGGATGCCCACTAACTACGTTTTTACAAAACAAAATCTCTTTGAGGTGGAACACGTACCTTGTTCAAACACTTTGAACTAAGTATAAAGTTTTCTTAGTTTACAAATTGGCACTTTTATTAAGTCTAGAATTAGAAATAGAAAGAATTTGTTTACGCGAAAAGTGAAATTAGATGGTAAATAAAAAATTACTCTGAGACTTTTGAGAATTAGGGAAGGTTATTGCTTCCGCTGAAAAAGCTTCTAATGATGACTTTGACACTATGGCCAATACGACTTTCCAGAGCAAAAGAGTTTGAAGTCGAGTTTTAAATCTCGAATTTAAAATAACAACTACAATCTGAACTTTTACACAGATGGAAGCTTCTTTTATATCTGAACAAAAGCGAAAGAATACAGCTCCATAAAATCCCCACTTCTGTTTACGTAGCAACGTTTACAATGTTTCATAGCACTAGTATAAACATCGTGAAGGTAAAATATTGATTCGTACCATCGACAATGTAGGTAGCTATTGCCCGGCTCATGTAACTAGGCACACGAATTCACAGACGAACAGAAAATCCGGAAAAGAGAGCTGATATAACATTAGTAATGAACGACATGAGGTGGAACGACTGGGAGGAAGGACCTACTCCCACCAGGTGAACGACTTCTTGATGACTCCAAAGTAACACGTCTTCATTGATGCCCGCCAAATAAATGATTCTGTTGACAGTTGTGAATTTGCATCTTTAAGAATTTGAGTTTAGCTTACATGGCAACCTCTGTGACCATGCAAGGTAACGCAAACTAAGATACCATGGAGAAATCGTAACTAATCACGATATTAATCCCTCGAAGCACCTCCAGAAGTCCTCAATTACCCTCTCGTTGAATATGCATGCGCCATGTAAGCCGACGTTGAAATTGTAATCGTCATGTAAGTCGCAAGTTTCTGAGTTCTGCCGATGAGCGCACAGTTAAATCTCTTTCGGGATTATAATTTGACGCACATGCCGCTAATGAAATAATTCTGTCCCCTCCACTTTTAATGTGGATTAAGTTTTGTGGCACAGATCAATTTGCAGAAGTACCATGATTTAGGTCACGGGTGTTTTTTATTTGAACTGGAACAAAGTTTGACAGGAATGAATAGTGTCAGCTAAAACCTGGATATTCTTTAAAAACCTAAGCAATTCCACTAAAAGTGGAATGTACCGTGTTGTACAATATCGGTTGTTTTACAGTTTACAACACGTAATATAAAGCTTTTACAATACTTATCTACTCGTTGGTATCTCGTGAAATATTTCAGTTTATTTTATGAAGCAAATTACAATATGTACCTTTTAGGATAATCTATAAGTCACCTTTCTGCCTTCGCATCTACTCACTTGAGTAGAGCGGTCGAAAAATATGAATACTCTTCAAGATTAGCGTGAACAGGCATTTTTGGGGGATAGCGTTATCTGTTAGCCTCGTCATTACTTACTTAGGCTGCATTTATTTTGAGAGAAAGAAAATCGAAACAAATAAATTTATTATGTTACATTTATAAACGTGTATAAGATTTCATATTGCCTTTATTTATTTATTGTACAACCAACAAAATAATTTATAATACACAAGAGAAATATAATGGAAATTCTATAAATGGCTAGCCTGTTTTTTGTGATCATATTTTATGCTATAGGTGTGAATTTCAATTACAATAAAACAAAACAATGAAACTTAATCATACTTTAGAATATTATTTCCCTTTTTTAATGACATTTATAATAACTATACATTTGAATGAAATTTAAACATTCATCCATCCATCATAATAAATATTTGACAGGCCAGTTAGCTTGGTGGTTAGCGACCCTGACTGCCAAGTCACAGGTCGCGGTTTTGATTCCCGCCAAGGACAAACATGACTGTTTGTTCGGTGGTAAATATCTACGTAAGAATGTATCTAGAAAAATGAAAAAGTAGTATATCAGTTACCTGGTATTCATAGTACAATCTGCTTACATTGGGATCAGACGGCCGTGTGTAAAGAATGTCCCCGGATATTTATTTATAATATTATTTGAATATGAAAACAATATACATCTGTATGTAAGTAATCTATGCCGCTGTCTCGTGCCTGTCGGGCTTGGATCGTACAGAGTAGTACGAGTGGTATTTGAAGTTCCCCACGAATTTAGTTTGAGTTGGAGAGCAATTCCGCTCATCCGCGGCAACTTATTGCGGTCCAACTGTTAGGATTTTCAGAATTGTCCACTTGTGTTACGTTTAGACAACATTACAACTAGCTTATTACTAGTGTTAGTTGAAGAGAACTTTGTTTTATTAGCATTGATGTTTATAGAAATATCCTGGGATAATACTTTTACATATTCTATCTAGTCACAAACAAACCAATGTTTGTGCTCTACTAACCATTTAAATTATATACGTCTTCAATTGTTTATACTTGCCATCAGGTAGACCATCTGCTTGCTTGACGGCCAAAGTAAGTAGTATAAAAAAAGTATTTTATACTCAGGAATAGAATAAACGGACTTGTTTAAGTACATAAATGGTGTGTCCTGTATGGGGATTGTAACCAAGACCTGTAGGTATTAAAGACCAATAATTTTCAAGAGATTCCGAAGTCATTTGGCACTCATAAATGTAATTTTATTTAAACTTTTTCATTTTATATTAGTACTGCGGATTATTATAAAACAATAATTTTCTCTTGAATTTATAAGACTAAAAGGCAAAAGAACTCCGTAAAGCTAAAGCCTTCCGCATAATACTGTTAGTAGACCGAAGCTTAAGCAAAGCGAGTCACCAAGTAATTGGAAAGGTAACACTAATTGTATTACAGAGTGCGCTTCTCGGGTATTTTGCATTTTTAATGTTACTGCAGTAACAACTTGAATAATCCTATTTTACCAAATGTTTACCATATTGATTTAAAAGCTTTTCGATGTACCTACCTATTGAAAACAGAAGGGTAAGCTTTACACATATCTGGAAATGGAAAATCAATCAACAGGAAACTGGATTCGTTGCCCAAGCTTTGTGTAGGTCGGATACACATTCGCAATCCCGTGGCATTAATGATGGTGCGCCCGGTGCTCTTCACGCCTGTTCTATCTGCCTTCCGCCTAATAGTTTTACTGTTGGCAGTTCCACGTTTATGAGGTACATCGCGGTTTGTATTTTAGCAGCTGAACTCTTAGCGTAGAGTTTGGGGAAGTACTACTACCATACAGCGTAAATATACTGTATTTTAGTCAGAAATATAAGGGGCTGGAGAAATTACAGGCACATGAGACATAACAACTTTACATCTCAGAGTCGACAACGCTGCCCCTGATACTACAAATGCCTAAAGGCGGCGGTGACCACATACCATCAGGTGGACCGGCTGCCTGTTAATTGGAGTACATGTTTTAAAATATATCCGTGGATACATATGTTTGCTTCTTCAAAAATGAGGGAAGAATAAACAAACTCACAGTCGCATTTATAATAGTCAGACATATTAAAATAATGTTACTCGATCTCAACAAAGCAAGTAATGGTAAGGTAATGGAATTAGACTAATGATACTACGCACTAATCACTGTCCTAAGTAACATTACGAACAAAATAAGTTACAGCATCAATATTGAATAAGTTTCATAAGTTACGAATTTCTTTAGAAAGACAACAGTGTTTATCTTTAATTTGATTAAGTATAGCTGCCCCCCGCGGTTTTACCCGCGTTCCCGAGGCATGTCACCTTATTTTGTTCCTTCTATCATCAATAGTTTTCGCAGCGCGCGCGATGGAAGGACTTTTTTGGTATTTTTTTACACCTTTGGTTACATTATTCGAGTTTTAGTAAGGATCCCAATTTTTTTGAAAATATTATAATATATAGCCTGTGTCACCCGAGGATAGTGTAGCTTTCCAACGGTGAAAGTTTTTCAAATCGGTCCAGTAGTTTTGGAGCCTATTCAATGAAAATAAACAAACAATAAAATCTTTTCTCTTTAGATATTAGCATAGAAGATATACATAGATAAGGTTGTCAGTCATAGTTCTGTGACAATTTAATACAGTATTTTTATTAAAAGATATGTATGGTAAATATTTCCCAAAAATAGTGCTGCAATTAATTATTTGGCCAGTTCGCAGCTGTTAAGTGTACACTTTGGGACAGCAAAAAGCGTTCAATGAAACATTTCATTGATACAAACTAAACGACTGTAATCAAAGATAGTGAAGATTCTTGTTTCTATTTAAAAACCATTAATTCGTTTTATTATTATATTCATTAGTTAGGGTCCAGGTCAAATGTTTGTTCTGTGTCTGGGTGTAAATATCTATAAAAGTATGTATTAAGAAAAAAAAATGTAGTATGTCAGTTATCTGGTTTCCATAGTACAAGCTCTGCCTAGCTTGGGATTAGATGGGCGTGTGTAAAGAATGTCCCAGGATATTTATTATTATTATTTTAAGATCATAATATGAACCATATTCTTAGAAATAAATGTAATCTTATTCTTCGGGAACGCAGGAGGAACCTCAAAGTAAATTTATTTAGTAAAATGTAGTATTAAGTATAATGGAAAAAAAATGTTGACTTCGATGCATCATTAACAATTTTTTTTAATGTTTTTTTTTTCCAGTGGCAGGTAGTGTAAGATATGCTTAAGCCCTCACAGGCGTCACTATTCGTTTCCTAATTGCATTTCGTCGACGGTCCTGTACCAGATTACTTCTGTTGCGATTTACACAAGTGGGCCATCTTAATCTGACCCCCTACCCCCACCCTTTGACGCTTTGAGAATTAAATCCAGGAGGAGTTTATTTGCGAATCGGAGATCTAATTATGCTGGCTTGCTTTTGTTGCATTTGTGAGGAGACCCTTTCGTAGTCCTTCGGAAGGCGGCGGATGATTTTAAGGGTAAATTGTGTCTGCTTAATTAAACATTGGAAGTAATGTTTTAATTTTGAAAGAGAGCAGTTTAAATATTCAACATCCTATTTTTGAATACTCCGTGGCGCACTTGACATGAATTTACTAGCTGTGCCTCTCGGTTTCACCCGCGTTCCCGTACCGGTTCCGAGATTAAAAGTATCCTGTATGTTATTTTCGAGTATGTTCTATCTTTGTGCCAAATTTGGTCCATATCCGTTCTGAATACATCCATCATAAAGTTTGTAGGTTAAAATTGGATAGGACGCACAATGACTATATATACCCCTTTTATTGAATGAAATATAACTTATGAATATTATAAAACCCTTTCCAAATATAAATATTTGTTTGTAAAACACGTTTATAACTTACAGTTCATTAAAATTTTATTTACTGCCTACAGTTTTCTGATTTTTAAAGTGCTTAAAAGGGTTGCTTTTAATCTCTTGCAATAACAATAATATTTTTAATACCAGCTTGGTCTGCAACTTCGTAGGCGTGATAACTTTAAATTGAGGTATATTTTTTTTCGTAAAAGTTAATTTTGATGATATAAAGCCTATATAACCTACGCTCCAGTTGCCGGTGAGAACACAATTACAATTTGTCTAGTAATTTCGATGATAGCCGTGTTCAAATAGTTCATAGACAAAACAATCAATACTAAGTTTTTAATAAGGATCTTCACATTCACGTACTTACATTCATCGCAATGTGATTTTGACATATATTTTCAGGACGGTTCTACAGTTTTACTACAGTATAGAAGTCGGCTTGTTTGTCGGCCTACGTGGTATAAAAAAAAATAGATTTTGAACGCTGGTATGGTTTTAAAACTAGCTGTTGCCTCGTGGTTTTACTCACTTTTCTTAATATGTTCCTGTTTTGATAAATCAAAGACTTTTTTTAAATAAATGTAGCCGTTTATTGAATAAACGGGAATCATAGATATAAAATCAGGTACGGCACGACCTCTATTGATTTAATCGTAGTCTTTCCTTTTATGCTTGCAAATAACATTACAGCAAGGTTGTTTCACGGAGAGACATTCTGTTGAAGGGACATTATATTTTATGGACCCCAACACGTCTCCAGGGACAATATTTTTTACGAGACCAAAATCGACGTCGAATTCTAAAGTGCCCTTAGAATGATTCGACAGAAAATAACGTTAAGAAGGTCTGAGAGAAATGTAGTACATTTTATAGAGACCACAGCATAGAAGCATTATCGTAAACCAAATAGGAGTAATTTAATTTACGTGTCTTTCAATCTGTGAGCGGGAGATACGAATTGGAAGTAAAATTGCAATATACTCATTGATTGATGGCTTACTAATTGCTGGTTATCAAATTATACTTCGTCTGAGCAGTTTCATACATCTTAGTTCCACCATTCACATCCAAGACAGTGCGGCAGTCTTCTTCACGATTTGAAGTCTGCCAAGTTTTTTTTTGATAAGGACTTACTTTTGCCAGTGTCGAGCTTTACAAATTCAAGTCACGTAGACTAAGACAGTCAAGTAAGTCGTTGTCCAGACTAAAGTCAGTTTTTGTTAAATGGTGACTGTTGTGTCAAAAGTTCGTATGATATTTTTGTGACAACTTAAATATAAATTAAAATTAAAAGCTATTTATTGGTAATGTGAAGAGTATACCAATGATTATGTGCACTCAACATCAGACATTAGAGGTGTACAAAATCATTACCCAGAAGGGTCAGCGTCAGTCTATTGGCCGGCTGATAAATATTACCAAATCACACGTGCATGGAAACATATATGAACACATTGCACCGACCAAATTCCCCATTAGCGTACTTCTAATTTACTCGTATTCCTCCTCAAATCGAATATACGCAGTCGTTAATGTTTAATAGATACGTGGTCATTCAACATATGTCTCGTCATTTTTATCGAGTTTACACATTTCCTTTTTTTTAACAAACTAACAATTGTTTTATTTGGATAACGTCTGTCAGATCAAATTTTAACGCGAATAAGTACCTTAAAAATGACTGAATCCACAAAAATCTAACGTCACATTACATGCTCCCACCAAAAAGTTCTTGTTGAGATCATCCTTGTAATATCCACGATAAGTGGATAGCGATAGTACTTACGTACAAAAAAGTGCCCAATCATGGTGCTCTGTTTCTTCAAGATTTAATCCATTACTAAAATTTCAATTGGAACCCACTACTTTCCCTACAGTATTTGGCGGAACTTTCCATTGTAGCTGCCATACTACCACTACAGCATACTAATTAGTCGGTACATACTAACAGCACACAACTTTGCCCAATCAGTGTCTAAACCCAAGAGTAAAATAAATTGTTCAATAAAGTACCTACATTTCAATGAAGATTTATACACAAACAAGTCCTATAAAAACATTAAATTAGTACCGTAGACAAAAAGGCGAAAAACTTGAAAACACGGTTGAAATTGATTGCGTAGGGCTGTCAATGTCATGGGCACAGGGGAGGGTGCCTCGTCGCCCTCACTGTCAGGGGTGTCACAAACAAACACAACGTACGCAATCTTAACCCGAGCGTAAATACCGGGGGAGGTACAGGGTTTGCAGGAAAAGTTTTTTGTAAAGTCTCAATTGAATACGCCCACTTAAAAATTCGCATGAGGGTTGCTGTTGAGCTTAAGTAATTAAACATTGAAATAATGAAGGTACATGTTAAACATTATACGCTCGTACTCTCGCTATTTTTATCGGGTAAGAGTTGCTAGTTTTATGTAATTAAATGTTCTGGCATATTTACATTCCTACGGTTTTCTGATCCCAAACTAAGCAGAGCTATAGACTTATCAAAGGAATGGATTAAATAAATGAAAAATGAGCATTGTTACCAATCCCCAATATGTTAACCCAGAAATGTATATTATCAACTGTAGGTATCTTGCCTGTACCTCTACCATGAGTTGCTATCGAGACTTACTTTAGTCACTAGCGAGTAAACTACTATCGATACAGTATTTCTCGATAGCAACTGTCAAATTTGTGACTCATGGTACCGAATTTCTATAGCAAACGTTACTCGCTTGTGTTTACATTTCGATAGGTTTTTTACCTATCGACTCGTACTATCGATTTTAGTTCTTTACGTGACCGCTAGTGGCGCTGTACATATTTGCCATAGAAATGTTTTACGCCGTCGCTAGCGAGTGCTTTCGTTAAAAACTCATGGTAAAGGCACTGATCCGGCAATCGTAGCCTGAGTTCTAAAGTATTACACTGCTCGATGACCGAGGTGATTGACTTTTAGCCCGTCAAATATATTATGTCATACTAGCTGTCCTCCGCGGTTTCTCTCGCATACCGGAAGTATGCTATATGTTCTCGGGATACGAAATCTACGTATTAATCCAGTAACAAACATCCACCCATTAAAATTCTAAACCGTTCATCCAGTTTCGGCCCGCGGAGGGCATTCATGAATGGCCAGGTAGAAACTCTTTTTTATCATTTTATATCAATTTATCTAATCTGACTTATTGCCTATTATAGTACAAAATTGATATATTTTATATTTTACATTTGAAAAATACTTATTATATTATATAATAAAAACTAAAAATTCTACTAGAATTTACTTACAGTGATACACTTATGCAATTGTTATGAACAGACTGCAGGTGAAACAGTTCTGTCTCCGTACACGATGGCCGGCTGTCAGGTGAATATTGATGATGCATAACACACATCATGTGGGAAACAAGATAAAGATGCAATGCGGCTTTAAATTATTTATGAAACATTCGTAATCGTCATCATACCAGCCCAGGTCCACAGCTGAACTTAGGCCTTAAGTAACATTATAAATCCAAAATTGTGTGGTGGTTTGCTACCATTTTGGGTCAGTAACGGCTGATCGGTTTTGAACCAAATTTGGGACAAATATAGCAAATATTTATTAAATCCGAAATTAGAACAGGTATATCAGTTTTTGTTTTCCATAGTACAAACAATGCTTAGTTTGGGATATGTCCCAAGGTCGAAATAAACATACAAATAAATTTGACACACTTAATCTTATCAATAGCTACTAAACAAAAATTATAAAAAAAAAAAAAGATTCACAAATAGAAGGCATAATGGTACTTATCTAATTCACCTTTGCCTATTTATGGATTCTCCATTAATTTATAAAATGTTTAATTCTGGATAAATATTATATCTAAGAAACGTAAGTAGCTACGCGGGGTGGTACCTAGCTAGTAATAAGTACAAAAATGGAGCGCGTATCCATTGTTTCTCGACTCAGCGTCAACTAGAGGTGCACTCATCGATGTCGATGGTAATTGACAGGCACAGCTGACGGGGCGCCGCCGCCCGCCGCCCGCCGCCCGCCGCCCGCGCGCCGCTCCTAACGCTAAGTGATTTTTTATTTATTCACCGCGCCAAGACTTAGGACAGACTTAGCCCAGACTCTAATAGATGATCTCAATGAAGATTCTATTTTAAGATATTTTCAAAGGTGATTGATTGTGACCCGTCTGACGTTAAGCGTCCAATGCATATTTAATGTTACGTTTGATCGGCAAGCGAATTTATTTAAGACTAGCTTCCGACGCGCGGTTTTTTCCACGTTCCTGAGACAATTCAGCTGTTATCGGTTAAAAAATACCCTTTATCACTTGGGAATAATGTAGCTTACTATGATTCGGATATCTTTTTGAAATCGGATGAGATGTTTCGTAGATCGTACCTACCACCTTCATTCAAACTTACACGTTTACAAACTTTACCTCTTTATAATATCGACGGGTAAAAGGCGACTTGACTCAACCGCCCTTTTTGACGAAAATCAAATTTTTCACAATGAATTATACTACTGTGATGATGGCCCATGCACAAATTCGTTGAAGCTTGCATTTAGTTTTAATATTCAACAGCTTCGATGTGGAATGTTAAGAGGTTTAGATGCAGTATCTGTTTTTAAGTTTTAACATTTTTAAATAGCTCTCCTATAAAGTTTTCAAAATGGCGCTTGAATCAAGTCGCATTTTAACCGTCGATATTAATATTATAGATAAACGATTTATTATGGTTGATGTTGATTTTGTGTTTTGGTTCCGCAGTCAATTTATGTTGATGAATGGGCTAGTAAATGGCTTTCATTGACGTGATGAATATTAAACTGTATTAAGGCTATCATATTATCTTGAGATATTAATATAAACTAAATTAATGTTTTCTGGTCAAATATTATGGTATACTATTCAGAATGACACGAAAAAAATATAGGTACAGAATGACATAGTAGTCCCCCGCGGGTTAGGCCACGTTCTCGAAGGATGTCACTTTTTTTTCGGGATAAATAGTATTCTATGTGTTAATACAGGTTATAACCTATGTATGCCAAGTTTCATTTTAATCCTTTAGCTAGTTTTTGCGTGAAAGAGCAACATACATCCTTATTTTTTTTATTCTAATGACGACGATGCTTGGGTGTAGCGCTCGCTCCAGCAGGACACATCTTTATGTACACAATTTTATTTTGAAAAGAGTAATTGCTGGGCTTATTGCCGGCTCTTCTGAGTACAATCAACCTTCCGAATCGGTAGTCTGACCAGTCCTAAGTGTCTGTGAAGACCTATTTGAATAAAACATTTCGTGTCATTCTTCTATCGTTAGAAACTGTCGCATTTTAATATTAATAGGATTACTTGACAATTACTCTTACAAATAAAAAAAGAAAAAATGTCCATGAATAAGAATTACCATTTACTTCTGATAAGATTCACACCGTGGTCAACAAAAAAGCAGTCGCAAAGAGCTTTGACGGCCGGCCATAAAAATCCTTTCAAATCTCTTGTAATAAGTAATGAAAGACGAAGACATTGCGGGAACAGGACTGGCAGGCTATAAATAAACAGTAACAACATTAATCAGTTGTAATTTTACAACAAAGGCACATCACACATAATCAGTCCACCGAGGCGCACTGAATGCCTCAGCTCAGCTGATATTACTCGCTCCAGTGGCTCGCTCGAGACGCTTACTTGACAGTGTGACGTCACAGTCTCGCAGTCATGTTGGGCAGCTGACAGCAGCTAAAGTGATCTATTACTGGCTGATATTAAATGCACTCGATATAATTTTAATGTGCAGTGTCTTATCAACCGTAAATTTGGGTAAGTCAACTGTTTTTAGGGTGCCGTACCTCAAAAGGAAAAAATCGTCTGTCTGTCTATCAAGACCCTTTATCTTGGGAACAGGTGGAGGTATCGAGTTGAAATTAAAACGATATACTCAGGTCTACAGTCTCTTGAAGCTGTGAAAACATCAAACTTCTAGGTCACCGTATAAGATACTGCCGTTTAGGCCGCAAAAACATATATTTCGACACTCGAGGGAATCACAAGTTATAGGGTATTTTGTCGTTGATCTAGTCACAGGGTTGACAATACATTGGCAATGCCTCTGGTGTTGCGAATGTCCATAGACAGCGGTGACCATTTAACTCATGTGGAATGTATGTCTGTTTGTCGGTCTCTTTATAAACTATTTTTATTTTATTTATGTTGAAACGGTTAGCTGGCTCTCGTAGCTTAGTAGTTCCCGGTCGGATGTAACACTGTTTTTCTCTTTTTTTGCAATTTGGCAGTTAGAGAAAGAGACCGCCACGAAAAGTCGACATAGTGTCACTTCCCTTACTGAATCAGACATATGCTATTGTATCAACAAAATTAGAGCATTTACTCTATACGATACAAACCGCATTTATAATTTGATTGCTCTGTCAATATAAAATGACAATTAAATAAACCTACATAGATACTAAATTGATAAATCAAATTTTATATCGCTGGTGTACACACAATAATTAGATTGCAACATCGGACTAAAAGGATTATGATGATGGAAAACCCGCCATTCATAATTACAGTTGAGTGACGACAATTATCAAATTCACAAAACAGATTCACAAATGAGGGATTCACTCATTTAAGGCTCTTCTTCTGAGGAAGAACTTACTTGTAGAGCACAAGTAAGCCGTTGAGTGATTGGATCATTGCTTTCGATATGTTGAAAAGAGTTATATGTTTTAGTGTGATCGTGGTATGTGTGTGTATAAGTGATATAATGCTCAGCCAGAGGTTCCAGGTTTGATTCTCGGGTTGGATAAGGTGATATTAACGTCTCTTTGTTAATAAATGATTACCTGTACCTTGTGATTCGTAATGTGCTCATAGAAGAGGACATATGTCACGGTGTCATCTCTGACATTGGTACTGAAGTTGTTGTAATACTCCGATTACATCTACCGGAATTACTCCGGTAATTCATCAGAGCAAGTTATAGCGGAATCTATTAGAATTATCCATTTATCCATGTTAATGTATGCGCGGCCGCGGACTTGGCTCCACCGCCTTCAATGGTTCCACTTTTTTAATTAAAACTTTAATCATATTACTTCATATTACTTCTTACTTCTTTTTTGGCAAGTCCTCAACTTCCAACTAGACAGATTCGCGGAAATGTGTTATTAACTATTTAAATTGATATGAATTTTGGTGATTTTTTTTAAATATATTTTATTCTTACGGGTATTGGCCGTGAGATATTGTTGCTTGTTTTAATATCGAATTCTATTTATATCTACACTAGCTGACCCCCGCGGTTTCACCTGTGTTCCCGTGTTTAATTAAAGCTTTTAAATAATAAAAATGCCAAGTTTTCGAGATGATTAGACTAAGAACAACCGTTGTTCGATACAAACTTTGCAACCTTATTTCACCCCCTTAGGGGTTGAATTTTCAAAAATAGTTTCTTTGTGCTCCCCTACGTTATAAAAGGAACCCCTGTGCATAATTTCAATTTTTCTTATTCCCTTATAGTTTAGGCCCTGCGTTGATATGTCAGTCAGCAAGTCCTTCCTCAGCTTCTCTTTTTATGTATAGATCAGAGCAACTCATCTTCCCACCTAATTAAGTACCCATGGAGAAGTCGTTTTACAGATTTTTTAAGATTGATATTCTGGTAACCATGTCGAATTTCTTGGGTTCATTTTTGTTAAAGGCTGATTTCCAAACCAGTGATAATTCAAGTACCTAACGTTGATCTTTATAAGTGCACCGCGGGCCTGCACAAAATAAATAGTTTTGAATTTGAATACTAATTACAATGAAGCCAAAACTTCAGTGCAATTAGATTCCAAAACATTCAAATGCGACACTAATTCGGGAACAATACACATTTTACTAAACAAGTTGGCGTAGACAACAAGTTTGTACCCAAAATGTGCGAGAAACAGGCACCTGCGACCCGATGGATTGATGACCAGCACTTGTTCGCTAGTGCACGCGTTCTTACTTCATTATTGTAGAGTAGTTGTGTTGTGGGAACAAAGTAATAGTAGGGTGAGGTAGTCTGTTTTGGGCCTATTTAGGTAAACTAGTTATTGCCAGGTTTCACTCGCAGTAACGAGGGATCTAAAGTAGGTATACATTATAACATATTCATTATCACATCACATTATCTCCAAAGATATTTTAAGCCTCAACATGATGTGGTACCATTGTAATCATCTCTTGGGCATAATACAGATAATTATTTCTGAACAAAGAAACGCTTATATTATATCCTTACCTGGGAATCGAATCCAGGACATCAAGTCACGAACCGTCAATAGACCACTGGGCAACCAGAGCGATATCATATCTGAATGTTTATATCTATTATGATAAGATGGTTTGTATGAGTAATATGTATGAGTGTGTATGTAAAAACATTAGATACCTCGGGAATGCGAGCAAAACCAAGGGGCAGTTACTAGTTCTCAAAATTAAAATAATTTTAATTCATAATATCAGTGATATAGAAATGAAATGTATATTTTAGCTCTTTTTTAAATTTCGAATACCAGCTCAATATTTCGATAAAAAGAGATTTAGGTTTCGATAAATCAAGCATAAAAAATACCATTCATTACTGTATTACGAATGCAAATCAATAAGTTGATGAATAAAGTACACACGAACAATAAGTCTTGATATTGTAGATTTTTTATTTGCATTTGAAAGGCACAGTCACGTATCGCAATATTTGTTTACAGATACTATATGATGTTGATTTAATATTGCAGCGAGTTTTTTCAGCTTATGTTTATTCCTTTTGTACATTTTTTTTTATACATTCCAGTTACAAATGGTGCCTTGTTGATTAAAATGTAATGTGGTATGTCGTGGAGATTTAATAAACTTTACTTTGTTGAGTACTTACCTGATACCTACGTGATACCGTGATACCTAATATCACGATAAAAGGTCATAAAGGTATGTGTAGTCATGTTTTTAATTTAATTTTTTAAATTATGTAAAAAGTTCTCAAATGATTTTTTTATCGTTATATTATGTCTTGTGGCATAAATAACAAATAAAGATTTTGTTCGGGCCTCGCCTGCAAGTTGTGGATTCGATTCCCAGCCAGGACAAGCATTTGTGAAAATGATATTTGTTCTTTGTCTGGATGTAAATATCTATATAAGTACTTCTGTATCTAATGAAGTGGTACCTGTAGGTAAGTAGTATATCAGTTATCTGGCTTCCATAGTACAAGCTCTGCTTAGTTTGGCATCAGATGGCGGTGTGTTAAGATTGTCCCGGGATATATATTTTTTTCTTTTTATATAAATCGTCTCTGGCCAACAACAAGAACATTTACCCAGTCCTACAACTCAGCTTGCCGCTAGGAAGTTGCAGTCCACAGTCTCTACATTACATATTTTGCACTTGAAACTGTTCCACAGACAGTAGACGCCTCGCAACATGTGCTGCGCCACAGATTCCCAAATTAAGTTCTAGAATGTACTTTGTTTTAAGTTTTTGATACTTTCTAATATAACACAATTAATGGAAATAATATTGCTTCGTAGGATTTTTAAAAATTGCTTCATTTCATCTCTATTCAATCACGGAATATTCAGAGTAAAATTTCTGGGCGAAGCTTGAAAATTATCGTAATGTTCAATATTAAGAATACTTTAGACAGAAATTACCGATTAGTTTTAACATTTTTGTAATATTTGTACTAAGTAATATTCTACTTGCTGCTAATATTAAAAATGCGATAATTTGTAATAATATATAAATATCCTGGGATACTCTTTTACACACGGCCACCTGATCCCAAACTGAGCAGAGCTTGTACTATGGAAACCAGATAACTGATATACTACATATACTACGTTTTTATTTTTCTAAAGACATACATATATAGATATTTACACCCAGACACAGAACAAACAGACATGTTCATGGACACAAATGTTTGTCCTGGGCGGGAATTGAACCCGCGATCTTCGACTTGGCAGTCGGGGTCGCTAACCACCAAGCAATGGAAACGAGATGTATGGATTTTTTATACTCTTTCACGCAAAAATTACAGATCAGATTTGAATGGATCTTAGCATATATATCGTTCATAACATATATTAACAGATAGAATATTATTCCCGGGAATGTAATGTACCTCGTAAAGCAGGTGAAACCGCGGTGTGCAGCGAGGAAGATTAGCAGTTCGTCAGACGTTTCAATTGACTGTAAACACTTCCTGAAAAGAATCATCTAGACTCTGGTTTCAATAGCATACAAGAAAATGTCTATTAATTTATTGTCAGTTCAGAGGTAAGAAGTAATTTAAAAGAATACAAGAATCAAGTTAAACTCAGCCTTGAAGTTGCAAGAAGCTCACATACACCAGACATACATAATATATGTAAAGAAATAATATTTCTTTAAGTTTGAATTTTGCCGCGCTTACTACATTACCAACGACATTGACAACTGACAAGTGCTAGAGTCTGTGGCATCCTTGGTCTGAGGTCAATGGTCAGTTGAGAGGTTATAAAAAAAATTGCATTGTAGAAGAAATTTATTGTGATAGATTTGTTAATTAAAATAGATAAATAAGAATAATTGGTGGAAGAATAGACTTTAATTGTCGTTTCTTCGTTTTCAGGTAAAGTTGTAATAATAGTGTAGTTAAATAAGTTATCGTATTTGTAAGAAACTAACGAAATAAATCTTCGTTTTCAGAAGCAACGCATGAGTTTATTTTTAACCTAAAATTGAGGGATAGCTATTATAAAGAAAGCATAAACGATGGAACAACTACGCTTCGAATTTGCATTATTACCGACGAGTGATGGGAAATCAAGCATATATTGTGTAACGTCAATAACAACAAAGGAACAAGAAGTGTTTGCTATACCAGAAGAACTACAATCGGTTGGCCTTCACAAGGAATTGATAAAGACCTCTGCATATAATAAAGTAAAAAATAGTTTAAAGAAAAGATACCAGAAACGAAAAGTTTGGATTAAAATGTCAGATGAACTGAGTAAAATCTATGTGGACGAAGATGGTAATTTACAATTCGGAGAGCAATATCTTGAAGAAATTGAACAAAAAGTATCACCTGGAGGACAAGTAGCTGATACACAGTCATTGGAAAAAATATTTTCGAAACTAATTGAAAGCACACAAGAAATAAAAAAACAAAATTTAAAATATATTGCAGAGAAGTTTGTGATTGACAAATTTACAAGTAAAAACCCGAACGCAAGTCAATGGATTGAAATGTTTGAAAAGGAGTGTGCTCGTTTTGACATTACGGAAGATGAAAAAAAAATTGAGATCCTCCGACTATTCATGGACAAAAGTTGTGTTGATTGGTACAGTTCAATGAGTATCAAATTGACCCTAGATTCAGACTGGACAGAATGGAAGGGAAAGTTTTGTGACACATTTGTCAACCAAGGCTGGAATCAAGTGAGTTATGCACTGTCATTTAAACATCGGGAAGGTTCATTAGTGGACTATGCCATAAAAAAGGAGAAACTTATATTGGATATGAGGAGAACAATAGACACAGGTACACTAGTGGATCTTATTGCGGCAGGATTGCCAGCATCTGTACTAGAGAAGATAAATAGAGAAGAGATGAAGGATACAGTTGACTTATTCAATGAGGTGAAAAAGTATGAACAGTTGGTAAAAAAATATAAAAATGGACCCTATAGAAAATATGACAATCAGAAGATAAATACCAAAATTGAAGAGCGGACTCCATGTAAAACGTGTGAAAAATTGAATAAAGGCGTCCGCTATCATCCGGAATCTGCATGCTGGTTCAAGCTTAAGGAGGATGACGGGTTGAATAGAAAATTTATCAGACATGTAAATAATTCAGTGATTGAGGCAGAGTTAAATGAAACGGAACAAAAAAACTAATAGTGACACCATTAATTAAGATCAAACTACTATTAAATAAAGAAATGGAAATTGATGGAGTATATGATTCAGGTTCCAATGTTTCTCTCATCAATTCAAAATTACTAAAAATAAGATCAAAAAGAAATGGTCAAAACGAAGAGAATTTAGTAACAATTAATGGTGTCAAAAAGACAAGTGGTTCGACAAACCTAAAGATAAAGATTTTTGATATAGAAGAAAATGTAGATGTATATATCATGGATGAGCCAAATTTCAGATATGATTTCCTAATAGGACTGGATATAATAAAGAAATACAAGCTTATACAAAATGAGGACTTAAAAATAAGTCAAAAACAATACTTACTACAAAACAATATAAGGTCAACTGGGGAAAAAGAGGAAGAGATAAATGAAAACAAAAACGAAGATACCAGATTAGGAAAAGTATATGAAATTAATTTCAATGAACATATTAAGGAAGAAGACTTTAAAATAAAAGTTGACCACTTAGATGAAAATAAAAGGAACGAAATAAATAAACTTATACAACAGTATAAATCAGTATTTGCCAAAGACAAATATGATGTTGGAACAGTTAAGGGATATGAAGCAAGAATAGATTTATTGATGGATAAATACTGTTGCAAAAGGCCATACAGATGCACAATAGAAGACAAAAAAGAGATTGGGGAACAGATAGCAAGATTATTGGATAATGAGCTTATAGAAGAGTCTTACAGTCCATTTGCAGCACCAGTAACTCTAGCATTTAAAAAGGAGGAAAATAAAAAATCAAGACTATGTATAGATTTCAGAGATTTAAATAAGATAGTAGTACCACAGGCACAACCCTTTCCATTAATTGAAGACCTGATGATAAAAACAAGAAATTGTAATTATTTCACAAGCCTAGACATAAATTCCGCATTTTGGTCAATACCGCTACGAATAGAAGATAGGAAAAAGACAGGCTTCGTCACACAAGAAGGACACTTTCAGTGGACTTGTCTACCATTTGGTTTGAAGACATCTCCGGCGATATTCCAAAGAATATTGAGTAATATAATTAGAAAATATAAACTTACAGATTTTAGCGTAAACTATATAGATGACATTTTAATATTCTCCAAATCTTTTGATGAACACATAGGTCACTTAAAACAGTTACTAGAAGCAATCCTAACAGAAGGATTTCGATTGAAATTTACAAAATGTACGTTTGCATCCGCATATGTCAAATATCTAGGACATATTATACAGAACAATTCCGTCAAACCAGTGAAGGACAACCTAGTTTCGATAAGGAATTTCCCAGTACCAAAGACTCAGAAGAATGTTCGACAGTTTTTGGGTAAAATAAATTTTTACCATGAATACATTCCAAGAAGTGCAATAATACTAGACCCACTTCATAATTTATTAAGAAAAGACCAGAAATTTTATTGGTCAGAAGAATGTCAAATAGCATTTGACAAAATTAAGAGCCTGCTATGTTCACAACCAATACTAGAGATTTTTGACCAAGATTTACCTATACATATTTACACTGATGGATCGTTAGAAGGCGTTGGAGCAATTTTGAAGCAAGTACAACCAAATGGTAAAGAAAAACCAGTTGCATACTTTTCAAAGAAACTAAATGCAGCGCAAAAGAAAAGAAAGGCTATTTATATTGAATGTTTGGCTATCAAAGAAGCTCTGAGATATTGGCAGTACTGGTTGATTGGCAAATCATTTACAGTTTACTCAGACCACAAACCATTAGAGAATATGAACATAAAAGCAAGGACGGATGAAGAGTTAGGTGATTTGACTTATTACCTTTCACAATATGACTTTAAAATCAAATATTCTCCAGGAAAGAAAAATGTAGAAGCCGATAGTTTGAGTAGAAACCCTGTATTAGAACCAGAGGAAAATAAAGAAGAACAACTGAAAATAGTGAACTTAATTACATTAGAAGATATTATAATGGATCAGAATAAAAATACAGATATACAGACCAACAAAGACAAAATAATACAAAAACACAATGTATATTATAAAAAAGTAAGGAACAAAGAAAAAATAATAATAACAGAAAGATTCAGTATTAAACTTATACAACAAGTACATAAAGACCTGTGCCATATTGGAGTTGGACAAATGCTAAAGAGTATTAGTTCTCTGTATGTGACAAACAATTTAACGAAGAATATAAAAGATGTTTGTAGAAACTGTGAAGTTTGCATAAAGAATAAAACAAGAGGACAGCACAAATATGGATTAATGTCACACTTAGGACCGGCGAGAAAACCTTTTGAAATAGTATCAATAGACACAATTGGTGGTTTTGGTGGATCAAGATCAACGAAGAAATATCTACATCTTTTAGTCGATCACTTCACTAGATATGCATTTATTATTACATCTAAAACCCAGAGGCCACATGATTTTATAAAGCTGGTAAACAAGGTTACCGAACCAGATGAAATTGGGATACTCCTCACCGACCAGTACCCGGGTATAAACTCCACAGAATTTAAGAAATTTCTTAATGACAATCAAATAACCATAATATTTACAGCAGTTAATGCACCTTTTTCTAACGGTCTAAATGAAAGACTAAATCAAACACTTGTAAACAAGATAAGATGCAAAATTTATGAAGATGAACAAAAAAGAGCATGGACAACAATTGCACATGAATGTGTAGAGATATACAATCAGACCAATCATTCGGTAACTGGCTTCTCACCAGCCTACTTGTTATATGGAACAGATGTTACAATCTTACCAAAGGAACTACGTCAAGAACGCGGAAAAAGTGTCTGGATGAGAGATAAAGAAACAGCGTTTAATAATACTTTGAAATCACACGATTATAACAAAATGCGTTATGATAAAAATAGAAAAGATAGAGAATTTAATGAAGGAGATATGGTTTATGTTGAAAATGGGAATAAGCTAAATAGAAAGAAACTAGATCAACTAAGAATAGGACCATATAAAATAATAAATAAAAGAACAAATACTATTTACGAGATTGATACAGGACATAGAAAAACGGAGTCAAATCTATTTCATGTTTCAAAATTTATTCCAGTAAAGATAAAAGAAGAGGAAGAAACGAGTAATGAAGACATAAGAGAAGACATGGAAGAGACCTAGAGAAAATCCACGGGTGAATTTTCTTCCCCACGGGGGGGAGATGTAAAGAAATAATATTTCTTTAAGTTTGAATTTTGCCGCGCTTACTACATTACCAACGACATTGACAACTGACAAGTGCTAGAGTCTGTGGCATCCTTGGTCTGAGGTCAATGGTCAGTTGAGAGGTTATAAAAAAAATAGCATTGTAGAAGAAATTTATTGTGATAGATTTGTTAATTAAAATAGATAAATAAGAATAATTGGTGGAAGAATAGACTTTAATTGTCGTTTCTTCGTTTTCAGGTAAAGTTGTAATAATAGTGTAGTTAAATAAGTTATCGTATTTGTAAGAAACTAACGAAATAAATCTTCGTTTTCAGAAGCAACGCATGAGTTTATTTTTAACCTAAAATTGAGGGATAGCTATTATATATATATTAATAGGAGATTGTTCTAAAGACTCCTACAAAGAATTCCTTTTTTTAAAGCGCTTAAAAACCTCGCACCTAAACATCTTTTATATATATCATTATAGTTCAGTTTTATGCTGTCAAGTTCAATTCATTGTGGCAATAACTCCACTTTTAGCGGAGAATTATGCAGTAAAATACGTGGCCTACATCTGGTTGTAAGTAAATTGCGCAATTCAATTCTAGACTAAGTAATCACAAGTCCCGATTTACCCACTCCGGCCCGAGTGGGCAAATTCAGCTCCAACCTATGTTTGCCTGCATACCGCAGTGGTTACACAATTTACCTAATCAGAAGGACAATTCTGTAATTTTACCGTCGTAAAGTTCCAGGGCGATTCTGCAAGTTTCCCGCAGTAACGTTGCGGCTAAAGACGTGGGTCCGGCTGAAATGCGACAATCGGTTCGTCGTAACAGTTATTGCTTCAAACTTTTTGGACCCGAATCTGCTTTTATTACTGGCGAAATTGTGGTTTTTAATAATGGCGTAATGATCCTTGATGACTTTTCGAGGTCGGTTTATTACGTTTTGTGATTTTCCAATACGACTTTTGATGATATTAACACTGTTTATTGTCAACAATATTACTTTCACGTACTTTGTTAACATGAGTTAATTTTAAATTCGCAGAAAGCACATTACGTTTCAAAATATAATGTTAATAACTACACTATATTTAAAATAACAAGCAGGTACGAGCTCATTACTTAAAACGATATGTACACGAACATTGACGGTATGGATAATATAATTATGTAGATAACTCTATTATACACTTAAAACTGTACGGCAAAAACAAAATCAACTACTCGTACATTGATAAAATTGCGTTATATTGAATTGAATTCACACCGCTATTGGGTAATAACTTTAATGACATTCCGGAAACCCACAGAGCTATTCGAAAGTTCGAATTTATACTATAACTAGCTGCGGTTTCACCTGCGTTTATCGATATCATATATAGCTTATAACCATCTACGATAAATTTCGCGTCGAATGGTAGCAGTTTCATCCCGATATGTTCAGTAGTTTTAAGGTGATGGTGCGTCAAAGGAACTTTATTTTCCTTATAATAGGTTGGGGAAAAAGTTCCTTCGCATTTTTTAAGAAAATTCAAATATTTTTAATATAGTTTATTTACATTTAACTAAAGTATGTAGGTACCATTTGGTTCGATAACTTTTACCCATCTTGTAGGTAGGGACATGATACCATTGCTTTAGAAATTTTGGGACTTCTGATCAAAATACTGCGACAAGTGGTTTTCACAGTCCTCTCGTGATGTTAACCAGACACTGCCTAAAGAATTCTGAAGAGACCGAAACAGGTGGAAATCTGAAGGTGCAAGGTCAGGACTATACGGCGGATGCATTAATACCTCCCAGCCAAACTATCTTAATTTTTGCTGAGTGGCTAAAGATGTGTGAGGTCTTTGGAAAACAGTTTTCTAAGTTAGGAATTGGTCAAAACATTCTCGTAAATGTCACCAATTTGTTCAGCAAATTCTAAAAGTTTATCAAATTAGCTTTAACTCAATCACGCTCTATATAGGTACTTCTTATTCAACTAATATAAATTTTGGACACCGGACCTCTCACGTATTAGGTAGTTAATGAAAGAGACAGAGCATAGAGGTTAGGAAACATCGTTATAGTGTCTCTAGCTATCTCTATCTAGCTCACAAACCCAGGTATCTATTTAGGTACTTTTTAACACTAGACAGGTCAGTTGGTATCCTAGTTGTATTACTACATCGATGCGATACTTTATGATATCTTTTTTAATGTCAACTGAAGTTGAATAGCTGCATTTATTTTTATTAGTAACTCGTCTCTTTCCACTGTCTAACAATAAAAAATGCTCTGAGTGATTCGTCAACGTCCAGGCCAAACGCTTGGACCTAAAAAGCAGAAAATTTAACAGCATACCCCTTTAAGCGCAGCAAAAAATATATATTCCTCGTCTAAAAGGGTTAAATGGATGGTTAACGTTGATTTAAAAAAAAATCTTAACGGATTTTCTTGAAATTTGTGATTTTTGATGTGTAATAAAAGGTATGTTTGCTTATTATCAAAATATACCCCTATGTGAAAAAAACTTGGATATGAAAACTATTATAATATTATACGTTACACGTGTTTTCTTTGCACGGTAATGGATATATGGATATGTAGGTGGTTATTTAATCTAAAACAAACCAAATGAGTGCCTATCCATACTAAATAAACACCCCCGCTGTTTCACCTACGTTCCCGAGAGAATTGTGTTCCCGGGGAAAAACTTTGGCTAAATCACTTCGGTATAATGTAACTTCTATTCGGATTTTTTTTTATTATAATATTTAAATTTGCCTAAAATTAGGCAGACGGTTCACGAGATAGTAAGTGGTCACTACTGCCTATGGTATTCGCTACACCAGGGGCATCGCCAATGCGTTGTCGACCCTGAGACGTGAAGCTCTTAAGTCTCATGTGCCTGTAATTTCACCGGCCCCTTAACTTTCTAACCGAAACACAAGTGCATTACTGCTTCACGATGGAAAAGGATAAGGTGGTAGTAATTCCCCTGACAAACTGGCCTTACCTTTCTATGCAAAACACAGTAATACAAGTGGATTGCTGCCTAAAATACACTATTAGTTTCAGTGATGCCCCCTACATCCGAACTTAGGAACCTTTAGGAAACTTTAGGTACCTCCTTATAATGTTAGTGTAGGTATATATAAAACTGTTGTCAGGTCGTTAATCACACCGTGTGTCGGCTTGGACGCGGCCCTTGCGTTACAGAGGTCTAGTCCGGACCTCTGCAGGTATGGTTGGATGACATTGTGTCACTCACCATTGTTTTACGGAGTGAGTTTGAGGTACACTGGACCTTGTAAATTAAAATTATATTATTTTTAAACTTTGGAAACGGTTTTACGTTAGATATCTTTTTATTTTAAGAAGTGTGATGTAGTTTTTAACGCAATGTGTTTAGAGTATTTATTTTTCATTAACGGAAAACGAAACATTATGATGATTATTTATTATAATAATAATTAATAACAATAATAGCAAACTGAAAACCGTCCAATAAGGCCCCAGTGAATCCACAGACATATCACAATAAAAACAAATACGGTGTGTAACACGTATATTTTTATGTGTAGGTACATACTCACCTTGTTTGCAAAAAATAATTTGTTAATTAAAGTCAGCTTTTAAAAATATTTGAAAATGTTACCTTACTGAGATTTTTCCCGATTCAGCCAACTCCCAAACCAGTGGTTACTTTAAGAGCTTTGAATTTCATATGTGCCTTTCTATGGCTTAAACTGAATTATAGATTCATGAATTTTTAAAAGATCATCAATCCTCGGTGTACTCCCATCCCAAGCAAGTCCAGGTCTAAAGACAAACTGTCTGCTTTCGGAGATACGAGCTCGACTGCGCTAATGTCTGTTTGTCCCGAGTCCCGCGTCCCGACTCCGACCGCAACTACAACTTTATTCCAACGACGTTTACGTGTAGGTAGAAATCTAAACACAAATCTAGAATTACCTTTTGTATGATATTAATCTTTATATAAAAAAGTATGATACTAGGAATAAGCATAGACTTGTTACTTCTGCTTAAAGGCTTCAAGAAGTGCAAGGTTAATTTCTAGGACTATATAGGTACTCGCTTTTATAACGAAATCCCGCTTAAAATTTATAACATAAATGATTGCTTTCGAGCTTTGTTACAGCGCTCCCTCTTGCAAGACACATCTAAATGTATTAAATTTTATTTTTAAAGCAGTAATTCCTATATTTATGGCCGTCTCTTCTCAGCAAAAGTAATCTACCCAACCGGCGTTAGTCTAGTTATTCATAAGTGCGTGTGAAGGCCTCATTGAGTAAATTTATTTTATTTTTGAACAAATTATACAGTAATGCGTATAATTATTATATGCGTAAATTTTCTGTTACTTCAATCTCTCCTGCAATGAAAATTTATTAAATTTAACGTTAACAATAAGTTCATAGACATAATACTTATTCGTATCAATCATATATTATATAAACACATAATATGTCATAATCTATAAAAATTGTGTATAATTCACACACGGTAGAAGTCAAACCTTCAGGACTCTATCTATCTTATTCTCTCCCAGGCTAAATGCTATAGATGTATATGTTTATCTTCTTTTGGTGTCGTGTTTTCGTTTTATAGAGTTTTAGAATCTCGACGGTGTGAAAGAAGTTTTCACTTAATTCTTATGTTTTCAAATACGTCATTATCACCACGGGTATTTATCGAATCGGTACTTCCAAGAATGTGCATAATTCTAGTGCCATTTCTAAATATATAACAGCTCCATGGTCCCGGTTCGCCATTGTTATAACTACCCGGCTGTTTGCTGTTTTTGCCTTTCGCCTTGTTTGGATAGGGCTAGGTTTTTGATAGTTTGTGGTAATGATATTGATTCTCTGCCGTTGCTGTTTTGGTTTAATTAATTCGGATTGTTGCTTCGTTGGTGCGAGCATGGTTATTCATATGGGAAGCCCAATTGATTGTTCGTTGAAACATAGTTAGAAAAATAATTCTCTTTTGTGAAGTCGTTTGTGTATTAACATTTTCGATTTTACAGTCAACGAAAAACACCTCTAATTTCTTTAATTTGGTCGGTACGTAATTTCTTATCGAAGTTAAAATAATATTGTTACTTGTTTTGTTTGTTCTTCAAATAAGATGTTTTTTTGAGTAATATTATTATTATATAATATTCTTTTTTTAACATAGGAATTCATTCATCATTCATAGGAATAAAAAAGTATTGTATTGTTTAGTTTTGTAGCCAATATGCTGATAAATTCTATAAGTAAAAACTTTCACGGTTTTGTTTAATTTATATTGTTTTATATAGTATTATAATATATTAATAGTTTCTTCCATGAACCTAATTATACTTTACATGTATTTACATTTGACACAAGTAAGATCTCTGACTTTAAATAATATAATCTCTACCACTGAGAAAACATTTCGTGTGGGAAGTCTGATAGCTTCAATAACCTGACATTCATTAAATCAATCTTTACGTCAGTTAAAGAATAATGGCGGAATTTTTGATGTGCAACATCTATAGCCGCACGTAAAACCGATTTCTGGCGTGGCGACGCATATGACGTCATATGATGTGTTGTCAAAATTTGAATATTTTATTTTAATTTTGGATTTTTGAGTTTAATGAAAATAAATGTTTATTAAATAAACAGTTATTATTTTTGTGGAAAAAAATCGTAATATATTTTTTTTACATTATGCCATATTTAGTTCTATGGAGGAGCGACGTATGATACTCCTCCTTTTAAATGGAAAGATCTTCCGCCAAGCTGCCTCAGATCATGCCTGGGGACCGCGGTCCAACTGTTGATGTTGGATGCTTGTATATATGTCGAATCCTGGGAGAATCTCGATATAGCGATGTAGGCTTCTCGCGTGTTGCGTGGTGCGGGCGGTGAAGGATTGTATGCATGTTCATAGATGTCACCACAGTTCCTATCGTAATCTGTTATTTTATACATATTACTTGTACAAAATAATTTCGATGTTTCACATCTGCCAGGCGTCCCGTGACGGCTCACATTTTTTTTTCTTTAAGCTGTGTCTCCCGAGTTTAACCTCCTTGTACTCATTTGAGCTTTCCCTATTTAAAATTTTTAAAAATACAAACTATATTCCATTCGCCACAGGGTTAACAAACCTTTTTTAAAAGAATAAAATGGTGCATTTATCTAAAGTCTCGGAGGTGAGTGATAAATTAAATAATTTTATTTTTCCACGGAAAGTTCACACGGGCCACGGCGCGTCTTAAACGGTGATTTATTAGTTCGATCCGAGCCACCGGGATTACACTCCAGTGGGGGGAGTGCGGAGAAATGGGGACGTGGAACTAAAAATAAACAGGTAGGAAAAAATGTAACGTAACTTTACGTTCGAAACTTTGTTGATGCTATATTTTATGGAGAGTTTTGAAGTACGATTTATTATTTAAAATATGCGAATCAAAATATGAAATTGTAATACGTGAATATAGTTTAATTTATTTATGAACTAGCTATCCCCTGCAGTTTTACCCGCGTTCCCGAGGGATGTCACATTTTCCCGTATTTTCACATAAACGTTATTCCAGGATATGCTCTATCTATGTGGCAAGTTTCATCTAAATCTGTTCTGCAGTTTTTGCGTGAAAGAGTAACAAACATCGATACATACACACATTCTCATTTATAATATTAGTAGGATTAAGTAAAATTTTACTATTATCACAATGTGAACATTTCTGTGTATAATTATGTTTGTTTGCTCTCAGCACCGTAATGTCTGGACGAATTTGAACGAAATTTGGCAAACAGAATAATTATGTTCTGGAGATACCTCGGGGGTAATTTGACTTTTTAAGTGCTTGAACAAATATCAGTTATTTACATATTTATACCAATCACAATTAAATAGTTTATCTAAGTGGTACTTTTACCCTTCAGCCGACCCCACAATCCTTATAGGCTAATAAAACTTTAATAGTCTTTGGAAAAAGTACAAGTAGCCAACAACATTACAATAGAAATCCCATTTCTACATGGTAATGTTAAAAACCTGGAGTGATATGCAAGTTGGTCGGGAGTCGAACCGGCGACGCATAGAAACGATCGCATTACTACACTACTGCGATGTAAACCTTTGTTTTTTATGGTTATGTCTATGGTCGACTTTGAAACATCAATTTGAGGTCATGTTAAAACATGGATTCTCAAAGTTTGGAAATTTCTTAAACTAACCATAATGAAAAAAGTGATTCTAAGTAATATTATTACTAAACCTAAATTGATTAAGCTTTTGATTAAAATCGCCAATGCTTTGTCGCCTCTGAGATGTGAAGTGAATGTGGTATATCCCCGGACGGCCTCTGAAATGGAATATCAAATGAAATATATTTATTAAAATAGGCCTTCACAGGCATTTACGAATGATCAGACTCAAACGCCGGCTCGGAAGGTCTCTGCCCCAAGAACTTTAGAGTTGGTTGCCCCGTTCGGGCGTTTAGGTAACAAACAAACAAACAAACTTTCTTTAGTAGTTTATAATTTTAGTTAGAATATCGCAAACAAACCACAATATATAGCTACTAATGGTCCTGGAGCAAAACCTAAAGAATTCTCTGTGTTGTTTTTCTCCTTGTCTCTACTCAATTTGTTCCTTCCTTAATCTATCTTAGTTTTTACGCTTAATGATAGAGCTGTAGTCATTTTAAGTTTCTTTTAAGTATTAAGACGTTACTGTTGTAAATTATAATTAATAAGCTTCCGCCCGCAGTTTGACCCGTGGCATTAAGATATGAAGGAACTATCCTATTTATTTATACCACCTTTACAAAAAATCGATTTAGCCGTTTGATCTCTCACAAGCTCATACGCTTTTCTAATATTAGTTCTTATAAGTATATTGTCATATAACTTTAATAAAAAGTTGCAGTCCTCATACAATGCACCGTATTATTGAAATCATCTCTTTTATATGATATGTGCAATAGTAATAATAACCGGCCCCCTTATTCAACTAATACAAACTTCGTCGGCGAACCGCTTCACGGAGGCCTCGGAGAGCTTACCTCTCACGTGATTAGTAGTATTAGCGTGGTTAATGAAAGAGACAGAGCACGGAGGCCGCGACGAAACATCCTCAAGTTAATGTCATTTTCCTTACAGAATCGAGCACCTGGTGTATGGCGAAGATAATAATTAAAAATATAACAGACAAGATTATAAAAATAAAAAATGTTTTTTTGTCTTGAGTTCAGACAAAAATCTAAATAGTGAAAATGACGTCATTAAGATGGTTCAATGGTTTTGTGATCCTCACCCAAGTTTCTTTCACTACGGTCCGTCGCCGGATCTTTTTGTCTGTTTCGCTTGTTCTAAGGAATACCACTCTAATCAATCAAAGTAAAAAGGCGCGTCATTACAACTGTTTAGAATAGAAAGAATTTCAAATATGAATAGCTGTGGGCAAAAACATATCAGTATGATATTAAAATAAAGAATGTGAAATAATTCAATCAAAAGTGTTAAGTCTTATCAAGACTGTCAGCATAATCTGTGCAGCTATTTACATATTCAATTTAAAAAATAAAATATGAAATACCAACTTAATCATAAACTTTCATAGCTATTTTATTTAGCAATGAATTATTATCGGCTCAAAGAAAATCAAATACATCTTGCCTTCAGCAAAACATTCACCAATCTTCGACACGACGAGATAAATTATTAGTTAGTCTATTTTCACTCACTCGCAGACGAAATATTGTGTTCGTCAGAAATTTGAATACCATTATTTTCTAATGGCAACTAATCAGCATAGGTCTAATACGTCCTGCAGATGCTTTGTGTAGAAGCGAAACACGTGTCGATATCCTGTTGAGTTTTTTTGTTTGGGACTTGATAGAGAAGGAGATCCAGCGGAATTAGTGGTTTTTTTATATAATCTTACCATTATATTTGTTAATACACCTATGAGGAAAATCCATAACGAAACAGGGCTATTTTAATATTCCCCTTTCATGTTTGTTTAGGATGGAAGTTACCCGCACTTAAATTAAATAGAGAACTACAGGAAGTGTGACGTCATACTATAACATTTTTAGCTTAGGTTTCACCCGTGTCGGCAGTGCGGGTAAACACGTTAGCCTTTACATTTTAAATGCTGCAAGTTTAGTATTTCTATTCTGTTTTCTCAAATACTTTACTCATAGTCCCATCTCTTTTTGGTCGATCTCCTATTCACTTCTTTCTCGTTGACTTTTCTATTAAATTACCTTGGTTTACCTATATTCAGATTAGATTATAGACTCTGCCTTCTCTAAAAAGCAAACATCAAAAATCAGATTGAGTTTCAAATTTAAATTGAACAGACATATAAAAATGAATGCTTGATTTTTCGCCTTCTGAAAAAAAAACTCATAATTAATTTTACCTAATTGAAATAACAAATGTTTAGAGGACTTTATAAGTGGACGCATGAAGTTACACCATGCTTCAAAATCTTGTATCGTTTTATTAATAAGTTTTCAGTTTATGGTCCCCATTGACAATATTTCCATCAATCATCGTACAGTGATAGTGAGTGTTAAGCGACACTGGATTAATTGAAACATTGCGTGCTCCGTTGATCATAGTTATTTCGAGCTATATGACAATAATTACCCTTTTATTAATAAACTATTTTTGGAAGGTATGAAACCACAGAGGTGTAAAATAAGTTTGTTTGTCTCTGGAACTAATGATCTGAACCTAAAGATTATTTCACTTATAAATAGCTTTACTATTCCCAAATGATAAAAGCTGTGTTATTATTTGGGGATCCTAATTATATCCCTCAGGAATACAGGTATGGTGGAAGGTAGTAATACGAACATAAAATATGAATAAGCAGTGTTTTTGTTCAATTGATGAGCTGTTTTGATTTTAATTTTGGAACATAGCTCTCCCTTCCTTTAACACTTTTGTTTTGCTTACCACCGGCCGCATTATCACTTAAAGCTAGTTACATCTAGTTCTAGTATCGTTACAGCTACAAAACGTTATTTTCTTATGAAATTTCTAGTGCTTTATAAAGGTATGCATAAGGGTCTGTTCCATCTCGGATTATTTTGATTGTGTCACTAATTATATCAAATGCAATACCTTCAGTGATTGTGGTTGTAAACTCATCCGGCACACATTAACTCAACTAGATGAACCCTATTCTGAATCGGGGCGTAAACGAAAACGTTTATAATATTCAATAGTTTACGAGCAACGTTCAAAGAACTAATCACACTCGTGTGTGTTCCTCAAAATACGCTCTTTGTTCGGAAATAAACATCGTTCTGAGAATACTCGCAACAGAACACTGATCAAAGGGTGTTCATGTCATGGGACTCTCTTATCTTCCTTTTTTGTTTGAGTGATGCATTCTGAACTATACTTTGAAGTGAATAATGTAACAGTTTTCAAATTGAGCTTTGAGGGTTTAAACTTTTTGTAATTTTGAAATTGGTTTAATTTGTTTTCAGGTTCTGCTCGTCCTGATTCTGCTTTTCTTTCCAGTTTTTGATGACAGAGATGAGCTGGGAAAATATTTTTAGTCGCCGCTACCACACACAATCCAACAAGATCCAATTTTTTTTAATACTAAGCTACTAATATGTATTAATATATAATAGCGAATGTTTGTAAGCATGGCTGTTTGTTACAAAACGTAAAAACTACCGAACGGATTTGGATGAAACTTGTCACATAGATAGAACATGCCCAAAATAAAGTGTACTTAAACCTACCTAAAATTATCCTGAAATATTAACATCCCTTGGGAACGCGGTTAAAATCGCGAAGCGCTATTACTAGAACAGCTATTCAATTATATTTTTACAGGTACATTTTTCAAGACATGCAATGAGAGGTGTAAACTTACCATTTAAGCCCAAACGGGTATGGGCTCAAAATACAGTGGACATCATAAGTCATAATAAGATGATAATGTCAATAATTTACAAGTTATTAACATCATAACATAAGCACCTTACCCTTGAACAAATAACATATTAAATTCATTCTGATGGAAATAATTACTTCCATCGCATCACAGGCGTCGATTATTCAAATGAGTACAAGATGAGCGACTCGACTCGGTCTGAACTAGCTTAATGTTATGCACATAACTAATTTGTTACAACGCGTATGAAAACTTCATTAATTAAGGAGAATAATTTTATGATGTGGTCGGATGGCGTCGTTTTAAATGATTATGGGGTAATTGAGGGTAAGGAAGGTTTTTGTCGATAGTAGTTGGGGAATTCATTGATGTTGAAGCCGGAAGTTGTCTCTGTGATTAAATCCTGAAACTATGAATGTTATGTTACGGGTTATTTTATTTGTTGGCTGACTTTGGAACTAGTGGAAACTTCAGAAAAAAAATTGGGCTTATGTTTGTCCGGGGTAGTACGACCATCTTACCCATTTCCACCGTGAAGCAGTAATGCACTTGTGCTTCGGTAAGAAAGTTAAGGGGCCGGTGATATTAAAGGCACATGAGACTTAACAACTTCACGTCTCGGGGACGACAACGCATTGGCGATGCCCCTGGTGTTGCAAATGTCCATAGGCAGCGGTGACCACTTACCATCACGTGGAACTTATTGTTGGCCTTCTAATCGTAAAAAATATCGACTCCTTAATCGGGTACGCACCTGAGAAACTCGTAATCAACACGATTAGCCAACTAATATTTATAACTATACCTAAAGTGCGTCAATTATAAGAAATACCCTTTTCATTTTAGCACCAATCCTCCATAAAATAAAGTAGTGTATCAATTATCTGCTTTCCATGGTACCAGCTCTGCTTAGTTTGGGATCAGATGGCCGTGTGTAAAGAAATTCCCTGTATATTTGTTGTATGGTATGAGAATCATTTTTTATGCCATGTTAGCCCTCATTTACACCGTAATGAAATAGATTGTTAGCGATTTTATTCACAAAGAGCAGGGAACTCACTACAAGTACGGATTAGGTGGAGTTTGAAATAAAAGGGGACAACAGCACTGATTGAGCGTTTGCGTGACTTGGCATCACAATATTTTTATTGATATCATGGTTTGCGTATACACCGAGACGTAATGCTTATTAAAGTAATTCATATTGTTTTAATTCGCAGATAAGTAATAATGGTCAGTTATGAAGATAGCTTAACTCTAGGTTTAAAGTTTAGACTTAATAATATTATAGTAACTAGAATATATTTACATAAAAAAATTCCAGAGTGCGAGTGTTTGTGGTCCTGCTCCTTTTTTGGACTCATGGGGTTATCTGGATGTTCAAAATTCAACACGGTAATCTTCCTATAATATTTTTACCTCTAATTGGAACGAGGGTGATCCCGCTGGGAACAGAATATATTTTATAAACCCTGAATCATTGTTCACTTACTGTCATCTATTCCCAAACTAAGCAGAGCTTTTTACTATGTAAATTGTATAATTGATAAATACAATAATATGACAGGCCAGTTGGCTTGGTGGTTAGTGACTTTGTCAGCCAAGCCGAAGGTCGTAAAATATATGAAATAAATTAGTTTGTTACACGTCGGTGCAAACGAGGCGGTTGACAATCGACTGAACCAGCGATTACCTTAAAAATTCATTTGTATTCGAAAGCATTGAAATTTAGCCTCATTGTGACAAATAAGCCAATTTTTTCACTTAAGCTGACCTTCCTAAGGAACTTTTACAATAATGAAATTATTCGGAAACTTTGCCTGTTTGAATGAAACATTCCGATAAATGAGACGGCTTGCTTCAGTTCAGCACCGCTTTGTGACACGCACCAACATTGGATCAATTATGGGTCAAATGTTTGTTTCATGAATGGTATTATTTTATAATGAAAATCGTGAAAGCATTTTATGCACTAACTCAACTTAGTGAATGCAAAACTTATTATGTCGATCTATAAATTAAAGGAATTTAATGCTTTTATTATTTTGACATTAAAAATAATTAATATATAAAGTTCTTCCCAATTAAAAGCTCACTCCAAACCGTTGACTCCTTCATAGGACCTAAACTGGATATGCTTTTGGCATATATATATAGGCAAAAAAAATTTACTGCTATAAAGCAAACAAAACCTAAACACCAATAATAACCAACATTGGTTCAAACATTCTAAAAACGAATCCCCATCAGAAGGAATGTGTTCTAATTATGAATCAGAATTATGTAGATGTCGCGTGACAAATCCGCCGATTAGTCGCTCCGAGGGGCGGGACAGTTGTTCTAAAATTACTTCGCATGGAGCTAGTCGCCTTTGATCCGGTCCCTCATTAGTTTCAGTAAACGGATCAGATGTATCACAGAATGTATGAAGTGACTGCATTGACAGACACGTCCCTTTGGATATTATGTAGTATTTATTTCTGTAATTATTTCTCATTTATAGAAATCATGAGAGGACTGTGCTCTGCTTGGACTTATTTGTGTGCATTTTATTTTATTTGCATTTGTAAGGTTTTGCTTTGAAGACTAAATAGGTTTGAATATAAACAGATTAATACACGAAAGCAATTTATTTTGCTCGTTGGTGGACTATCACGCCGCAAGTCGTGGGTTTAATCCGAATATCTGAGTGGTAGCTTCAGTAACTTTAAATTTGACCTTCATAAGTGCCGTCCTCGGTCCTAAACTGAATAAATAGTTTTGAATTTTGAGTGTAAATATGTATACAATTATGTTTTTACATACTAGTATATTATGTGGGTTTCTTTCAAGATCTATTTAGATTGGGATTGGAGCATGGATTCTGTATGGAACAATAAGTGACACTAACTAGCTCAACGATATTTTGATATTAGCTGAACAAGGGAGCAGATAACCGTGCAATGAATATTCCAAGTTTCAACACTTTTTCAAAAGGTTTTTGACACGATTTGAAATATTACTGATTTTATATCGGAATAAAGCAGTTAATCATAGTTTATCCAACTTCAACGGAAAGGTTGTATTTAACTTTCACTAAAATCAATCAACAAGAAATACCTGACCGCAGGTGAACCCCGGAATTTAAAGGTAGAGCCCTATTCACCGCAGAGCGCGTCCCGGTCGCGGGACTCCAATCCCGGGCCAACGGACCGTCCCGGGATAACACCTAATCGAAATATTACTACGGTTTTGGCGATGCGGAAATTCTTCGGTCAAGTTCGTTAGCCGATATTGTGTTGGACGCGATTTGTTCTGGGAACCGATCGGGTATTGGTTTTGTCCAGAATATTCTGTCAATAATATCGAACACCTTACATAGTTATGTATGCCAAGGTATAGTTTATCGCTGTGCTTTTAGATGATTTTCTTGCGTGTGTTTTTTTATTTCTTAATTATTGTTCGGGTTCTCATGTTCTCAACTGAAAATCAGTTCTTGGAAGTCGAATCTTTCTTTGGTATTACTATATTACGGAGTGCAATATGTTTTCTTCTTTGTTTGTTTTTTAAATAATGTGTTGTAGTTGTGTGTATGTAAAAATAAATATTTTTCTTTCATTCTTTATCTACTTGAACCTACTTTATGTTTGCGTTAGCTAAGCCGTCTTGCTATTAAAAAAAATGGCTATGTCGTAGAAATTCCAGAAAATAGTGAAGGTACTAAGGATATTTTATCTGATAAATCTGAAAATATATTTCCAACAGTCGCTATGTAGTCAACAATGTGATAAATATTATCTGTGCCATCTACAAAAGTGGCCATTTACATACTCCTTACGATTGTGTAATTTCTACATATAATAACAGATTATCTTTTCGATGGGTAAAAATAATCAGAACCTTGTTTGAAAAATCAGCTCTTTTGATCTTTCTTTCTCTCGAAGAGATCAATGTATTAATATTTTTAAAAACAATTTTATATTTGTACTTTTTTATTTGTTGTTATAGTGGTCAGGTCATGTGAAATTTTTAAAAGTCTAGTTGTTAAAGTTCGAAAGATAAAGCCCAGTGATAGATGGACGGACGTACCACGGAGCTTTAGTAATACCCTTTCGACATGGACCCATAAAAATAATAAATTCAGCTTCAAAACCTCCATGGGCGTGAACATATGACATTGGGAAAAATATGACCAAAAAGAGAAGTTACAAAAAATGTCTCTCGTCATACGAAAAATAAAATATGCACCCTCCAAGTAATATATAGGGTTTCGAGTACAGGTCCCTGGACACCGAGTCCCGTGAAATATGTCCGGGATGAGACTGACACCGGCAATTATTAAATCCACGGAGGGATATATTGAGGTGAAAGCCCCTTAAGTGGAGCTTAATTGTGTTAAATATATCGAGCATTTATCCTGCGTCTGATAAAGGGTATTTATGAGGCAGGTTACCAAATTTGTTGCTAATTGACTTGCATTAAAATGTTACATCAAAAACTAGGTTAACATTCGTGTGCAAATAATTAAATCTATTGTATACTTATAGATAATTTGGGCTCATTTAAAAATGCCATATTTCATAAAATGTAACAATTTATTTTCTTTATTTTCATTTTCTTTCATAGAGTGTTTTCCAAGCAAATGTCTGAGTTATAGTATACCTTTCAACTGATTAATGTATAAGTTCGTACTTTAATAAAAAAACAATGCTGTGCTTTCCTGTAATTTAGATGCATGCGAGAAAAGTAACTGTTATAGTATTCTAAGATAGTGTTAAGTGTGTATTTAGTTAGTAAGCCCATAATTAAATAAATAAATAAATAGTCATTATTAATCCAACAGATTCAAAACATTTCAAGGTCCGTAATGAAATGGTAATTCCTCTAGTATTATTAATATTCTAGGGGGCACGGTGAGCTCTTGCCTTCAGATGAACCGTCCCCTTGCTGTAGAATTTTTGTTCTAAAATAAATATCTGATATTTCTGCCGCAAATCGAAATATATCTAAACTAGCAGCTCTTAAACCCTCAAATAAAAATTAACCCTCGAGACCATTTGCGAGCAGTTACAAGTATGATAAATGTTGGAAACGATTTGCTGAGCGATATATCAATTGAATTGAAGCAATGTCGCATCGATCGAGAGATTAACACGCGACACCACAATATGCCGCCTCGCCTTTGCCGCGGTCTGAGTGCTTTCTTTTTAAATTTTCACTCGACGCTCCTTTTTCAACTCAGCTTTTTGAAATTGGAATAGTTCTTTTTCCACAGTTTTCATGTTGCAGATATTTTTAAATTACTGAAGAGTTCTCTTTCAGTTTGTCGAGTATGCAGTTGATTGAGAGACACTGATTTCGCTTTGATCACAATTTCCGCATTGCCAAAAGGAGCTTTGTTTGAACAATTCCTCTTTAGTGAGCTATTCTTGGAGGTAAGTGGGGTGCTCTTCAACGATCAATAAATGATTCGGGATTAAAAAAAGTAAGATTTAGGTGTTCATCGTAATAATATATAATTATAGCCAGTGTTTATTTATGAGCATGTCATTAAACAGTCAATCATACTTGTATAGACAAAGGGTAGAAATACGCACCTCCTAAAATGGCAAATTAATAATGTTTACTAATAAGATCTTTACCTTAGTAAAATACATACTATTTTAATTTGCTTAAGTATTCCATTTTTATTAAAATTAATCTCAGCTCACTGAGCAAAAATAATAAAAAGCCAAAAAAACTCCTACAAGCGAGTAATTTTAGTAAATATTTGAGTCTGGCCGTGATAAGCCATCGTAAGATTAAAAAATAGCTTGTAAAGATGTATTTTTATTAAATTAACTAGATACATATTTTGAAGACCAATAGATAATTTGATTTATAACATTAATATTGTTAGCGAAATACTCATTATTAAATAAAAGTGATTCATTAGGTAATTTTCAAGTTATTATCAGTTACACGAGAGATTTTAAGAGGTCGGGCGTAATATCTTAGGTAAAATTGTATTTTTTTTACAATAATATAGGATCAACTTTTAATAATTTTCAGCCTACCTAACTCCAACGCTCTTTCATAATAATTTTGTTGGCTACTCGGTGCGACGTGTAAAGTGCTCATGGTCATGGATGTACTGTTTAGTCGGCTGCTACGACATCCTAAAAATGAGTCAGCGTAGTATTATTAATTAATCGCTGCTACTCCACAGTACAGCACTAAATACCGTACGTGTTAAAACAAAAATTACATCTACCGAATTGAATTTTCTTTTGTTATGCATCGATTATATTGACTTGTGTTTCCTTTGAATTCAAAATGAAATAAAGTTGCTATGGCGAAACATGATAAAACATTAATTGAAGACCTTACGTAATAATTGTGTGTAATACAAGCAAATAAATTATCTTTTACAATAGAACACATTGAAATGACAAGAGAACCCGATTCCTAGTTTCGGTCCTTATTCACTGAAATCTGAATTTGTAGAAATACAAATGAATAAATACAAGCAATGATAGCGCAATTATCGCCTGAATAACGTAATCAAGTGATCACAAGAGGGTTCTTGACCTCCTGTTTTCGTGAGCCCTCGTCGAGGCCCGCTCACTTGAGATATTATTATAATTTAATTCCGAATAACACTCACAAGAAATACCCCGGGATATTATATTTTATTCGAAGACATAAAAGAAATTACTTTGTATTGTTATTCGAAGTGTAGGATTTGATTGATGTTACGTTCAATGGCCGGTACAAGTATTGGAATTAAGTTTCTTTTTTTATTATTGAACTTCTAAATTATTGCCAACTTAAAACAACCTGTGTGAAAATGAGTTTGGTCATTTGTCCTTTCTTCATAGCGTAACTGAGTATTGCATAGACAATTATTTTTTAGGATATGACATTTCTTTTACGCACGACCATCTGAACCTAGTAGAGTAGTAGAGCTCTTAGTGCAGAGTTCGTCCGGGGAAGTACTACCACCTTACCCATTTCTGCCGTGGAGCAGTAGTGCACTTGTATTACTGTGTTTCAGTTAGAGGTAAGGGGCTCGGTGAAATTACAGGCACATGAGACTTAACAACTTCACGTCTCAGGGTCGACAACGCATTGGCGATGCCCTTAGTGTTGCAAATGTCCAAAGAAGGCGGTGACCACTTACCATCAGATGGACCGTCTGCTTGTTAGTCGACACAAGTAGTATAAAAAAAAAATCTAATCTAAACAGAGCTTCCCTTCCAAACCTGGGTGGGAATCAAACTCATACCTTACTTTACAGTCGGGGTATTTAACTACCCCTAAGTGGCCGTTATTTAGATAAACTAATACAAAAAACAGTTGGATCTAGAATCTATCGCAAATGCAAACTTCGTATCGTCTTATATCCAACAAATGGCCGCGTAAAAGCAAAATCTTTCTAGAAACATCTCGGTGTCAATCGCTCGGACAGCCATTTCCGATGGCTGCGGAAGTGCAGATGGGCTGGCGTTTGTGTACATTAGTGTCGCGTCGCGTGAGTCACCAGGCCTCGGGCGCCAGCCATCACCTCGATGTGTGAGTGCTTACGTCTTCACAAGGCCATTCAAGTGATGTATTATTGAGGTGGGAAGTATACTGAGCTTAGAAAAACTTTCAGTCCACAATTTCATTTCAGGTTTGCTCAAAATTATTCGAATGTTAAGAGAAACAATCGTGCGCCAATCTTCTTGGTCGACTGATATAAAGACACGTGTAAAAATATTCTTTAATCGTAAAAATAACACAAAAAATTAGAAACGAAGATAAAATTTTTAATAAACGTTTTTAATCATAATATAAAAGTAGTATTCAATCTATTTTCTTAAAATATTTGTAAAAACAAATCACATGTTACATACGCTGCGTATAGTGAAAATAGCACGACTGTTAGTTGAAACTGGATAAGCTGATGAATTGTTTCAAGCAAAATTAAGGTGTATTTTAAGACATTATTTAGAATGGTTTAGTATGTTTATAATCAAATACGAGTGTGGGTTGACCTGTATAAGGTTAAGTCTAGTCTGATACGAAGTATTAAATATACGCGATGTAAATTTGATATAGATAAATTTTTTAGCTAATACAAATTTCGTCGGCGAATAGATGCCACGAGGCTCCGGAGAGCTTATCTCTCACGTGATTGCGTAGCTAACGAAAGAGACACAGCATAGAGACCGCGGAACCACGGAACATCCTCAAGCTAGTGTCATTTTCCATACAGAATGGAAGCCCAGTGGTTTCAAGGCTGTTTCCAATGCATATATAAACTAAATGCTGAACACAAATCTACAAACACTCTACATACTTCAATACAACATACGTATATACACAATTTGGACCCTTGTTTATACGCTGACTAACCAAACGCTCCAAGATCCTATCTCCATCACAATAGCACATTATCACTAGCTGGTAATTCTCCAGTTGGGCTGTCACGCCGCGGCGCAGGGACGTGTCGTCCGTGACACGCTACACGTCAAACACGTCCCACGTCGGCAAACACGCGCGTGACGTGCCCACTGCACAGAGTAAAGAGAATCAGTAGGCCATTTGAGCCATTTCTACGGATTTACAGACTGTGTTTACAAATGCGCCTCTGAGCGTTCTTGTGTTTTGGCAGCTGACAATTTTCGGTTGGCTTTTGTTATTTGTGAAATTGATGGAATTTAGTTAATCTCATTCGTTTCACAATATTACCATATATTTTTTTAAATAACTTATCTGTTGTTTCGCTGAAACATGAAATTCATACACTGATAGTAAGCCACACTATTCCCAAATGACGTAGGCTATGATTTTATCTCAGGAAAACATTTGTGAAACCGCGGGTACCTGGTACCCACTGTAGATATTAGGCATGTCATCGACCGTACGGCGTGGTAGCCAGCCAGGAATTACCCTTCCACCGTGATATGGTTTCCTCACAATGTTTTTCTCCACCAAACAAAGCTGGTACAACAGTTGTATAAACTAAGTCTTTATTATATCAGCCCAGGCTCATGTCCACTGCTGAACATAGTCCTCACCATGGATTTCCATTTCTAACGGTCAAACGGTCTAACGGTTCAACTGTCTGCATCCAGTGGTTCCCACCAACTCTGACCAGGTCGTTCACTTAGTGAGAGGTTCTACGAACTATTACGATGTAATGCAGATATATTTCACACATCCTCTAAATAGATAAGTACGTACTATAAAAATTACCTACCTACATAAAATATTATCATGATCAACTCGAGCTGTACACTAATCAAATATTTTCCTTTAAAGTTCCGAAACATTCACGCGTGGGTTGGACAGAAAATCCAGAATTATTTTGGTATCAAAGTTCTTTTTTAAGTATATTATTATACAATTTCATTAACATTCCGGAAAGTTGGTAGCAACAACATTAAAATGAAACGCTTGGATATCAAATGCTGAAAATGATGGCTGACTTGAGAAACGGTGGTACTTTGACCTTTATAATTGGTTTCCCATATTTTTTGTAGATGTGTGCTCTTTAGAAATGTTTTTGCATTCGTATCGTCAAATATTTAAATTATTACGATTTATAACATTAACACTGTATTAAAGATAGAACAGTACACCTTTCTTAATAATGTCAGATGAAAACAAATAATTTGAATATTCTTACAATTTCAAACTGGTATAATATATAGGACCATTCCATAAGTATCAGATGGCCGTCTGTATTGAAGTTCCCGGGATATGTTTTATTGTTATCTACTGGGCAAACATATTTACAAGTTCATTCAACTGTTATGTTGACGTCAAAGTATATATTGAGTTTATTCGCCAAAATTTATCGTAGAAAATGTTATTAATTAAAACAGCAATGTTCAGATATCGGAATCGTGCCCTCGTGACTACGCTCTGATTACTAAACCTTATGCGACCTTAAAACCTATATATTAGCTCTCAATCTCCAACCAAAACATTCCCTAACAATCCACACAAGCTATTCCGCCACTGCGGACATAAACCAAAGAGACATAGTTCAATCGGGATGCACCCAGCGCATCGGAACGAAGCTCGTAAATACTGGACCGAGCAATACATTACGGCGTTGTTTAGCGTCCATAACTCGCCGGGCTCGGCTAATCCGCCCGATTGCCCCACCAAAGGGGCAATGGCGCAATGAATTACATACACTTCCGTTTTGACAAAGAATTGCTGGTGAATCGTTGGATATCTACGGTGTAAGTAGGTAATAGTCAAAGGAAGGCGTTTGCAATGAAGTATAAACGTGCTTCATTTTTAGGAATATATCTGTAGCAACACCTAGAATTGTGCTACCGAGAGATAGACAGATAATTAGAGTACTGAACATTTTGCCTACATCACGCTATGGAAGTACACTGCTGGTTGTACCTAGTGAGACTCAAATATTTAGTAAAATGGTCCTATTTGGATATGAGAACCGCCGCGGCGCCGGTAAAAAAATATGATCATTGAGACACTCAAGAAAGGTTAAGAAATCGAATATAAATTTGTTCTTAAGGGCTGAAGTTCAAGTAGTTATAGATGAGTACCTGAAAAACCCTTTAAGTTTTCTTGGCGTGATCCATTAATTACCCTTACCGAAGTAGCTGAGAACTCCACATGTTTCTAGAAATTAATTGATTGGCATTACTTAGTGGTGAGACTTTGAAACAGAATTAGCTGCATTTGTCTCACTTCAACACTTCTACTATTACAATTTATTCGTGGAACGATTGATTAGAATTGATGATTGCAGCTTAAGCTTCAAATTTACTTCCAACTCAACTATTCCATGAATCGAGGATTATCTTAATTGGAATAGATTTAACTATTGATGATTTTTGAGGCACTTACATACCTTATTAAAAAAGTAATCGAGAACAAACAAAAAAAATACTTATGTGTAATTTGTTATAAGTTCGTCATGTCCATTTCTGTGTAGTCAGTACCATCTCACAGTAATGTGACTGACAAGCGGGTAGACCGTCAGGCCAAAATCATAAGGGGTTTTTGCCATTGCGTTAAGGAACCTTTAAAAGGAGGTTAAACAAAGTAAAACAACAAGTGATTTGTTCATATCAGTAAATTTGAAACAACTTCCTTAATCAAGGATTTGTTTTATTAAAACATTTTTTGCAATAAAAAGCTTTTAGTGAGTATTTCACATCAAAGAACATGTACCTATGTTTCAATTCACAAAGTATATGTTGAGTGACTGATAGTGACAGTACAAGATTGAATTCCCGAGCGAATATCCAGATTTTGTCTAGTGCTTAAGGATACTTTTTATGTTTCTGACATCCCTTGTGTTCGGGTACTATCTACCCTTATACTATACAATAGGAATTACGTATTTTATTCAACAAAGTAATACTTAATTTACTTATTGTTTATATCTTTTCCTTCGGCCTCTACATCGTCCTTCTAATAGGAGTGAGTGAGATGGAGATCTAACACTTAGAAGACCTTTATTACCCGATATGTTTCAATATATATACACGGCTAGACAATATTTAAGCTGTACTATTAAAAAGGCTCAGCCAAAGACGTGTGGTTAAGTGTAGGAAAAGAGTTGGGTTGCTGGGCTTTTGACCGAGAAAAATGGAAACCTTTCAAATCAAAACCACAAAATCTTGGTAGTTCTGGAAGACCGTGACTTAATTCCAGTCAAAAAAAAGTATCATTGCTCACAGCAACATAAAGTGCCGAGAGGTGTCCTTATGCTTAACTATCCCCTGGCTTTATGCTCTTAGCACTCTTCTGATACTGGCCAGTAAAGACAAGTCGGGCCATTATAGGTGCCGCCTCTGGAAGATCTTGGGTTTGTATTGTCGCTTCTCACTACCTGCTCGATACAAGCTACCCAGCCGCCTCAGTATTGTAATTATTGATTAAACTTTGTAACTAGAACGGCTTTCACCAATAGCTCGCAATTATTATGATCTTACGGGATGTAATCGTGACTCAAATTCATAATAAGAATATTTCAAATATGTTTTATAATAAAATAATTATGAAAATTATTAAAACTTCTGAAATTGCAGTTTAAGTATTCGAAAATAACATCATTTAAATTATAACGGTGTTGAATAGCTCAAATAGCATCAGGAGCCAGATGTATACATCCGAAATATCTCAATTATTCAAAATATTACAAATTGATATCTCAGGTGAATTCGAAATTACTATAGTTCTAAAACACCGTTGCAGTGGACTTCTGTAATTTTCACATTTGAGTCCACAAATCCAGGGACGGGATATCGCAATAGTAATTCAATTGAGCTTATCGTGCTACATCCAACAGGTGGCTTATACCCCCTTGACTAATCTTGCACCATTTCTCAAAGATCGACCAGATTAAACATGGCAAAGGCGCTTCAATTATAGTTTCATTGTAGATAATATGAAACTTTCATCTGGTCGTTGTTATCAACAGTTTATCGAATAACCTTCATATAATACATATTGGGTTATTATTTTATAAATTTCCCCTCAAATTCGGACGAACTCGGACCCAATTTACGCCTCATGGGACATAAAGGGACTTGAACAAGCAATTTTAACTTAACACCCGTAAAATTGCTTCCTTGGCTTCTATTTCATAGCGTGTAAAGGTCATTGTCGCTCGTATTCCAATTGCAGAAACGGCAAAAATAAGATATGTTCCGCAGACAAGACTTCGTTAACTTCTATTTATTGGTTCTATTTGAAGATGTTTACGGTTGTAGTAATAGATTTGTGGCCCAAAATTGGTCCGTTTTGCTTTTTTGCTTAGTTCTTAGGAAGATATCTATTATTGACCGTTTTATATTTGGCATCACCTTTTGCAATACTTTTTACCTTATTTTATTTCTACTTTCAAAATAACTTTATTTAAGGCGATGTTTGCTCAGTTGGTAGTGACGTCGACTGTCGGGACGAGACTCGTGGATTCGTATCTTATGAGCTTGAGCTGTCGGTGAAGGAAAACATCGTGAGGTGGTAGGATTCTTTACTGAGGTTAGACCCTCAAGTTGTAAATCTGTCGGCCAGGGATCGCGTTGCGATCTGTGTGCAACCATCTGCCGGTATTTTCCAACAGCTGCACTTAAAAGCTGGTTCTCACATCATCACTTGCCATGGTGAGATTGTGGTTTAGCATGAGACTATTCATAAAAATAAAATAAAGATTATTTGATATTCATAGGCAAAATATCAAGAATATTCAGTTATTATTTAGGCCCAAGCCAAAGCCTCCGTAATTTTATCAAATAAACTACGATGTCATAAAAAAGGTAGGGCTCTAATAAAAAATTATAGGTAGTTACTTACTTCATAAGTATAAAGAGATACACCTTAATTATTGGGTTTCTTTACACTCTAAAAGATATCAGATTTTTAGATGAAGGCCGTAGTGAAATCTATTGTTTTTTTAGGGTTCCTCCGTACCCGAAGAACTTTTGTTCGTCTGTCCAGCCGTCTATCACTGGACTTTATCTTTTAAACCGTAACAGACACAACAGGTAAACACTTAAACTTGTCACCGGATGTGTACAAATATGACCGCTATAACCACAAATTAAGTACACGACAAAACACGCCCTTGTACAGGTGTATAAAATCACTAAATATTATAAAAAAAAGTCGCTTCCCGCTGTCTGTCTGTCCCTATGTATGTTCAGATCATTAAAACTACGCAACGGATTTTGATGCGGTTTTTTTAATAGATAAAGTGATTCAAGAGGAAGATTTTTTTGCATAACACACGCATATTATTAATGAGAAAATGCGAGAATTTTAAAGAATTACAACTATTTTAACCGTTTGGCCGATACACAACCTTCGTGTGCGAGTCTGACTCGAACTTAGCCACTTTTATTATGATTTCTAGGACCATAAATTTAGAGAATGTTATGTCAGGAATTAAGTCAATCTACCACAATGGCAACCAGGTATGATGATTACAGACCTTAATGTTGCTTTAACTAGCTAAATAATTTACAGCTCTTACAATCGCTGTAGCTTTTTATAGCAAACAATCGTGTAAATTACGTCAATTATTATTAGAAAGGCGCTCCGCTGAAGTACGCTATTGAAAACCGAAAATTTGGTCCTTTGTGTTCATTGTTAGAGCGTACATTAATCATGGCCACACAATAAAACTATTTGTGCCGACGGCTAAATACCCAACAACATCACCGTAAATATTTCACTACAAAGAGCCCCCCCTCTCGCTCTAGCACGAGCTCTTCGCGATCGGAATAAGACATTACAGGAATAAATGGTTTCCTTTGACGTCGACAGTACGGGACGGCGACTCGGTATCACTTATTCTTTGCTTTTTGCCTGCTTATTTTTTACACAGACTAATGCTGTCGCTTCAACAATATTTGCATACTGGCTGTTTTCCATCGTCCTCCAAAGAGATCCGTTCGTGTATGGCCGTAGCTACAAAAATTCGATGTCGGTTCGGGAAATAAACATAAACAGTCACCGGTAATACATTGCGCCTTGTTTTTTTGTACTTTAACAGTGTTATGTATAAATTCGAGTGTGTTTGCACTCTCTTTGTTCTGTGTTTGCTTTTTCTTTGGTGTTAAATGCGCGCGTTCTGCAAATAAAACCTTATTTAAGAGAGACGTTCGGATCGGAAACAGGCGCTCCGTCTTTGTTGATTAAGTACAGTAGAGCGCAAAAAACAAACGAAATTGTACCAGAATAAGTTTAAAAGCTAACAAAGCTTTTGTGTCTTGACGAGGAGACTTAACGTTGTATGTATATGTATGCGTGGAATGTCCTCGAGCCGCGTCGCGCTGTGTGGCACACGTTTTATTTCTCTTACTGAAAATTCCAGACTACATACGATTTGGTTACAAATTCTCCTTTTTATTTCAAGTTGTTTTATTTGTTCAACGGTAACGTAATTTTCATACCTAATACCTACATTCAAGTTTATTTACGAATTATTGGTTGGAAAAATGCTATGTTTGTTGCTTTCAATGATACCATTGCTTTAAACAAGCTCTTTTATGGTACAATAAAATATATTATGTCTCAAGGGTAGACCAATATGGTATCAAGTTGTTTTCAAGAATTTGAAAATATCTAGGTCATACCGGAAATTGTAACTGTCGTTATAGGTATAGTATATGTGTGAGAACTTACGTTTTTATAACAAGGGTATTTATTTATAGATCTATAAATGATTCTTTGTATTGAATTATGTTGACCGACGTTTAGCATGTTTTCTTTGATCACATTTAAGTTTTATGCCAACTTATTGTATTTTTTGTTTAATTGTAATTTTATTATTGTAACGTTTAGTCAGTTAATTAGCAGGTTGTTGAGGATTATCTTTGCTGTCAACACTTAAAATGATCTACTAAATATTTTGACTAAAATAGATACTCGTGTAATGCTATTTTAAATTGTTCCTATAAGCCTACGTTAGTATTTCATAATATCATTGAAAAAGGGGAAAGCTTAATATCAAAAAAAAATCTACACTCAAGGGCATACTCTCGGTTCAGAGACGCATAGCAACGTATGCCTGGATCAGCTAGGAAAAAATAAATAAAGTCTAACAATTCCGAAGTCGAGGTTTCCAGCTCGCATACTACAAGCGAAGCAAAATAAATAAAGGGAGATAGATGAAGCATAGAAGAAATCGGCACACTTACGATGAAAACAACCGATCAGCGTCCTCAAGAACTACTTGGTAAATTCACGCCTTACCGCGCGGGGGACACCCAGAAAGATTAATGGCATGTCTCCCCCCACCCTCGCTTCACCACTTCACCCCTTGCATCAATCACTTAGCCCTTTGATGTATTATTTACTAGGGAAAAGTTATTTTTGTGTCTCCACTGTTTTTGAAGGGAGTGCAAATATTTTTCGACACCATCTGTCATTAGGAAATTGTCAATGGTGCGTGATGTTTTTTGTTTTTTGTTTGGGTTTATGGGCAATTTTTTAAAATAATATTAATTTTTATAAAATATGAAGGCAATTAAGTAATTTAATTAAATTAAATATATTTATTCAAATGGGCCTTCACATCCATACACCAAGCCTTATGAATGGTCAGACTATTGCAGGAGCGAGTATTATCCCCAACCACCATTAAAATTAATAATCGTTTATGTGAAATGCCTTCAGTACCAAAAAAGTCTTATTACCCTAAGTCTTTCTTTCCTTGAATTTTTGTGAAGTAGTAGTATTCCATCAATATTTTATGGTTTCTTTTATTTTTCTAAAAACTAAAGAAGCCCATTGACATATTTATAACACTCCAATGACCTACTAACATTAATATCTAACCTTGCTCACATTTTTAAAAGAAGTCCTTCGAATCCACCCAAAACAGAAAGTTCTACATAATATTGTAATTTTATTTCGCATTTCATAAATAATATCCATTGGGCATAAAATACGTTTAACAATATTGTTGTACAATATATTTTATTTACATCAGATCTTTTAATCAGAGTAGTCGTTAATTCTGTTCAGCGAAGTAGTAATGTTTAAATATCTCATCATTTAATGAAGAACTGGATTGGATGTCATGAGTTCAGCTGTAATTGTAGCCTGCAGCGCGCGTATTCTCAATAATTTATTAAACATCAATTAATTTACGTATTAACTCCAATTTAAATATGTGTTTTAATGTGTCAATTATGGGTTTGTGTGCAATTATGTTATTTGATTGTTGCTTTGAGATAAAAACCTACATAGTGTTTTAAGATACACTTGCAGTTCACGACATAAGTTGCACTGAGTCTTCTTTTTTTGTAAATTCAACTTCTTGGGCGCTTGCACAATCATTCTCTAGTGTTTCACCGCAGTCAGGTAAATATTTTAGAAACATAAAGAAAAGGAACAAACAAACAAATATATGTTATTATATATGTATAAGATTGAAGTTGATATGAGAACTATGTGTGCCAAATTTTAGCAAGATCGGTCCAACCGAGAAATAAGCAGACAACCAATTTCGCTAGCCCCATTTTCAATCAAATATTATGCAAAAATAACCGGTGTGAATTTAAGCAAGGTTAGATTAGTTTTCTGAATGTAATTTTGTGTTAAAGAGGATCTAGTTTTCACACTTAATATTTTGAGTTGCACACTATTGCTACATGCGAGAAACCTCGGAGTAAAGCTAATCAATATTGCATTAGCTACAGTAACTTCATATTGCCGCCACGTTAAGATGAGTTTCAGCAAATTCCTGTAGCAGGGGAATTAAAATAAGTCCGTTAGAAAGGGTCTCCATAAAAAAAACAGTTCTCTGTTAACTTGTCTTTGTGTACATTTCACCCCGGACTCCAATTTCTTGCCCCGGATAAAGGATGTTCCCGCAACTTAAACCAGGAGCTAGATCATTTAGTTTGATTCATAAAAATATGTCCTTTCAAAAATAGTTATTTACTCCTACACTTTTGGTATTAGATGCATTAATTCCGCTGGGTGTATTTACCGTTAGCTTTGAATACATAACCGAAATCATTTTCTTTTTTAAATTGTCATGACTACCTTCCATAATATCCTATTAAACATCATCCACCAATTCATACCGTTACGAAATCTTTATTTAATAATTGGAGGGACTTTTCAGGGTATTAAGTAGGTGTTGCTTTGATTTTTTTGACCCATCTCCCGGTCTACAACCCGGATGCATCCCGTAATCGGTTTAGCTCTCACACGAGCAAGTTCCCGCGTCTCGTCCCGTCTTGAGTGGACTCCGATAGATTCACTCGCCTCATTTTACTCGACGCGAACACGCCGCGCCCGAGAACTCTATAACGAAACTTTGCGAGTTCGCCAGTAGTCAATTACGCGGGGGTTGTATTTTTGTTTGACGCATTAATTTTTGTGGTTTCAGAAAGTATTGAGTATAGCATGGTCATGTAAAGACACCTCTTTGTTAGAGGAGCTGAAACTTTTAGGTCGAGTAGGCCGACAAACAGGCAGGACTCTTATTACTGGGTTTTGGTTAGAAAGCTAAGGGGGTCGTAGAAATTATAGGCATATGAGATTTAACAAACAGTCTCAGCTGTAAACGCGCGCGTGAAACAGCGGTGACAACTTACCACCAGTTAGATTGTCTGTATATTTGTTGGCCTACTTGACAAAAAAAAAAGAGCAAAGTCAACAGTATTAACAGATTTGAATTGGGTATCATTATAGCTAACTTTATTTGTTTTCTATGTTAAAAGCGAGTCATTAAATAAATCCCAGCTCACATAGAATGAGTCTATCTTTATCAGCTACGTTACATAATTTGATTTGGTCCGCATTAAAGCAAATTAGCATTGCCAGCGCTTTAGTACCGCTTTAAAGCAGCCTAGAGCTTGTCTAGTGCCAAAAAGTGACCGTCTAGAGGCTGGATTAATTTGTTTTGTGCGGTGGAGCCATGGTGGCACGGTCTTTGTGGAGGCACCTTTGTATTCCTCTCTGCTTCTATTTTGTTACGCAAATACGTATTATTAGGTGCCCTGGGTAGTTTGTTACAGTAATCCTATGAGCTGGTCTCCAATAGTTGTTTGGAACAAGTATAGAAAGACTTGCAGAAAGATTTATTGATGGATTTTTTGGGGGTTTATATCTAACAACTTCATTTGAATACTTCGGTTGGGCTAGAAAGGATTTGGTTATGATGTTCTGAACTACGCCGGTGCAAGGTATATAATAGAAAATAAAAAAAAAAAATGGTAGATGATACCTTGCCACATGGCTTTATTTTTTTAGAGTATAGTGAAGTGATAAAGTTTCAATGTATTACATTTTCTCGACATAAAAATGATCCTACTTGTTAATCCAGGTTATAAACTATTTCTCAAGTTTCACCCATCCACCCTGAAACATTTGCATTTATAATATTAGTAGATTATAAGTATAAAGACTATATTGTTTGTAAGCTACAACAGCTCAAAGATGTTCCATAAAAAACTGTGATATTTCTTTAGCATTTTTATTAATGGCTCACCACTTGGCTACTAAATCAATTGACCTACAATATAAAATGCAAAATTACAGATACGAATCAGAAAAAAATTTAGGTCAAGTTGGTGAACAAACTAGATTAGCCGAGAAAACTGTTAAGTTACTTATCGGAGAGGCAGAACTTGTTTTTTACGAAAATTTAGGTACTATAAAATAAAATTCTAAGAAATACCTACATTGCTCACCACATGTCACGTTGCGAATTTATGCGGTGAAATGTGGCTCTCAGTAATGAAACCTCTGCTTACTTCTTCTGGGACAATGGGCATGAAGGTTTTTAATGATTTTATTTGTTCGACGATCTCATTGTAGTAAATAATGATCTAACCAAAGATTATGACTATTAGATATAAGCACAAACAAACTTTTGATAATGTTGTTAAAATTTAAAATAGTTCATATAATCAAGTTAGTGGTTATCATAATTAAATCAAACCTAAAAGGAAACAGTCCTGCATACCAAACAGTTATAAATTGTCAGGAAATGCATTGGTACATTTAATTTCCAACACGGTACCGCAAAAGTTCAAACGTCAAAGAAATAATTTGAAACACACTCTAACACCTCCAAAAGCCAATGATCCGAATGAATAGTTATGCAGTAAAACCTCTGAAATTGGCTAGTAAACTTCAATCCACATAAACACGTATTGATTGGTGGGAGCAAAGCGCAGCGCCACGCCGCGGCAACGCCACGCCACACGCCGTCACGGCACGTACACTTTCAGATACAGTCAAAGTTAGGTGTGAATGTGGCCGACACACGTCCCCCGAGATCGAGGCACAGGGTACTGAGCAACAGTAGGGTAACTCGGATTAGGTTGTGCGAATGGAATAAAGTATGAGGGATGGTGTGCACATTGTGTCAGCTAGGTGTAATGATATTTATACCTGATGGGCTTGATGTAGCTTTTTTATGCTCTCAATTTCAAAATGTTAATTTGTTTGTTTAGATTAAGTCTTGCAAGCTGAATTAGAACTACTTTATCTTACCTTACGCAGTATCTAAATTTGTTTCAGTTCTAATGACAATGTGTTTTATGGTAATTATTACTTAGCTGCTGCATCTAGAGTTGGCTAAGGAAACTCTTGAACGGTTTACAGCATAGACATGAAAACGGTTGCTTAATTTTTTTTTATCGTAATATTAATACATTTTATTAAAAAAAAAACAATTGAATTATTGGACAATTATGGAAATTTCAGTATTATTTTGAAAAATTTACTTGAATCAAAACTAATCAATCATAACCACCAAAACAACATCTAAATCTACGTTACTGTTTTCAACTGAGCTTCACCAGGTGCCATATTAAAGAAGTTTGACAACGTTGGACGTTATAGTCAAACTATATAGGTGTAACTAGAACTGGGGCAATTCCGATATAATGCGGTGCCTTAAGCCACCCAGTAGCTGGTCTTACAACTTCGTTATATTGTCTACTTACCTGGCAATTTGGAAAGTTAATGTGCTCCCAGCATTTTCGTAGGAAACTGTTACATTTATATTGGCTGGGTTTTATCAACTTTCTTGATTTAGTGATTGGCTTTTTATTTGCCTATCAAGTTGTGGTACGGTTTAGTTTCACAAAGTATATACACTTTGTGATTATGTATGTAATATTTGTTACATAAAAAATAATACTAAAACAAATTACATTGGTTACTTATTCTGCATGTTAGAACAATTAATGGCTTTGAATTATAAGTTAGGGTATGAAACCGTCGAATACAAATATCGATGGATTTTTATCGATAATTTTAACGCGTTGTTTTCCAGCACTATTATTAAAGAGAGTCGAGTAAATTCCCAAATAAAATATGATCGTTGCGAGTTTATCGCTGTACACGGGCGCAGGTGTGCCCAATGTCGCGTAAGTGCGTCCTGCTATACGGTCCTGCTATATAGCTGGTCCGTTGGTGCAACACTACGTTATATTACTTTATAAACAGCTCTTTGGAACCTCCACTTTGAGTGATGGTTGCTTAAATTCTAAATAAGAAACCTGAACTTAATTTAAAAAGTGCAAAGTATTTTTATTGGACTACGTGCTTCTCTATCAACATTTTAATTGAAATTGAAAAACAGAACTTGAGAACGTTTACACCGTTTTAGTACAGAAAGCTTACGACAAGATAATCGTTTATTTTAATGTCGACAATGCTAAGATGTATTTTACTACTGAGTTATGTTGGTTTAGATACTGAAGTAAATTTCAGCTTAATTAATGACAATGTGTAATGTGAAATATCGGTGAACTTAATTAATGTTGTATAGCCACGGAGGAGGCTTACAAAAGGCATATTTTGGGAGCAAAATTTGATTGCACGATTCAATAAGTACTTATTGTTCAGGTGATGTATTGTTTAAATAAATGGATTCCTCGTGAAACACCTGAATGGCAATTCTCGAGGGTATTGATTAACGTCGTTAGCCTTTAAAGGTCACCGTCGAGTGGTTTCTTTTGTCTTTTTCGTCACGTTTTGCTGAATAACCTTCATTTTTAATACCCTATTAATTCTAAAGACTAAGTATTAATTTGCATAAAATTTTAGACAGAAAAAGGATCTTTTTTGATCTGGTTTTGCAGAAAATATTTTTTTTTTCTTGATTTCATTATATAAATTTGAAAATCTTCTATAAGTGTCACAATGGGGCATTATAAAATCTAGTGAACTTTCGGATCAACGGAGAGGGGAGTAATCACCGCGTGCTATTCACACCTTGCACCGTGTGGGTAACAAAAGAATTATCAAAGTAAGTTGGCGCCATGCAGAGTCGCTGAAATCCTTGTAAATTTCTTGTAATATATAATGAGGGAATGATAGATGTTGGACTGAAGCTGTAGCAAGGAAAATAACAAGTTATTGAAGAGGTAGAATTTAAGATTGGTTTAGTACCGAGAAATGTGGTGTGACATGAAGATGGGCTAAGCTCAGCTGTGGGCAGAATGGGGCTGATTAGATTGATAATTCATGAAATACTACATTACATATTCAAAGCCGACGGTCGAAGGTGACGGGACGGTTGGCATGATGGTTTAATACCCGGACTGGTACGCGACAGACCGCAGATTCAAGTCCACAAACAACAATATTGTGTGTATGAATGTTTTTGCTTATTCAGTATCTGTGTGGTTATAATAGAAAAGTAAACATGTATTATATAGTACAAGCTCTGATTAATTTGGCATCAGATAACTGTATATAAAGATATCCCAGGATAATTATAAACATTTTTATTTAAAGCTGAAATTTCATAATGATTTCATGACCACACATTTTAATTGATAAATTGAGCCAAACCACAAAAATCATTCACCTACGGACTTCATTTACTAGACCACAAACAAAAGCCTGAAGCATCTGAAACGACCGGGCTCCCAACATTTCCATATCATGTTCAATATTACTATTAATTATGTAAATCTAATTGCTAATTTCTAAACAAATGTTCTAATTATTGTATTAGTATACATTAAGCACCGGAATATTTTAAGTTAGTAAATATATATAAATTTACAAAAATTAATCCCTATTTCCCTTGGTCACGGCATCACACATGGACAGCTGGACCGATTTCGCTAATTATTTTTTTGTTGTGTTTGTTATTGTCAGGAGAAGGTTCTTATGAGAGAAAAAAACAGCGCCAAAAATTTGAAAATTTAAGAAAACAACGACTTTACTAGCGCTTTTGACAATATCAACCTTTTTTATGTAACCTGTTTGACATTATTGTCAGTCGTTTGACAGATGGCGCGACTCACAGAATGCGTGCTGCAAATATCATTTAAAATAGAGGCATGGATCGGAACTATATTGATAAAATAATTAATTTATAATTTGTATATAATTAAGTGCACATTTCACAGTCCCTTCAATCGGAAGATTCGAATTCAATATTCATAGTTAAGACAGGACAATGTCTGTCGGGTCAACTAGTCATAAATAAATATCTTAAAACACATTATCCCTGAAGATTTAGACAGATAATAATATACATACAAGCTACGAAAGATAATGTTAAGCCCCAACGTGACATGTGGTTAGCATCAATGAAGTCTCTCGGGCACGTTATCAATTTTGGGCTAAAGGAAATCATTTCTGAAAGAAATGTTAATATTACCTATTACTAGGGAATCTAGCTCCGGGTCTCAGGCCAAGCCGACCACGCCACTACTATTTAAGAGCATTAAAGTACATCGCTCACAGATTAGTATCTTAATATTATCTTGTCTAAAATAGCGATACGTTTTTCTGCTGATTCTTACTAATGTTATAAATGCGAAGGTTTGTTTGTATACACGTTTGTTACTCTTTCAGGCAAAAACTACTGAACGGATTTGGATGGAACTAGGCACATATAAAGAAAATATCCTGGAATAACACATAGAATACTTATTGTGGCAGAAAAATGCTACATCCCTGGGGAACGTGGGTGAAACCGCGGGGCACAGCTAGTACTTAAAGCAACAAAAAAACAAAAATTGACTACTGTTCCGAATGTAATGTCTAATTTACATGTTTTGCAGGTAGTTGGAGATAATCTTCGCACATCCCGTGACGAGAGCCAATCCAACTCGATCGAAACGGCGAGGTAGGTTAGGTTAGGTTTTAGGCAAATTAAATAGTATTTTCATATTAATCTGTGCACGAATAATTCCATTCTGTTTTATGAAACAACTTCTCCAAGGCACTATCCCTTGTTTCGTATTTCGAGAACGAGTTCCCTTAGAGTTCTGAAAATCTATGAACCAAACTATCAGCTATCCACTTAGCCCCCGCATTAAGCTATTAAGCGAACTAAACTAATAATCGTTCAAATAACATTATTATCAGAAAACAACCGACCGACTGTTGGAAATTGAGCCAATAGGAATAAAATACAGCGGAAAATGTAGGTCATAAAGATTTTATGACACTTATCGTTGTTCAGGAAGTCAATTGTAAAATTGAGCGGGCAAATGGCAGTTGGCAAAACAAGTCATTATTTGCGAACTTTTTATTTTGGTCGGTGTGTTTGAACGATCTAGGTAGAGCAGGTAATAGTTTGACCTTTTTGCTCGTTAGTCGTTTTCAGACGTAGATGTCAACTTCTTTTTCTGGCTTCTAGGTATTTAATTCTACGCACTTTAGCGGAATGGCATTTGAATGTTAGGTCTAAGACGTGTTTTTCACGAGAATTCAATAGAAACGTGGAGTACCTAAATGTCATCGGTTTGAAAATACGGCTAATGGTTTTTGACAAAGGCTTTTTCGGAATAAGATCTAGTATGTCCGTAAAGTAATATGTTGAATTTATTAATAAAATCCACTTTATCAAGAAGATATAAAAATGTTCGATCAAAGAGCTTATTTATTGATATTAGGGAGGAGGAAGCATAGTTTTTCAAATCACGATTTACGTAACTACAGAATTATTACCTCGCAAATGTATGATCCATACATATTTTTTCTGCAGATAATTTTCTAATTATCCAATATTTGACAATGATTTCAATTGATGGAATACTAGCATCCATCCTAGGGTTTTAACTGCGTTCTCAAGGGATCTAAGTATTCTCGGTAACGAAATAACCCGTATTTTAAAGAGATTGTGCGAGTTTTGTGAGTTTTGGAGGGTCCAAGATACTGCACCTATTTAAAAAATTATTTCAGTGATGTAAAGATGAACTATTCCCAAGTATGCGTATTCAGCACATATGCTATGTTATAAGCATAGTCACTTTAGATACCCCTGGAACGTGGGTAAAATCTCCTAAAAACTATACTTATGCTAATCATCTAAATCCATTAACTAATACGTTTATGAGCAATTCCAAACTTTCTCACAAACTAAATACAATATTTTTAATATCTTACTTATGCTGAAGTATAAAAAAGTGGTGGTAATAATGTTTTGATCCCCTTAAACGACTTCCCAATCTTTTTGTTTAAACCAGTCTGTTTTAATCATTTATTCTGAGCCATACTCGTCTTAAGTGTACGCTCCCAGCCTCAATAATGCGAGATAGTTTCCCTGTTGTGTTAATAAAGTTTGATCTGAAACACAAACATGAGGAAGGGAGTATGTGCACTTTCGGAGGGCTTTATGAAGGGCGAGGCCTAATACTCGTGTCCCTAGCGACAAACTAGGGGATAACACATTGACGTAAGTAACTCTAGATACTCCTTAGACATGCAAAACATGTATACACTAATATTATGTTTTATGAGAAAAAAATTTAAGGTAATCATCTGACTTCAAAAATGATTTCACCGATAGAAAGTTACACTATGTTTGAAAACAAAGACTGTGTTATAATCCTATATGTACATTAGATCCCTTAGGAACGTGAGTGAAACCGCGGTACGGTAGCTAGTCTACTTTAAAAGTTATATCTGTAGTAACCCCTAGGTTTATATAGACGATGATTAGTTAATTTGGCCAATAATAGAGTGCACTATTTGTAAGGTAATTAAAAATACTGATTGCTTGTTAATTGAAGTGGTATATAAAAATTAGAACGAATTCTATATGTGTACCGAAATTCATAAAACTCGTTCAGCCGATACCCACGCGTTTTAGTCAAAAAGATGGGTATATTCATATACTAATATAGTAAATATGAAAGTAGTTCAGGATGCATGAAAAGATAGATAGATGGATGCATGTTTGAGACACTTTCTTGCTAAAATTACAAAACGAATTGGGATGAAAGAGTAACTAACATCTCACAATTTTATTTATCCGGAGATAATGTATCCCTTGAGAGAACGGGTCCGCCCACAGGAAACTGGTAAGAAATAAACCCATACCATATATTTAAGTCAATGTGACGTGACAGTAGTGACTTGTACAAAAGTCAAAGTTGAGAAGCCCTGGTTAGAAACAGCAAAGTAAAATTCACCTACGTAGCATATCTTGGTGCATCTAACTACTCATATATCGATGTTCCACAGTTAGGGGACGATTAATAAACACGGGATTGCGAGGAATATGGGGGCAAAGTGAGGATGTGATAGAAAGATGGATGGGCCGAGGTCGGACGCAGCATCTTGATTACAAGTTATCTTGTAATGAGCGCGTTGGGAATACGTCAACTGACCCATTAAATCTTCATCGCCCAGCTACATGAAGCAGCCATTTTGTTATAAAAGTTTTCACATAAAAAATCTTCTGAGTAAAAACAACCTTTGGAACCAGTATTGGAGTGAATATCGCAGCGTTCGTCCGGGGACCTTACCCACTTTTGCCGTGAAGCATTAGTGCACTTGTATCAGTGTGTTTCGGTTAGAAAGGTAGGTGGGCCGGTGAAATTACAGGCACATGACCACTTACCATCAGGTGGACCGTCTACTTGTTTAAGTCCAACTGTAATCAAACATAAATCAATTGTAGTTCAAATATTTGAAAAGAATATTCGATGGCACTCAATATACGCGTATACAAAGTACCTTTCTCAGAATTTGAAAATCCAATTTAAATGACTAAAGTGTAGTTTTCACAATTTTCGGAAGTGAAGTAGATACATGATTATATTAAAAAAAAACGGTGCCATCCAACAAATCTAATATTAAGCTGTTAAAATGATTACCGTTTGAATGATACGATTTTAATTTATTGGAAATGTTACCGCTATGATACAAATTAATATTTTAAAAAGTAATTACTTATATAAATACCAACAATAATTATTTGCTTAAAAAAAAATTTTTTTTTAATTACTTAGGTAACTAGAAAAAGTAATATATTGACCAACATAGTAGGTAATAATATTAATAATTATTTTATTTCACTATTAACTAATCCTATTTTACTAATTATTATCTTACTTTAATTTCAAAGTTTATACATTTTTTAGGGATAAAAACCTTATGTTTTGTTTCAGGATGTGATCTCTCAATATGCTATATTTTATCCAAATATATTAAGCCAATAAGGCACATAAGCAAACACGCACAAAAACTCCCGCGTGTACCCGTAGTTTTATTTCTTTACTGAAACTTAGTTAATTAATTGCTGACTTCCTTAACAAACTTTTTATAGACAATCCTTTCACGCGGTGAAGGCTGAGCGGCCAATGTCAGCTTAAAAAAGTTTTCAACACAAATCGGCAAAGTTCATTACGAAGTTCATTAAGTTTTTATAATTATTGTTTACTTGACGCCACGTCGACTTCGTGCTCGAGCGGTAAAAAGCTCGACCAGAGATCGAAGTTCCTAGATTAGATGCGCAAGGCACTATTTGTTACTCGCTTCCGCCCTGTGGATTGACCCTTGTTCTTGAAGACTGTAATGATTTATCGGTATAAATAATGCTACGAGCTTACCACTTTATAATTGATTGCTGCTAAAGCTTCAATAAGTAACAATCGAACGATCTCACTATTGTATTTCTAATATTAATTTGGATTAAAATTAGAGGTAAGCAGAGCATTAGGTCTCTGTCTTTCCCAAGAGAAGCAGCGTGAGGTTCTTCATGTAGGGTGTGAAGATATCTTGCTGGGTGAGTGTGATACGCCTGGTATTGGAAGCGTCATTAGGATTCGGTGACCGTTTGTCATAAGGCATAGGTCGTAACTGAGTGACACACACACACATACACACATACTCCGAACTGAATTTAGATAGAGGGTCTTAGGAATAACAACCACATTCCACAGAAGGGTATTTTAAGTCGCTAAGATTTGTGTAAAGAATTTATCACCGTCTCTCGGTCACGTCACCATTTCCTGGCCCTGATGATCTATTCTAACAAAGAAATGTGAAGTGAATCCTGTTTAACCTGAAATCGAACCTTAAAACAAAGCCTTATTTGTTAGGTAACACTCGACCAACGAGGCGATAGTAGTAATAATAATGAAGCCTTTTTATTTCCTCCAAAATAACGTACAAAACGATATTCCATTTTTAAGTACGTCCATATTTTTATGAAATGAAATGAAATGAAATGAAATGAAATGAAATGAAATGAAATGAAAATATTTTTATTCAAATAGGCCTTTACAAGCACTTATGAATAGTCTGACTCTAAATTAGTCCATCTTTTAATCAATCTCCACGTGAAAATGAAATAAAAACAGATAACGATCAAATGAATAAGTAAACAAGCACGTTAATATCAAGGGGGTATTATAAGGATATGAGGAAGTAAAGCAAACATCTCAATAGGCAGCGCCGTGCCGAGGTCGGCTACTCGGCACACACTCGGCAATTGTCGGCAAACAGCGCCGCTATCAGTGGGGCCACGGCCGTACTAATCATATTACTACGCAATAACGGGACTCGACGGATACGTTTATTACAATCGTCTTGAAGAAAAGGCTTGGTTCGCGAGTAAGCGAGTGAAGAACAATATATGTGTCTTTGTTTAAAAATTGTTTCCAAAATTTTAGGTTTACATTAATAATAATAATAATAAATATAATAAATATTGAGAATCTATCGAAATATTTAAGGTAGCTTGAAAACAATTACTAAATTACCATCTATTGATTTCATACCTTAATACAATCTCTATGCCAGTCAAAGTATTACTCAATGTATAACATTGAGTATAACACACATACACACATACACGAGTATAAGAAATGTTCATTAAAAATTATAAAATAAAAAATTTTTGTTACACTAATATTAGCGTAGATTTTAGACTTAAAGCTTAAGTCTAGATGTAAAGTAAATCTCAGAAAATACTCGTTAGATTTGAAAAATTCTTTTACTGATATCAAAATTGAAAGCTACACTATTCCCATGTGACATGGTTACTTATTATACCTACACTAGGCAAAGCTCACAGGCCATCAACTTAAAAAAATGTGTGACTATGGAAGTTGCATTTCGTAAGCGTTTCTATTTGTTAATTAGTACTTAATTACATGTTAAAAAGAAGACCACAATCTGAATGTTCATCCATAGGTCACTCGCTCGCAGTCGCCCCCACCCGGTCTTGTTTGCCGTCGTCAACACAATACGGCATACAAACGGCACGTGCGAACGACCGCCTCCCGATTCCCGATCATTTCCGATGTCACATTATTGCCGATGTATTGTCACTGCCACTGACGTCTGTATGTCTGTGCTGTACGTTTTTCCTCGTGCCCTAATGAATAAATAAATAGTGTACTTAGGTTTGGACTCGGTCAATGAGACAATTAAGAACATTATGTTATTACTATATACTTAAAATGTAGATGGTAATGCTTGAATTTTAGTTAGTAAGTTGACTTTTGACTTTCAGTTTTATTGTGTTTTATTTAAGGTTGCAAATGGTATTTATTGGTATATTTTTTATCTAACGTGATTAAAACGGTAACTAACAGTAAGATTTGTTTGGATAAGACATTTGTCAAGAAAACCTAAATTCAAAAGTACCTTATACCTAAAGATAGTACAAAACACAAAGACAAGAACTCTTTATAGATACCTAAAAAAGGCAATGAATGTAAAATATTTTAGTATTTGTCTTGAAGTCAGAGATGAAAGGAATATTTAATTTATAATATGATCTACCTTAAATATGATTTATGAAAATATTTCATGAGAGTTTTGATGAGGTAACCTTATTTTCTATAATTTAGTCTAGAATCGCTTTAATATAATTGAATTGGCAATCCGAATTAAATATGAGGTCTGTGATCGACAATTCTTTTATAATATCAACCTTACGTATAAAGCAATCGCATGTAGAAAAGCTTTTTATTTCTTCTGAGTCTGAAGAAAAATAAATAAATAATTTAAATGGATTTAACTGATTTAGAAGGTCAATTACATTTTATATATGAAAGTTGTTTACAAACGATTTTATTCTATACTAGCTATCTCCCGTGGTTTCACACGCGTTTATCGATATTGTAGTAGACTATCATTCGCGCAGTCACATGTTCTGAGTTCTTGTGTTATAAAAAGACATACACACTGAGAGCCAAATAGATAAACAAAAATTTTAATAGTACAATTCAGGTCAGTGAGTCATAAAACGAATATTTATCTCAAAATTTGACAAAAAAATATCCTACAAAATGATCCAAATTGATGAAACTAAAATATATATTTTTTGAAAACACACCTATACCAATATTATTTACAAAATTTCGATTTAAATGATAATTTTAATTAAATCTATGTTTTTACACGAAAAAGCGTTTACTACATTCAATTTTAAGCTTGAAAATATTTGGACAGCTGCAAACAAGACCTTCGGAATCGATACGCGTGACGATTCGATAATCGATGTCGGGCCCGAGTTAACGGGTCACCGGGCGCCGTATCGATACTATTCGAATGAGCTATCGGCTAAATGTTACTATCGCAAATGTTGACTGTAGCGAAACGATTGCTTTGAAAAGCGATAGGATCATTTGTTACATTTTGTTGTTTCAGTGAGGTTAATGTCGTTTTTATGTGCGCGGTATCCGATTTTCTTTTGAAAATAGTTTATTGAGTGCCGGTGCGACAAATTGGAAAGAATATTATAATGAAAAAAAAAAACATTTTTTATTGTGATTAAAGCTGAAGAAGGAATTAGAATGGATTGATGTTATTACTCATGCAAAAATTTGGTACATATTATAGTTTATTATTTGAATCCATTCATTGGATACCTTTAAACAAAATTCAAAATTCGAAAGCAGTTTTTCAGTTTAGGCCCTCGGAAGGTACTTATGAAGGTCAAATTTAAGTCAGGTTCGGAAGTCAGCCTTCAACTGAGAAGAACCGGCTAGAAACTCAACAAAGTTACATTCTTTTTTATTAAATAATTTTTTGTTCTGACTTTTTGTCTATTTTATAATATCAATGTTACATCATTTTATATTTAACAATTACAAAATACTTAATATAGGTAACATTCAAAAACAAAACAAAAATAAAGAAATAACAAGACTACAAAATTGAAAATAACAACAATTAGGTACTTACAACTTCAACAAGAAAATTAGAGGTGCACTGTGCAGAGAGCAGCTATTTCCATACATTTTATCTTCAATATAATGAACTACCTTATAATACGCTTTTTCTTTCAAAACTTTCCTCATATAATTTTTAAGTTTATGATCAGACATTTTGGTTACTAAAACCGGTATTTTATTATAAAATCGAACACAATTACCAAGAAATGACTTGTTAACTTTAGTTAAAGTATGGAACAACTAACTTCTCCCTTTGTCTTGTATTTATACTATGACTATCCAATTTTGACTCAAACATTCCTATGTTTCTACGTATAAACATTATATTTTCATAAATATATAGTGAAGGTAATGTCATTATATTTATTTCCCTAAATAAATCTCTTAATGATTCACGGGGACCCATACTGTAAATTGCACGAATTGCTCTTTTTTGTATAATAAATATTGATTCTATATCCGCTGCTGCTCCCCAAAACAAAATACCATAGGACAAGAGGCTATGAAACCGGGGAAAAATAACATTACCAGGGAATATAGATGAAACAACGGGGCATAGCTAGTCTATAATAATTCAGTGCACATTAGAGAGATGTTACTTAAATATAATTTGAGGCCTCAATCTATGAGTATAAATTTCATTATATTATAGTTAGACATTTAATTAATTTTTGTAGTAATTTGTTGATATCTTGAACTCGAAAATTTTGTTTAACATAGCTCTTTATTAATTATGTGCATTTCATAAATTGGCGAAAGATTCCCTTTCTTTTATTTATTGAGACAACCAGTCCATTTCGTATGCTAATAAAAATGAACGTCAGAAATTGATGCTATGAAACTAAAAATACTTTGAAAATATCACTCCTTAATAGTGCTTTCAAATATCAGTTTCTGAAGTCTAAAAGTGTAGTGTAAAAACGTGACTAAAATATAAATTATAGGTACGTGTCACTCTCAAGCGCGTATAAATGACAGAGATAGCAATAGTTTAGCCCATAGACTAACTATTATAGGACTTCCAGAGACTGGCTGTAAATGCCACATTACCTCACAAAGGGTACAAATTTTCATCGAACCCCAAAGATGACTGGAGCCATTTTTAGCACGTGCATTACAATTGCGAATGCAAGTAGATTGTAGAGTGGGCACGTGCTTTGCATCCCAATGTTGTCAATCATCGATATACAATAAACTAGATGCAGCAAAAACGAAATACTAAAAATAAATTAACTTAGGTACCCTCAGCTTGGAATAAAATGACGTTCCTTCATTTTACACTTCAATATTTTCTGGATATTCTGTGCTACTCTATGTAACGATAATAACAAAGCTCATATAACAAATACATATAAAAATAAATATTTTTATATTTGCATGCCTATAAACTATTTCTACTATCCGATAGCGATGAAACTTTAGTAAGATACACTACGTGTAAATCTGCAATATCGGTTCCTAACACAAAAAAGTGTCACATAGGCATGCCGGGAACAGCTAGCTTACAAATAAAATTTTACATTATAAGTATATCATGACCACTTTAACTTTTGGTAATTAAGTATTGGGACACACCGATAGCTATTCAACATAAAAACAAAAATAAGGTGTAAACCTTTTATGTAGTTAGCATATTAGTTACTAAAGTTGACTACCGATGGTAGAAATCCTCCGTAGCTACGACCGTCAATGCTATTTTAGAACCCTAATTTAGTAGCTATAGTGAATCTAGTGCGACCCACATCGATGTAAGGCAACATTGAATCTTGTCGCCCGCGTCACGTAGCGGCCGCCGACTCGTCGCGTTGACGCCTCGTCCACGTTTCACTGAATGGCTAATGATTTGCGTCTAGCTCCGCCGTTAGAATCGTCTACGAGATTTTTTTGGCTAATATTCAGTTTAAGCTATTTACAGTTAGGTACGTGGTTTTCAATGTAAATATCTTTGTTATTATGTGAGCATATAATATAGTTTATACTGGTTCTTACTTTATATTAAAGATTAGTTATCTATCCTGCTAGACAATGCAACACTGGCTTTTGTATTATTCTTTGCTTTTATTTCTTGCACCCGCGTTTTCGAGGGATGTAAGTATGCATTTAAACTTTTATCCTGAATCATTCTAGCTATTGATTAAAACCGCATCAAAATCTGTTGCGTATTGTAAAAGATCTAAGCGTACAAACGGCGGAAGCGACTTTGTTTTATACTATAAAAATTATCATAAAACCGTTCGCAAACACAAAATCAAATACTTTACTATTTTGTATTTGCCTATTCATTCATAGACAATATTAATATGGTGATGTTTGTCCTTATTAGTGAACCCAACTCTTCCATCCATTTGTCCCTTCGACATTCTGAATAACTCGATTCAATGCGAGTCGTCAACACATCCACGCCGCGCCGGTAGCAGCCGACGAAACACTATAAATCTCTCGCCCGAACCAAAGCGTATGTAATGAATTTCAGAGCCAATTCATTACACAAATACTACACGAAGGCGGCTACAGGATATCTTGCCAATTTCCACCCTTGCCAGTAAAATGTCCGATATCGAGTATTTCCAATCGGCGGCGGTATAAATTCCGTTTAAAAATAAACAGGGGTATTGCTAAAATACTTCTCGCGAGGACATAGAGCGCTGCTCTATCAGGAGCGCTATAAATCCATGTGACATATGTGTACTATATAGGTGTAGTTGGGTCCCAGCGCACACGCGACCGTGGAGTCTCTGTAGCGTTGAAGGGTTTGGAAATTAGTTTAATTTAGGCGATAATAGCTCTGATGGTAGTGACACCGAATGCGGTGAGAGTCGTTGGTTGGAATTTTACAATGCTTGAGCTTTGAGCACTTTAGAGCCAGTTCCTTTCTTACCACTTTCAGCTACATCATCGTCATAGTGAGAGAGAAAAAAAATGTGTAATTAGCTACTGTGCAGTGAATAGCTTGATTCTAAAGCCCACTGCAATGCCTGTAAATGTTTTGTCCTACTCTAATCTGAGATTTATGGGCAATCTTGGCCGGCGCGCGGCTAATGCGGCTATCTGCTTAGAATTACTACGAACATTTTAGATTTGATGGCTCTACCTATACCATTAATGTTGCAGGTTCAAAACTAGATCTTTCCTACTTATGAAAAACATAGGCACTGCTGACTTTTTGTTAAAATTGCCACATACATATTGAAAAATACTCGTGTTCCCGTAAGAGATTTATTTATTTATCAAATAGCAACCAACCAGACATACACCAACAAAATTACATTTCATTTCATTATAAGTAGATCATTTTAAGTGCTGCCTCAATTATAGGCTCCACATCATGCATTATATTTTATTATTAATTCTAAGACAGATATAAAAACAAAATCAAAATAAATCATCATAATCAATACATTAAATAGGCACTAAAGAAAAAAATAATTATAAATGTATTTTATTCTCCTGGCAGCTGGGCATCTGAGTTTTCATTTGCGTCTTTTTACTTTGATTGGGTTTTTAAGGAAATAGCTCTTAATCTCTGGAAAAAAACATAAAAAGAAAAGCCATAAAAAAACCATCCAAATCGTTTGATCCGAGATATCAATACTTAAAGAATTACTTGTTTTATAGGAGACCTTACTAAATATATAGATTTATTAAAGAAACAGTGTTCAGATTTATTCTATGAAAACGTTTAAAATAGCCACGGTTTAATGTCGCAGTCTACATTATGGTGTGTGTCCACATAAAGCGTATCTTACGTCGACATCGGAGTCCCGCTCCGGTGGACTTATGCGCCCCCGGGGAGCGCGCTCTGTCGCTGAACCAACTTTTTTAACTCTCATTACATATTTACAGAGGACGGGTATTAAAAACTAAAAAAAAAAACGTGTGATGACTTCATTATCTTTGGCGTTGGTGAAAACTGTTAATATTTTCTTGTATTATTTATTCTATGTTAGAAATTGCAATTTTAAAGTATAATGACCTTATAGTTGTGTTTTTAATATGTTTTCGCTTATAATTTCAGGTTTGAATCTGTAAGGATTTTTTTAACTATTTAGAGGCTTGCGTTTGACCACAATCTCGCCACAGTAACTGATGCTGTCGTCAAAGATAGAGCCTAGAAAAAAACTGGCCCTCAAGTGGTTGGCGGCAGATTTACAATTTCAGTCTGGTAGTCGCCCAGGCGGGTACTACAAAGTACCCTTCCACCGTACTATGGTTTTCTTCACCGCAAGCTCACAGTAGGATTCAAGCCCACAAGTCTGGTCACGTCATTCGACGTACTAACTAAGCTATCATCGCCTTAAAATATCACAACATAGTGATATCTACTTAGCAAATTGCGAATTATAAATGCTTAACATTTTGTTTAGATTACATGTTCACGCACACAAATGCTTGTCCTAAATGGAAATCAAAAAGAAAAAATACGCCAACTGGTGCATAAAAATAACTTCTCCCATAAAGTCAGTCGCCACTCACTCAGATGTTCATTCTAAACAAAACTCTTTCTCGAACTAATTAAGATTTTATTTACCTTTTGTTTACACTTGAAGATACAAAGTAACTCGTCTCCCTTCGTGGACTTCAAAGGTACCCTTGAATGGTTCCTGGTATCCAACATTATTTACTGTTTATGTTAGAAGACATCTTAAAAGCCCATTTTGTCAGGTAAGAATATCATTGAAAAATAAACTTTACAGCTTTTGAAATAAGGTTTATTGATGTAATGGTTAATTGTATGATGGTGTTTATGTTCCTTATAATATTCTAGATGGTTAATTTTTCCATAACACAGGTGTCAAAACGCCCTCATAGATCTGGACAACTATAGGCCTTAGTTTGGCCAATATTTTCAATGTAGGTACAGACACGCCGGTATTCCTAAAGGTTCATTACAGTACAAGATAGATAGAAGATATCATCTGATACTTTCCCAACTATAATTTTTTATTTCGGGCGAGTATATGATTTGCGTTATTTGCAGCTGACGTCATCGAGCAGGCAATTAAACTCGCTTGCTCACGTGACAAGTCATCTGTTAGTTTTAAATTATAATTGAATTTTAATTGTATGATCACGAAAACAAAACTGACAGAGGATTTTCATTACCTATACTGTTAGTTTAAGCTCAGTAGTTTGGTTTCAATCACCAAGTACCCGAAACAAATCAGCAATAATCCTTAAATACGCGTTAATGATGAGCGTCGACGCTGCGATTCCGCGACGTGAGTTGTGCGGTGACGTTGCGGCTGCGGTGCGGCGACGTTGCGGCAGCGAGGCGACAAATTGATGTGTTTGCGCTGCTGGGCCGCAACGTAACCGCATTATACACTGAATGTCATTAATTCCAAGCAGAAATTTAAAAACATTGGAAATTTTATTATATTAAATCGTGTACCAATATGAAAGTTAAATATATTTTTTGTCATAGATTTTTCCTGTAAAGTTTATAATATTGAGATGAAATTAAAACCCTGAAATTAGGGAATTTAATAATTCATTTTCTCGCTCGTGTACGTTCGGATGCTCGTTTCAAATCCACCCAAAGAATTTTGTGTTCAAAACGCACGTTTGAAATAATTTAAACATCAAACTGTTAAGGGAACATACTCAAGACGGTACATTATCTCCCTCGAATAACCCTTCAACCGAGCGAAATGTAAACATTCAACATATAATTAGGACTCGTCCCATCGTATCTAACAAACGTACTCGAAAGCAAGCACCTCAATCATTTGACTTGAAAAAAATAATTTTTCTTGCTTTTTACCCGACTGTGCGACAGAGACAGGGTTATATTTTTCACGCGCATCTATGTACGAGGGATTATTTATACCCTCGAAGCATCCCAAGGGCTGATTGGATTTTAATGCATGAGGTGCTTATCGATTTATCTAAGCCGTGCAATGGTTATAGGTTTTGCTTTTATAAAATGGCGGCATTGGAATACAAAATGGGGGCAAGCAAATAGGGTTTCCTTGAACATGTCACAGGCATAAGCTCCATTTAAGAATTACGCAATCAGAAAGTTGTGTTGGATCTACATTGCCAACTAAAGCGAGTGGGGGGTATCAAGGCTCCAAAAGTTATAGAAGATTCATTCTGTACATACTAATATTATATGTCTGTATATTTATTTGTTACATTTTCACGGGTATTACATTTCAATGGCTGAACGGAGATAAATTATATCTAGGGGATGGACATAGGCTACCTTTTGTACCAAACAATAATCTTGATTATTTAATCCGCGGGTGAAACCATGAGACACTTGCTAGTTCTACATAATTAGTACACTTTAATGCAGTCGGGTTTTGAGATTGTTAATTAACGTTTCTTTTAAAAATGAATTCAATCGGACAATTTTTACTTTTGTTGTACAATAAGTTTGAACGTAAATGTTGGTCAGCGTTTCTGCTTTACTAGAAAATTCAGTTTAGAGAAATATAAACGGAAAGCGTGAAAAGGAACGGAAAAATATAAACGAAGCGTTGTCCGGGGTGACAAGACACCTCGTCGGTTCATATTTTCCTTTATTCCATCCCTCGAAACAATATAAAGGAGATAAAACGCTTAAGTTTTTTGCTGCCTCTAAATCATTGCTATTGTATGAATAATTTGTTTACTTTTTGTATCTATCTCCATACAAAAACTTTGCGATGATAAAAACACGACAAAAAGTTTACATATAATTTAGGCCTACAATTTACTGGAGTTGTGAAAAAGTATGAAACGAAATTAGAGGCTAAATTACGCTTTGTTAAATACCTCAAAAGGGAAAACCTAAAAGTCTTTTAGGTTGAAGTATTTGTCTTTTACAAATAACTTTTTTCGAATGGAAAAATCTAAATTTTTTGAGCTACAACAACCTTTGTGATAATTTATAAGTGAGGTCGAGGTGGCATCGTTTTGGCACCTCATAAGGAAGTTGATAGGTGTAGCGTGGTGCACGAAACTTGTAGTTCGTAACACGTACAGTTAGCAACGTAACTATATAAACTAGAAATTGAATACTGTGGGACATGATTTCAAAACACTTATTTACTGTTCGTAGCTACTTTTGTTGCTGACCGTACGTGATCTTCGAAATGTGCTGCTGAAAAGGTTTACTCCATGGATTTCTCTTCCGATTCAATATAACTGAGTCATCAGTTCAGGTGGTCAGAATAGTATGTGAACATCGTTTACTTCAAAACCATCGTCCCATTTATTGGCAAGATCATAAGTTTTTTTTATCTTTGATTCTATATTAACTACTTTGGCACTTATCACTCACGTACGGAAAGGAACCTATAGCCAAGAGTAAGGCTGAAAATCAGCACCAATGAAGTCCTTCACAAACACAGATTTCTGTACCCAATTTGTTAACTTAGTTGATTGCTCTACTGTATTTCTACTTTGTTAAGGTGACATAAAACTACATTTTGTCACTATTCCTGTGTCAAATAGATATTCTAAGCGACCAAAACACAAAACGATTCCATAGATAAATCATTCATCAAATAAACACAATGAGACCATAAATTAACAACACAGATTAAAACACAATTATAACAGAGTGTCCACACACCTTACATTTATAAAAGTAACAGAAAGGACGTCGAGAGTGAACGTCCCGATTGACAATTCAATACATATGCTGTACAAAATGTTTGCCGGTAAAATCTTTTCAAGTGCCGTTGCCGAGTTTGCCGGCACTCGGCTGGAATTGCCGTAAGCGGCAAACTTGTAATGCAAATAAAATTATCTCTTTACGCTCCGCTGAGTTCTGTATGGGATGAGTTCTGTGAAATTATTGGTAATGTGTGTATTTACCTTGTTAACGATACATGAAACTGTAACTATGAGGACATTAAATTATTGCGCAATTCGTGATAACGCTCTCATGACGAGTCAGTTGGCGTGGTGGATAGAAAATCTACTATCACGCCGCTGTTAGTCAGTTCGGTGCCCATTTAGGACTTGCATTTGTGTGTACAAACATGTCTGTTGTTACTTTGTGTGTGTGAAACTTTAGGTCTTGTAGTATCTGCCATGGTACAAGAGCAGCTTAATTTGGGATCAAATGAGCGTGTGTGAAGAATGTCTCAGTAAATTCCTAGTTGTACGTTGTAAAAAATGTTTAGCCGTTTTTTACGACTTCTAAGTTAACATAGAAGAAGTTGTTCAACTTGCCGAACCCTAATTATATTTTAAGCAGAGCATTTTCGTTTTTTTTCTGAAGTTTGAGATCACTATTGCCACAATCAATGATAGATGCCTAATTTAACTAAAAAAATAATAATAATTGAAAAATATATTTCTAGAGAATATTATGTGTTTGTGGGAAAAACCGTAATTTAATTAATATTATACTATTATACACAATATTTTCCAAAAAAAAATTACTTACGCTACTTTGAAGTCATATTTTTCTCCTTCAACTACAAAGTTGTGCATTAAAACTAACTATGAATTAATTACAATCCAACAAAATGCGAAATGCGTGTAAATAGTTAGATAAGTAGTGTATTCACGTTATAACATTAATTTAGCATGATTCTCCCCACGTCATTGTCGACTAACATACGCGTTTCCACACGCCTGCGCTGCGTACCTACTCATGTCATAGAGTAGACATATCATACATGTCACTTCTCATAGGAATATTACGTAACCATACCTATACCTACTTAATATTATTTAAAAAAATGTAAGCTACTTACTTTTCCCGGCATGTGGGCCCACGTGGAAAAACTCACTAAAGTTTCATCGCTATCTGGTAAATAGTGTAAGAAAGCACAAGTACAAACATACAAACATTTAAGATTTTGTTTTTATCATTCCTGAGCTATTACATATAGATCTGACTATCACACCACCGGTCAAAGGTTCAATTCCTTCTCAGGACATGAACAGGTCTGTTTACTTGTTTTTATAGTATAATAATATATTTATATTTAAAAAAGGTAGTATGTATTATCACCATCTGGTTTCCATAGTAAAAGCACTTCTTAGTTTGCATAGAAAACTGTGCGTAATAAGATTGCAGTCAAATGAAAGTAAAAAGAAAATGGCGTCAATATAGATTGAAACGATTTCGTTTTGCATACTTATTCTTCAACTTCATTAGATTCAATTCTAACATTTGGACCTAGATAAACAATTCTGTATAACTCAATAAGCCGTAGTCGCTAAGAAGCACATAGGCAACATTATTACCCAAAAACCGCCCCGTCTGTTCCTTATAATCTGTGCGCCAATGCTTGTATGCCTGTAATTCACTGTCTGATGAATTATTCACCGGTCGAAAGACCAATTGTTTACCTCGCTGCCTCATTGTGTTTCATTCCGTGCCTACAACACTATCTGCATTTATATTAAAGCCCGCTCGATTCCACTCCAGCCATTTTTTCCCCAAACAATCATGTGTCCGTGTTTCATATTTATTTTATGCTCTTTGCTTTTTGGCAATGTTTGTGAAACAATAATGGGTGTCGCTGGCAGTTCCGGCGGTTTATAGGATTCTAATAGGGTTTTAAATATGGAATGATCGATGGTTATTACTCTTTTTATTGGTTTGTATGATCTGTGTTCTTGTAATTGTTAGTCTATGACGAATTTTATTGGCGATCAATTTTCAGTAACGAATTCATTATGAAGTATTAAGTAAAAATAAAATAGCCCAACAATCGCTTGTCAGTTTCTTGCCGTTTCTTCTCAATAAAAGCTAACACCCAAACCAGTGTTGCATCAGTAGCTTTGAGATTCATAAGTGGCGTACTAAGGCTTTTTTTATAACATAAGAAAATACGTCTAGATGCTCTCAGCCTTATCTAAACAACACTAACAGCTACATTACACTCGATTGTAATCTACCTGCAAGTCCGCCAAATCCGCCAAGTCGCTGGCAGGTGCACCACTTACACAAGAGGCCAGAGCGATAGCACACTAACGCCTCTGTCGCTACACTAACGCTTATATTTATAGACTACATTGTACCGATGTATCTTATTTATACTGCTTAAGGTTGGATTCTAGCGATATTGCAATTGCCAGTAGATTTCGATCTGGTGCATTTCTCAACCGCTCCGTATGTATTTTTCCATTCTTAGGAGATTCAAGCGCTATAAAGCCGATTACCGTGTTTTGTATATATTATCAAATTTAGATTTACATACAAGTTTTATTTTGATAATTTTCATCGAAACCTATCAAAATATAATTAAAGGATTGTGTATTTAAGTTCCTTTAAGATTGACGTCCAAACCAGTGTCAACTTTAGTAGCTTTGCCCTTCATAATAATGAAGAAGCCTAGGGCCTAAACTGATTGAACCGAAAAAAAAAATTATTATTTTTAGAAATCCACTAAACAGTAAGAATATATTTATATAATTATGTTACGAGTAAGATCCTGGGAAAGTCTTCTAGTTATCTAATCCGAAACGAAGCTGGTACTATAGTAACCAGACAATTGATCGTACGTATATTTTGTTTTTAAATACATACTTCGTAATAAATATCACGTTCAAAAATAGTACGCTAACTGACCTATTATTCTATATTCCACAGGCCAGTTCGCTTGGTGGTTAGACACCCTGACTGCTATGCCACAGGTTGTGGGTTCCCACCAGAAAAATTTGTGTGCATGAACATGAATTTGGGTGTAAATATTTGTATGTATGTAAGTATGTGTTTAAAAGAAAAATGCTGCAGGTATATGTAATATATCAGCAAGGTTTCCGTAGTAAAAGCTCTGCTTAGTTTGAGATGGCCGTGTGGAAGGAATGTCCGGAGATTTTATTATTGTTATTTAATAAATCCAGCTAAATGCAAAAATAGGCAAAGACCTATTGTACTGTGTACCAACAGAAGAGCTATGCAAATCCACGTGTGTCCTCGACCAACCGACAGACGCCTTGAGATGCCTCACTCTTCGCACAAAGAAATAACATCGCATATTACTCTCATTTACATAACTTTTACAAGGATTTGGTTTTCGATGGGTCGGTATTTGGTGGCTGTTGCCAAACTTATTTTTAAAATAGCACAAAGGAAATATGTTTGCAGGTATTCTTTACTAGTGTTTTTCTTTTTTTTTTCTGTTATTATGTCTTATCTATACACTGGGCTTCGATTCAGTATGGAAATGTGACACTAGCTCGAGGATGTTTCGTCATAGCCTCTATCGTCAAGCTCTGTCGCTTTCGCTAGCCATCCGATCACGTGAGAGGTAAGCTCACCGAGGCCTCGTTGCTCTGCGACCCGACGAAGTTTGTATTAGCTGAATTCAAAAAATTCAAAATTCAAAATTCAAAACCATTTATTCAGTTTAGGCCTTCGGAGGGCACTTATGAAGGTCAAATTTAAAGTTACTGAAGCTACAACCGGTTCGGAAGTCAGCCTTCAACTGAGAAGAACCGGCAAGAAACTCAGCAAGGTTACATTCTTTTTTATTTGTTATATAATTTTTTATCTATTCTGACTTTTTGGCTATTTTATAATTTCAATTTAACATAATTTTATATTTAACAATTACAAAATACTTATTATAGGTAACATTAATAAAAACAAAACAAAAAAAAAATATGACAAGACTACAAAATAGAAAATAACAATAATTAGGTACTTACAACTTAAACAAGAGATTTAGAGGTGCACTGTGCAGAGAGCAGCTATTTCCATACATTTTTATCTTCGATATAATGAACTACCTTGTAATACGCTTTTTCTTTCAAAACTTTCCTAATATAATTTTTTAATTTATGATCAGACATTTTGGTTATTGAAAGCGGTATCTTATTATAAAATCGAACACAATTACCAAAAAATGACTTGTTAACTTTAGTTAGTCTAAAGTATGGAACAACTAACTTCTCCCTTTGTCTTGAATAAGGGGGCAGATCCTAAACTAAACAAAGCTTGTATTATGACTACTACTGGGAACCAGATAACTAACATACCTACTATATACAGAACTCTTATGAATGCACACATATTATAATTAATTCATTGACCAGCTAATTTTTAGCCTGGATACGTGAATGAAACCGCAGGACCGATGCTAGTTTATGCAATAAGTGGCAAGTATACCAACTAACCAAGCAATACGAGTAATTAAAATGAACTTTCCATATAAACTGTCAACAAGTGATTAAATAAAATATTAATATTTGAAATTATGAAAGTTGTTTCAGCTACTAATTAATTTTCGTTACTGTAATTAATATCAAAAACTCCCGTCAAATATAATTTAATATTCTAAAGGTAAGCTCAACTTTGTTGGTGGGTTTATGCCTAAAGTGAATTAACTCTCAAGAAATTTACTGAAATTATTTCTTTCTGAAAAACTACTCCAACCCTTGTGTGGTTATTATATTTCGTAACCGCTTCTACAATTAAAACAAAATAAGGGAAAGTAATTAACAAAAGTTGCAATTATTTGATGTTTCTTTGATGAAATAATGTAAGGATAAGTTATAAAGCATTGCGGATCTCTGTTAAGTGATTAATATCAATTGCCATTTGCGAAAATCATATTCAACTAATATAATATATCTTCAAGTATGTGAGGATGGATGTATGTATGTATGACTGTTACTCTTTCATACAAATACTACCAAATGGATTTAGATGAAACTTGGTACATAAATACAGCATGCCTTGGAATTACATAACTCTCCCTCGCGGTTTCACTGGAGGATGTTACATTTTCTCAGGATAAAAACTATCGTCTAATACGTTAATCTAAACTAATAAATTAATAGTCTATGTTATAAACTATATATGCGCCTAGTTTCATCCAAATCCGTTAAGTAGTTTTTGCGTGAGAGAGTACACACAGAAGAAAACACCCTCACAAGCTTTCGCATTTATAATTTTACGAAATAGGCTAATTAGAGCTTTTATCGAAGGACATGATTGTAGGGTCACTGATAGAACTATGTAACTACTAGCACCAGCCTCCTAATGACGTGACGGGGCGATAATCACCATTGGTTTAGTACCGATTGCCAAGCCGCTGGTCGTCGCCGCGTCGGTTCGATCCACCACACAAGACAAACATGTAAATCAATATAACTCTTTGTTCTGTGCCTGGGTGTGAATATCTATATAAATATAATTGTATGTAGTATATCAGTTAACTGGTAACTATGGTCTATGCTTAACTAAGATTAGGATCAGATGGCCGTGGGTATATCCTTTATATTTATTATTGGGCGACGGTAACTTACCACCCAGTAGACTGTCAGCCTTCTTTTCAGCATTTTAACATAAAAAAAACCATGAGATCTCTATAGGTTCGTCGCCGTCTCTCTCATACATATTTTAAGTGACTATTTCCGCTCAAGTACACAAAATAATGATGAGTTATATTAGCAAATATAACATTAAGTTATTGAAGCGATGTGAATTACCGCGGGAGCGTGAAATCGGAGCGCCGATTTTAGATTGAATTTTCTATTGGATATATGGCTTACTGAGAAGTTGAAATGTTAATATTGTATTCGTGAATACATTGAAAGGCTCTCGGCACGCTCAGCTGGAATCTGTGTAGCTTAGATCTGCTGGAGGCACACACCTCAAGACCGAGGTACTTTGTATTTGGGGTTCGGTACCTAAACATAAATTAAAAAAACAGTAGGCTGCTAGGGTGCTGCTGGGTGAAACCGCAAAGGACAGCTAGTATTATATCTTAATATGTAGGATTATATATAGGAGACCACGGCTCGGTAATCGTAGTGTAGGGCGCCCTCCGGCTAGATGGAGCGATGATATACGCAAGCTGGCTAGTAGCGGTTGGAAACAAAGATCTGGAGATGGAGCTCAGTGGCGTGCCATAGGTGATGATGATGATATATGATTCTTCTGTCCGTGTGTATGTTAGTGAACGCCTCCTTAACGGCTAGAATAATTTCGATTATTTTTTTGGGTGTAGTCCAGTGGCTTCGAGAATGGTTTAGATTTACAATTGGACTTGATAGGTGCCGCTGCAATCACAGCTAGTAATCATTTTAACTTTTGGTTTTCGATAAAGCTTTTTGTTAACAACATGTATTTTAGCATTCGATATATTCATGAGAATTTATATTCTGACAGCATACAATATCGAAAACATTTTAAAAATGATGTTCAACAATTTGTATCAAAAGAGCTTTCCTGGAACAAATCGACGGGCGAGCAATAAATTGTCGAATACAGAGCGTCAAATCGATTCTAAGAAAACATGTTATCAATCACCTAATATATAAAAATGACAATTGACATGAAATTATACGCCCTTTATTCAGTTAAGGAGGTTATAAAGGTCAAGGCAGTTCAAGTTAGCAAGTTCAAAAGTCAGTCTTGAGAAACAGGCAATGTTACTCAAAAATACTATTGTGTACTCAAGAAAACCAATAATGCACAAAACAATTGAGATAAAATTGTCCAGGTTTGTTTGTATTTTGTAGAACTACTAACCAAAATTGCTTTACTGATAGAAAGCTGTATTTCCGCGTAATATAAGCTATGTTTTTATTCCGGGAAAATATCGAACCTCTCTACGTCGAGGGAAATAGAACATATACGGGTTAGAATAAAAAAGGGAATAATATTTTGATTAAATAATGCCATTGATTTTCTTCAACCACGAGGTTTTTCTGTTTACCTCTTTTATGAAACCATAAAGGTTGTAATGAATTGTACACGGGTAGAACTGCCGGGTATGCTTAGTCCGATCCTTTTGGTCGGCTCGTATTTTATCTTGGTAAAGGTATTGGGTGAGACAGTGGTAACATTCACTGTGAGCAAAATCGCGCGTTGGTTGAACTGCTGTCTCACCAGGAGTTGTGCTTAAAGTGTGATATTATTACATTTAACCTAAAGGCCTCATGATGAGTTTCTTTTGTAACTTCTTCTCCTCTTACGGGAGTTATGCAAAGCGATAGTATAACGTTGTTCCATTGTCTACACCAGCCATCCAAATTCTTATCACCCAAAAGCGCTCTCATCGCTCGGCTGTCCCTGACACCGTCAAATATTTCACAAGCTGAAAGCAGTACCTTTGACTATAAGATTCTAATCAATGTTGGCAAAAAACAAAAAAAAAATGTATATAAATAACTTAAAGAGATGATTAAAATTCCGTTGACACCTGTCGGAAATGATAAAACATTTTGAAATAGTGTCACCTCGCTCTCGTGTCTTCGTAACAGTACGTTTTAATTCGGCGCCAGAAACCTTTGACTTAGGTGAAAACTTTGGCCTATTAAAGCCGATAGTTCGGTCCGACACAACATTTTGTTTGTATGTCCAGTCAAGTTTAGGTATATGAGTCTGCAGCCAACGTCATTTGAAATCTTATTAAACAGCCGCCAGCCGTCGCACTAACTTTAAACATAAATTAGAGGTTCTGGTTTCTGTGGACATTGCACGCATTGTCGATGTCAAACTAAACTAGATGCACGGTGATACGGAAATTGGAATTAAGGTCATACATTCATTACCTTTATGACTGGGCAAATATTGGCAACGATTAATGCTTTGTCCATAGATTTGTTATTCAGTTTAGACCCCTGATGGACACTTGTTAACTGAGAAGAACCGATGAACCTCGGCAAGGTCATTTTTATTAATAATTTTTCGTATTTGATATTTAATGTTGTAATAAAAATAAAGTAAAAATAAGTATCGAATGACGTCGACGAAAAATAGGATCTTCGAGTTTTGAAGCATTCATTTCTTACAACACGAGAACAGCGCTGTAAATAAATCAATGGTGAGTCTAGTTTATTTGCGTCGATGTCTGGGACAGTTTGTCTATCCGCACCTCGGGCGTGATTGAGCCCCGTATCTCGCGAAGGGTTGGAATGACCCACGGCCCTCTAATCGAACCATTTCGACACGATTTTTCACTACAGGGTTGACGCTGTTTGAGATAGGATCGTTCGATTGTGGGGCTGGGAGGAGATGACGGCACCGTTTGAAACAACTTGTGTTGACAATTTTTGGAATCGATTTTAGTTATGGCTGTAGTTTTAACTAAGAACACCAGTTCTAGACGTGAAGTATGAAAGATTTATGACGGGTGTAGCGCGATTATTAATTATCTGTAAAGTTTTTAAAAAAAGTAAAGTCCTACAAATATTATGAATGCGAAAGTTTGTGAGGATGTATGGACTTTTGTTACTCTATCACGCAAAAACTACCATACAGATTTCGATGAAACTTGGCACATAGATAGAACATACCCTGAAATAGTATATAGGCTATGTTATTGTGGGAAAATGTAAAATCTCTCTGGAACGCGGGCAAAACCACGGGGGACAGCTAGTTAATAATAAATATACTCAGACATTATTTACACTCGGTCTCCTCATCCCTAATATTTTCTAATTACTCATTAGACACCCAGACACATGACAAATAGACTGTTCATACACACAACATATGTTTGTTCTTGACTATATTTTGTGTGTATGAACAATGACTATATTCTATTCTAATGTACCTAATACGTAGGCTATTACTTTTATGAACATGTTTTAGTCACAGTGATAACGCGTGAGACTAAATAAATATTTTGTAATAAATCTAAGATCGTTTGAAAAAGAGTAATTGCTGAGTTTATTGCCGGCTCTTCTCAGTAAAAGACAGCCTGTTTGAATAAAAATATTTGAATTAAACTGAATTGACAGAAATTGCACCCACTACCTGTGGCTTGGCAGTCAGGATCCTTAACCACCAGACAACAGACCCCGTCAAATTACAATTATTTATAATAGGTTGGGGAAAAAGTTTCTTCGCATTTTTTAAGAAAATTCAAAACATTTTTTATTTTAGTTTATTTACATTTAACTAAAGTATGTAGGTACCATTTTGTTCAATAACTTTTTGCCATCTTGTAGGTAGGGACATGATCCCATTGCTACATAAATTTTGGGACTTCTGATAAAAATACCGCGACAAGTGGTTTTGGCAGTCCTCTCGTGATGTAAACCTGACACTACCCAAAGAATTCTGAAGAGACCGAAACAGGTGGAAATCTGAAGGTTCAAGGTCAGGACTATACGGCGGATGCATTAATACCACCCAGCCAAATTCTCTTAATTTTCGCTGAGTGGCTAAAGATGTGTGAGGTCTAGCGTTATCATGATAAAAAACCACACCCCTTCTGTTGATTAATTACGGCCGCTTTCTCTCAACTTCTTGCTTTAATCTCATCAGTTGTTCGCAGTAGAGTTCAAAATCGATGGTCCTGCCTGGTGGTAACAGCTCATAATGAATAATGCCCTTCCAATCCCACCACACACACAGCATCACCTTGTTGCGAGTTAACCCGGGTTTCGCCACAGTCTGTGAAGCCTGACCAGCCTTTGACCACGACCTTTTTCGCACGTTCTTGTCGTACGTGATCTACTTTTCATCACCAGTTATCAGCTCTCTTCTTCAAAAATGGTTCGGTTTCATTACGTCGTAATAAAGAATCACAAATGAGTACACGGTTCATTAGGTTTCATTCAGTGAGCCCGTGAGGTACCCAAATATGAGCTTTTTTGTTTACCCGGTTTTTTTCAAATGCGCCAAAACTGTTTTGTGGTCAATTCCTAGTTCTTCAGCTACGTCGTAACTACAGAGATGCCGATCTTGCTCCACTTTTACAAAAATGGCATCCATTTTATCAGTAATAGGGCCACCAGAGCGACGTGCATCTTTGACATCAATATTTCCGGATTGAAAACGCTTAAACAAAATTTGTGCTACTCTCACAGACACTCCACTAGGTCCATAAACATTTTTTCGCGGCTTGCGTTGCATTTTTATTGCATTTACCTTTGTTAGAGTAAAATTTTAAAATGTATCGAATTTCTTCATTAGATTCATTCATCTTAATGGTACGAAAAACAATTGAAAATCACACATTTTCCTAATTTGAATATGGAATTATGTTCTTTAAAACTTAAACTTTCCATGATACCAAAACCAGCCACATACAAATAGTATAGCCAAAGAGATTTTATTACAAGTTCATACATACTAATAGGTTGGGGAAAAAGTTCCTTCGCATTTTTTAAGAAAATTCTAAACATTTTTAATATAGTTTATTTACATTTAACTAAAGTATGTAGGTACCATTTTGTTCGATAACTTTTTGCCATCTTGTAGGTAGGGACATGATCCCATTGCTATAGAAATTTTGGGACTTCTGATCAAAATACTGCGACAAGTGGTTTTGACAGTCCTCTCGTGATGTTAACCTGACACTGCCTAAAGAATTCTGAAGAGACCGAAACAGGCGGAAATCTAAAGGTGAAGGCCAGGACTATACGGTGGATGCCTTAATACCTCCCAGCCAAACTCTTTTAATTTTTGCTGAGTGGCTAAAGATGTGTGAGGTCTAGCGTTATCATGATGAAAAACCACACCCCTTCTGTTGATTAATTTCGGTCGCTTTCTCTCAACTTGCTTTAATCTCATCAGTTGTTCGCAGTAGAGTTCAGAATCGATGGTCCTGCCTGGTGGTAACAGCTCATAATGAATAATACCCTTCCAATCCCACCACACACACAGCATCACCTTGTTGCGAGTTAACCCGGGTTTCGCCACAGTCTGTGAAGCTTGACCGGCCTTTGACCACGACCTTTTTCGCACGTTCTTGTCGTACGTGATCCACTTTTCATCACCAGTTATCAGCTTCTTCAAAAATGGTTCGGTTTCATGACGTCGTAATAAAGAATCACAAATGAGTACACGGTTCATTAGGTTTCTTTCAGTGAGCTCGTGAGGTACCCAAATATCTAGCTTTTTTGTGTACCCAGTTTTTTTCAAATGCGCCAAAACTGTTTTGTGGTCAATTCCCTGTTCTTCAGCTACGTCGTAACTACTGATATGCCGATCTTGCTCCACTTTTTCGAAAATGGCATCCATTTTATCCGTAATGAGGCGACCAGAGCGACGTGCATCTTTGACATCAAAATTTCCGGATTGAAAACGCTTAAACCAAATTTGTGCTACTCTCACAGACACTGCACTAGGTCCATAAACATCGCAAATTTTTTTCGCGGCTTGCGTTGCATTTTTACCTTTTTTGTAGTAAAATTTTAAAATGAATCGAATTTCTTCATTAGATTCACTCATCTTGGCGGTACGAAAAACAAATGCAAATCACACATTTTCCTAATTTGAATTTGGAATTATGTTCTTTAAAATTTAAACTTTCAATGATACCAAAACCAGCCAGATACAAATAGTATAGCCAAAGAGATTTTATTACAAGTTCATACATACTATAATGCGAAAAGACTTTTTCCCCAACCTAATATAACGCGAAAAGACTTTTTCCCCAACCTAATATAACGCGAAAAGACTTTTTCCCCAATCTAATATACAAGGTTCATATTGCCTGTTTAATAATCGTTATGTTGAAAATGAATTTAAATTTAGTGGGTTTGAATCCGGATCTTTTCAAGTAAAATTTAAATATAATTTAATAGAAACCTGATAGAAACTAATCTTCAAGTTTATAGCTGTTTAGACTTCCTAAATCTTTACTAATATTGTGAAGAGGTGAAGTTTGTAGTTTGTTTTGGGTATTCTCTGAAACTACTGATCATAAAGCAAAAACTTTTTCACTGTTAGAAAGCTACATTATTCCAGAGTGTCACAGGTTTTAAATACTTCTAATAAAGCCCTTTAAAAAGAAATCTCGATATATCTATCGTAAATAAAATAGCCTCATTATTTCTAACTATAATATCCAGCAGTTCGATAATCAGATTCAAAACCACAGTTGGCACAGAGCCAAGTATTCAAAATGATAACTACCACACTATGGCATAGAGTGGATAACAGAGTGAGCGCTACAAGAAATAAGTAGCGAATATATTTTTACGACAACCGTGTAAAGGTATTGTCTGACTACAATAATGTAGCTAGTAGCTGCAGATTATACACGGAATCTTAGGTCTTATAGTAGCAAGATTCAATATTTGAATATGGCCTATTAGACATAACCTTATTGGTTTTATTAATTTCATAAAAATAAATAATTACGAAATGGAATATAATATTATCAAAATATTCTGGAACTGTTACTACAGTAGAGCAACGAAATTTCAGGATTGAGAAAAAGTCAGTTACCTTTTAAGCTTTTTAAGTAGCTCATTGTCAATTGGGGGGTAGTTACAGACCCTGACTGCCATGGCACAGGTCTTGGGATCCATTCCGTCCCAGGAGAAACTTTGTATGCTTGAACATGTTTTGTGCCTGGGTGTAAATATGTATGTCAAAATAAAAGTATTTTTGAGATTTCTTTACTCTTTCTATAAAACAGGTAGTAAGTATACCATCTGTTTTCTATAGTACAAGCTGTGCATATTTTAGAGTTAGTTGGGATGTGTAATGAATCTCCGAGGAAACGTATTTATTCTCCCTGGCATAATATTCTCCATTGCTAATGTATATTAGTGACTATACCCACTTCCACTTATTATATTTAGCGATATACTCGTACCTACAAATATTTCCTCGCCGTGTGTGAGACAGACACTCAAGTATAAGTTATTAAGTGTAGTCACAAGCGTGTGGCGGCCGCGTGGGAGCCATCGCGTTACTGTAATCCGCTCGATTGTAATCGGTGTAGAGAAAGACGAAAATAATTCATTTTGGGCTACTTGCTACTTGTAGGGTTAGTGAGAGTCAGTTTTGTGGACTCGGGAGGTTATTGCTTTATTAAGTCAACGTTTGTTATACAGATGTTACAAAACTACCCGCAAAGCCGAAAGGAGGTTAAATGGGGTCCTATAACGAGTCCACTATATTTACACAATGTTCACAATATTTAAGAACCGTAGTAACGCTGTATAACATACCCCAAAAAATTAAAAAAACTTTGATGAATGAAAAATAGAAAATACTATTAAAGTAGACAACTATTAGGTAAAAGCGGAATCTGTTAAATAGTCTGGTTCCCTGACATGACAGTTTACTAGGGTTGTTAGCTTTATTTTATTTTATTTATTTATTTAGTTTAGGAACACCAACAGTACACATATTAAAAATAAATACATTGTCTAAGCTATAAGGATTATGATAGTATCATAATGCAGCACAGTTATGTGCACCCATTAAAGGTGTACACAGCATTAATAGAAAAAAAAGAAGCACAACTAGTTTCAGTACAATAAGATAAAATAAAAGAACACTTTTAAATTTTGAATTTCAAAACATTAGATTATTAATTGTTAATAATTATATAAAATGAAAATAAAAACACTAAGATATGAAAAATAAAATAACTTTACCACTAACATTAAGCATCGTCATTGCGATCGCACATGCGAAAAAACTTTGAAGTTTTTGTTTGAAAACATGCAGAAAGATCTCTGTATATTTTCCACCCGTTGCGAGTGAAGGCTATAGAAGGGACACCATGCTACACTTGCATATTCGAGGTTGCTTCGCACTAGCGTATTATATAGCAAAAGCTTAGTGTGTGTTGTTTAGAAACGTGTTGTATTTCGCTTTATAAATCCGAGCATTCTCCCTGATTTCTTCATTATAGCATCAATATGAGGTTTAAAAGTTAGTTTATGGTCAACAATCACACCTAAATCCCTTATCTCTTCGACCTCTTGTAAAATTGATCCATCTAATATGTATGTAGAATTAACGGGAACTTTTTTTCGGGTGTATTTGATATAAAAGCATTTACGGACGTTTAGAAACATCATGTTCTCATCATACCACTGCTTTATGCTATCAATATCATTTTGTAGGAGATTTATATCTTGATTAGAACCAACAGTTCTATATATTTTTAGGTCGTCGGCAAATAGGGCGAATTTGCAGTGCTTTATACAACAAGTCAAGTCGTTAATAAAAATAGAAAAAAGTACCGGTCCTAAATGCGATCCTTGTGGAACGCCAGATTCGGCTATAAAGACGTTAGATTCGAAACCGCTGATGGCTACAACTTGAGACCGGCCCCTCATATAAGAGTTAAACCAACACAGCAATGATCCGTGAATGCCCGAATTGTTCAAGCTTCTTTGACAGCAGAGGATGGTTAACTTTATCAAATGCGCTACTAAAATCTGTATATATTGCGACAACTTGCATACCTCTATCCACTAGCTGAGATATCTCAGAGATAAACAAGACCAGATTAGTTTCTACGGAGCGACCTTTTGAATCCATATTGATGTTCAGATATGAGATGATCGACATGTCGAGTTAGAACAGGACAGACGAGCGACTCGAATAATTTTGAGAAACAGGAGAGGATTGATATCGGTCGATAATTCTGCACATTGTTGAGATCTCATTTTTATGAATTGGTACTATTCGAGCCTTTTTCCACTCCTCCGGGAACTTTGCCAATTGAAGTGAGCGGTTCATGATGAGGGTCAAGGGCAGGGTGAGAACAGAACAGCAACGCTTAACAAACAGCGGTGGAATGCCATCAGGACCAGGGCCCTTAAGAATATCTAATTGTTTAATTTTTTTTGCAACATCGTTCTTGGTAAATGATAGCGACCCGAAACTACTACCACTCCCGTGATACTGGTTAGTGAAGAAGGAAGGTAGATTCAATGGGTGAATTAAAGATGTTGGTAAATTGGATGCAAACACGGAACGGAAGTTTTTGGCAAAAAGATTGACTATGTCGGGACCAGTGTCCGCAACAGCATCCCCCAGCTGCATCTCAGCTGGCAAAGAACAACGACTCTGACGTTTACCTTTGATAAACTGCCAGAAAGCCCTAGGGTTCCTAGTAATGTTTTCTTCTGTTTTACTTATGCATTCAGAGTAAAGACTTTTTAACAACTTTTGACAGCGCTCACGTAAGATTTCAAATTCAATCTTGTCGCGTGGATTTACAAACTTACGGTACTTTTTTCTTAATTTTTCTTTTTCCCCCAGCATTCTAATAAGAGATTTATTAAACCAAGGCCGATGATTAGATTTATTTAGTTTGCGTTTTGGAACATATTGATCCATGGCGATCTTGAGCTTGTGATAAAAAACTGCCGTCATCTCATCCATATCAAGGGATTGCCCAAAAACTATATTCCAATCAATCTCACCTAACTTCTTATTGATGTTTACATAATCAGCTTTATAAAAGTTGAGACGTTCAGTATCTGGCAGACGAAAGTATTTAGCCTGACTATTGACAACCGTACATAGTAAAGGAGGATGCTTTGGATCGAGTTTACTCAAGCGATCTAGTGGTTCGCAAACTGTTATATTGTTAAACGTGCTAAGTAAAAGATCTAATGTTCTGCCATCCTCGTTACGAATATAGTTAAATTGAATCATATTTACAATAGACATAAAATCCACCAAAGCGTTTCCCATCGTATTGTCGTAGTTGGAGGGCACTGTAAATACGTTCATAGAGTGAGATGGTAAGTCCCATTTAATAAAAGGTAAATTATCATTAGTAAAATCTCCAACTATAACAGTGTCATTCACATAATTGACGGAGTCGCTGGCCTTGTACAAAAATGAACTTAACGTGTCCAGTTTGACTGGAGGAGGTATGTAGAGAGCACATATGGCAATTTTTTTCACGGAATCGCCTAGTCGAACACGAATAACTACCCACAAATCCTCGCAACTACTTTTCCAGCTTATCATGCGAGTTGACTCAATATTTTTCGATACGGCTATCAACACACCTCCACCGTCGCGCTTGACGCTAGAACCACACAACCGATCTCTACGATAAATAACATAGCGAGGGTCGATAAACTCACTGCTATGGACACTTGAATTTAACCAGGTTTCGGAAAATACTAAAATGTCATAAGAACATTGTAAAATTTTATCGTATATATCGCCCGTTTTTGTTCTCATGCCGCGCACATTCTGGTAGTATATAGTAACCATTGTAAAAAGATAAGCTTTGATAAATTAATTATATTTTTACGGGGTATCTTGTAACACGTTGTATAGGGGAAGTCAGATAAATGCGACCTATAGTTTTAAAAATAAAAGCCATTTATATTTTTGAGTAGTAGAGCTCTTAGAGCAGAGTTCGTCCGGGGAAGTACTACCATCTTACCCATTTCCATCATGAAACAGTTGTGCACATGTATTTTGGTTAGAAAGGTAAGGGAGCCGTTGAAATTACAGGCACATGAGAATTAAGACACACGTCTCAGGGTCGACAACGCATTGACGATGCCCTGGTATTGCAAATGTCCATAGGTGGCGGTGATCACTTGTCATCAGGTGGACCTTGAACTTGTTGATCGGCCCATGTGGTATAAAAACAAAAAACTGTTAACTAGAAGAGCATATTTAAGGAAGCTAGTAATGTTACCACCATTTGGATCAGCTTTCCAACATGGAAACTTTTAAAAGGGAGGAAAAAAATATTGAAAAAGATAACCGAGTGCGTTCTTCATACAAGTCCGATCCGGTGCCAATCTAAGAAGAGCTTGTACCTAAATTTTAGTCTTGTATGATTAGTTACATAATTCAAAACCTTTTATTAGGTAATAGGTATAGGACGCTTTTGAAGGTCAAAGTGACTGAAGCTCCAATAATAATTGATAAATCGTCACGTGAATTTCTCAAATGCTTCTTTATGGTTATATTTGACAATTTATATTCGGAATCTATACTAATGTATAAAGCCGAAGAGCTCATTTATTTAATTGAATGCACTAAACTGAAGAACTACTGGTTCAAATAGAAAAAATATTTTCAGGCTATATAACATCACGCTACAACCAATAGGAGCGGATAAAAAATATTCTTTTTGAGAGGTTTGCGCGCGTTTGATAATTCGCGGATTACAAACTTCCAGAACGTGGGTGAAAACGCAGGGGACAGCTAGTATTAAATAATAACAATGAAAATTCATTAAAGTGTTATTAAAAAATAAGTTACTACAACGCCAAGTCAAAAGCTTGCTTGAGAAAAGAAAGCTTAAGAAGCTTCCAGGAAATCCCTAAACGGAATAAGTCGTTGTGATATTTATTTATTACTAGATAATGAGGGTTGACTGCCGCCTCTCAAGCGCTTACTCAATTAGATTTCCGGGAAACTATTGGATATAGCCGACGTAAAGCTCGTGTCAATCAACTATTACACGTGGTTAACTCTTTATGCGTCTATTATATAGGATGTTACATGATGTATTGAACAGTTTTGTGGCTTCTACATATTCCATCAATAAATGATTCCTCTTTATACCGAAGACTAGCTTTTCTTCTTGAACTATGATTACGCTGCTTTAGCTACGTATTTCTTCCCGCCTTCATATTGATAGAATATTTTTCCGGGATGAAATTTTTAGAAGTATCTTCACGCCTTTTATGCCCGAAGAGCCAATAGAAGAAGACCCCGATATGGTCCAGTCGTTCTTAACAAACGGCACACAATTTTTATTTATATGGATTATTGAAAATTTGGATACTTGGTTGTGTCCCGAGGTTTTACCTGCGTTATTTTATATGAAGGTGTAGTATAGTATCCGGCCACACTTTACACACTTTCGTATTTACAATAGTAGCAAGATAAGGAATGATAAGAGAAAATATTTCAGGATTTTTCATTAACACATGCAAAACACGCCTGTAACGTATAGTTTAGTTTATTCCGATTCATAATAGCCACTCTTACAATACAAACTTTCCCTTAGATCAATACAATTCATCTAAACAAAATCAGTTATATTGAGCTTCGAGGCACCTCTAATCTTGTCCAATACAACAAACTGCGATATTGTAAAGCCATTGTATCAGAGACGTAAATGTCCACAGTATGTGTGCAAATAGTAGTTCAAAGAGTAAACAAGTCAATTATCTAAGATTTGACGTCTTAAAGGAGACTGTGTGCAAAAGTATTTTACTTGAAACTCTGCCAAATAAATCAGCCACTAAATTAAATGTTTTAATAAACGATTTTTGAAGAGGTAATAAACGTTGAACATTAAATACATTTCCTACCGTTGAAGCCCTCTTCATTGCTCACACAGCTATGCGTAATCAATTACACGTAATCTAGAAGGTTCTCGAATTAATCCACTGATATCTCCCCTACTGTGCCGCCGGAGCGGAGGGGTGCAAAGGGAATGCGAATAAGACAATATTGTCTGGCGAACGTTTGACCTGCGATAAATATCACCTATTCCGTCTCTCTCGCACTGCTACGAATGTTTATATGTCCGTCTCATTTTACCGCACACCTTATTCCGATGCCTAATGGAGAGGAATGTAGCGTTCTCCGAGACTTACTTAAACGACGAAAACAAGTGTTGACAGCTGAACTCTCTCGAGTGTTTACAGTTCCGAAGGTATTTTTGTTTCATTCCGTAAAGCTTTGTTTTTGTTTTTATATCATTGATTGTTCCGTGAAATAGTACTGAATACTAGGAATGGCTTTGCTGTCTGTCAATAATGTGGAATGATTGAAGATTATTCTGTTAGTGCAGAGTTTGTACGGGGAAGTAGTACCACCATACCCCTTTCCGCCATCAAGTTGTAGTACACTTGTGTTACTGTGTGAAAGGCAACAGGGTCCGTGAAATAATTATGACGATCGTCGACAACGCATTGGTGATGGCCTTTGTGTTGTAATTGTCCATAAGCGGCGGTGACCACTTAACATCGGGTGGATTTTTGCCTTTTTGTCAGCCTATATGACATAAACTAAAATATAAAAAGGCACCATGGTGTTTTACTTTTAAATGAATGAATTTACCTGATAATGGTAAAACAAAATCAGTAACCTTTCTATTCTCAAAAATAGAGTTATCTGTACTTAAGCGTGAGAGCGTAAAGCTATACCTATGTATGCTTTTAGAGTAACTCATATTTAAAGTCGCTTTCAGACGGTACCTTTATTACGTTGAAAGAATTCTTGTAAAGACATTTTAAAATAACACAGAATTTTTCAAAGAAATATCAAAGCTTGTTGAATCTTGTTTCGCTGCGATGTGCTAAGAAATGGATTCTACTAAGCTTTTAAAAATGAGCAGGGTCAGTGTGTGAGCATTTCGATGTAGAACTAGGTTCTTACATTTTTTTTAAATATTTAATATATTTTATTACTTCTATAACTGAAACTCTATCTCTAATCTCCCAAACTGAACAGAGCTTGTATTATGGAGCTAAAAAGCTAAATATCCCGTGAATTGTTCGTTTTTCTAGCCATTATTGCAACGAAAGTTTGGCGAGTCATAGAGCGCGAGAGGTTTCTGACGAAAAAATTAAGACGCAATTCAACGTGTGCCAAGGACGGGTTTGTTATATTAGAATTTCGTTAAAATTGAATATTGAACTATTGTATTTAACTGATAAAGGTCAAAGTTTAAATTGTAAATATTACACTAATTAGTCTGTTGTAGCGTTCATACTCGCTCATGAGCATACAGTGTTAGTAAAAGCTTCACTGGTTAGTTATTATGTTTCTCTTGGTTCTTCTTAGTTTCTCTGAACACTGAGGTATATAGGACGATATTGTTTTGTCTACAAGTCTCAACATGTCTTCAGAGATATGTGGATTTGCTTAGTATATTTATGTTACTCACACCTTTACTTAACTCTTCGAGTAAATATCTTCAAGGTTTCAATTAAAAGATTGCGTTTGTTTTTTTTTATAATTCGCCATGTTTATTTTAGATCAATCCTCATTCAATGAAGAGAAAGCATAATATTGTCACGAACAGACAAAGCAGATAATGGTTTCAGTACCTTTAAATGGAAAATCCTGATAAAACCTAAATATAATAGAGGTCATTTTCAATACACATTTTGAAAAAATCGTATCATTCTATCAAACATACATTGAAGAGTACACAAAACCTATTGAAAACTTACCCAGAACTCAAAGGGTTGAACTGTGTAAAGGTCATTGTGCCCTCAGCGGCGGAGGTCTGATGGCGACGCGTGACGCGGGCACAAAGCGCTACAATTCACAGGTCTTTGCCACAAGCCATCCGGAGACCTGGATTTCGTAGCTAGTTTAGCTTCAATTGACTACATAAAATTTTATCAACATACTTTTATTAAGATTACAATTTTTCATATGGAATTGGGTCAAAAACTGAATATCGTGTATTTTTTACTTTGCCGATATTCGTTTGTTTTTGGTTTTTGAATTCCTTTCATTGTTCCGTAAGTTTAGTAGCCATAGTGAGTTATTGATTTGGACCTATGATCATAAATAAGGTATCGGTTCGATTTCCTAGCACGTTCATAATTTTAAAGGACTGAATTTTACATTCCTTCCGTAAAAAGGGGTAAATACCCCTCCAGAAAATAAACCACATCTCTATCTATGTTACATTATATATAATGTAGGATGTTTCTTTGTTTATCCTTTGTAATGCATCCAGTCTGCTATTAAGCTAAGTGTGGAATGGAAAATGTATGTTCAACTGTATAAAAGTTTCGCGTTTTCCTGTTGGAATGTATTATTTGGAGGGTATATTATTAAGCATTATTATTATTTAACAACTTCAAATGTTTATTGTGTTACTTAAAAACAAACAAATTTGAATAGGTAATACGATTTATATTATAGGACTTTGTAAAATCTTACATAAGTGCTACTAGTACGATGGACGGATGTTTGTTTCAGATTTGCATGTTTGGCACAGAGATAGATTATAACAGGTAGGTACATTTTATACAGAGAACATGCAACATCAATCTGTGACGCGAGTGTATTTGTGGGGTTCAGTTAGTAAAGAATATTCTCATACTGTTATCGTGTATATTTTTCATTATTTTTTTCAAAATGGTCCAAACGCGTAACATAAACATTCAAAGCACGTCGTGCTAACAAATTCATCGGGTCCCCTAATCCCGGGTACATATCACCACCTTTGGAATAGCTGCACATTCACACACAATGCCGGACATTTATTATTTAGGATCTGTGCCGATAATCGTCGCCGTTACCCGATTTCTTGCACAGGGGTGACGCCCTAGCCTTAGCTAACTCGCTCACGATCCCGCGCACCTATTACATGGGTAATAGAGTTGGATTTTCATTGAATTAGTTCTTCTGTGTGTTTGTATATACTTTATCAGATGACGTGTTAAGGTGCGTTTGAAACCGTCGCCCCAGTCCACTGGGATCGACGCATCTGCTACCGAAATTCGCTTAATATATTGTTTTATGTATGTTAAACTGCCCAGTCTATTTTCAATTCATTTACATTGTGATAGAGTCGGTTTTACATAATCTAAAGTTTTAAGTGGGTGAAATGAAAATCCAATGCATTGGCTTGAAAATTCTCAATTTGAAATGCTATTGAAAAGAGAATTCATTGTAATGATGTAATAAATATCTGGATTGGCTTGCTTGTGGGGTTTTGTACCTAAAGGGTACCAAAGGGCTGTATCATTTGAACCATTATAGGTAGACACTTGAAATTTTCACAGTTTATGGAAGTGCTAGGGCCGCTATAACAACAAATAATAAAAATAAAATATTTAATGAGGCGAAAAGTATTTTTTTCAGCGTTTAATTTAATATTGCACGGTGGTACGGAACTCTTTGTCCGACTCCCACTTGACCCCTTTTTTATGAGTGTAAAGATTTCTACACTACAAAGGCTTAGTGATTATATAACATAAATTCACATAAAAATGTGTGATGAAGTTTATTACCCCATTTATCATAGTTGGGTTCAGATTTTTCATTCTATTATATTTCTTGTTACTAAAGTATTTTCTATTGATAGAGTAATGTAGAACGCTTCGGGGAAAGTCCAAGGTTATTTGGGATAAAAATCATACAAAGTTATATTCTTATAATACCTGCTCAGGTTCTGATTATTTTGGATCGACGCAATGTGTTGGCTTTCTGTCCATTCAGTGCATTACATATAACGAGAGATTTGGGAGAAGTTTTACGGTCTGACGCCAACCCTCTTTGGGGACGCTCTTTTGACCACTTCGTGCAAGGTGTAAAGTCCTCGTCATCAGTGTACTCTTCAACCTCCACTTTCGACATCCTACATGAGTTTGGGGGAAAGTATGTATTACCGTTTAATATCTCCTTTGAATCGACTTTGTCTCCGCAGAGTAAACGTCAGAAACTCGTCACGTATCCGTCACGCGGCCGTAAAAAACCTTAGCTTATTTATGTCGACCTCCAGACACTGCAGGTCATATTCGTTAAGTATCGAGGCCTGTCAAACATTCGAATACTCTCTATTAAAATTGAGTAAGTGACTTCATGACAAAATTAATTAGAGTCGATGTTATATATGTAAATCAAGGCACACTATATTTAACCAACTGAACCCACGACTTGTGGCGTGGCAGTCAGTCTCTTATCAATGAGTCAACTGGCCCGGCATGCATATTTTATTGTCAAGGCTTGCTTTGGGTATTGCTCATGAAATTAATGTCTTTGTTAAGAATACTGCTTGTGCCCCACTGCAGGAGCACAATCCTGCACTAACAGTAATAGCTGGTTCATCGTCCAAGTGAGCTCAGTGTAGATTACCGGACTTCTAATGTAGTGAAAATGTCTTTTAATGACATCTCTGGCTTGTTTCTTTCCTCACGATGTTATATTTTACTAAAAACCTAATAAGTACCTAAGATTTCTACAGATATTGGTTAGAAATTAAAACCACTACGTCTCTCTAGCTCCTCTCGTGGTATAATTTCATAGAAACCTAAATTTAACGGCGAAAAACAACAAATGTTATTCAAAGATCTCAACTGAACAATCCTAATACGATAGACATACCTAAAGTCAGGTATTTTTTCACATTATAAAATCCACTTTTCACTCATGAAAATGTAATAAGTCTAAGTCCCACTTAAAGACATTCCTGGGAATAAAGCTCCTTTAAATATGATGGAATCTAATTCACAGCTTTGCGAGATAGAATTCGCTCATCTCGAGCAATGCTACAAGCTTTACATTGTAACATGTTTGGCCAACATTTGACTATGTAGAGCCTGCAGGTTTTAGATAGTCTGTCTAACCCGCGGGTCGGGCGGTAGTCGGTTATAAAATCTCTACATAGTATAAAACAATGTCACTATTTCTGTTCAATGAAACCTTTTAAAGTTCTGATTAGATTTTAATGCGATTTCTAACATAATTTTGAGAATTTCTTTCCAAAGGTTTTTGAATATTATCCTACTCAGCCAAAGCTGAGGCGGGTCGCTAGTTCCTAATAATAATAAAAAATAGAACTCCATACAAACTGACAGGCATTTCATCTTAGTCAATAAAACTGTATGCCACATAAACTGCTCTGTCGCAATCCACAAACCAATCATTTTTATTATCTCCTTGTCTTACTTTATATTCGCAAAGTCTTTTCTAGAAACATCGCCGCCACTTTGCGAAAAACAAATAGCTCCCCAAATACCCCAGACGCCCTAAGGACGAGTAACTTAAACCTGAATCTTCGCAAATTTATTAATACAGTAAGTAAACACACAACTCGGGCTAAATTCACAAAATTCTGTACTCTTGTGACTGCAATTTTCAGTAAAAATGTTTGGATTCCGCAGTTACTATGTCGCATTTTATGATGTCGCCAGGGTTTCACTGATTCTATTTTACTAACTGTCCCCTACGATTTCACCTGTGTTCCCTAAGGATGTTATATTTTCTCGGGATCAAAACTAGCTTATGTTACTCCTTATGACTTCAGCTATCTGCTAGTGAAAGTCTCGTCAAAATCTGTCCAGTTATTCTAGAGTCCATGAAGTATTTATTAAGTCATTTAATTTAAGAATTACAGGAAATAAAAATATATTTCAAGGCATCTAATTGGCTCTACAAGGCATTGAAAGCTCTCAATAATTTAGAAGCAACATGCTAAGTTCCTAGACACACTATCTACATACCTAACACATACGAATTGAGCCAACTTAGTAATCCGGCCTTTAGACTTCGAAGCCAAGTTGTACACTAGCTACGGTCAGCAAAGGCGATGATAGCTCAGTTGTTAGTGACGTCGAGTGCCGTGACGACAGTTGTGGGTTCAATCGAATCTTACAATCAGCTTGAGCTTACCGTAAAGCAAAAACATCTGTATTGTGTGTTTCGGTTAGAATGGGGCTCGGTGAAATTACAGGCACATGAGAATTAACAACATCACATCTCATTGTCGACAACACAGCGGCACTGCCCCGGTGTTGCAAATGGTATTATGCGGGGGTGACCACTTACCATCAGTGGGCCGGTTTTGTCGGCCAACTTGATATAATTATGGATTACTTTTAGTGCTTTTGATAAATTTGGATATGTTAGCATACTTGTGTTGCTGACTGTAGGTAGATATCGGTTCTGTGTTCGCTACTGAGTTGCTGTGAATGTTGGACTTAGCTGATGGACGTGAGTGTGAGTTTCAGATTAGCATGTTGGTATAAATTATTGTACTTAGAGGCATTATCTTCTTGCTTAGTCATAGAAAAACTATTATTATTTAAATAATTAATATCAAGAAACCTTTCAGGTCCTAAAAAACCGTAATTATTTGACACTAGCTACAGTCTTGCAGTTTTTCCCGCGTTCCCGAGGTAACTAATGTATCTTGAAATTCAGCCAACCTTTTTATAATATTACTATAGACAATCATGGATGAATGCCAACATAAGCCAATAATGTAAGTATTTTTTATAACAAAGCGTCATCTGGCTTTTTAAGACAGCCTGTTTAAATATCTACCTATCATTTACAAGTAAATATTTCATAAAATTTGATACCTATATCTGTGCAATCCACGCAGTCTTGCGTAAAAACATTTAAATCTTCTTATTTCGTTAAAATCAAAATTTAAACAAACCACAGAGTAATGAACAAACACACGAACAGCAAACAGAGACGTAATACTTCACCACAATGTTGCCCAAATACAAAATTTTACAGCTTCAAAGTGTGAAAATAAAATTTTTATTCACAATCACACTCGCGTCGCTGGCCCTCTCTTGAATAGTAAATGCATGAATATTTTAAGTAAATATGAGTAGGTGAACTCTAAGTGACTCTGAGTTGGCTCTGACGAACTTGAGAAAAAAGTAAAGATAGTCAGAAAAATGTCATAAGCTATAAAAAATATTGTAGCTAAAATTATTTCAATCTTGTCCACAAAGAACTCCTTTTGTTTGAATGCCAGCCGATTTATCAATTAATTCGATTAACCTCGATTACGCAATTTTTTGATGAGTCCGTACAAAAACTGTTCTTAATTCGCATTGAAAATCTAAATACGATTCGATGATAAAATATTTTTTTGTGCGGAAACAACTTTGTATTATATCTATTGTATGGTTATTTACAAATAAAAGGAAATTGTTTTGTTAGTCTTGTATTGTGATATCATCTCGAAAATCTCATTATTTTTATTCGAGCCTCAATAGTCTCACTGGCGGACAAAGGCTTCTCTCACTTTTGCCGTTTATTGTTCTTGTTGTATTGAGCTGGAGAATGTCTAGACTTAGTAACACAATAGTGTTCAAGTCTAGTCATTACTGGCGTATCGCTTAGGCTCATTTTAAGCAGCAATATCAAAAAATTATGATTAAATGTTATTGTGTTAGGAAATTCTAGAAACTTCAACATGGTACTTCAATATTGAAACATACAGTATTAGGACACATTTTACCATGCTACATGGTTCATAGTAAGTCCACTATTTTGGCACATATAAGAAATTCATGAGACATAAGTAACTGACAACTTTTTATACACTTAACTCAAATAATTCGACAAAAACAAAACGGCTAACGTCAATGGGTCTCGTAAATTGTAGTGGGGGGTCTAAGGGGGCAGGAAAGGTACGTTTGCCTGAAATATCCCTACGGGTGGTAAGAGTAAGGCTACGGCTTCAAATCAAGGAGTTTTATACTGCAATCTTATAATAATGGACTGAAATGAGATCTTATATTGTATATCAGCAGATTGTTTATTATCACAACTAATATTGAAATTTCTAATCGTCAATCAAGAATTGACGACTTCATTGTGTAAAATTTAAAATATAACTACCTATAACTACCCCTTTTTTATAGATTTGTTATTTTTTTGACACAGTGACCAATGATTCTCAAAGATTGTCTGGGGCTCCAAGCCCGCTACCGCTCGTGCTCCTCCCATCAAATAACTCTTGCCCGAGCCCGATTATCGTCCTCGCTAAACAAAACAGAGTCGGCCAGTGTCGTAAGACCGCCCAAAGTGACCGTAAACGTCCACCGGCCGAGTTTTGTGGCGCATTCGCTACTAACCCCGTAAAGGCTTTATACAAACGTGCATGGCCTTTGTCGGATTGTACAAGCCGCCGACCAAATGTAGGTATTACCAGTTAGAAATACTGGAGTTCACAACTTTCTGTTTGCGTGGAGCCTTTCATGAAATACGGCGAATCTGAATTTATTTATTAATACTCGACTTGTGTACGGCGACTCGTATTTAGAGAACTTCTTGTTACTGTTCTCTATTTGTCGTTGTTTAGACGACGATTTATTGTGTTATGAAAAGACAACAACGTGTTCTACTTACGGTATGAAATAACACTTACTATTTTATGACGATCTTTAAAGAAATGTGGAGTATTTTACGTGAGCGAGTATAACATACGTACGAGGTAATAAACTTCCACTTGTTTGTACATATGAACTTCTATTTTTTATTTAAAATTAGCACACCTGGTATATATGTATAAAAGTTAGACATAATAGAAGAAGTACAATAATCTGAACCCTATTCATGTAACAGAGAAATCTCAAAGATTTACACCAAAGAGATAACATTATGAGACAACAGAACACACGATATATTAATGTGGCTAAACTCTGGTTCCGTACAAAGGGGTAATACGTAACCATAACCCCTTTATCACTATAACCTCAAATAACATAAACACAATTCCGATAACCTTCGCAATGGACCAACTTGCTTAATTTACTGTTGTAATTATACTAACTATCGTGTTAAACTGTGGCTCTCAAAGTTTAGATGCTCCCCAGATTTGAATTTAAGGGGTTTCAGAAATTGAATTTATGTTTAGTACCTGACGCAAGTGCTGTAATAAATGTAATGAAGGTAATATTTTATGAAATGGTGGATATATTTTCGATGTATTTTCTTTCACAGCTGAACCAGAGAGCCCTTATGAGCTCTGTGCGCTTACCGCCTTCGACCGCATCATCACCTACTATTATGAACTTGTGCTCAAAAAATAAGACTACATCATAAAATTAAAATAGTCTGCACAATTATTTCATCTGCTTTGCCACTTGAATGATTACAATTGTAATTTTTTCATTTTACAAGTTAACAAACTATATAGTAATACATTAAGAACCAATTTTATTGTATATAAACTTAGTAGCAAAAACACAAAATTAGTAGCTAATTTATTAGATTGCCTCTCACAATAAAGGGCCACATTCCGAAAGTTTGAGTGCCAATATCACGAGAGGGAAGCCCCCAGCCCACCGGAACGGGCCGGTCACGGGCTGCAGCGGCCGGGTGCCGACCCTAATGTCACATTACTTCTGGAGCTCAACCTTCATGTTACTTACCCACGTACAGATGTTTTTTGTGAGCCCAAGTCTCAGAGGGGACATAGGAATTTATTTGAGTATCGCAGTTGTGAATACTATTTTGCTGATTATTATGATTATATTGAGTGTTTCCAGAGTTCTCTAAACCTGGTTTAACATTTAGGCATTTTTAAGTGTTTATTTGAACAAATAAACTTATTTAATTTTTTAATTATCTTCATGATATTAATTCTAAATGATGTTATAATACAGCTTTAACATCCCATTTTGTAGTCCAGTAATAAATCATATTTAACTGTTATACTTTGTTTATTTGAATATTAAAAAAGGTATTATAACCCTCACCGTGTTTTATAATACGGAGTTTTTCCTTAAAAAGTCTTTCCTTTGTAAAATATCTATTTGACTGACGACGAAAAAAATGTGATTTAAATTTTACTCAAATTCATGCTTTGAGCGCCATTATAAGTACATTTCCTGCTTTTATTACGAGCAGTGTTTACTGGAAAACTGTTTGTCTTATTTTGTAAGAAATTCCCTTAAAAATTATTTTATTCTTCCTTTAGTCGTGAGGAATAATAGATAAATAAAAAAGCCTTATATTTGTCATATAAGGTATAAGGAAAATATAGTTTTTAATTAGTCTATGTAATTTATGTAGTTTGTTTTTGAACAGTTTCTTATTTAAATGTTAGTAGATATTCTTATTTTTGTTTTGTTAGTTTTACAATTATTATATTTAAGTATTAGCAGTAGTGTTTTGTTTTATTTAGTATTTGAAAATGTCTATTATTATACTTTCCTGTAGATTCTACAAATGGAATAATATAAATAGCTTATTATCAGTTTTAAAGCATATATATGCAATAAATTATACTCATCCATTTTAATCACATTTCTGTATAAAATTCTACTTGACAAATACAAATCGTCGTAATTACAACACCTCGTGAATCACAAGGAACGACAAATGTAAATCAATACGAATATGTAGAAAAATGAGTCGTAAGAAATTATATAGCCATAATTTCTACTAAAATAAAGAAAAAGATGAAAAGCGAAAGCGTTAAAATTTTTTTTAGAAAAAGTCGCGAAATTATGAGCTCTGCTAAACAAGTTTTTTCTTGCAGTCGTGTTTTTGATATATTTAATATTTTTTTAAATTTACGTTTTGTTTTTACCCATATCTATATTAAACAATACTATAATTGTATCTTTAAGAGATAGAAAACAATGGGTGTTAGAGAATATGCCTATGGCTGCTAGAGCCACACCTAGCAGAACTGACCTCAATAATTCAGAAAGAAATCTTAAAGTTCAGGAAATAGGCTCAATGATTGATTGATTGAATTGTTATTTTCTCGTCTGATAGTCGTAGTGGCGTATTTTGATTACTATTATGTCTGTAGTGACACTCGAGATTTCGTCGAATCGATTTACGTAAAAATTATTAAAATGGCCATCCGTTTGCTTCCTATGCCGCCACAAAAGAAAAGCACACATACCTACTATTTATTTTTGATCGATGATAAAATTACCCTCAGCGTCGTGCAGTCGGGTAAAAGACAAATTATTTGTTCATGTTTTAAATTATCCAAAGCATTTCATTTCTTGGAAATGGCACTCGATTTTTATAATATAATAACATATTATACCAGTTTCGGTTAACAAGGTTAATAAGTAACTTGGAAAACAAATATGTTTTTCTTGCACATTCATTCAACGCTTAAATCTTGCACCTCTATTCACTCCGTTGTACAGATAATGAAAATAAAAGCTTATTATACGATAGCTCATTGAAGATCAAGATGTCTGGAAATAGCAGCACTCAGAACAAGAACAGCCTCCCTGTATGTATAAACGTGTTGTGCTTGTACTAAAGCCAGTAGCGCATTTTTTTTTTTTTATACTACTAAGGCAGCAAACAAGCTGACGGCCCGTCTGATGGTAAACGGTCACCGCAGCCTATGGACGCTTGCAACACCGTGGGTATCACTCGCGCGTTGCCGACCCTGCATTCCTCTACAATATTCTTATTATTATTTCTTGTTCATTGAAAAAAAGAGTGCTCAGTCTGGTTTTATGAATTCAAACCTTGCCGGTCTTCTCAGTTAAACGCTTGGAACAAGTGATAGCTTCAGTAATTTTTGACCTTCTTTAGCGACTATTTAGAGTTTAAATTAATTAATTTTTCATTATTATTTTTGTCCCGTAAAACCCATCAATACTTGTATGTAAAACTTAAAAAAGATTTTTCTAAAATTAGCTTAAATTATTTTGATTAGCTTGATATAATATTTTTTATTTTATTTAAATAGGCTTTCATAAGCACTTATAAATTGTGACACTAATACTGTTTCGAAATGTAATTCTTGTTGAGAAGAGCCGGCAAGAACTCAGCTATATTTATTTTCAAAAACAAACTCAGATTTAATTACTTTATCTCACTGACACGTGGCTGCTCTCACTGACGTGTGTAGCGGAGAAAAGAATATTAATTAAAAAATACATACAAAGAAAATAACAAGCACTATAAATATACCCATACAGTATTATATACGCAACCCACGGTCGTACATATCTCACATCGCTGCAAACGGTCGCCATTGGTCGCGTAAAATATGAATATTACTTATTAATTACAATTAATGTAAAAATAATTAGTCCGCACATGGAATGAAGATTTGTTTACAGAGCGTTCATTTTATAAATTTAGTTGGAACACATATTCGCCTCGGTGGTCCGGCGGTTTAATGCTGAGAGACTGAAAGTTCTGAGTTCGATTTCCAGTTTGATATACGATTATCGATCTATTGTAGCTTCAGTAACTTTAAATTTGACCTCCATAAGTGCCCTCCGAAGGCCTAAACTTGAATTTTTCGAATTGAGATTGCAGCCAGGATTGGCATGTCATCTCCACGTTACTTTGGGTCACTTAAGATCTGCTGTACAATATATGTTTGAGTACTGATTCTCCTGTCTTACTCTTTCTAAATATTATATAAAGCTTTTCTAGTAGCTATAACGAGGAAATTGCGTTATTACTTACTTATATTATAAATGCGATGCATTTTGTGGAACAAAAACCGTAATTTATGATTAGGCATCAATAAAAGGTAGTTTTCACTTATGTTTTACCATTGATGTTGAAATCAGAACTAACATTTCAATTCCATTTTTAGTTTAGATAATTATAAATATTTAGCGAGACATAGGTGAACGCCTCGGTTGAGGTGAATGATATTCATTTCACATGAGCAACAATACATTTTCTCTACATTCTGAAGTGTAAAGAATTTTCCAATGAGACGATAATGTGTTTATGAAAAGTGATATTCAGTGACGCTCTGCGATCTTTGACTACAATGAAGTGTAGGATGAAGTGTTTTGACATTAATCTAGAAAAGAGGGGCATTTACTGCAACCCACTCTTATTATATTCTATTTCAAATACATTAGATATGCTTTTATTTTCTACTAGCCGTCCCCCGTGGTTTCACCCACGTATACCGATATCATATATAGTCTATAACTATCTACGAAAAATTTCGCATCAAATGGTAGCAGGATTCCTATCCGATATGTTCAGTAGCTTTGAGGTCATGGTGCGTCAAAGGAACCTTATTTCAATTACATGTATAGAAGGTTATTTTACTCCAAAGCTTCAAGTAAGATTTTTTTAGTAATTGAATGTACCTAATTATTCAACGTAAATTATTTCTGTTTTAGACATAAAAAGACAAAGAAATCGGCGTCATGACCAAAATATTAGAATAATGCAAAAATTTGTGTCTTGCTCACGTTCAAGCCTCTTAATATTATATGTATATCTACTAGCTGCGGTTTCACCCGCCTTCTCGAGAGATGATACAATTTCCCGGAATATAAAGTATTATTTATTTTATTCCAGGATATTGTCTATCTATGTGGTCATTCGAATCCATTCGATAGTCTTTGCGTGAAAGAGTAACAAGCATTCGTACCTCATCCCTAACAAATTTTCGTATTTATAAGATTAGAGGAGTACGTAGTTTTTTGGTACGTTGTGTTTATAAGTGTAGCCTGTGACGGACACATATTTGCGTTGTTTTGATCACCCTAGGTCTTTTACAATAAGTTTGTTCTTATTTATTGATAGTATTTGAAACAATGCTTCTCTCATAAGCGATGTATACCACTTACCACCAGATGCCCTTATAGCTATATAGTCTGTCTATCTATAAGGGCAGCTAGTCTACTTGATTTAAAAATAACAAATAAAGCTGTATTTTAAATTATTACTTAGAAAAGGTATACTTATATTCAAGGTTTAAATTGCTAAATAAAATAATTAATTTTGTTATTATTGTATTGTTATTCGCTTTCTACGAACAATCTCATTTACCTCGCGCATTTCGCAGTCATTCACACTTAAACTCGAACACAATAAAAACAAACACGACTTATACCTAAGCAAAATTATTTTTAGCTTCAACCAAAGTTTTTGATTTCTCCAGAGGTATTTTTAATTTTATATCTCCAGGGTTTATAATAAACAATAACTTATACATTTCTTCTATAATTAATATCGTGTAAGTTAACATATATTTTATTTATTCATAAAAATGGTCCAATACTAGAAAAATGTATTGAACTCTTTTTTTTTTAGTATAAAAAGAAATGATTGAATATATACCAATATTATAAAAAGGTTTGTTAGTTTATATATTTGTATGTTTAGATGTAGGAGGCTATCTCCGAACACACATCTGTCGGTCACTAATAAAAAACTACGTAACGTAGTTTATGTTAGAAATAGAGCTCTCAGCACAGTTTGTCCGGGGAAGTACTACCACCACACCCATTTCCACCGTGAAGCAGTAGTATACTTGTATTACTGTTTCGGTTAGTAAGGTAAGGAGGCTGAAGAAATAACAGGCACATGCAATTTAACACCTTCTTGCCCCTGGTGTTGTCAATGTCCATTGCGTGACCATTTATCATCAAGTAGGCCTGGTTTTTTTTTAATTCTTTATTTGTATTAATAGCTGTCCCCCGAGGTTTTACCCGCGTTCCCGAGGGATATCACATTTTCCCGGGATAAACAGTAGCCTATATGTTATTCCAGGATATGCTCTATCTATGTGCCAAGTTTCAGCCATATCCGTTTAGTAGTTTTTGCGTGAAAGAGTAACAAACATACTTTCATGCAATTCTTTCCTCTTTATAATATTAGTATAGTCTAGTATAGATATGATAATCTCATGTTTCTGTATAAATAGATATATGTATGTAGATATTATATGATACATTAAATCGCTTGGGAAAACAGATAAACAGATAAACAGATAAACAGATAAACAGATAAACAGATAAACAGATAAACAGATAAACAGATAAACCGGCGGGACGGTAGTATTCAATATTGATTAGATGCAATTAAATCAAAGTCCACGCATAAGTCCACAGATTATTGTCTAATTCAATTAATGGCAACGGTACAATGCACTACAAAAGCGTTGCGTCAGTTCCCATTTGTCAATCTGATTGGATTGGCGTTAGATTGCTTTGGCTTCATCACATCATACAATTTGTCCACTCATTCGAATCGTATCGTTGATTCTACGGCTTCATTTGCCTTTTAATATGTTCTCTATCCCTTTCTACCGCAATCGGTATGAGCGAGATGATTGGTGGTAATTTGATTTATTGTATAGTAATGATATCTACGATTGAAACCTTATAGTATTGAGCTTATTGGTAATATATATTAGTTGTTGAGATTTATCGGTAACAAATTACAAGCTAAGAGCTAAGTAGTGAGATTTAGTTGCGGTTACTGATGAATGTCACGACGAGCGAGTTGGGTTGGTGGTTAGAGACACTGATTGTCAAGCCGCAGGTCGTGGGTTCGATTCCCACCCAGGACAAACATTTGTGTGTATGAACATGTCTGTTTGTTCTGTATCTGGATGTAAATAGGTATCTATTTAAGTACGTATTAATAAAAGTAATATTTGTAGTATATCATTTATCTGGTATCCATAGTAAAAGTTCTGCTTAGTTTGTGATCAGATGGCCGTGCGTAAAGAATGTCCCGGGATATTTATTTATTTATTTATCATCATCAAATAAATATCATATTAATTCGGACTTTTATCAAAATTTACTCGTTAATCCTTAAGAATCAAAAGTTAGACCCCTATTTACCACTATTTGAGCTTTAACAGAAAGATATAAAGGTATGCATGTTAATAGGAATATTATTTTTAGTACCTTTGTAAGTTATTTGGTTACCATATTATCTATGTGATCTTTTATAAGCTTTTTAATCGTCTTTTCTATTCATATTTAACTAAGTACCGTCCCGCGGTTTCATCCACGTTCCCGAAGGCTCTAATATATCTCAGAATCATAACATAGCTTATTTCATTTGAGAATAGTGTAGCTTTCTACCAGTGCAAGAATTTCCAAAATCGGATGGTTAGTTCTGGACATCCATCCTTACAAACTTGACCTCTTTGTAATATTAACATAGATGTCATTTTGGAATAATACATGATATAATGCCAAGCGCTATATTGAGTTGAACACTACGCGTTTCATATTCCCTTTGTGACGTAACGCGCCACTAATCCATCTTATGTATTTCTGGTTAATTATATTAAGCTGTGCGTTGCTTGGCGAGGTGTGATAGCTGCATGAAGAGGTTCACTCGATTCAATTAGTATTACTATTAATGCACAGTCATGTTATTATGTAACTCATTAGTTAATAAATGTGTAGATAGATGTGCCATTTGGCTTAGTAGTTGGAGGTATAGACTCTCGCAGGTTCGATTCCTACCCAGGACATACATTAGAGAACATGACTATGAAATATCAATATAGTTATTTTGATTGAAAATGTCCCAGGATATGAATTTATTGATTATATATTGATAGATAACTCATTATTGGATACAAAATAAAAATAAAACAATAAACGAAAAAGATTGGATGAAAAGGAATTTACAATCAGTACATTAATTAAGGATGGTGCATTTAAATGGTCGAAAAAGATACACATAATATATTAATGCCATATATATCCACATATTTACATGTGTAATGATTTATATTTTATAAAAAATATCATTTAACCAATAGACATGATAACACTATAACAGCGACAATCAACTGTTTGATTTAAAACAAATAAACCGCAGCATAAGTCCAGTTCTCGCCCATTTTATAAATATGTGTGTGGAAAAAGGTGCTTACCCGGAAAAACTTAAAATATCAATCATCCGACCAATATTTAAACAGGGCTCTCATACAGAATACACAAACTACAGGCCTATAGCAATTTTGAGTACCATCAACAAAATAGTTGAAAAAGCAATAGTTGCACAAATTTACAATTTCTTAGAAACCAATCAGATATTAGGCAACGTACAACACGGGTTTAGACCTCATAGAAGCACAGCCACTGCTTTGACAAAATTTAGCAATGATGTCAATAACAGCTTAAATGATAAACAACTGGTAGTAGCTGTATTTATAGACTTCAAAAAAGCATTCGACACCTTGGATGATGGTGGCTTGTTGCAAGCAATGCATGAATGTGGAATTCAAGGTCCTATGAATAATTGGTTCAAAGCATACTTAAAAAGTAGATACTTAAAGGTACGCATTAGAGAAATAGAAAGTGAGTGTAAAAAAGTTAAATATGGTGTTCCTACCGGTTCAGTATACGGTCCTTTGGGATATATAATGCACGTCAATAGCATGCAAAATGTTATAAAACACTGTCGTATGTACATGTACGCAGACGATACTCGTCGAATATATAGTAATGGTGATATTAAAATTTTACAAAAAAAAATACAAGAGGATTTTGATGTGGGCTCTGTCATGTATGTATGTTTAGGTGCGAGGGGACGCGTGAATCAAACACCAGTGCTGAGCCAAGACTGATTTATTATATTAACTAATCTACCCACATACACTCTGATATTAATTATATTTACAATTACCTACAACCCCTTTCTTAAAAAAAAAAGGAAAAAAAAAAAAGAAAATTAACATACACCCAACAAAATAAAATATGTATTACTATATTATATGTACTAACGACACAGTTACCTAACTTACATGCTAGAACACTGACATCAGACAACAAAGTTATTTAGATGCTTTAACAAATAGTAGGCAACAATTATCCTTCTTCGTTACATTCTTTGTTACATACATAGACTGAAAGACATCTCTTATCTAAGTATATAAAAAAATATATATATATATTATAAAACAATGTATAAAAAAAAACAATTATCATTCAATTTCAAATGACCTGAATATCTACTAATTTACATTATCAGTATTAATACAATATTCATAATCCAAAACACTAATGATATTGAGAGAAATATAAAATTATATAATATTAATAAATTACATAAATATTTTTATTAATCTAGAAACATACCTTGATAATTATAATTTATTCGAATTTTAAGTAAAAATTTTTATGTAATTGTAATGCAATTAATTTACAATAACAATAAACACTGTATTGTATAAATCATATTTCATCATGATCTATTCACACATACACACATCATTATTCTCATTACTCTTATTACACAGTTTCTACATTATTATTATAAGTAAGACATAATTATTCCTATGATACTCACACGCGATCGGCAGGTAGGTACATATGTATTAATTAGTTGCAAGTTTGTGTATGACAAGGCGCCCTCGCTCACACTTAGAATCCCCAGCGATCAGGTGGTCTCACTGTCCTGCCGTAACGGGTACAATAATTAGTATTATGACTGTGACTCATCGTTTGTTGTGTTGATGGCACACACACATCTCAGCTGAGGCTAGCGTCTGCCGGTCCGCGAAACTTATTCACGAGTATGTCATCGTATACGTATGTGTTGCAGTCTCCTATAGTATTTTCACTCCGCGCTTGTTTACTCGAATCCGGATCAAATATTATGTGCCTTCTATTTCGCCGAAGGACATTACCATTGTACATTTTAATTGTATACGAACGTAATCCTATTTTGTGATCTATAACGCCAGATTTCCATACATCGTTTATTCTAACTTTAACTCGATCCCCTAGTTGCAACGGCTTTAATATTTTAGCTCCTTTGTCGTAATAATACTTTTGTAAATTTTTACGTGATTTGAATTTCTGTACTACGTTACTTTGTAGTTTCGGTAGTAACAATTTTGGAATACAAGGTAGTATACTACGTATTTTTCTACTGTACAGTAACTCTGCCGGTGAGGGTATTTCGCAACTAATAGGTGTATTCAAGTATTCCAACATAGCTAATAGAAAATCTGTACGATCAAAACTAGTTTTCTTTAGTATATTTTTAATAGTTTGAATGGCGCGTTCAACTTGCCCATTTGACTGCGGGTATTTTGGTGACGAAGTGATATGTCGGAAGTTCCAGTCCTTAGAAAACTGTTTAAATACAGTAGATGTATATTCTGGTCCGTTGTCCGACATAACCGTTTCTGGAATACCCAATCTACAAAATATTTTCTTTAAATGTTTTACTACTGTGTCCGAAGTTAATGAACGTAACTTTGAAATTTCTACATATTTAGTATAATAATCTATAACAATAAGATAAGACTTTCCTTGAAAATGAAATATCGCACCTTTAGAATTGAAGTGGCATAACTCAAAATTTTAAGAAAATGACTTTTGTACATGGAATTACTTATAAACATGTATTCTATCAGTTTATTATAAATAAATAGATTATTTTAGTCCAGAAAAGGACAAACGTGCTATTTCCGTCTCTTTAAAATCACGCGCTTACCGCGCATCCCTCTGTATTGAAGGATCTCATTCAAAGTTGCGTCAACAGTGCTAAACGCTGGACGTAGTGCGGTTGCTCCGTAAAGGGCGGAAACTGTAATCTGCAGTTTTAATACTAAACGCAAGGTAAGTTATTTCTTCGATACATATTTTTGTAATGACTCATTTTGGTTTTGGGCGTTTCAATACTAAATGATTATAATATTGTGGTGTCGTATTAGTACTGCCGTCATTTTATTACCAAATATTGCTTAAATGATCGAGCCTTATTTTATATTATTGCTTTACTTTACTACCAATTTTGTGACTACGGAGACGTATAGGTAAATATGTTTATTCTTTACTGAATGATATGAGACTTAGTGAGCTTTATTTTGAGTTGAGTCTTTTTATTTTTATTTCAGTTAAAGTTTGAGATCAATAATGAAAAGAAGTGCAGATCTTATTTTGCATCTATTAAACCGGAATGAAATATTATGCATGAACAGGGTGAAGAGATGAGAACAGCAAGTGCAGAAGGTTATACTAGTGCTTAAAATGGATCCAAAGAGCGTGATAAGGAAAACTATTAGAAAATACCCTTGGATAAGGCGACGGATGGAAGTCCTAGATTGAATTGAAATTGTACCGCAAGTGGAAACTGAACAACGGATTCTAAAGGAGATTAACAATACGTCCATAATCAGCAGTGAGAATAGCGTTAATCCAATTATCAAAGAACAAACATCACAAAACATGAGAGATCGATCCAGTAGTACATCATCATCCAGTTCTGTTGTTTGTTTGTATCATTATATTTTTTTTTTTTATTAGTTATTCATAATATTATATTATTGTTCAATAAATCTTCACTTTTGCGATAACACACAGGTATTGTCAGTGAGACTAAATAGATTTTATGTAATAAAGCTAAGTTGGTTTTTAAAAAAAAGAGTTATTGCTGAGTTTATTGTCGGCTCTTCTCAGTAAAAAACAACCTTCCGAACCGGTATTAGAATCAGACTATTCATAAGTGCTTGTAAAGGCCTATTTGAATAAAAATATTTTCATTTCATTTCATTTCTTCTATATCATCATCTTCAAGTTCCAGCACAACGTCGTCGTCATCAAAGTCTTTTACATAACCGAAGCAAAGCTGAGACGAAATGAAAATAAATAGCTCACCTTCTATCATGTCAGGTACTCAAATCGATTACACGAATATAATTTGTGCCGAGCCCTCAAATAGCAAAATACGGTTAGATAAAGACATAAACTACCGTCAATCACCTGTGCATTCTTTGCAATCAGAAGTTGATCTGAGTGACGCTGATCCGACTTACAACGATTCATCGCTACGACGCTCTTTCAGTTCATCAACCAACACGTCTGACAGGGATGGGGCACATGATGGTGACGATGCAATTGTTTCCTCAGAATAAAAAATCTAGGAAGCGCCTGCGCAATCCGTCTCAATGGAAACAAAATATTGTTAAATCTCTTCGAAATACCGGAAAAGCCTACCAATCACTTTCTAAATCTAAGAAAGTAATTGTGTTTGTAGACTTCGTTGTTCCGATAACATAACCCCTGAGCGAAATATACGACTATTATTGGCAGCTAAGTAATTTTGACTTGAAGCGATCATTTATCAAGGCATGCACGATGGAGGTGAAACCAAAATATCAGTACAAAAATGCTGTCCATCCTCGTAAACCAAACACAGCCATTTGTTTTACAGCTGATTGCCAAAGAATTCGCGTTTGTAAAACCTTTTTTTATCAATACACTAGATACGCGTATTACAGAGAGACAGATAAGAACTGTGAAACTGAAAACTAATGGCCTTGTGGAAGATCTTAGAGGGCGTTCTAGAAGCCGAGCCCCGATTAACCCAAGTCTTGTACAAGATATTAAGGACCATATTAATAGTCTACCGCGCATAGAATCACATTAACTAAGATCTTCTACTTCAAGGGATTATATGGATGGCAGCAAGAGTATAAAAGAGATATGTAGGGACTTTAATAATAATCAAAACAAATCTCACGCCCGTACTGGGTTTTTTACTTAATATTTACAACTGAAATTAATATAAGCTTTTTTTAAGGCCAAAAATATTTATGAGACTAATGTACAAGATATAAATATATGAATATGTATTATTAACGAAACTTAATGTGCTGTTTATGATCTCGAAGCTGCAATGACCTGTCGTAAAGGCGATGTTTCATCTTTTTATTATTGGTCAAGACTTAATTGTTATAATTTTACAATAGTTGAACTAGCTTCTAAATCAAAACATAATAATAAAAATAAAAACGATAGTGAACTAGGTGCATATGAAGAAGTATATTGCTACTTTTGGAAAAGAAGACATGGTAATAAAGGGGCTATTGAAATAGGTTTCTGCGTTTTTGATTACTTAAAGTCTCATCAGTGGAAATAATGCAGACAAAACTTTAAATCTAATATTTTATTCAGAAATTGTAATGGTTAAAACAAAAATAAATATACATATTGCCAGTTTATAGCAGTTTAGGCCACTGCATAAGACAGTGGCCCATTTTGACAACATTCAATCAATAACGCATAAATATCTAATTAAGGGACATACACAGAAAGAGGGAGACAATGCACATAGTTTAATTGAAAAGAAATAAAGAGAAACCTAAGATCTGGTCCTATTGACAAACCGCAACAATATATGCCTTTACTAAGAGGTGCTAGAAAAACTGGCACCCCAATTAGAGTTAAAGAGTTAAGGTTACAATTTTTTATAGACTTAAATGTGTTGCAGAAGGAATGGGGGTATAACTTTATTTAGGATGTTGATAAAAATGCAGTGGGTTTGAGGGACTTAGATAGCGAGATAAAAGTGTTAAAATTAGTTAAAGACGAGCTATTTTTATTTTACTATAAAAATACATATGCTGAAAAAGACTTTAAGCAATAAAATGAAAAAAGCGTGTGAAATTACAATAACGAATGCTTATAGTCCAAAATGGTGCTTGCAGAAAATAAAAAAAAAGATCTGAATTATCTTATAAGAACTAAAGCAATCCCTAGTATCTACGCCTGGTTCTATGACTCGCGTTTATAATTATTTTTAATAAATTAACTTAATGATCTATTTTGATCTCATTTTAGTGTTGAATCAAGATATGTTATTTTTGCTGTTTATTTAAAAAAAAAGTGAATGGTTGATTATGTTAATTAGTTGAGTTTGATAAAAGTTTTTTTATTTCGTAAATTCATTCTTAGACATTTTTATAAATATTTTTTGGCCAGTTATTCAAATATAACAAAATGACTTTTACTTTATTATTTTTCTACTCTATTGATAAAAAGTATTTCTTGTTTTATATTATTTTATCAAAGGTTTACATAGTATTTGGAGATTATTTCAAACCATTGATTTTTATAAACTTACTTTAATTGAATACCAGGTGGTAATGTTATGTTGGTAGCAGTACCAGTAGATTAGTGTTTAATGATGATTAGTGAGGGAAAATTTCAAAATACACGATTTTGAAACCAAAGTCTGTTTTTCACTTTCCTTTAATTTAACTAGTCTACAATAATTAAACTAGCATATTGTAAAATCTGTCACCATGTTCAAATATAACATTAGAAATTAATCGCCTCTTTTTTAAATAGGCACAATTTGTTTATGTATCGTTAAGTAAAAAATTGACTCAAAGTCAAATATGCCAATAATATTAAATTGATTTCGGAAAATAAGTGTCATTTTTTTTTTAATGACTATCTAACAAATGTTCTAATTAGTTATACGTAAAGGTTTAGTGTCCAATCATTAAAACAATTCCTACCCTACGGTTAATAACAAAAAATTTAAAAATAAACGCTTAACCTAGAGCAATAAAATTGAAAATCTACAAAACGGCTAATTCTTCTATTACATTTTTGGTGTTTACCAAAAAACAAGAATTTTGGATTAAGCCACTTCAATTCTAAAGGTGCGATATGTCTGTAGCTATGTTACACCATGGCCTTGGCGGTATCTCATGAGGTATAAGCGGTTCTTTTCCGTTTTGTTTCCTATATGTTAGACATGCTTGACATCGTGATAAATAATCTTTCAGTTGTGTACACATATTTGGCCAAAACATTATTTCCCGAGCTCTTAATTTGCACTTTTCTAACCCTAAATGCCCTACGTGTATCTTTTTTAACATTTCACGCTGCATACATTTAGGAATTACTATTCTATTTCCCTTCCATATCATACCGAAATTAATCACTAACTCATCCCTGTAATCCCAATAGTGTTTTATATTGTCTTCTACTTCACTTTTGTTATTAGGCCAACCTTTTTTTATAACTTTGTATAATGATTGTAGCTCCTCATCATTTTTTGTATGTTTCTGTATTCTAAAAAATGCGTAACCGTTAATGGATTACTTGAAACTATATAACACACCTGCGCTTGCGCGTCTGAGTGATCACGGGGTGGGGATGACCGCTCGGACGCGGTCGCCGCCGCCGGTGCAACTGCACGCGATAGCGTATCGGCAATAAAAAGATATTTCCCTGGTTTGTATACAAGTTTAAACGTATAAGGTTGTAATCGCAATAACATTCTCTGCAAGCGCGCCGGAGCATTTGCCAAGGGCTTGTTTATAATGCTAACAAGCGGTTTATGATCGGTTTCAATAGTAATGTCTGATCTTCCGTAAATGTACATATAAAATTTCTCACACGCAAAGACACATGCATACAATTCTTTCTCTATTTGTGCGTACGATTGTTCAGTTTTTGTTAACGACTTTGATGCGTAACATACTGGTAAGTTATCCTGTAATAAACATGCACCTAACCCATTCTTGCTAGCGTCGACTGACATTACGACTGGTCTATCTAGACTATAATATTTAAGTACCGGAGGATTAATTAGGCACTGTTTGATATTTTTAAAACATTGATCATGCCTACAGTCCCAATGCCATTCTATATCTTTATTCAACAATTCACGTAATATATGAGTTTTTTCTGAGAATTGAGGAATGAATTTACTGACGTATGTAGCTAACCCTAAAAATCTCTCGACATCTTTAACATTCTTCGGTAGTGGCATATTTTTAACTGCCTGTACATGTACATCGTCCGGCTGTATCCCATTTTGTGTTATTTTGTGCCCTAGATAATTAATTTTGCTGAACCCTATCTTACATTTGTCCTTATTTAATTTGACATTAATTTCTTGACACCGTTTTAATACGTCTCTCAAGCGCTGATTATGTTTTTCTATGGTATCCGCATACACTAATAAATCATCGATGAATAGAATGACGCCCTCTAGGTCATCAAAATGCTCATACAATTTTTTATGAAATATCTCTGATGCTGATGAAATACCAAAAGGCATACGAAAAAACTTATACCTCCCAAACGCCGTATTAAACGTACAGAGGTTTGTACTACTGTTATGTAGCTTTATTTGCCAAAAACCATGTTTTGCGTCTAAAGTACTGAAAAATTTAGCACCTGATAACTTACATGTTATTTCCTCTAAAGTCGGTAATTTAAAGTGTTCGCGCTTAATTGCCCTATTCAAATCTTTTGGGTCTAAGCAAATTCGCAAATCACCATTTGGCTTTTTAACAACTGTCATGCTGTTCACCCAGTCCGTGGGACCTTCTACTTTCGCGATTATTCCCTCATTTTCCATTGATTGTAATTTTGACCTTATTTGATCCTTGAGAGCTAGCGGTAGTTTTCTCGGGGCATGGACAACTGGTTGTGTACTTTCATCTAATTGTATTTTATAGACTCCTGGTAAACAGCCCAACCCCACAAAAATATCTGGAAATTCGTCTAAAATACTTTTACTTGTATCGTTACTCGTAATACACGTCATTACTCTTTTAATTAAACATAATTCTTCACACGCGTTTCTACCTAAGATAGGTGGCGAATTTACATCAACAATTACAAATTGCAACACATAGGTCTTATCTTTGTATAAAATCTTGAGATAACATTTCCCTAACACAGCAATACTACTTCCTGAATAACCTAGTAATTTAATTGATGTATTAACTAAATCACTTTCTAAAATTTTGACAATACCCAAATATTTTCTAGGCAAGACGTTAACATCAGCTCCGGTGTCTAATTTAAATTTAATACAAGCACCATTTATTTCTAAATTTACTGACCACTGATTACTATGACAATTATTTAGATGTGCCGTTACCTGATCGCTGGTATATCTTGCACCGCATACACTTTACACATCCTTGAGTAATGGTTCATTTTGCTGCAGTTGTAACACCGATGTCCGTATGCAGGACAATTGTTCATGTTATGAACACTACCACATTTCCCACAGGCCCCTGACGCTGGTATCATATTCCTCCGTTGTAACTGTCTCGGTCTTGCTTGGTTATCGCCGCGGCTCTGATGTGTGCGCGCGGGGTCATCGCGAGCACGCCGGTCACGCGTGCCTCGCGCGATGCCCCCCGCGCCTGCTGATCGGGCCGGCTTGCTGTGCATTGTTGATGTTCGGTGTCGCTCTTTGTTTACCCAGTTTACTTCATTCTCTTCTACTTTTACTCTTTGATCCATATTTTCTGTGTTAATGTTCGTCGCCTGTGCACGTGATATTTCCGCTAACTTACAAATTTCCACTGCTTTTGACAAATTTAATTCTGGTTCTCTTAATAATCTTTCTCTCATGGTATTATTTCGAATTCCACAAATTAATCTGTCTCGCACCAGATCACTACATAACTCTTTAAATTCGCATTTTGTGGCCATCTTGTTTAACTTGAAAACATACTGTTCAATTGATTCCGCTTCTCGCTGGTCCCGTGTGAAAAATATGTGTCGTTCAACAGTTAAATTCTTTTTTGGCAAGAAAAAGTTATCGAATTTCTTTAATAGGTCTTCAACGGTTTTATGATCATTTGAAAATTGTTCATAAACTTCTTGACACTTCTCTCCTATGATATGTAACAATATATTTATCTGCACCTTCTTTTCTTTTTTTGTATAATTCACAAGCTTCGTAGTACACTAAAAACGCTTTTTTCCATTTTTCCCATTCTTTACTCAAATTTCCTGATGTGACATTATGTAGGTCATTTTCAAAATGAAACGGTTTTGGCGGTTGAAGCACAGTTTCCATATTGCACGTTATTATATTCTCGGACTCTTCAAATTCGTTTTCGGTATCACTCATTTGCTACTTTGCTTTTTATATTTCGTTTATACTATTTGCCCGAACTTTTCTATACTTTGAATCCTACCGACTGCGCCATGTCATGTATGTATGTTTAGGTGCGAGGGGACGCGTGAATCAAACACCAGTGCTGAGCCAAGACTGATTTATTATATTAACTAATCTACCCACATACACTCTGATATTAATTATATTTACAATTACCTACAGGCTCATGATAACGGTTTAATTATAAATATTGCTAAAACTCAATACATGACAATATGTTCTCCACACAGTCATTATAAAAACATTAGCCTATGTGTAAAAGGTCATACGTATGAGTGTTTCCACAATAAAAATATATATTGTAAATGTAATAATTTAACCAAAATGACAAAATAAACAAAATGTCTGATCATAAATTTAAAAATTATATTAGGAAAGTTTTGAAAGAAAAAGCGTATTACAAGGTAGTTAATTATATTGAAGATAAAAATGTATGGAAATAGCTGCTCTCTGCACAGTGCACCTCTAAATCTCTTGTTTAAGTTGTAAGTACCTAATTATTGTTATTTTCTATTTTGTAGTCTTGTCATATTTTTTTTGTTTTGTTTTTATTAATGTTACCTATAATAAGTATCTTGTAATTGTTAAATATAAAATTATGTAAAATTGAAATTATAAAATAGCCAAAAAGTCAGAATAGATAAAAATTTATATAACAAATAAAAAAAAATGTAACCTTGCTGAGTTTCTTGCCGGTTCTTCTCAGTTGAAGGCTGACTTCCGAACCGGTTGTAGCTTCAGTAACTTTAAATTTGACCTTCATAAGTGCCCTCCGAAGGCCTAAACTGAATAAATGGTTTTGAATTTTGAATTTTGAATTTTAGAGTCTGTAACTTCATATCGATATTTAGGATTGACCATTGACGAAACTTTTAGTTGGAAACTGCATATAAAAAGTTTGTGTGATAAATTAAGATTAATACTTGGAAAATTTTATCAACTAAAAAATATACTTAATAGAAGCATAATGTATACATTGTACCATGCGATTGTTGATTCTTTGGTTGGTTACGGACTGGGAAGCTATGGACTGACATTTAATACACACCTGGATAAAGTCAAATCATTGCAAATCAGATTCTTCAAATATTTGATAAATAAAAAAACGAAAGTGTCATTACATAAAAACTATAATAAGTTGTTCAGGATATGCAATATTTTAAGTATTCAAAATAAAGTTAAAACACTAATCCTACTTGAACAGTACAACATAGACGACAATAAAATAAAGAAAGAATATAGATTCCTAGCCCGTAGCTCAACCAGACCTAAATATGTAATCCCCAGGGCGCGTAACTACTATGGTGAGAGAACGCGGCGTTGGTTGACTCCAACACTGCATAATCAATTACCTCACGACTTATTCGATAATGTTAAATCTAGGCCTCAGATAAAGCGAAAATTAAAAATGTATTTCTTGGCTTTAGAAGAATGATTAAACAAATAAATGAAGAAATAGGATAAGATTAAATTGTAAAATAATTAAGTGCCAATGAAATATAGTTAAATAAGAGAGTTTTTCTGTCGACAAACCGTACTGCGGTTTGACAGAATGTTATTTTATGTTTATTAGTTATTAATACTTTGGTAATATAAATAAAAAAAAAAATAAAAAACTGGCAACGCATTTCCAATGCGAACTGCTTGGACGGTAAAGGATGTGTCTTTGGGCTGTTTTTTGGAGGCGTTTTCAGTGCAATAATTTCATTACCTGAGCGATTGAAGGAAATCAAAATGTATAGAGATTTTAATTAACATTTTTAACGGATATATATTTGGATATTTAACAAACTTTTCAACAAGCTATACAATCATAAAATTGTGTTTACCTAATAGAATAACAGTTTACAATTATCAGAATATAACACCGAACCATAATAACAAATACAATTCAGTGCCAACATGATATAATATATTCTGTTAAAATGCAAAATCACAGTTTAAAACTGAGTTAAAATAAATTATTGAATTATAAACCAATTGAATCGAAACAACCAAACGAAACATATCTACTTTATCGTATTTAAAATAAATTATTGAATTATAAACCAATTGAATCGAAACAACCAAACGAAACATATCTACTTTATCGTATTTAAAATAAATTATTGAATTATAAACCAATTGAATCGAAACAACCAAACGAAACATATCTACTTTATCGTATTTAAAATAAATTATTGAATTATAAACCAATTGAATCGAAACAACCAAACGAAACATATCTACTTTATCGTATTTAAAATAAATTATTGAATTATAAACCAATTGAATCGAAACAACCAAACGAAACATATCTACTTTATCGTATTTAAAATCTAAAAGCTACGACAAATCATGTGAAATTAAATTTGATATATCAACGTATGCAAGATTACTGGTATATAAATTAAATGTGAATCACTTCCCAAAATGTTATGTCATTGAAAATTTCAAGATACGTCGATATTTCATGACACTCTCGCATTTTTCCTTTCCTCTAAGTAAAAGTACCCACTTCTGTCGCCAATCATTTTGAGAATACTTTTGTTGACCACTCGTCGCAAGGTGAAATAGCACGTGATCATCAGTATACTCTTTAATCGCATACGGCACCATACAGACAGGGTGGTAGTATACGTCTCCGCTACCACACATGCCTAATTATAGAATAGACCATAGGGTCAGCTGGTAGTACCGTCAAATGCTATGGCAAGAGGCGAAGGTTCCAAGCTAATAATGAGCTCGAACTTTCAATAAAGGAAAACATATTGAGGGAACCATAGCATACAGGTACTTATTAATACCCATCTGGTTCGCTACCAAATGCTTGGCTCCACTTGAAAATCTGTTGGCAAGAACTTGTCGATGTGTTCTAAAGCTTAGTATGCTGATCACCTTCGGCCACATCTGCACATACTATAGCGAAATTGTATTCAATCAAACATTAGCTATTTATAGTGTCATCAACTTAATAATCAATCTATTTAAAGGTATTTATTTATAAATTATATTGTTATAAGTATATTATAAGTATTATGTTCAAAATAAAAACTAATTATTGTTAACATTTAATATTATCAGAATGGCGCTGCAATTCCTTTAAAAGAGTCACTAAACGTTAATTTTAAAAAGTGAAAGTTATAACGTCAGCCTATAAAAGGGCTTACATCGCCATTTTATAGCAGACTATAATCTGTCATGAGACAATACACGTCGTGTTCTTAAGAGTGTTCTTATAAATTACAATTATTGTGCTATTTCTAAATCCTGTAAGTATTCGTTTAAATTGAAGGAAATTATATTGGATAAAAGTGAGTACGCTGATGTTTTATTTTGTCTTAATATTAGTCAAAACCCCTTTTCCCCTTAGTCATTAACAATAGAGAAATATAATCAGTATATAAAATCTTCACTAAGACATTACGTCATTGCAGAACTCTCATGTTATACTGTAGCGTTACCGCAAATGATTCGACGCACTCGATCACCGCCTCTGCGTATTTGATACTCGATACGTATTACCAACATTAACAAATTGTATTAGCAATATTGTGTTTTGTTCGCGTATTTACCTGCAATATCAACAGGTATATTTAGCTATATTTGACAGGCCAGTTGGCTTGGTGGTTAGCGACCCTAACTGCCGAGCCGCAGGTCATGGGACGAACATGTCTGTTTGTTCTGTGTCTGATGTAAATAGCTATATAAGTATGTGGTATATCAAATATCTGGTTTCCATGGTACAAGCTCTGCTTAGTTTGAGTCAAATGGCCGTATGTAAAGAATGCCCCAGGATATTTATTATTATTTCTTAACATTAAACATTTATTTATATTAAACATACTGAAACATAGTTATCGAAAGAAATATAATTATGAGGTTTTAAACGTAATCTCTGAAACTACACGATTACAAATATTTTTTAACTGATAGAGTAATCTCCTGGGTACATTAAGATAGTTACAATTTTGGCGGTAGCTCGTAACTGAAATGATTTTAGCCTTATTAACTTAAAGACATACACAGTTCACCGAATTTATAATAAATACTTTTATTGTATTTTTTATATATTATTTTATGTAAGCGGTCAACACCGCCTATGGACATTTGCAACACCAGGGGCATCGCCAATGCGTTATTGACCCTGAGACGTGAAGTTGTTAAGTCTCACGTGCCAGTAATTTCAACGGCTCACTTACCTTTATAACCGAAACACAGTAATACAAGTGGACTACATTCCTGGACGAACTTGAGCTCTACAACTTCGAAGTTCTTTATAATATTAGTATAGATTATCGTTTAATGAATTATTTGACCTTCATAAGTGTCCTTTTAGGGCGTTTACAGAGTTGGTTTTTTATTTTGAATATTGTGGTATTGGTCGAAGCAGCTTAATACAAACATGGGTTGTTCGAAGTTACCAGTACAATTTCTGGGAAATAATAGATTTTCAATAAACCTACACGCAAGAGATGACAGTTTTAAGGGCTTGTACTTGTTACCCGCCTGGCTCACCGCCCACCCACAACCCACTAGATTTCCAAGTTACAAATCTGTCATCAAGTATCTATCGATTGCGAGTAGCTACCTATAAGGTTGAATATCGTACAACAAACCCAAATCTTAGGTGCTATATTAGGAAATAAGTGGATAATGTTGGTATTGACAACGCGCTGTGCACCGATGTTACTAGTAGCAACTACTGTTGGAACTTTCGGTCTTATTGCATTATAAGCGTTCTCAAGGGAATCGCTTCCATATTAAAATTCGCGACTGTACCTACATCTGAAGTTACTAAAAGGGTATTATTCTTAAATTATTCTGACAGTTCTACTAATCAAAACAAAACTCAAAAAATCCTTTTCTTTTGTTCTATCAATATGACAGAATGATAAAACAGTTAAAAAACACAAAGTTTGTTTGTGCGCTTAGTAACTAGTTTTGTAGGTCAATAAAAAAGGAATAATATAGAATAGGTCTCCCCCGCAGCTTCATCTGCTTTCCCGAATTAAACTGCATTTTCCCGGTATAAAAATCATCCTGTCAATCCTGGCAACCAGTATTATAACCGTTTATGTACCAAGCTTCACCTAGATCAGTTATGAAGATTTTGCGCCAAAGAGTAACAGACATCCACCCATTCATGCAACATCCTTCATCCTTTTCTTCATCTTTATCCTCATAAACTTTGGCATTTATAATATTAATAAGTATGTTGCCCTTTTTGCCATAATCATATGAGGAAAGATAATTCTCCTTTACTCGAAATGTGTGGGACTCATAATCCTGTGTTAGTAGATATTCTAATTTAAGCTCGTATGTCTCAAGTTGAATATTTAATATTCCCAATATTCGGCTGATCACACGCCAAATATTATCAGTGAAGACTATACGTAATGAGACTTCTTAAAATACACATCTATTTTTATTTTCTCGCAAGATACAGATATTCTTGGAGAATCTGAAAGCATAAAAATTGTAATAATACATTTTATTTATCTGAAATCTTTGTTTTGTTTGGATGTGCTCCACAATCACGATGTGAAGGCTGAATAGGATTTAACGAAACATCCGACATAAATATATTGATAACATGGAATCTATTCTAATATTACAAAGAGATAGTGCAAATTTTATGTGTTTGTTATATGCGCAGTGTAATCTCCGGAACCACGGAATTTGTTTGAATAATATCAGTAAATAGTATTCCTTATTTATTAAATTTCAAATTTCCGTAAGCGTCCGTTAACAACTTCAAGCGAGGTGTAAAGTGCACGTGGTCGGTATGCTATTTAGTCACCTCTTACGCGAAAATATAGGGGACAATAGAACAATATAATAGGAAGTCAGTTCTTCTATCCTATCAAAGAGTTAAACTAGTAGTTTATCTGCGAACATTTTAATTATAGACTGCCACAGTGAGGTCCCAAAGTTTCATGTAGAACTTAAGTAAAATGAATTCGTTTCAAAAATGGAACGAACGATGAACGAGCGAATGCAAATGGCGACATCCCCGGCTCTATTAAGTGGTTGACTCTAATTTATTCGCGTCCCGTCCGTCTTAATTAAACTCTTGCACTTTTGAACTCGACTGTACGGTAGGGATGTCGTATTGGTGTTACACCGACCTACACGATTGAGAACCTCTCTGTGTCTATTTTTCACTTTATAACGTTACTTCTTGTCCCCCGCGGTTTCACTCGCGTTTATATGCCATATATCCCATATAATCATTTACGAAAAATTCCGCGTCGAATGGTAGCAATTTCATCCTGATATGTTCAGTAGTTTTGAGGTGGTGGTGCGTCAAAGGAATCCTATATATATTATAGATTATTGTTTTTCATTCCATAGAGAAATCTGCTCACCGACTCAGGCACTATCATCAGCTATATAAGCTCTGTAGCTGCAACCAATTCATATGTATTTTATATTTATAGTAAATAGTGTATGCTATGAGACAGTAATATAACCTATAGACTGCTACATAGAACCTATTTTCAGTAATCGTATACCCTCGATATCTAAGTTTCAATTTTTTTTTAAATTACGTTGTGACATGAATTACAAAGTACAAGCGTCTGACGATACCGATTGTGTAAAAGAAGATTTTTTTTTACCTGAAGTAGATCAACAAACAGGCAGACAGTGTATCCAGGCAAGTGGTCACCGCCGCCTATGGACATTTACAACACCAGGGGCCGCTAATGCGTTGTTGACACTGAGACGAGAAGTTTTTAAGTCTCATGTGCCTGTAATTTCACCGGCATCCTTACCTTTCTAACCGAAACACAGTAATACCAGTGCACTACGGCTTCACGGTGGGAATGGCAAGTAGTACTTGCCCGAACGAACTCTGCACTACTACATCTAAAATGAATGGATGACTGACATCCGATACCGCGGTAACTTCAGGAGCTTTGTTTGACCTTCATTAATGCCTAAATGTTTACTTTAAAATTAGTATTCATTCATTCTTTTACAGCCTGTCAGCTTTTGACACCTGAAATGCTTATTTTTAGTTCAACAGAACACTGGAAACAGAAACAGTTTCAAATCACTGGCAGAACTACTTCCACATTATTTCACAGTATTTTCAGTTATTTTGCCATAAATAAAATAATTTTGTTTCTTCCTTTCTTCCATCTTATTCAGGATTCTGACATTCTATTCATACATTACTGTTATAACTATGACAAAGAAGTGGTTTTATTAATGTACTAGCTGTCCGCCGCAGTTGCGCCCGCGTTCGCAAGATAAAATTTTTGGATCGATTTTATCTTTTGTAGTAAGTGAATTTGGACATGTGACATCCCTAATGTAAGGACACAGAATTCCAAGTCCGCCATAATGAAGATGTTTGAATTGTTCTCACTACTTAAATTCTATTCCAATAGTAATGCCACTAGTTCAATGTTTAACTTATTTAACTCCTATATTGTGGAATCGTAATAATGTTGTTACAATTTTCCTATCCGACCGACACCATCCGATCGCAAACCGACACACCTTCTAGAATAGTAACTAAATAACTGATATGCTACATATATTTCGATTCTAATATCTATATACATATATAACAGTGAATGGTCACGGCATCACGCATGAACGGCTGGACCGATTTCGCTAATTCTTTTTTTGTTGTGTTTGTGATAACATTTCAAAAGTTGCTTGGAAAATTTAAGAAAACACAACGACCATATTAACTTTTCAAATTTAACCTTACCGGTTTTGACAATATAAACTCATATAATGTAACCTTATGGTGTTTGTCATGTCAGTCGTTTGACAATATCGTTCAAAACAGAGGCATGGGTCGGAATTACATTGATAAAATAATTATTTTATCATTACTTGATGCACATTTCACAGTCGATTCAATCGGAATATTTATGAAAATTCTTACACTTACTTTTTGAGAAGTGTGTATTCATCACAATCAGAGCAAATACGTATTAAAAGTACAATTGTTGTGATTTTGTTTTTTTTTTATTAATCATAACAGTTCAATTTCAATATTTATTGTTCAAATTCAAATATTTTTATTCAAATAGGCCTTTACAAGCTTATGAATAGTCAGACTCTAATAGCGGTTCAGAAGGTTGTTTTTTACTGAGAAGAGCCGGCAATAAACTCAGCCATTACTTTTTTTAAAAACAATCTTAGATTTATTACAAAAAAATTATTTAGTCTCACTGACAAAACCTGTGTTGTATCGCAGAAGTGAATAATTATTAAACAATAATAATATGAATATCTAATAATAAAAAAAATACAAACAAACTAAAGCATGACGCATGTGGCAGCCATCGCCCTCCTCGCCATACTGTAGGGAAGTGAGCGACCCGCCACACAACGCCGCCGCAATCAAAGGCATTTAAGTGAGCATGACTAACTTAAGCTTGTTAAGATCAAAATAGGAATATTGAATTTTAAGGCTAATCAGGCTAAGTTGTCAATATTACTTTCTGCATTGTAAATATTAATAAAATAATATAAATATACAATTTAAAAGTGTCTTACACCGATTCGTCACTAAACAAATGTTGCTTTTATAAAATACAGTAATAATCACATTGTAATTATTGCAAGATAGCGAGTTCACGTTGTGTCATAGTGAGTCATCCCAACTGTTTTCGCTGCTTTGAATTTTTGACTCAATCTCAGGCGAGTACATAAGTTATCCAGCTTAGTTGTCATAAATACTAAATGCGTAAAATTAGTGGTAAGAAATACTTTAAAACTAACTGAATTAGTGTTTTAATAAATAGTAATAGTAAATATGCTATTTGTTAATAGTTGTTCACACGCATCCACTCTTGCTTATATATTGTGATTATAAACAACTCATAAGCACGATTGTAACGCGCAAGACCTCTGCCCGCCAAGACCTGCTCGACACACTTCAACTTACCTTGCAGGAACTTAAGATATCTAAGGCCATGTGTGAACAATTATTATCAGAAAATGTAAATAATGACAAGGAAGTGTTAGCTTTACTTGATAACAATAAAAAGTTAAAAACTGAAATGGCAGAAATTCATGCATAGAGCCTTGAAGTTACTGAGCAACGCGACCGGCTTGAGCAAATAGTTGATGGGTTCGACCAATGCAGCCATGACTTTGAAGATGCCCTCAGATACATTGCTGCATTGGAGTTAGACCTATGTGATGCCAGGAAATATATTTCTCATCTAGAAAATATTAACCTAAATACAGTTGAAACAAATAACCGGTCACTATTTGATGAATTGATTGGGTCGGCTCCTGGCATGGTTTCTGGTTCCTCTATAACAAAAATAGTTCCCACTGTCACTATTGATTTAACCTGCAATGACTCCAATGTCCCAAATAGTGCAGTGCTTGTAAAATGTAGAAAAAATAAGCTTAAGAAATATATTAAAATTAAGAAAATTATTGAGAAAACTAATAAATTAATAAATAAGAATAAAGTTTTTTGTAATAATAATAGACTTAGGAAGGAATGTTATAATTTAAAAAGTGAAGTTAATATGTGTCAGCTACAGTTACAAAAGAGCTTATTAAAATATGAATCAGATACATACCACCTACAGTCAGAGATAAGTAGTTTGAACAAAATGCTAAACTCTGTTTCGGCTAAATATGACAGTTCACAAAAAGAGATGAATGAGTACATTCTGGCTATGAATGAACTAGTGGAGGTTTCAAAGTCCAATGCTGAAAAATTTGAATCACTGGCTAATCATCAATGTCAATGTATGAACAGTTCCTCTACCTGTTCTCAGTTAGACTGTACTCCGAGAATATCATCAATAAATCTGCCTGAGGAGGTGTGCAGTGATTCTTCAAACACTTCCTTCAGTATAAACAAAAATGTGTGCAAAGCAAACATGAATAATATTGTGATGTTTAGTGATGAAATTGGTAAAGGGGGGTATGGGATTGCAACTTACCCAATGTTTAGGGCAGGCCGTAACCAATACCTGTATGCCCGGTGCATCTTATTCTCAGATATTAGACAAAATTATTAATACATCATTTAGCCAGAATACTACTGTTATTATTTTAATTGGGAAAAGAGGAAATGTAAACAAAAATACTTTACATCACTGTCACTTTTAAATGTTAAACATATTGTGATGTTTGCATTTCCTTTTAGTAAATGTGTACCACAGACGGGAAATACAATTAGACATAATTTAGATTGTACTTTGCATACACTGACATGTCGTCACATTGACAAATTTCATTTTATTGACACCAACAGTTATTTTGGTAAAAATAATTATTTTATGAAAGATAATTTTTATCTTTCAAATTACTTTAAGAGACTAATAGCAGAATCGCTATCATTCTATTGTATTAACTTAGCCAAATGTATGGCTAAACAAACAAATGCTTTTATTGAGCACAATATTATTAACTTAGGTAATTTACAATCCTTGGAATTTTTTCCAAGAAGTACTTCAGCATTGAAAGTTATTTCAAATAATTTAAATTAATCCATAAGACAATAGAGGCCTCCTCTAGCAGTAGTTGTAATCATAATCATGATAAAATTTTGATTTTATCCTGCCCAGTAACTTCAGTTAATGATTGTAATTATTATAATTTAATTAAAGGTGATAAACATAATATAAACCTGGTACACCAAAATATACAAGGATTGATGGGCAAGGATCTCGAGCTGGAGCTGTTCATGAACTATAAAAGCATTAACATTTTATGTATTACTGAACATTGGCTTAAGGCACATCAGGTTATGTTCAGCTTTAGTAACCACCAGGTAGCAAGTTCGTTCAGTAGACAACATTTTATACATGGCAGCTCGTTGATAGTTGTTCGAAACAATATAAAGTATAAAGTGCGTAATGATCTTCAGAGCCTGTCAATTGACCGTACTTTTGAAGTAGCTTGTATAGAGCTTGAGCAGTTCATTGTTATGAGCGTATACAGACCCCCTTCTGCGAGTTTTGACTTGTTTGAAAAATGTATGGATGAAGCATTGCTAAAACTATGTAAAAACAATAAGGATATAATAATTTGTGGTGATTTTAATATTAACCTTTTGGAGGATAATACTCTGAGTAACAGAATGAAATCTTTATTTTTATGTTATAATCTTGTAAATTTTTTTTTGGAACCAACTAGGATTACAGCTACTTCAGCAACCTGCATAGATAATATATTTACGAATTTGCAGCCTGTCTCTAAGTCCATCTTCAGTCAATTAAGTTCTGATCATTGTGGTCAGCCTCTTTTAATATATCCCGGAAAAAGGTTCTAAAAAAAGATATTAAGTGTGTACCTATGAGTGAAAGTCGCCTTAAAAATTTTTGATATAATATTCAGGAAAAGTTAGTATACTTACCAACACCTTTGGCTGATAATGTGAATGACTTCTATGAAACCATTTTTAACTTAACTAGAAGTGAATATAATACTGTATTTAAGCCGAAGTCAATAAAATAGAAAGCTGAAATGGCGTTCAGTGATTGGGCGACGGTGGGAGTACATATAAGTAGACGGAAATTATATGAATTATATAGTGAAAAACCATTTAATCAAATCCTGCATTTTTAGATTATATTAGGAAATACTCACAGTTATTTAAACGTGTTTGCATAGCAGCCAAGTCAAAATTTCTTAGTAGTAAAATTATGAACAGCACTGATAATTGGGATGTAAGGGAGCACAATGTCATCTTAGTGCTCCCAGCCAACCTCACCTGCCCGTGGTGCATCCTGCCGACCAGCGAACGAGGCTCTGGCGACCGACTAATGGCGGTATAACCATTCTAAACAACGTAGTGAAATGGCACAGGCCGGTGACGGGCAGCAGCGTCACCGGTGCGAGAGCTACGTTCTGCGATCACCCAACCCGCCTGCCCAGCGTGTGGTGATTACGGGCATAAACCATCATGGGTAGCACACCACAACAACGGCCCCCAGTTCCCGGTCGCCCCGCTATTCCTGGCCAAGGCGGCGGTCATGGTCACGGCGGGGTAGGGGGTGCTAAGAATCCCCGGGCTACGGTAGGCCGCCAACACCGACTGACTCTGGCTACGTACAACGGACGCACGCTACGGCTCGACGAACATCTGGCGCAACTCGAAGAGGAGCTGAGGAACATAAGATGGCACATTTTGGGGCTATGTGAAGTCCGAAGAGAGGGGGAGGATACTGTAACCCTAGAATCAGGCCATCTTATGTACTTCAGAGAGGGAGACCAACCATCCCAAGGCGGCGTCGGGTTCTTGGTACACAAGGCCCTCTCTGACAACGTCATAGTAATCTCCAGTGTGTCGACTAGGGTAGCGTATCTTGTGATCAAACTCACCGAGAGGTATAGCCTCAAGGTTATCCAAGTATACGCGCCGACTTCGGCACACTCGGATGATGAAGTGGAGGAAATGTACGAGGACATTTCCAAGGCCTTATACACCACCCAAAAGGCCCACTTCAACGTTGTCATGGGGGATCTCAACGCTAAAGTGGGAGTACAAACAAGCGGCGAATCGGTAGTAGGACCACACGGATTTGGAAGCAGGAACCATAGGGGGCAAATGCTCGTCAACTTCCTGGAGAAAGAAGGGTTTTTTCTGATGAATTCTTTCTTTCAGAAGAAACCCCGGCGGAAGTGGACGTGGCAAAGCCCCGACGCTGCGACCAAAAATGAGATTGATTTCATTATGACGGACAAAAAGCGTATATTTAGAGATGTCTCAGTGATCACTAGGTTCAAAACCGGAAGTGATCACCGACTGGTCCGAGGCACTCTAGATATAAACTGTAAGCTTGAACGAGTCCGTCTAATGAAATCTACGCTCCGGCCTAATATGCTCCAATCCGTGGTTGGGTCTGAAACGTTCCAGTTGAAACTGGAGAACCGATTCGCTGCCTTGGAAACCACAATCGACGTTGATGTCGACCAGGATCTCGACCGAGTGGTAGGAATCCTCGGGGAGGAGGGGAAGAAATTCTGCGAGACGCGAGGTGCCGGTAAGAGGTCTAAGCTTTCAAAAGAATCTCTGCAGCTAATGCAGAAGCGACGAGAAAATCCCGCAGTCACTACGTCAGATCAACGAGCTTTGAACAAAAAAATCTCTCAGCTGGTAAGACGTGACCTCCGGAGCTCCAACACACGCTCTATTCAAGAAGCGATTGAGCGAAACCGGGGGTCTAGAGTCTTTGTTCAACAGCTCGGTCGAAGCCATCTGACGAAGTTGACCACATCGAGCGGGAATCTCGTCGCTTCTAAGCCGGAGATACTTAGGGAGGTGGAAGACTTCTACGGCCAACTATATACCTCGCAAGCGTCTCGTCCTCAACCCCATCCCGAGGATCCCAGGGCCACTCTGACCCGCCATTACACCGAGGATCTGCCAGAGGTCAGCCTGGACGAGGTCATGATGGCTCTCAGACAGCTTAAAAACGGAAAAGCCCCCGGGGAGGATGGAATTACAACGGAGCTCCTAAAAGCTGGTGGAACTCCAACGCTACTTCAGCTTCAGCGTATATTTAATTCCGTCCTCTTTTCGGGGAGAACTCCGAAGGCGTGGAGTAAGAGTGTGGTCGTTATGTTCTTCAAAAAGGTGACAAAACCCTTTTGAAGAACTATCGACCCATTTCACTCTTGAGCCACGTCTATAAGCTGTTTTCGAGAGTCATCACAAATCGTCTCGCGCGTAGACTCGACGAGTTTCAGCCTCCGGAGCAGGCTGGGTTTCGAGGAGGATACGGCACCATAGACCACATTCACACAGTGCGGCAGGTTATACAGAAGACCGAAGAGTATAACCAGCCCCTGTGCCTTGCGTTTGTGGACTATGAGAAAGCCTTTGACTCCGTTGAAACCTGGTCTGTTCTGGAGTCTTTGCAACGGTGCCAAGTTGATTGGCGATACGTCCAAGTGCTGAGAGGACTGTATGACACCGCGACTATGACCGTCCAAGTACAAAATCAGCAGACTGAACATATCCCCTTACATAGAGGAGTGAGACAAGGGGACGTTATTTCCCCCAAATTGTTCACTAACACTCTGGAGGATATGTTCAAGTCCCTAAATTGGAAAGGACGGGGCATAAATATTAACGGCGAGTACCTCTCACACCTTAGATTTGCGGATGATATCGTCATCATGGCTGAAACCGTGCAAGATCTCCAATTCATGCTGACTACCCTGGCTGATTCTTCTGCACGCATCGGTCTCCGGATGAACTTGGATAAAACCAAGATCATGTTCAACGAGCATGTTATTCCGGAACCGGTTGCCCTTGACGGGGTTCCTCTCGAAGTTGTTCACGAATACGTCTACCTTGGGCAAATCTTGCAATTGGGTAGACACAACTTCGAGAAGGAAGCTCGCAGAAGAGTACAGCTAGGGTGGGCAGCATTTGGAAAACTTCGTCGAGTCTTTTCATCGCCCATACCCCAATGTCTAAAGACGAAAGTCTTTAACGAGTGCGTCCTACCTGTTATGACTTACGGAGCCGAGACGTGGACACTGACGGTGCGACTGGTTCACCAACTCAAAGTCGCTCAGCGAGCTATGGAGAGAGCTATGCTCGGAGTCTCTCTGAAGGATCGAATTCGAAATGAAGTCATCCGTCAGAGAACCAAAGTTATCGACATAGCTCAAAGGATTAGCAAGCTGAAGTGGCAGTGGGCTGGTAACATCTGTCGCAGAACCGATAACCGTTGGGGTAGACGTGTTCTAGAGTGGAGACCACGGCTCGGTAAACGTAGTGTAGGGCGCCCTCCAGCTAGATGGAGCGATGATATACGCAAGCTGGCTGGCAGCGGTTGGAAACAAAGAGCTGAAGATCGAGCTCAGTGGCGTGCCCTAGGTGAGGCCTATGTCCAGCAGTGGACGGAGATAGGCTGATGATGATGATGACTGATAAAGTTAAAATGACCTGGAAAGTAATAAATTCAGAAACCTGTACAGCTAAAGCGCGCGACCATGAGTTTCGACTGAAGATAAATGATAAAATAATTACATCAGACATAGAAGTAGCTACCGCGTTCGAGTCTTTCTTTGCTGATATTCCAATTTCAATAACTATGTCCCTTAGTTCGTCTCCCACCCCCGCCATTTCATTTCTACAGGAAAATGTAACTAAATGTACAGATTACTTTACATTTTCGTATGTTACCTCTGTAGATATAATTTAAGCTTACAAGCTAATTAATATGAAAAAAAACTGTTGACCTATGGGCACTCTCTGTAAAACTTATAAATTCTATAATTGATTGCATTGCGCCGCATTTGGCTTGCATCTTTATTAAGTGTATTGATTGTGGTGTGTTTCCTGATTTAATGAAATGTAGTAAAGTAGTGCCTTTATTTAAAGCTGGTAGTACATCTGACCCTACAAATTTTAGACCGATATCTGTACTACCTACATTTAGTAAAGTTTTTGAAAAAATATTCTTAATCAGCTCACGGTACATTTTAATAGTAATAACCGTTTACATAATAAACAGTTTGGTTTCACAAAGGGTCGCTTTACAACTGACGCCGGTGTTGAGCTTATGCAACATATTTTTGCTGCCTGGGAAGATTCAAAAGATATTTTTGGTGTTTTTTGTGATCCGTCCAAGGCATTTGATTGTGTTCAGCATGAGTTTTTAATCAGGAAATTACATCACTATGGTATAAGAGACCAGGCGCTTAACCTTCTGAAGTCATACTTAAGTAATAGAATTCAGAGGGTTGATGTGAATGGAAAGCTATCCCCTGGATCAACAGTTACGATGGGCGTCCCGCAAGGCTCTATCCTAGGACCTTTCCTTTTTTTGATATATATTAATGATTTACCCTATCTTGTAGAAAAAAAACATGAGGTAGTATTGTTCGCTGATGATACTTCACTTCTTTACAAAGTGAAACGACATGAACTAAATTATGACGATGTGAACAATGCTCTCTCTGAAGTGGTAAACTGGTTCACTGTAAATAATCTGCTTTTCAATGAAATGAAAACGAAATGTATCAAATTTAGTCTACCGAACGTACGAAAAGTAGATACCGACATTCAAATAAAAAATAAAAAGATAGAACTTGTAGAAGCCACTGTATTTTTAGGTATCACTTTAGATGCAAAACTTCAGTGGGGACCTCATATATCTCGATTGGCGAACAGACTCAGCTCTACAGCATATGCAGTAAAGAAAATACGTTCTCTTACTGACGTAGATACAGCTAGATTAGTTTATTTTAGTTATTTTCGCAGTTTGATGTCCTACGGCATCCTCCTTTGAGGTAGTAGTGCCGATATAAATTCTATTTTTATTCTGCAGAAGAGGGCTGTTCTCGCAACCTACAATATGAGTCCTAGAGACTCTCTTAGAGATAAATTTAAGAACATTAATATTCTGACAGTGCCGTCACAATTCATTTATTAAAATTTAATGTATGTTCGTAAAAATATAAACCTATTTTCCAAAATTAGCGACACTCATAGAATTAACACTAGAAACAAGCACAAACTCGTAGTACCTGTAACTCGTCTCAGTAAAGTAAAACAATCTTTTAAAGGGCAATGTATACGTTTCTTTAATAAACTACCCAAAAACATACAAGAATTACCCGTGCATAAATTTAAAAAGATGGTAAAGAATACTTTATATCAAAAGGGATTTTATAGTATATCTGATTATTTAGAAGATAATAATCTTTGGCAATGAATTGTTCGCCTGACAAGCTACCCGTTTAAGTATTTTTATAAGTGAATTTATAAATATATACATTTATATTCTATTCTAATGTACCTAATACGTAGGCTATTACTTTTATGAACATATAACATGTTCATAATTACATTATACTTTTATGAACATGTTATAGTCACAGTGATAACACTTTGTGTGTATTTTAAAATTCAATATTCCTATTTTGATGTTAACAAGCTTAAGTTAGTCATGCTCACTTAAATGCCTTTGCTTGCGGCGGCGTTGTGTGGCGGGTCGCTCACTTCCCTACAGTATGGCGAGGAGGGCGATGGCTGCCACATGCGTCATGCTTGTGAACAGGTGCTGCTTGTGGGGGCTGGTCAGCTTTAGTTAGTTTGTATTTTTTTTTATTATTAGATATTCATATTATTATTGTTTAATAATTCTTCACTTTTGCAATACAACACAGGTTTTGTCAGTGAGACTAAATAAATATTTTGTAATAAATCTAAGATTGTTTTTAAAGAGAGTAATTGCTGAGTTTATTGCCGGCTCTTCTCAGTAAAAAACAACCTTCCGAACCGGTATTAGAGTCTTGACTATTCATAAGTGCTTGTAAAGGCCTATTTGAATAAAAATATTTGAATTTGAATTAAAATACACACAAAGTGTTATCACTGTGACTATAACATCTTCATAATAATATATAATAGCCTACGTATTAGGTACATTAGGATAGAATATAAATTTATAAATTCACTTATAAAAATACTTAAACGGGTAGCTTTCAGGCGAGCAATTCATTGCCAAATATTATTATCTTCTAAATAATCAGATATACTATAAAATCCCTTTTGATATAAAGTATTCTTTACTACCTTTTAAATTTATGCACGGGTAATTCTTGTATGTTTTTAGGTAGTTTATTAAAGAAACGTATACATTGCCCTTTAAAAGATTTTATTTACTTTACTGAGACGAGTTACAGGTTAAAACAGGACAACGACTGTCGGGTTAGTTAGAAGATATATAAAAAGAAACATGCATATTCATCCATAAAAATAAACGTGCTGGATTAACCGATCCATCAAGTAATAATAATCTACACTTTTTTTTATGTCAAGTGGTGCGATAAATAGAGAGACGTCACCTCATGGTAAGTGGTCACCGCCGTATATAGACATTTGCAACACTAGGGGCATCGCCAATGCGTCGTTAACCCTGAGACACGAAGTTGTTAAGTCACGTGTGCCTATTATTTGACCGGCTCCCTTACCGTTCTTACTCTAATACAAGTGCACTACTGGTTTACGGCGGAAATGGGTATGGTAGTAGTACTTCCCCGGACTCTGCATTTAGAGCTCTAATACTTTTATGCTAAAGCTCAAATTGGTGAGTCCTATAGAATCCTTAGAGAGAGTAGCCAGCTAGACTGTATGCGGGTGACAAGTACCCGAACGGGGTGGCGCCCTCCGGGACATGTCTAAGTTTTTAATTTACTTTTATAAAATATATTATCAAACCTGTTTCCATTTTGTATCATTTTAAATTTAGTTTTTGTAATTAATTTTATGTAAAATGTATACTTTTAGACCAGGGTAGAAGCCTTTAAAAATAATAAAAAGTAAAAAAAAATAATAGTAGGATGAAACCCATTAGAAAAGAAGGGGAATATTTTAAAAATGAAAGGAACAATAATTTACAGGCGATCTGAGGTCGGGAAGAGGGTGGGGGTGAGGTTTTAAGGGTAAAAAACGGTTTTTCTCGATTTCCGGCAAAACTAAAAGTCCTATGGAAAAAAGTCAAATGGCAAAGTTGTAGCTAATAAAAAGATCTAAAACTTTTGTACTTACACTTTTTTCACATAACCTCAAAATATCAGCTATTTTGAAAAAAATGGTATGTTTTCTTTTCCTTGAAATCTCTACTTTCCGATGGTGAAAAAAAATATTAATGTTACTATAGTAAATCTTCTTAGAAAATGCAAAGAATGGAAGAGATAATGAATACATATTTGCGCTATGTAGAAAAACATTACGCACCACCGAACTCTGGAATATTGTCTAAGGTTTTTCTACGACTACGTTCTCCTCTTTTAGTTAAAGTAGCTGCTGGTACTGTTGTGACACTAACTGATTTTTTAATTTCGGGATACCCATCAAAGACAATTTAGCTGCTTGCTGCGTAATGTTTTTCTACATAGCGCAAATATTTATTCGAAATCTATTCCATTCTTTGCATTTTCTGAGAAGATTTACTATGGTAACATATATTTTTTTTTTACCATCGGAAAGTTGAGATTTCAACGAACAGAAAACATTGAATTTTGAAAACATTTTTTTTGAAAATAGCTGATATTTTGACGGGTGAATTTTCGATTGAAAATTAGGGTGCTTTTTCGATATTAATTCAAAATAAGGTGAAAAAAGAAATATTTCTAATCAAATAAATTACAGCGTATTTAGGATATAAAAAGGTAAGTTTTCACCAAATTCCGTGAAAAAAAGAATTTTTTTGTAAAAGATAAAAATAAAAAACCAAAAACTTGGTTTTTTGAATTTTTCACATAAATTTTGAGGTTATGTGAAAAAAGTATAAGTACAAAAGTTTTAGATCTTTTTATTAGCTACAACTTTGCGCTTTGACTTTTTTCCATAGGACTTTTAGTTTTGCCGGAAATCCAGAAAAACCGTTTTTTACCCTTAAAACCTCACCCCCACCCTCTTCCCGACCTCAGACTATTATTTTTTTTGGTTTTAAAAATTATATCGACCCTGGTCTATTTGTTCCTTCTGAATTTTGAAACTGCAATCAAATTTTTGATTGAAAATTACTCAGGAATACGGGTGAAATCGCGGCAGTTAGTATGTGCATAAAATCAAACGGGACATAGCTTGCATGAAATGGAACATGGCAACAGACTTTGAAGGTTTTTAAGCTCACAATGGTATATCAATGTACCTACTACCACCGTGCTATGGTCATCTCGTTTTTGTTTTCATTTGAAAATATGCTGAATGGCATAACTCTCATGAATGTCTAATCGTAAATTAACTGAATAGTATTCCGATCCCTAAATAACTGGGTATGATGTGCCTTCTCGTTCAGCCGGCGCCGGAGTCGGTGCAAGGAAGCCTCATAGAGCGGACCTCTCTTGTGACTGCGTAGTCAACGAGGGCGACAGAACTACTTAATGTAATTTTACCTTACATAATGACACCCTGAATATATTATGGTCACGATGATGTGATAAATAACTCCCATTCAATAAACGAATTCTCTAGTTTACATATTTTTTTTAGTTATCCTCCCCGCATCATAAAAGTTACAAAACCACGACTAGCGGTTAGAACTTAACCCGCGGTGTAAGTTGTTTTCATTCAAGTAGAGGTTAAGTTAACGACTTAAGTTTTCGAAACTATTCCAGCGGTTTCTTGTAAACGTTAAACACATAATTGAATTTAGCAAAAATAAACATTGTATAAAATGTTTAATAATTTTGATGGAAATAAGTAGTTCAAATTACAAATTTTAATTGGAGATTAAGTACTGCCCCCTTATTCAGCTAATACAAACTTCGCTACAGGCTTCGGTAAGCTTATCTCTCACGTGATTAGTAGTATTAGCGTAGTTTGGACAGAGCACGGAGGCCGCGACGAAACATCCTCGAGCTAGTGTAATTTTCCTTACAGAATCGAGCCCCTGATGTACCATGTTAACCATACCAAATTGTCTAGACTAAACTGTCAGCTAAATTTATTGGCGTTTTTTTTAATTATATCGATCCTTTTTTTTTATTTGAATGCCGCCTGAATAATTGTAGTTCGGATAATTAATTTTTTGATTTTTCATAGCATGTGTTTACTTAGTTTGGGATCAGCGAGCTGTATTTAAAGATTTTTCTCATGGATACTGAATTATACTTTGAATTATAGGGTTATCTATATATTATATAAAAGGCAATGTCACAACTGACTGACTCAACAAAGTCTAGTCCAAACCGCTGATTACAGGAGTTTGAAATTTGGCGAAAATATAATTTAAGAAAAGTTTTTTGAAATACTTTCCCTATTTGGGTAAAAATGGGATGAATGTGAAGCCTGTGCCAGTATAACCTAGTAGTGAATAATATGTAACACTAATAAGCGAGATGGTGCATGGCATGCGCACTGCAAGGTTGCACATTAGCCGCTTCGTTAGTTAAAGAATATGCCGTGGCCACTAACGCTGGAGCCTGATTTAATTTACACAACCACCGATATTAAAAAGTCTGGATGCACCATACATTTTTTTGTCTAAATTTTTTTTTTAATTTGGTAGTGTCATGGTACTGGTATGGCCTTTCTAACATTTATTAATTTTTTTAGTCAATGTTTCTTTTATAAAATAAGATGGCCTTATTTCAATGATATGGAATTTTATTATTTTCAACCGAATACCTTTTTGTTTTATATAGTACCACTTTCTAAACTTAACTGTACAATGATATGCATACGAGTTCTTAAACCTTTTTTTTGGTTTTTTTATAGATTCAGTTATTTATTTTCAACAATGCATCTTATTTCTATGTTATCGATGTTAATGTCCAATAAACCAGAGGAGCTCCCACCGAAGGGGTGCGAGGGGGAGTGGGGGCTCTCAAGCTAATCTCATTTGGTCCGAGTTGGTACGCGCGCCGATTTTGTTAAGAGAAACTGCTTTTATTGCACGAATCACTATACCCCGCCACACTCCGCTATACCCGCTATAACTCCACGCTCCGAACGTGAGTTTATAGAGCGATCACCTTTTTTGATTTGACTCGAAAGTGGATTCGATACGTTGCGATATGGATCGCTTTGAAGCGCAATGCTTATTTTCTTTTGTGTTTTAAATTGGTTATTTATACTCATTCATGATTCTTTTTAGTAAATTTTTAAGTTTAAAAGAATTAAATTGTGTTTTCGAAATGTTATTAAAATTGTATTTGTAACAAATATTCTGACAGACTTCAAAACCACGACGATTAGAATGTCACATCGTTCAACCACCCACTACGCCGTAGACCACCTACGTCGTAGCACTCGTAGCGTTCAGCTACGTAGAGTTTTATCCGATTCTTCTATACATTTATTAATGGACTACAAGCGATTGTTTGTTGGGGCTATGTTTTGGTGAATTAATCAGCTTTCAAATAAAATTCGATTTTCCCAAGCATTGAATACTCACCTGTAAGAAACTTCGTTTATTTGGGTTGAATCTTGCAACTGAAATTTAAGCCAATCTCCTAACGGATTGTGTTAAATATTTGCACATATTTGCTTTTGGTGTCAATCCGATAACGATGCGATCAATAAATAAATATCCTGAGACATTCTTCACAATCTGATCCCAATATAATTATTACCATAATAATTTTAGTTTACAATGAACCAAAAATATAACTAAACAAAAACACGCCGAGTAAATTTCCAACCGTACATACGTGGTATGGTGTGTACCAGGAATACGGATGTAATCTATCCTCATTTATTATTAGGAAGGCGAAGATAAGGAACTTACAGCATTCGTGTTTTTACTCCTGTAACGCTTTAAGGTTAAACTCTTAGGCTTTTTTGCCTCGCCTCGATGGGTTAAATAAGGTTGCGCCCATGATGGCTTAGTCTCAAGCCTTGGTTTAAAAAACTACAGTCATCTAAGTTTTTTTATGGTAAGTGATTACCGCCGCCATTTGCAACACTTGGAGCAATGCCAATGAAAATTGCGTTGTCGACACTGAGACGTGAAGTTGTGAAGTCTCGTGTACCTGTTATTTAACCGTCCCCTTTACCTTTCTAAACGAAACATAGAATTACAAGTGCACTACTATTTCACAGCGTAAATTGGTAAGGTGATAGTACTTTTCCGGACGAACTCTGCACGAAGAGCTCTACTATTTCAAAAAGTACTTTTGATAAACAAGAATATCGTGAGGAAACCAGAGCATGATTCTAGAATGTTGCTTACCATTCGATCACGTCACATACCATGGCAAGGATGTGATCTAATACAGGGCTAGTTAATAAAAAATAATAAATAAATGTCCCGGGACTTTCTTTACACACGACCATCTGATACCAAACTAAGCTGATCTTGTAAAAAATAACTAGATATTCAGACACAGAAGAAACAAACACGTTCAAGCACACAAATATTTGCCCTACGATAGGCTCTGAGGGAGTCAGGCTCTCTATCCACCAAGCCAACTGGCCCGTCAAATAATATATAGGGATATAAAGTATATATCAGTAAAAAAGATTTGATAAATAGTCTCAACTCCTTATCAAAATTAGGGGTAATGAAAATAATGTTATGTGCTTTCCCATACTCTTCAAACTACTCAGATATGGAGAATAATTATATTTGGCATTTAAATAACCATATGCATGTGCAATGTTACATGTCATAGTGCAAATTTTATATATTTTGATACTAACAAGTTTGTTAGTAAGTTAAAAGTGAAACAGATTACACTGATTATTCCAAAAAAACTTAAGAAATTGATTGCATCACTTGTAGCATATAATATTAATAGGATAAGTGATAACTCAGTAAGAATAAGTAATTTTAACATTAATATTCAGAATAGTTCTTTAAACAAAAACTTTTGACAACAGAGAAGCTCAACAGTTCGATTTTTGTAATACATCAGAATATTAATCGCTTCTTTGGCAAAATTCTACATATTCATTTATTGTTAGATAAAATAACTATAGACGTATTATGCTTTACAGAGACATGGTTGAAACCGGGCACTATGCTTTTTAATATTAAAAACTTTACAGTTGCCAGTATATTCAATAGATTATCTGCAGAAGGTGGCGGCACAATAATTCTTATAAATAATAATATTAAATTCAAGGATCGGAAAGATATTTGCAGCCTCTCTGTTGAGCGTGTTTGTGAGGTGTCTTGTGCAGAGTTGCAGATCTATATTATTGTTTGTGTTTATAGGCCGTATAGGAAGAGATTCTTCGTAAGTTATTTAATTATTCTAACAAGTCAATAGTTCTATGTGGCGACTTTAATGTAGATACTCTTAGTAATTCATCTGAAAGTCGGAATTTAGTTGCCTTATTCAAATCATTCAACTTAGATTTATTATTTAGTGAGTCAACAAGATCTACAGCCACTTCGGCTACTTGTATTGATAATATAGTAACTAATAGTAGTATACTGGGGAAATCGATTATTAGTGGTGTTCGCTCGGATCATAAGGCTCAATTAATAGAATTGCCATTTAAAAGACAAGTATTTAAAGTAACGAAAGTAATTAGACCTACTACTAAGGCAAGATTAGACACCTTTAAGAATAATTTAGAACTGAAACTCAATACAAGTAATACAAAATATCATAGTAATGAGCCCAATGTCTTGTATGAAGGTTTATTGACCGGGATTTGCGATAATTTTAATAGAGCCTGTCCTCCTAAAATAGTGAATGTAAATAGTAAAATAGGATTTAGTGACTGGGCTACTAAAGGTATTCGTAAGAGCAGGGATAGGTTGTATGAACTTTATCATTTAAAATCTCTAACTCATAACGAGGAATTTCATAAATATGTAAGAAACTTTTCAAAAACGTTCAAGTTAGTGTGTAATCCAGCTAAATCTTACTTTATATGTACTAAAATAGGTAATGCGAATAATAAAATAAAGACAGTCTGGAATGTTATTAATACGGAAACTGGTAAAATTAGAACTAATAATGAACGGCAACTCATAAAATTAATGATAAAATTTTAACGAATAATTTAGATGTAGCCTGTGCTTTTGAAAGCTTCTTCACGAGTATACCTGGTAAAACTACTAAAAGCCTTAAATCATGTCCTAAAGTAGCGGAATCTTTACTCAAACAGCATATTCATAATATATTTCCTAGTTTTAAATTTGAGCATATTAATGCTAGCGATATCTTAAATACTTTTAATTCGCTCAATATGAAAACTACTGAAGATTTATGGGGCTTATCAGTAACAATCGTAAAATCAATAATAACAGTGATTGCACCGGTTTTGTCAAATATTTTTAATGAATGTATTGATCAGGGTTGTTTTCCTGATTTAATGAAATACAGTAAAATAGTACCTATTTTTAAGTCCGGTTGTAAGGAGAATCCTTCTGATTACAGACCAGTTTCCGTTCTGCCAGCACTTAGTAAATTTTTTGAAAAACTGCTGCTTAATCAAATGTTAGGTCACTTTACTAAGCATAAAGTATTGCATGATTATCAGTTCGGTTTCACGAAGGGAAGATCTACATCCGATGCGGCAGCAACATTGCTGAGACACATTTATGGCGCATGGAAGGATTCTTAGGATGCGATTGGCATTTTTTGTGATCTATCCAAGGCCTTCGATTGCGTTGACCACCGTACACTACTTCTAAAACTTGACTACTACGGAATTCGTGGAACTGCTCATGATCTTGTTTTATCTTATTTATCACATGGCCAACAACAGGTAGGGATTACTGGCACAACATCCAAGGGCTCTTTAGTTGAAATGGGGGTACCCCAGGGTTCAATTTTAGGTCCATTTTTGTTTTTAGTCTATATAAATAATTTGCCATATGTTGTAAATGATCTCACAGATATTGTCTTGTTTGCTGATGATACATCATTAATTTTTAAAGTTGATAGAAAAGACAAAGATCTAACTAAAGTTAATCATACTATGTCAATTGTCTGTGGGTGGTTTGCTACAAATAATCTATTACTAAATTCAAAGAAAACTAAATGCTTAAGGTTTTCTTTACCGAATGTAGCACAAGTAGATAGACAAATAATAATAGATGGGAGCCATATTGATCTTGTTAATAAAACGGTATTTTTGGGTATTACATTAGACATGTATTATGTAAATTGCAGTGGGGACCTCAGGTTGATACTCTAGCTGCTAAGTTAAGTTCGGCTGCATTTGCTGTTAGGAAAATTAAACAATTGACGAATTTTGAGACCGCCAAATTAGTTTATTTTGCATATTTTCATAGCCTCTTGTCCTATGGTATTTTATTTTGCGGAGCAGCAGCGGATATAGAATCAATATTTATTATACAAAAAAGAGCAATTCGTGCAATTTACAGTATGGGTCCCCGTGAATCATTAAGAGATTTATTTAGGGAAATGAATATAATGACATTGCCTTCATTATATATTTATGAAAATATAATGTTTATACGTAGAAACATAGGAACATAGGAATGTTTGAGTCAAAATTGGATATCCATAATATTAATACAAGACAAAGGGAGAAGTTAGTTGTTCCATACTTTAGACTAACTAAAGTAAACAAGTCATTTCTTGGTAATTGTGTTCGATTTTTATAATAAGGTACCGCTTTCAGTAACCAAAATGTCTGATCATAAATTTAAAAATTATATTAGGAAAGTTTTGAAAGAAAAAGCGTATTACAAGGTAGTTCATTATATTGAAGATAAAAATGTATGGAAATAGCTACTCTCTGCACAGTGCACCTCTAATTTTCTTGTTTAAGTTGTAAGTAATTATTGTCATTTTCTATTTAGTCTTGTTATTTCCTTTTTTATTTTTTTGTTTTTGAATGTTACCTTTATTAAGTATTTTGTATTTGTTAAATATAAAAATATGTAAAATTGAAATTATAAAATAGCCAAAAAGTCAGAATAGATAAAAAAAGAATTTAATAAAATATAAAAGAATGTAACCTTGCTGAGTTTCTTGCCGGTTCTTCTCAGTTGAAGGCTGACTTCCGAACCGGTAGTAGCTTCAGTAACTTTAAATTTGACCTTCATAAGTGCCTTCTGAGGGCCTAAACTGAATAAATGGTTTTGAATTTTGAATTGAATTTTGATAATAATATAATCATTACAGCACCATCTCATTATATTAACACGTGTGATAATATTGTGTTCCCGCCGTATTGAGCGGTGATAGCAAAGCGGTCGTATCAGCCGTCCCGCTGATTGATTAGACCGCTTCCTTCGGTCGTGGGGAGATACCGCCCTGTGGACATAGAAATATGTGGGCTTTAGTACTATCGGCTATTTACGGTACACGGGGATCCAGCTAGGTTTATCATTAATGGCCTTTTTAGTTTGGCAGCTTGCGTAACTTTAACTTTGACCTTCATGAGTGAACCACTAAAATAAGTACCTCAAGTAATGACGTCATGGGAGTAAAAACATGGATTCGATTTTAATCAGTTTGAAGATGAAGATTAAAAATATGGTTAGTTTATTATTTTAACAAGATAGCCTTGTTGTATTTATATAACTCAAATCAAATATTATTATCATCATTTAGTACGGTTTTGATCTGTACCAATTAAGGAATTCTAACAATTCCTAAGCTCTGTAGAAAATACGGTGGTTTCATGATGTCTCAAATAACAATTCATGTTTGACTACAAACGTTTTTGTACCTATTTTAATATCCTATTTACAGAAACTAATGACCCAACGCGGTTTTGGCTGGCTGTCACAATATTACAGTAGGTATAATTAACTAATTTTACTTTATATTATGTTCTTTCATTAGTATTACTAAAGTATTTATTTTATACTATTGCCTAACTAGTTGGCATGGTGGATAGGGTCCCCGACTACAACGCCGCTGGTGGATAGATTCCCAACTAGGACAAACATGTGCGTGCATGGAAATGTCTGTGTGTTCTGTGTCTGAGAGTTTATAAAGATGTATTTAGATAGAAGTAGGTTAACTGTTATCTGGTTTCCATGGTAGAAGGTCTGCTTTGAGATCAGATGGCCGTGAATATAATGTTAAGCAGCTTCTATCTATTTTAATAAATTAATTGAAACGCCAAACCGAAAAAGAACTATTCATTAATAACGGAGAAAATACAAGGACAGAGAAGACGCAAGAACGGTAAATGAAATAAAAATATTTATATTCAAACCAGAATGTACCTAATAATAGTCTGACTTATACCGGTTCGTCCGGTTGCTATAGCTGAAAAGAGACAGGAATAAACTTAGCAATTCGTCCTTTAAAAACAACCCTTGATTTGTTTTATTAAATATAAATCTCACTAAGCGGTTTGTTGTTGCAAAAAAATAAATATGCTAATAAAATTGTCACTTAGTAAAGAACAAACTCGAGCGAACCTAATAGTGGTGCTGTGACATTTTGTATATTCGTTTACTCACATTTCACGATTTTAATTCTCTCCACATTCCATCAAAGAAAATGGACGAAACTGTGAAATTAAACTAGTTATAAATAAAATTCCGAATGTCGGATTTTTCTTTAACAAAAATGTAAAAAGTGTACCAAGAATTTCTTTGAAGTTAAACTTCCTGCGGCGTGTTTTATTTGAGAATGGTTAATGTAGTTAAATATTTTATGTTAACTTTATTGGCAAATATAGTTAGTGAGATTGAACATTTTTTTTAAGTTATATTTTTGTAGAGAGTTCAGAATATTCACATACATTTAACAATGCTTCTTTAGTTAACCAATCAATTTTTTTAATGTTGTGCTTTAGATATTTATTGGCACATATAATTTTTCTTTACTTTTATAAATGAAATTCTTGTTTTCACTTTCTAGACTAATCTATTCCTGGAAGGAATTAATATCAAAGTACTACAGGTTAGTGAACCTCGACCTGGGCACGGTCATGGAAATTTGGTCTAAACGTTTATACATATATAGTATACAACTATTTTGGTTATTTTAGTGTGTGGGTATTCCCAAATAAATAAACTGCCGCAAAGCATTTGTCTTTACTATTCAGTCGTGAAATTGTAGTGACCAAACTCTTTGCATCTGACTGTAGCAGCGAATAACAATTTTCACGTTGTTAGGTTATTTTTGACAATAACATTGACACTGACAGTTGCGATTTGTGCAATGTTCCGGAGAGACCGTTATCAGCTAACTTCAACCTGTAAGATTTTGTGTTACAGTAATCGGCGCGCATCTTAAAATTACACTCTCATTATTTTTTCATAACGCGTATGTTTTTAAAGATAATCTAAATATTTCAGATTACTCCGAGAACATAATTATGACAGTACAAAGAATTGAAGCCAGTTACAAAACATGATTGAAAACACATCGTATTCAGAACGGAACCAACAACGAAATAGCTATATTTTTATTTATGCCATAAATATTTTTGTTCGAATACTTATTTATTGATATAACAAAATCTGAATTGTAAGTGAATAATACAGATGTTCCAATAACCAATTATAGATGAACATTTTCCTTAAGACCTAGAATAAACTAAAGCACCGTACTTGATCTACCTAATATAAAAAAGGATATTATTTATTTCGTTTCAAATATAACATCTACATCAGCAATATATATGCAAGCTTCATCTATAGCCGAGCCATCAGCGGCGGTGAGCGGCGCCTCGCCTCGTCCCTCCGTCCCTCCGCCCACCTCACTGAACGAGTACCGATATTTCACCGCGACGGGAGGCGTCCCTCGCAGATCTCGTTTGTCTATGTAATCTTAGTAATCGTACCTTTAAAAGGAAAACGGCCAAGTGCGTGTCGGATCACGCAAGGTAAAGGCTTCCATTTTCAGGACGAATGTTTATGGTTAAAATTTAAATATGTTAATTACTGGCCGTCCCCCGCGGTTTACCACTGTTCCCGGGAGATGTTACATTTTCCCGGAATAAAAAGTATCATATGTGTTAATTCAGGTTATAAACTGTCTATTTGTCAAATTTCATACAAATCCGTTCAGTATTTATTTCACAAAGTACTATTTTTATATTTAATTTTTAGGACAGTCATCAAAACTAAGTTGGAATGAATAACGTCTTTCTAAAAGATAATACATTTATTCACTCAAAATAGTATGTAACAGATAATATTCCAGAACTAAACAGCATATTATTTTCAAACCAAAATTAGTCCGGAATCCAAAGAAGGTGTTTGTAATGTTGCAGATTCATTATCAGACTCACTATAGAAAGTTAGAGAAGACAGGTATAATGGTTTTAAACAAACAAAGGTTGAATTATTTAATAATTATTCATGACGTTCTTATTGTGAACTAAGTATTAATTATTTATTAATTAATATACTAACAGTAAACTGTCAAAATGGCTTACAACTATAACAATATCATAAAAAATCAATCGTGTTACTGAATACTAAATGAGAATAAAACGATACCATTCAAATTTAAATGTTTTGAAAACATATTTTAAAGTCATATGTACATTTGAACATAACGTTTTTTGTCTCATCAATCGTAAAAACGGCGGCAAATTACCTTGTCTGTTTGTTCTTGCACGCTATGAATTCAACTGACTGTCGTAACATCTATATATATATACTACCATTTAAATTTGTAGCATCGGTCCACTTTAAAAAAATTTAGATAAAAAATCGCTTTATTACACTTTTCAACTATATTTTACTTTTCTGGTCAGTCTGTCTGTATATTGCTCATCTAGTAATATATTGGCACATTTGCAAAAAAACTAAATTGAATTTCTACGGTCTAGGTATTCAAAAGTGCATAATTTATCAAGTTATAAAAGAGCACAACGCTTGTCTTTTGACGCCAATAGTTTTATAGTTTAATACTAGTAAACAAACCCAAAAAACGTCAAAGAAACGTAAATTGAACCCGTAAATTAAATTAAAACATTTAAAAAACCTTTGATCCTCGATTCGTAGATGTCCCAATATATTACTAGGTAAGCGATATATGTTCTTATAACACAAGAACGATTTGACGAATCTTGATAAAAATTAGTATATAGTCGGAACATGTGATTTCGCGAATAATAGACTATATATTATATCGGTAAACGCGGGTGATACCGCGGGGGGCAGGCTATTTTTTCCATTTATTTATGACGGCTAGTTGTACATATTTTGATAAATAGAAGCTGAAGATGTGCATTGTGCACACGACTAAAGACCGACCCCAAATAATTAGGAACAGGGCAGGCAAATGATGATGAGGATACAATGCGACCAATTTTATATAAAAATGATCCCAATTCCGTTTTGCATTTCATGAGATATAAAAGAGTTAGGTATAGAGGAATTTAGTCTCACAAATATAATAGCACTATTTTTCAAATTTATATCAATTAGACACCATGCTTCCTTTAGAGTTCCCGACTAATTCGTGCCTTTGTTCCTTGATGCATTAAACCCAATCTCTCAGATTGGTTCAGTTGTAATTTAATGATGTTATTTGTACTAGTATCACGGGCGAGGTCCGTGCCCCTCGCTACGTCAACACCGAGACGCTCGCAGTTTACTCTCTGGGCCCCTGGACTAGATGTCCAAGCTGACAGTTTTAACCCCATTTGATATATTGAATCTCACTTTATATTTGAAGAAAACGGTTGTAAAATATTTTGTCTTACTCTCCCTAGCATAGTCACACAAAATAATTGTTGAAATTTAGTCCGAAAGAAAAAAGAAGAAACAAGAAAAAACACTAGTTTACGCTTTGCAGCTTTTTAGGTTTTTAATGTTTTCCAGAGATGTATAATCCTATACATTAATTATCAAAATATTATATTTATATGTCAAATTTCGTTTTAGTTCAACGGTTTATGCTTGATTGAAACATAAAACACAACCATCCGAACTTTGACATTTATAATATTAAGTCAAGAGATAATAAGTAAAAGCTTATTTAAAGGTATATAGAGTTAAAAGTTTTCAGACGTCCAATGATTTTTGAGAAATAATTTCATTCAGAATTTAACTTTTGTTTTTTAATCCACATACGGTTGGCGTCACGGAGGCGCCAGCCTTTAATAACTGCCAGATCTCTTGTGATATGTTATGTATCGAATGATGACTAACCACAGATACATTTTACGCCGCTTCCAATGATTGGAAGCAGGGCAGAGAGATTCAGATCAAATTAATAACGTCTCATACGTTATTAATTCTATATTTATTTTTAATTTTACATTTTATTTGAACTATAACTAGATGGCTGCTGATATCGTGGCCTTTCGAAGATTCCCTCCAAATAAACTTTTATTTTTGACGTCTTTAACAGTTTGATGTCAATTTAGTACGTAAAGGTTACACATGAGCTCAGAATACAAATGTCAAGTACGTATAAAATAACGTAACAGGCATTCTAGTTGACTTTTTGCGTCTACTTTCAGAGTTTGTGTACCAGGTAAAGCTTTTATTTAAATAACTTACAATCAAAGTATTTTTGTAACCTTCGAATGAATTGATTTAAATCAAATGGGATTTTGCAATCTAGGGCACAGTTAGAGGCTGGTTTGTATGTTTCAAATTAGAAAATGTTTTGTACAATATTTTCGTTACATATTTTTGGGTGTTTTGGTAAATGGAACACTTTAGAAAGAAACAAGTCAAGCGTGGTAAAGCTTTTTTTAATAGACTACTTAAATAATTAAGGTACTCGAATAAACCAAGATGTAACAACAATTTTCAAATGTCAAGTGTGTGCGATACTGTAGAGAAAAAAAAATTAAAATATTTTTTTTTTCTTATTCTAACATCCGTAGAAAGTATAGAGTACAGGCGTTAATAATTGTAGCGTCATATTTAACTAAATAATACTTTAATGTGACAGCTTCCCTATGATTGCTCAGTACAAACAGGTATCTCGTATATTAAATGACACGGAGTATTGATTTCCACCTTTTTTCCCTGCCTCGACCTCAAAACCGCACCTACCATATTCTTGTAATAAAATATTTTATTCAGTATAATTTAAATTTTCCTCAAATGTGGCTGAAAGTATTGTGAGAGAACAAGAATATTCAAATATAAAAATAAAAATGGACCTCGACAACAACTCCTAAGTATAACTAAGTACCATCCAGGTAGCCATAAACACACACGTACACAAAAAAGCACCAAATTCGGTTAAAGCATTGAAAAATTGCGGACACATTCACATCGGAATTTTATAAATAAATATATTTATTTTTCAACTATCTTCACATCTTCTACACAAGCGCCGCCCTATTTTTACCACCCTTACTCCCACTACCGATCAAAGCGATCACTATACACGTTTTAATTAGAAAATGAGCTATTTCTAGCTTCATTATACTTGAAGTATTGTTGTATGTTCATAAAAGACATACAGTGTAAACTCTTTATAACGTTATCCTTTATAACGATAAACTCCCTATAACGTTGAAGTGAGCCCAAGTTGGTTGGTTTGTTCACTTTGTTTTGTTTTTTTTTGTTCACTCCATATAACGATAACTCTCTATAACGACAAAAAATGCTCAGTCCCTTGAGTTTCGTTATAAAGAGTTTACACTGTAATTATAAAAAAAATATGTCAGAAGTATTTAACTGTAACTCTCAAGATTAATGCTTTAAAGTAATTTTTACACAAATTTTACAGCTGAAGCATCACCACCATCACGTCAAGGACCTCATCCGAAACTTATTACTTACTCGAGTACTTTACCAACCCCGAAGTAAACTGATCTTAAAGAAAAAGTGCACTGAATTATTTGAATAATACTTTATAATATAATATAAAGTTATTTTGATAGTGATTTCTGCCAACGTATTTTATAGCTTCAGTAACTTGGACCATCATAAGTGCCCTTTGCGGGCCTATACTGAATGGCCTATACTTTGATTTGTTTTTAACAAATTAACTAAAATTAACGAGATCTAAGTGTGTACTAGTAAAGTCATCTTTAATATCGATGACTCATCCCAAACTTTAAAGTATATAATCTACTTCTCACATCATATGGTAGACTTCATATTATACAAAACAATCTACATTGGTCTTTATTGCATGGCACGCTCCAAACTGATTGAACTTGCGATAGTCTCATAGAGAACAGCTAAGGTGACACCGGCCGTTTGCAATGATACGCATCGCATGCAAAACTAATTTAACCAGCCATTTGCAAGCTCCAGAATTTAATATACGATTAATTCGACCATTTCACGCAAAGCAACTTTTCCAATATCAAATTATTTGTTGATTCTAAACAAGTGGCACACTTTGATGATCAAATAAAAGTTTTCTAATTAATTTTACGCAATCTGTGCATAACCCCAGATGAGCTGATGTTGTCTGTTTCTGCTTTCACTTAATATTGTTTGCGCTGTGGCCTTCTGCACAACATTGTTTGATGCTGATACAAGTTTAGGGTTTAAACAACCCATCTCAAAGTCTATTTTTGGTTTCGGTATATTACTTTAAATTTCTAAAATGGACCTTCAAAAAACCCAGACAAAACCTTATCTGCGAACGAAGCTACCGAAGTATGCCGTCTTTCTTGTAAATAAACATGCCACACACATATTCACACAATAGTGTGCCGGCACTTAATGATTGACTTCAGTGGTTTCACTATGATTATATACGTCTATCTATTATAAGAAATTAGAATAATCACCTTCAACTGCGACGATCTGTCTGGATTTATTTAGGTCATGTATAACGGTTTATAAAACTATAATTATTATGTCTAAAATAATATCACAATTATGAAAATACCATCGACAATATCGACTCTACCCCGACACTACACCAAAACGCTATTTCCTTTAACGAATCCCCTCTTAATCTTACGTAACTACTTATAAAGAGATCCCAAGGCAAGGCGAGGAGGGAAAACTTTAATATTTCCTCTTTAGCTAGTGGATCGTGTTTCCTTTAATTTCGCCGGCACTTGACACGTTGATTTGACGTTTAATTAGGATCGGCCCGATCTAAATAATCTTGCGTTTCTGGCTGGGACGTGACATCTACTACGCGCTTATTACCTCCACGACTCTCAATCACATGTATCATCCATTGCTGCCTTAGTTCTTGATAACACGCTTGCGCGTATCTAAACAGTGGTAATGGTTATCAATGTGTGGGTTTTTGTAGTAGTGAATGTGTCAGGAAGTAAATAAATGCGGAGCAATCATATTCCTTTGTGTCGTCGGAGTATCGGTTGATATGGCATTGCGACGAGGACGTCCGCCGTCAGCCTTCTTCGCTTTGACACACCGGAGCCGGAGCGCCTCTGCCCTTTTGTCACTTCACCTTTCATCTCTACTTATTATGTTTCATTTCCCGCGCAAATATATTTTTTTTACTGGAGAATCCTCTATTTAAATTCAAAGGGGAGAAACAAAGTATTTTCGTAGCAGAGAGAGGCACGCGATTTTTAATGATGATGAGAAAAAAGTTGTAATTAGTGAGTTCTTTGTTTTACCTAGTTTTAGTTTTAATGTTTTTTTTGCGCTATTGCTTTATAAAATATTCAAAAGATATTTTTTCATTGTATCTTTTATTTGAATAGTCGGTTCGGTACCTAAGTCTGGGAAAGTTTTTTTCATCGGTGATAATACGTGTAGTTTTTTGTTTTAAATGTATTTAAACTTAAAAACACAGTCCGGATGATGTCCAAAACTAAAATAGTATAAATCGATACGAATCAAGCTTTGTGTCAATATTGTGCAATATATTTAGGTTTACTTTATCAGTTATTTCCCTGGTTCTCTTTTTAAATTCAAATAGATAATGTTTGATAAAAATCTCACTATAGTAAGTGATGATGTAGCTAAAGATGAGAAGCACACAAAACTTAGGAAGAGCACACAGGTAGATGCTTGGTGACAGATTTTTAACCTGAACGTGGTAGTCAGCCAGAACTGCTAGGTTTTGTATAGTTCGGCAGAAGTTAGGCATCTCCTCTAATATTGCCCGTGTCTGTAAATGACACTGATTACTTATCATCAGGTGGACCACCTGCTACCTTCTGACAATGAAAAATATCCTATATATATACTTACTGGCATCATAAGCATAGTAACAATAATAGTAACAACAATTCAATACCGTCAGCACTTATTCATATTTCGGCTTGTACTAACTGAAGAACTGTTTTACAAATAGAATTATGCAAGGAATGCAGCAATCATATCTCTCCGGAACGTTAAAAAAACCACTGGTTGGAGCATAAAAAAATAAAATAGCTAAAGGTAACAAATACCTCATATTTTACGTTGAACAAGCATGTTATTAATATAGATGGTTGAGAAGGTGCAGTCTGACGTCCAAGTATGACACACGAGTGCCAAGCAAGCGTACCTAGGAGGCAATCTATTATCTAAACTGTTCTGAGAAGCCACGCGCCTTGGTCGTCGTAGTGTAGCTATTCCGATGTACATATACATATATATCAGACAACTGTAAATCCTGCAAATGTCATCACCTTATGTGTATTTTGAAGTAGGTGATCATTTTTAAATATGTATTTTCACGAATGTTTGCGAATTTTTATTATTTGTATCAATCACGGTGTATTGGCCGAATGAATTGAATGAAACTCACAATCAAATATTTATACCCTGAAATAACAATTGGGCTGTATAGTTATTTTCATATTTTTATCCCTTAGTTCATGTGACAATTTCTTGTGAAACTTGGCGAAAATCTACCTTAAACAACATTTCTCAAATTGCAACCGGCATCAATGACTAACAAGGTTTTCACTGTAAATCAGAAAATGCAGTCAAAGTAAAATCATACAGTGGAAGCAAAAAAGTGAAAAAGAGCATCAGCATCCGTGAGCGGGAACCAATACGGGCAATTGATTACGAGCACTTACCATCGACGGGACTTAAACGGCAATAACATCTCGCCAGTTGCAAGCGAGCTTAAATTAGATCACCCTCGACCACAGTACAGCGGCTACAAGTACAGTAGTTCAAGCGTTGGTGCCAGATGTGTTCTAGTTATGATCTTCTACTTATCTCTCGGGTATATCATAGACCACGTTGCTTTCGCTTTACGAATGTATGTTTGCGAAAATGCAATTTGCTTGACGGATTTAGGCCACGAGAGCAAAGACAACCTAGAATTGAGCACTAAATCATCGTTTACTCTAGGCCTATGGGCTGCTAGATTTTATGAGAAATATTTGAAATCTGTGAAGCTTAGCAATAATTGACCACAAGATTATCTCCCAACAGTTGTCCCACTGCACCCACCCGCACTATGCTCCCCCGCGCACCTCTCCCGCATTGCGACACTGGCTTTATTGCCCACGGATTGAACGCAGCCCCATCCGCCCATCGCCCATTAATGCTGTTTGCCCCATGCCCCTTGCCCCGACATTACAACCCACCGAGATGCCTGCAAATCTTATTGAGATGCAGTTACATTTGGTCATAAAGTTTATTTATTATCGCTAAAACCTGGCGCAAAGTTTCGTCTCTTACTTTTCGAGATGTTTCGATATTCTATTTTCTTTGGCACACGTTTGAAGTTTTTTATGTTCTGTATCGTTTAGTTGTTTTTATTACTTGAATTGCTACTATTAGTGAAAGTTTCATTGTCAATAAACTGATCGTTTATTAAAGTTACGATCGCGTTAAATTTTAATGTCCATTTTATAAGAATTTAGATAAATGTATTTTTTGGCTCGGTGTAGCTTGAACACCGTGTCTGTGGCATTAAATTACGTCGTTTTTCCAGCAAAATCTACTGCCTCTCGCTTGTATGAGCTAATATTGTTCAGTTAATATTAACGGTTGTCAACGTTGCGTCCAATACCCGAGCCGGCTACATAATAACTTATTAATATCGCTTATATATAGCTGATATAGAGCTAGAGCTCGCTGGCTATCAGCGGGTGTTGTGCTCAGATTGAATGTCTGTATGAACCTCAAATATTACATTGATAATATCCAGAAATAATATGTGAATACTTTTTTAGTCCCAATTTAAGCATATTTATAGAATTTAGGTGTATACTAAATAATTTAAATTTTTTAATTATTATAATTAATAATTTTTAATTGTTAAGGAATATACAACAAGAAAATATTTTTTTTAGCTAGATATTACCTAAAGCAATTAAACAATAATAATATTTCGAAATACTCTTTTAATAAAAACCCGCAAAATAATATAACATGCCACTCCGCTCAAATTTAATTTACAAAAGAAAATAATTACTAACACTTTTACGCACACAATTGTTGCCGAAAATTAATTTCTGACACTGAATTAATGGCATCAGGGGCTAATAAACATTGTAATATGAATTCCAAACGTAACAAAGGCAACAGAACTGAACTGGCGAGCAATATTCTAAAGCAATTCATTAAGTGCCGTTCCCGAGGCATTAAGTATTAAGGGGAACATCTTAGGCGCTTCATAATTCACACGGCTAATTTTACATTTCCACCTGGACTCGGAGTTGGGAGTCGGAGACGGTGTGGGTTCCAATACTATTGTCTTTATGAAACGTGTTGCGAATCAATGTTTTGTTATCTTTTTAATGGATCGTGTTTCTTGAGTTTATAAGCAGTTGATATTTTTATAAAATTGTTGTCTTAGTTGTCAAAAAAGAATATGTTTTATAAATTTTTACACTGGGAAAAAAATTAATCTAATTTTATGTCGGAATACGGGTAGTGTAGAATTCTGTAGTCAATATGAAAAATCATGGTTGAAATCACAAATTGACAAAAAAACACCCCACAGTTGGTAATAAAAGTAAAACACATTTTGTACGCCTTTGTAAGTGAAGTGAGAGTTGAGATGAGAAGATCATACCAACCAAATACCAACTATTTACAAAAATGAAATATGTCGGTTTTTATACCTGATCTATAAATATAGAATGCACAGCAATTTTTTTTTCGTTATTTTACTACACTATTATATTGGAGATCATATAAAAAACGCTATCTTCTAAATTGCATCAATATAGTCTCCGAATAAAATGGCCGTACCATAGGGACAGTGAGATGGATAGGGCGAATTACAAAGGGTTGTGTTTTTAACCCCAATGAGAAATGGGGTATAAATAATAATGTCACAGAAGTGGTAACTCTGCAAACGCCACAAGTACACCACATTTTCCAATTTTACACATAATAAAACTACTCTGCAGCTTAGAGAGAGAGGTGTGAAATAACGTCCCCCACTCCCATACCACTATACATTATATCCGAGAGCGAGATAAGGGATCGGCGTCTTATCCCCTCACGATCCGCTCCTAATTAAACGAGAATACATAATTAACTTTTTCTCTCTCGGCTAAATAAAATGGCCAATAAACCACGACCCGGCGTACTGGGGGCAAAGTATAGATAGCGCAGTAGGCGAGGTGTCAGAGGAATATGAACGGGGCATTTACTAAAAATAAATATATATAAAATAAATACCCTGAAACATTCAAATAAATAAATGAAAATACATATCATGAAACATTCTTTACACAGTTTTTCTTATTGCATATCTAGGTTTCCTTGCCCTCGTTTCGAAGGGTTCTAATGTATCCAGGAATTATACCTTAGCGTATATCTATTATCTATTTAAAATGATTTATTTTTATCAGTGCCGTATATCCCTCCGCATGAATATAAATTTACAAGATTTACTCTCTCTCTCGTATAGACTGGATGATAAGTGATGATCTCTAGCATCCAAAACACACTGGTCGATTGGCTTATCGCAAGCGAATATTAGAAAGTTCTCTACCAGAGGCCAATACTTCACTTTACATTTAATTATGATTAAGTAATTGTATTTTACTATACCAGATGTGTTGTGACAATACATTAAGTCTGGCTTCGCGCAGGAGAGGAATCTACAAAATTTTAAGTAATACTCACGTATGAGTTTTATAAAGCTAAAAAGGCTCCTATTTCGGCTTGTGTTACTGCACTACGTGTGCACTGTGTCACAGGTCACTCATGAAAGTTAATGTGTGTTTTATTGTCGCCGAGGTAATGTTGCATTCGTTTGTCCTCCCTTTATATTAAGTGCGACGTCGACATTACGCGTAGTACCTTAATTATGTGCTCACATTATTGATATCTTTGTTTAACGCTAGCTACCAGCCCGTGGTTTCACCCGCGCTACCGAGAGCATGATATAGCCTACACCATTTATTCAGTTTAGGTACGCAAGAGAGCACTTGTGAAGGTCAATGTAACTAAATTTTCCACCGAGCTGTACGTTTAAAAAAGCGGCAAATAATTAAAAAGATTATCCAAAATATATGTGAGTAGTAGAGCTCTTAGTGCAAAGTTCGTCCGGGGAAGTACTATCACCTTCCCATCTCCGCCGTGAAGCAGTAGAGAACTACTATTACTGTGTTTCGATTAGAAATGTAAGGGGGGCGGTGAAATTACAGGCACATGAGACTTTACAACTTCACGTCTCAGGGTCGACAACGCATTGGCGATGCCCCTAGTGTTGCAAATGTCCATAGGCACTTACAATCAGGTGGACCATCCGCAAAAAAAAAATAGAAATCTATAATAAAATACTCTTTGCGGCTTAAATAGCTATTAAAGTAAAAAAATACTATTATGGTATTTTTGTCATAGAAGTCCGTCGAAACCGAGCTTTAATATTAATTTTATATTATTTAAATAATATTCTATTATGTCGACGCGTGAATTATAATTAAAGTCAATATGTAGTACCAAATTACGAAGTTACAAAACTTTAAAAGTTATTATATGGTAACTTCTGGAAAACTTATGAGAGTTTCAAATAACTATATAATAATATATAAATGCGATACCACTTACTGATTCCACGAAATCTGCGAAGTATAAATGCTACAAACATGAAATTTGGCATTTATATTTATTTTAGGGAGTAGGTATATGTTCATAGTTCTAACACAAGAAGTTCTATTATTTAAAAGGAGATCTTAATTAACGTATAAAACTATGTATGATTAAGTTAGAGAAAATAAAACATTTTATATTTTTGTATTAAGTAATATCCGAAAAAAAAACCTAAAAGGTTAAAAATAGGGAACGAGGGTCCAACCACGGGACCCTACACGTATTCGAATTTTCTTAAGTAACTAAGTAAGTTTTACTTACTACCTTTTTAGCTATTCAACACTTAAGCTTCTCCTGGAAGGTGAGGCCCTCAATCATGTACTTGTAGCGTCACTGAATTTTCATATTATTATTAAATACTCTGATTGGAATACTTTCAAAAATAACGCTAGATTGACCTAAATAAAACATAGTTTAAATTGTTTCTATGTTCCAGTGAAGTGTTTTCTTAGTCCCAAAATACTTCTGTACGTAGCTAAAACTATGTTTTTGTTAGACACAGACCAGTTGAAAACATTTTTGCGTCTAGTTTTGGATCAAGATCTAGTCCAATAATGATTTAGTCTTTCGGCACTTTAGACATTTCTAAGGTACCATTGTCAAACATGTTTAGAAATAGAAAAAAATCAATATGTAATGTACAGTTACTTCATAGTAACAACGAAACCCTGAACATCATGTGTTCCAACATGGACTGAGTCCATTTTCGTTTCTTGTTTGCAACTATTCACTTATTTTTGTATCTAAATTTCCATTCATCCAAAGGTTATACTCGTATAAGAGATCGCTTTTAAACAAAAATAACTTTCATTGTCTACTGTAGCAAGTATATTTTTGGTATTCGTTTTTTCTTTGGTTTTGGTGTCTAATCATGAGTATATTGATATTCGTGGGGAGGATATTGTCTACTGATAACGGTACACTTGAGTTCAATAGAACTTTTGTTCTTTTTAGATTGTTGAGTAAAGGTTTTTATTGTTGTTTTGTGTCGCCAAGTCCACATCAGCTAATTACATATGGCCGTGGGCTCCCGCGACTACAATGGTTAATTATTTTCTTTTGCACGCGCCACCGAATCGTCGGGCTGAATTAAAAGGTCACATCTCTAATTAATTCTTTTAAGGCCCCCTCTTCGGCCCCTTCCGTGGGCCCCTCAGGTGGGGATCTCTTTTTATTTCGCTGTAGCTCATTTAAAAGACCCTGTGTGTTAATGAGCAATGCTTTAATTATTAAGTTTCTGTTGTTTCTAAATTAAAAATGTATTTTTTTGTAATATTTTCTAATTTAAACATTTAATTCTTTCACGGTAATTAGTTTTATTACCTTCCAAGTCAGAGTATGTGTTTGGTAGTTATATTATAGAATGGTACACTACTACAGCTTTATTCGTGTCACAGAACACATGTTATTTGTGTACTAATCAACATAATTAATAAATTGCAACAGGACCACAGTCAAGTGCACATAAACATCAATCCCAAGTGGTACAGCGACGGTGACCATTTACCATCAGGTGGACCGTAAGTCGTCAGCTTTCTGAAATAAAAAAATAAAATATTACTTACAACATGATCGTTGCACAAAACGCAACCTACCGTTTGACATGATACAGAGATACGCTGCAGCGAAATTTTCTCTAAATTCTAGAATGTCTAGAAACATTGAGCTGGAAAATATTTAGGAAACACGCGGCGTGCAATGCATTTGCCTGTCCTCCTCTAGAGCACTCGCTTTGTTACCGCTCGTATGCGATCGAGTGAGTCGCCCTGCCCATATACTTATATTGTTATCTACGGTTCCGTATAACTGCAGTGTCGTTAAATTTATATTCAGAGTTCTTCGACCGTATGGTATTATTGGCTGAGCTCCGGTTAAATGATTTACATTTAAATATAAATTATCGACAAGGTATCTGAAATATAGGTAAAGTACACTGCATAGTTAGAAAAGTTTGATTAAATCACATCGGTATTATTTGTATTTGTTTTAGATTAAGGTCCACGTAGTTAGGAATCAGATTGTCCTGTGTACTGTCTCCGGATATTATTATCTATTTTATATAAATACAGATTTGAATCATTTGTTTTCTGCCCTGCATCCAATCATTAGGATCGGCGCAATACGTATACTTTCAGTCCATTCAGCGCTTTACACATTACATGAGATTTTGCTGAATTTAACGGCCCACCGCCTCGCTCCAATCCTTTGGGGATGCTTATGTTGTCCTCTCGGTGCAAGGTGTAAAGTGCACGTGGGCATCGGTGTACCTAGTTGCCTCTTACGACGCCCTAGAGATGAGTCGGGGTGGTTGTATTCTCCGCCACCACAAGCATAAATACAGTGAGAAAATACAGGAAAAATAAAGTCTTTAAAAAATAACCTAGCTAAACACTTTTATGTTTTCGGACGGTGGTTATTTCTATTTAAATTTCAAGCCGTTTCATAAATTTCACATATCCGAGAAATAACACAATCAAAGGTTGCATTCCGCCAAAATGGTGGACTACGTGACCAAAGCAATAAGAATTTAACAAACAGTCCAACATACATGAAATTCCCGCTTAAAATGTAAAATTAATTGGCAATTGAATCGTGGCCACGGCGCTGGCAATCACAGGTGGTAATCCCCCGCCGATTGGCTGAAATAGAACAGGCGGAATCATTTATGGATTATCTCACATCTCACATAACCACTGTAACCTGATCCCCGCATCTGAAGTTTAGACAGTGTACTGTTTCAACTCAGATAGTTGAAAATGCAATGTTTTTTATGAATGAACTTCGTAATTTAGTTTCATTACTTAAACTAATATACGAGTATTACGTCCCGCGGTTTTATACACATTAAATCGATGATTAAATGTAAGCAAGGTTATAGCATAACGTACCTACATCACACGGAAATAGTATAGTTTTCTATTAGTGATTTTTTTTATAAATTGGATGAGTAGTGTCGGAAATTATATATAAATATAGATAGATATTCGCTATGATACAATTACAAATGACATGATTGCATCATAAATGCTATTAATAACATATGTATAAGGCATGTATGTAACATAAATTGATTCATAGTAAAGTTAATTTATTTTTACTTCATTTCATTTTATTTTTGCCATATTTATGTTTTGCTCGTAGTTTGCAAGTAACTATTTAATAAACAGTACATATGTCCGCGGCGTGAGGTCCTGGTGACCTGTGAAACAGGGTATCCTAGTGCAGGCACCAGTCTCTCACAAAGGAGTAGCGTTGATAAACTGTGTAATGTTATTATAATTTTGACTACTTACCTAGGTATTAAGAATCTTTGTAGAGAGAGAAATAAATAAATTATTATTATTATTATTATAGTTAAAAACTAAAAAAAAAAGTTTCAAACTGTAGACGAAAAAGATAGGTATTAATTATAGGTATTTTGTCATTTACTAATCTGATATTTTCGATGTTAAAAAATTATCATAAAGAGCTAGTGTTAGTTTCAAACATAGATATTATAGCTGCACTACAACTACGCTACGGTAAAGTCTGCGTTGTACCACTAAATGTGACTACAGTTCCAGGTCTTGACTAACAGCCGCCCTGAGACGCGTAATGGAGCTGAGTTACAGCCGCGTAGCTTCACAGACTCGCTGCAATTATCACAAGCTCTTTTTACCAACTTTTGGGCCAATGTTGGTTGGTTTTATTAGTATTTGGTATAGAGAAGTTAGTACTAGCGACGCGTTCATATGTTTTACATGCACTAAAAAGACTCTATGTTTATTCAGTTTATGGTGTTATAATCAAGTGCACTATTTTTGTTATCCTGCACTTTTTCTTTTCTCAAATTTCGGGGTTTAAATCTATTCCATGATTCCGAAGGTCGTCTAAAATAATATCAGCGAATGTACTCATCTTTAAGTAGACATAATCAGAACCAAATACCTATAGGCGGCATTCTTTATTATGGTTGTTTAGTGGCGTATGTTTTGAAGCATTTCAAGCTCTTTGTAAATATTACATTGAGCTACACCAATACATAATGCGAAAGTGGTGTAACGCAAGACTATTCAAGATAAAACTACCACATTAAAATTTTATTTACGAAACAAACCCACAGCTCTTAATTAAGACGAGTTTAATTATATTCTGGTATAATACTGTGCTTGTCTAAAAAGTACCCATTTTAATGTTGTCGAACAAATATAGATAAAATACTTACTAGATTTTATGTAAAAGTAACATAATTAAATGTTCATAAAATGTTTGCTTTCGCTCTCAGTCACAGATTTCTTGGCGAATTTCAACCGCTTTTGATATATTTTCAAGAATACCGGGAAATCTAATATTTTCTTACGCACATAATTAACTAGCTTTAAAGTAAAGTGTTTCTGGAAACTTTACTATGCCACGGTTTACTTTATATTTGTAAATTAGATTCATATTAAAATTGAAAGCAAAATTGATTTACTGTTGATAAGCTTTTGCCTAGGTAAATTATATTTGTAATAATCGTAGTCATTTTCTAATATTGTAACTAAATATTCATTATTTCGAGATATTCAATTTTATACCTTCAAATTTGACACTTTGTACAATACCAGATAGATCTCGTATATGTACTTAAATTGTCAATTTTAATATGAATACACATTTCGCACACATTTTATTAATTTTGCAGCAAACATTTCTAAGAATCCATAATAATATACCCAGCCTTTTAATATACAAGTAAAGAAAATTACAAAATTAAAATTAATCAATGCTCTTCAATTTGATTTTCTTGAGTTGAAAAGAGTAAAAATGATTACAATAGCCAGTTTGACTGGATTAAATTAAAATCTTACCTTCTCTTTCATCCTAATTAAATAGAAAAAGATGTACGTAGATTTTTGGTTAGCGATGTACATAGTAGGCAACAGAAATAACTGAAAAAACCTAAATTACTAAACACCTGTTAATTTCCATAATATAAAGGGATTAAGTAAACAGGTGCTTTATAAATATGTGTCATTAAAACCTACACTTTAATTAGTTTGAGCGTTTTTCTGTCTCAAAATAATGAACTTCATCCAAATGAAAGTCAGCAAAACAGCAAAGATCACTTTAAAACAATAGCTTCAAATATATCAGCCAACTAGCCCCAGTTTACGCATTCACTGAACTTCAGTGCATACTCGTCAGGTTTTTTTGCGTAGCTTTTTTAGCAGATCGAGTGTCGAACAGTTGTTTTGTTTAGAGACGCAGATCGTGTCGGCAATCGAGCGCGGTGCGGCGGCGGCGGCGCGTCCGGCCGCTTACCGCGAGACACAGCTTACTGCAGCTGTAGTACTCGTAGTTGCTAAAATGCTATTCTTAATAGGTCGTCAATATTTATAATGTGTTATACGATCATAGTCAATGGGGAATTTTCTGGAAAGCCCCCGATACCGTTAACTGTCCCGTTGATAGGAAAATTTTCGGTTTTTTAGTCTAGCAAGTGTCAAAAATGGGATCACACAATTTGACAGACGCTATTAGGTTTAAAACTTCGATTGTTTATGAGGCAGCTTCACATTATATTTGCTGGAGCTGAACAATTGTCTTCACGCAACCGCGTGTTGCGGACCGATCGCTTGGGACTTTTATTACTGGGTTTACATCAACTACTAGCAGTTTTCGTTTACATTTGTAGTAGATAAAGCAATGCTGCAATGAGTTTGTGTTTACGTTAAAAGAAAATATTATACCGTATTAGAGAACTTTGTAGTTGCTTCTCTGGTAGAACCCTCAAGTTGGTTCGGAGCGGTAGATGCCAGAACACTTTCCCACTTGGCACACGGTTAGCAGTTGTCTTTTTAGCTTTGTATGTATAGGTGAGTATAAAATTGACCACCACATCTAATGTCCTTTAATGTCCATGGGCAACGGTGACCACTTAACATCAGGTGAACCGCCTGCCTCGCTGGCTCTTCTGTCTTTAGAGAGATAACATTGTGTTTAAATCAATAGATTTTTTAGATTTAAAACCATTTTGGCAAACAGATAGAATATGTTTTTTTGGCTGAGGAAGATAGTATTTCGCATCTATCCCTAGGGAAATAAAATTAAAAATAAACTTCCTCCTACATGTCGTTACCCGTAGATAACGAGTAGGTACAGGCAAGTAAGATTTCTCAGTATAACGTTGTTGGGTGTATTAAGGATCAATTTTGCTTAATGTGATGGTTTGTATCAAAACAAGCGACCACTCTCACTGATGATTTATTGACAACTAACTCTCAATTAAAATAGTGAATAAAGTATCAGACAAACGTGTTTCGTAAAAAAACGATTTTGAAAATTGTTCGTCCAAATAAAAATGGATTTTTAAAAGCGGTGGTATACGCATGAAAACCGCCATGACGGCTTATAATGATGAAAGCATGGTATCCTAATTTGTAATCTATGCAGTTCTAAAGGCTTTTTAATCGCTTTTGCGAATACTCAGGTGCCCCTCATATTAAAGCTAAAAACTAAAGTTAGACATGAAATATTTGTGAGTATTTTTGTAGCAGTTTAATTCCCCCTCAGGCAATTACAGTGATATATTTGCGTTGGAGTTAGTTGTGACAGAGTCTAGTTTACAGGGGTGCAGCACATGTACAGAGGGCGGGGGCACACGGCTCTGCAGTTCGTACAACATCATTCATTACGAACTTCCACGTAAGTTAAAATTTGGTTAAAAAAAATCCCAAAACACTTATTTTTGTAACTATAGTGATGCTATTACGTTATAGATAAGAAACATAGTGTAGAAGTAGTGGAAGTATTTATTCGGTGCATAAGTCAAACAGCTTATTCTAATATCATCTGTGGCCAGTTAAATTACGCGCCTTCAATATTGTTCTGTGTATGTTTTTCTAGTCAATAGTAAATAAAGTAAGTTTTTTGTGTGCTCTCTACTATATGTTGTGCTAATTTTGTTTTTTAATTAAATACGGTTACCATAGATAAATAGTATTCCATCATTTAAAGTCTGACAGTTACAATAACCGTGTGTATAGCTCATAAGGTGTGCAATACATCGCGGGTAGACAACTCAATTTAGCGCGCGACGCGAGCAGTGCGGCGCGACGCGGCACGACGCGACCCGACGCGACCCGAAGCGCCACGACGCAGCTCAAATCTTCCATCCCCCTTGATTAATATAAATAAGTCTTATTATGCGAGATGCACGACCGTCGTGCAACGTCATGTGTATCTGCAATTCTCGCCTGAATACAGCGCCTTACTGCATAGTTATTGCGATTTTAAGCCATAGCACTCAAGGCTACAGTCTAATTTTGTATATCGTTAAAATTACTCTTTCATAACATCACTTGATTAAATTCCCTTTCTTACTTCAATATTATTAAAACAGAAAATAGAATGGGCTAGTTTTACTAAATATAGGAGTTACAATTATTTTGACCTTGGCACAATTATTGTTGGTCACGGATTATTTCTAATTATATTCCTTGAGGATTAAAGAACAATAATAATAATGTTATTAAAGGTTTAGACTTAGAGATTTATAAGCCCCGTTTTGATAACAATGTTATACAAAAATCACCGTTAGTACATCTGAGATAAGGCCCATCTATTGAACTAATGGAGTATGAACCTTGTCTCAATGCTATAGAGTTGTTTTTTATATAAAACTCTTATCTGCCCAACCGGACCTATTAGATCCCGACACGTTTAGTTGAATGAAAATATTGGCATAGGCAAGTTATGTGAATACAATAGGGCTTTAAAGTTTTTATGGAAAACTAACTAGCCAAGTTGTTTCCAAATCCGATTCGTAGCCTTCCATACATCCGTCCTTACAAAGCCTCGTTTTTATAATATTAGTAAGAATGCAATAAAATATACACTTGACGGCGCGACACCTTAGAAAGAGAATCTAATCTTTGAGTTTCGTTAATAGCTAAAGTAAAACTGATTGTGATTCCGTAGATTTGTTGTTGTTGGATTTAAAATTTGAAGTCATATAAGTAAATCGGTTTAATGTTTGAATCTGTCGAATATTAAAATATGAGCGGGTAACCCCGAATAGAGTAGCAAGTCCGCGCCGACGCGGTGACGTCGGTCGATCATTAGACAGACGGCGCAAGAGGTGCACGCGTGCTAACCTATTGGCTCATAATCCATTTGCATCCTGTGTTTTACGTTATATTTTGTGTGTAAGTGTATTGGAATAAAATAAGTGATTGCTATTAATTGCATACGTGGTATTATTTCAACGTTCCTGATATAACACGCCCAAGATGAAGGACAATTGGCAAGACCGCTTCGCTTAACCCTATCTGTCAACCCGTTATATTGATGAACTGATTTCTATTAACTGTTTAGTGAGTAGCTCTACCATTGAATATATGGTCAATATGGTCGAGGTGGACCACATTTTTATTCTCAGTTGGTAATATCTAGTAACAAACTACAAGAATGTTTTTGTGTCAGAGATCTTCTCAGTGTCCCCCTAATTACTCAACAAAGTTTGTCACAATCATTTAAAGAACACAGTAAAGAATAGAAACCGAACAAACAAACCAACAATATGTTTTTTTTATGAAATGAAAATGAATACCGGCAAAGTGCGAGTCGAACTCGCATTATCTATAAAATTGCAAAAAAAGCATGTTTGTTGTATGGGAGGCCCCTTAAATATTTATTTTATTTTGTTTTTAATTAAATTTGTTGTTATAGCGGCAACAGAAATACATCATCTGTGAAAATTTCAACTATCTAACTATCACGCATCATGACATTCAGCCTGGTGACAATCGGATAGACAGACAGATAGATAGTCAGACCTTAACCCAAAAATAATTAATGAATGAATGAAAATGAAAGAGTTTTTTATGAGTTGTTCATTTTACTATTTCATTACCATATTTGATACCTTAGTAAAATTGCCTTTATCGGTTACCTTTATTAAGGCGAGTTAGGGTATGAACTTTGTACAAAAGGAAAGAAAAGAAACTTGAGCGTTTTTCAAAGGAACCACCTTTGAAAAACGCTCAAGTTTCTTTTCTTTCAAACACCAACAACAAGTATTCACAATTGTTACAAAGTTAATGAATGAATTTGAATCTCGACTCCTTCAGGCAGCTAACTGCCTCCCGGAATTGAGCAGATTAAATTATTATTAATGTTGGTTAAGTAAACAATAAAATATCAAACTTTTTGTGTATGATAATTAGATAACCGATATACTATTAACGAAAATAACTTTAAATACTTTAAAAAATATTAAATAGGCGCGGTTTCACCTGCATTATAGGTAGGGCTTAAAGTGTATGGTATTCCCCGGCTCATACGATGTCTTTACTAAAAAACCACGTCGATCCCTTGCTCTGTTACTGCGTGAAAGAACGACAAACCGAGAAACACACTTTCGAATTTATAGAATTAATAATCAATACATAAATAATTTTATTCTCAGTAGTAGCTTGTCACTGATTGACAATGTCCACTCTGCCCCATCTCGAAGTATCCAAGTCTAAATCATAGTCTTAGAATTATAGTCAACTTTAACTCCATAGGCCGAGGGTACCGTTTCCAATAAAGACAAACATTTGTGTAATTTTGCATGTTTGGTTGTTCTCTGTTATGTATTTTAAAAGTTGTATAACAGTTTATTGGTTCCCATAGTAAAAGCTCTGCTTAGTTTAAGATATGTCGAAATGTACGTAAATATGTATGTAAAATCCGATATTTACTTTATCTTTCAGAATTTATACATATCTTTGGAAATATAGTATTCAATAGTTATTTTAGAAAAAAAATGTATAATAATGTCAAAATTTGTACGAAACAATAAACTCATGGAAAGATAAGGGAAATATTCCATTCAAAACACTATTCTATAGAAATTATCAAAGTAATGTAATGTAACTTAATATGCGTGTATTTATAAACACTGGTGTTCGCCCACTGGTCGATATTCGTTCATAAATCATTATGAAATTTTTGGGAAAAACAAAAAAATAACAGTTTGTCTTTGCCTATTTATATCGTAGTGTTCAAAATTCCACCATAATCATAAAGGCAGATTTGAATGTGCCATGTGACCTTGTTCACATGTTTAATACAATTATTTTTTTTATTTTCTTTCTTTCAATACGCATGTAAAAAAAAAAACTGTTTAATTTATTTTATTACAACACAAGCTCGTCACGTACTTAACAGAAAATAAATGAAGGAAATCGATTCACAACTTAAGAGGAAATGGTACATACTTAACCGTTTTACCTTATTTATATTTAGATATATCATTACCTGGGTACATCGCCCTGAATCCTCCCGTATAGCGACGATTGCTTAAATTAACTTCGTTACTCCCCTGCCATTGATAGCTCGATCCCCTGAGACATAATATCATTAAACAAATATGCCAAACGAAAGCAAACCTTAAAGCTACATACATAAGAGAACCAGTATAATAGGAATGAAGAGACAGGTTCGAAATTCAAATAGGTACACATGTTTGGAATCCTGTGATGAATACTCAAAATTCTGTGTAAGATATCGATTTTAGTTTGTTTTGTGCAAAGTGTTTGGTGATTTGAGAGTTAGCTGAGCTATATGTTTAGAGGGGATGAGATGCATTCTCCTTTGGATTACACTGAAACACTAATTTCTCCTCGACTCCTCTTTGGGGTGTCTTCATAAGCGACTAAAGAGTTTACCCATGACCGAGTGCATATATTAATTTATTTAACACATATTTATACATTTTCACGCATTTGTTTTCATTGTGCTCCAATCATTCGTAAATTTCTAACAATAAATTCTAATCGCAAAGTTAGTAAATAATAATGGATATAATATGTGACATCAAACGTTTAGCTTAGTGGGTAAGAAAAAAAATATTATACTAGAACATATAACCTCTTTCCACCCTCTAAACTATCGGAATAAAAACTACGCCAATAAATACAGGTTACTTTACTTTACGCCCTGCACCGAGTGCTCAATAAAAGTATTGCTAAGAGTTAAGGAAGGGCGGCCGTAAAAAATCTGACAAATCTCTTGTAATACGTAATGAAATGAAGCATAGGCATAGATATTGTGTATTTTGTACAACTTTCCTACAGCATTTCCAAAAAGGTCGTCTAGACTATCGACTATCCCTCGTACAAATAGAATACATAGTTATGAGACCTTTGTAAGTTAACAATACAAAGTCCTTTTTTGACAAGGGACGTCCTGCGTATGGAAAAATGATACACGTGCTTTAAGTTATTCGAAAAACATTTTTTACTGCCGATGTAAATTGGATGTCGAAAAAATAAGACAATTTAGTAATAATTCGAAATACAAATATAATATATATCTAAATTGGAGACGAAGTTAGAACTCTTTGGAGAGAGTCTGTATAATTTAGTGTTCGCGGAGAGCTGGCCCGCTCCGCCGCGCGCCGGGCTAAGTCCCCGTCATCCCTGTTTGTCTAATATCATTAGACAATACGACTATTTGTCTAAGTTAGGAACTTCCTAATGGTATTCAATACGCAGTCCGTCCTGATTATTCCAACCCCCAGTGGACGAGTGGACTAATAACTCAGTCCAACGGTACCCCACGGTGTTGTGATCAATTCGATTCCCGCGCCCTCTGCGAGGGAGTGTTTTAATTATATTCGCCGATTGGAGAACAATTTTATTGGAATAATCAAAAGTCTGTTTATTGCAGTTCGCTCCCTTGTGAAGCTCAGTGTTATTCGAGCCAATTCCTGTGTCGAGGGCGCAGGTAGTATATTATTGCGATACGGTCATATTGCTAGTACCGAATGAATAATGGCGGTGAATTCAAATATGAAATATTGTCGATATTTCGTCTGGTTTTGTATAAAAATTACACTTCTTTTACAAAGTTGCCGACAAAAAGTCTGATAAAAGATAGACACAATTTTCGACACGGAACAGAAAGAAATCTCCAGCAAAAAGGAAAAACAGGAATGCATTTTAAAGGACACGGACAATTCCTTTAGCGAGGCCGAGAACAAGCCGAGTGCCGTAAAATATACCTTTATTGTGTCGTAGCGCGGCACAGGACGCGGCGTGGAGGCGGCCGGAGCGTGGAGCGTGCAGCGTGGAGCGTTGAGCAGCCTTTGCTGCGATAAAATTGAATTTAAGCCGTGTTACTCGGTCGGAGGGAAGCGACCGGATTGTGGACGAGTGCCTGGAGTTGGAACAACGTCCGCGAATGTAGATCGTATACGGCGGGACTTGTTCAACTCTTGTGCGAATATGTGAAGCATCAATTTCTCCATTTAGAATAGTAGATGGCCTTTCCTTAGAGAAAATAGGTTTTAAATTTCATATTACCAATTACGTTGTCGGGATTCAAACACAATGCATTATGATATATACTAAAGATAAACTTTGTGTGCATGAACATCTATCTATTTATTATGAAACATAGCACAACCTGTTGAGTTTAGGATCGGATAACCGTGCGTGAACAATTTCCCATATGTTTATATGATAGAAAATAGCCCCAAATACATTTTAACTAATTCCTATAGCGCCATTATTTAACTATGAATTCACAACCCTATTCTGAAAACATTCCCAAATAAGCGCTGAGCAGCGAGCTGGAATGCGCCTTCGACTCGGCACGCGTCACGTGCCGTCCGCGGACTGATGCCACTGTGCCACTCGCCCCACTCTCCCTACATTCCTTTAATGTATACTACAAGAACAACATTTCATTGTCGTTTTTGATCGATGTTCGTTTTTAAAGAAGTGGTGCATCAAAGCGTTGCCAAGGAGCCTCAACTCGAGAGTCTTTAAAAAAATGTACTAGCGTACGACCCGCGGTTGCACCTACAGTAGAATTGATATAAAGCTATAAATTGATATAAAGGCAAAGGGTATGCTTAGTTTCAACAGGATCTATTTAAACCACGAAAACGTAACAAACAGAAAGACAGAGACGCTGTTGAATTTATGATATAACTATGGATTAAATGGGCTTAAGAGCAATTGCTCTTCTTGTAATTACAAGACCGCAGATGGACCATATTGACACAGTAAAAACCTATCAAATCTAGCCTTGAAGACATCTAAGCTCTCTCGATATCTAAACATACATAATCAACCTACTGGTGCCAACTCAGTTGTGTGCGATTAAGTAATTCTTCGCTCATGTGATTCTCCACGACCTTTGCTAATGATGAAGCCTTTGTGTGATCGATTAACTACTCATTAAGAGTTTGCAAGCGTATTGTGCGCCCGGACAATGGGCCCAAACCTCAGACACTGGGATAATGGCCACCCTTTGTCGCAAACACACACGTATTCAAACCACTCCCCGCACAATAGAAAAAGTTATTTTAGCCACTTGTTCCAGTTAATTCAATGAATATTCATTCAGTTCACATTCTCATTGGAATATTCAAAATTGGAACCTAATCCTAATTAATTTAGTTAATAAATATCCATCTGATCCCAAACTGAGCAGAGACTGTGCTATGGAAACCAGATAGCTGATGTACCTACTACTTAAACGAAAAATAATATTTTCAGCTTTAAGTAAGAGGTGATTCAAGATGCCCATGATCACGTGCATGTTGCACATGACACCGGGTTGTCAACAAAAGCATACTACAAAGGGATGGCGCCAGAAAGGCAAGGCCGTAATGAAAGTTGTTGTAAAATGTCGTAAAGAATTACTTTTCTATAAGCTCCAGTGCAAAATTAAATTAAATTTTCCAGTGAACCCGTACATCTGATTCACGATACTGCTTCTTTTGCCATATAGTAGCCATTTTTTCTGTCTCACTTCACTAATGAATAAAAATGTTGTGTCTCTAGATGGTATCCAAATGGTTGTTTGACAGTTGTGTGAGAAGTGAGAAGGTACACTCGCGGTTTCTCTGTTCTCTTCGGGATGGTAAAAATTTCCAACTTTCCTCCCGGGAGGTCCTAATGATAACAAAAAAGGTAGTTTCCGACTACTTCCGCAATACAAAGCTTAACGGTACAAGTTTGTTGGATAATTATGTTACACCATTCGAATAAATAGTGTTCTTTTTTCTTTGTATATACGAATTAATGAAGAGATGGAATTGCCCATTTGGTTGCTTGGTAACAAAACGGAGCCCAATTATTTTACTCGCTTATTTTATACAAGTTTTGGGTTCGTGGTTTCACCTGCGTTCTCAGGATGAAAAATATTGCTTATGGATTATATTTTTCCGCTATTTCTGCTATCATGCAAAATAACATGGATAAAAACGCACGTGGCAGAAGTGTACGATGTAGATGTATCTGTTTTAGTCGCTTTGTTGTTTCGAGTTTCAAATCACAACGGTGGAAGGTAAGAAAGTTTTCACTTCGAAAACTGTATTTAACTTTTTTATGGTAAGAGCTTGTACTGAAAGAACATTGTAATACTTTTTAATTATATACCTACCTAAATGTATGATGCATTATGGTTGCATTCACAAGGAACTGAACTCACGACCTGTGGTACAGCGTTACCACAACCGGCCAGATCAAATATTTATGTGATAATATTATATGTAATAGAACAAAATTTAATGGCAGAAAGCATTTAACGCAAATTATCTGCCAAGGTATTTGTCTTGAACATACGATATTACACAGTCATGGAATCGATATATCTGGATATTCTATTGTAGTGATTTCAGTAAATGTTCGAAGCAATCAAAAACATTACCCGTCTACCTTCTAACAACCCCTCAAGGCACACAGTTGATAATAATATCCAATCTCAAACCAGTATTCAGAAGTTATTGCGTTGTATATCATAACGTCCTAATATTGAAACGGAATACATTAAGATTATAATCTGTGTTCTCATTTCAATACCGGAGGGTGCGCGGGGTGGGGAGCACAATAGGGAGGGGGGAAGTCACATCTAGTTTCTGCACTGGAGCGTCACTTGCCGTTCTCCAGTTGTTTTAAAGTTGTCGTGTCCCTTCACTCGCCCGATCCAGTTTCACCCAGTTCTATTCACTCCGGTTAACTCCGCCTCGATCCAGTTCACGGCGGCTCGCTCCGCTCCCATCCAGTTAATTTAAGTTCTCGGCCGGTCTTTGAGTAATTGGTTGAGCGTTTACTCATTCATATGGTCGGTGTATTTGCTTAAACGGAGGCCGTCGTGAGCCCGCAGGCACTGTGTGGCGGTGACGCCGCTATGGAGTCGGAAAGCCCGCCGGCTCATATTAAATCGAGACTGCCAATTAAGATTTTCAAGACGTATGGTGTGTGGCGACGTGCATTCGATATGCAACAAAGGCAGTCTATAGAATAAAGGTGCTTTGTAATATTTGATGCGCTCAGCGTGCATTTGGCAGTACCTTCTGGGAGGCAGTTCGGTGGATCAGACAATGGTTAGTTAGGTACGATTGTATCGTTGTACTTGGTCTTTCTTTTCTGAACATGTGCTCTTCAGTAGTTTTACTGACGACTTTATTTTTTTGAGACAGAATATGTTTTGGCAACATTCGTCATTGCTTTCTTACGCATCAAAGAAAAAACAATTATGCTAGTAGATTCATAAAATTACGAGATTTCTTTGAAACTGCTTGCATTAATAAATCAAACAATAAAATCGGAAGTGTTTATGGGGAGCGATAAGCGGTCTCGTCTCAATCACGGTGTCCGCGATAAAAAGAAAAAAAAACTTTGTACCATAATGAATAAGGGGATAGAAGAGCGTTTAATATTTCCGAAACAAATTGACCAATAAAACAAAAAGTTGGCAAGTCTTGATTTCCTCGGAGCTCGAACTTGTTCAAAGTTGCGATTGTAGTCGGATTGTTTTTTAAAGTATTCTTGGAGGCGGAGGCGGAGGTGGTCGCGACTCGGATTGTCTCGGGGGACGCGGCGCCACAGCCGCGCCACTGCCACGCCAGCGTGGTACCGCACGCGTCGCCCACGCGTTCTATTACTAGTACATTATGTTTTATTGTTGTCTTAAATTGTATTAAAGTTCATCAAATAGTTTAACTAATTGACTCAGGCGTGACCTTGCCGAAATCCATTGTAACATTATACAAAAACAAATATGTAGTAACTAACTCCTCTGGATCTCCTTCTCTGTCAAGTCTCAAATAAGGAAAATCAACAGGAAATCGACACGTGTTTCGTGTAGAAACGAAGCATCTTCAGGACGTATTACGACCCGCTGTCACTGAGTCGACGCACTAGCATCACATACGTATTATCTCGCCGACCCCCACTTTCTGTCCGGCGGTCGGCGGACTCGACAGAGAAGGAGATCCGGCGGAATTAGTTACTAGATATTTGTGTTTGAATAATATTAAATAGTTTAGCTATCGAATGACATGAGTCGATAGAAACCAGCAGGTCGGCAGCAGCCCGCCTGGTACGGTGCGGTTCTCTTCGCTAATCCTCGGCGCTTGAAGAAGCGCGGCTAATCCTATATGACGGACGGGCCCATGTTTATTTTATTCCCTTTCAAAATTTATTTAAGCCCAGTGGAATTCGCCTCCGGAGCGGCTAAGTTTTTAATAGAATTTGCAAAGTTTAAATAAGTTAAGAGTTATTGTTGACGCAAGTGGCTGAGATGCCATTACACTGTCGATACTGGCTCGACCGATTTAATTAATCATTTGAGCCCTAAATGACATTTGTTACTGACTCGCGAGTAGAAATGCCAGTCTTTGTGTTTATATAATTCAGTTTAAAGTATTACGTAATATTTATATAGAACAAAAAATATTTCCATTTCGTTAAATTTTTATAGTTTTTAGCTTGTATTGCACAATTTAAATATTTATTTGTATAATTGTGCTGAAAGTTTTAAAATTTTACGGTTAACGGACATTTAGCGTTTACAGAACGTATTCGTCCCGAATATCCTGCACTTAAATATAAATAAAGATTTGAAGTAAACTATAACTACGTAGTAAAAGAATCTATTATACGGAATGGTATAGGCTACTAATAACAGTAATGTATAGTAAATTGGCATTGTTACATCGCATTACTATTTATACAGATCTCAACGTGAAAAGTAAAAATAACAGCGCTGAAATATATGGTTTTCATTGTACCCGCAATTACGTAACAATAGAGTTGAATTGAAAAGCACTCGAGTACCGACAGGAACCCTGCTCCCCCTACGACCCGCCTCCCCCCGGTCCCGTCCGTCCTCGACCACAGAGAGACGTAGCATGCCTACAAACCGGTATTATTCTCAGCTGAAGTCAACGTAAGCTCTTCACCGGCTGAACGAAAAAATATCGCATCTCTATATGTATGTCGTCTGCGGATAAATGAAATCCGCAAATCCTTACAATATCCAATAGCGTAAAAGAAATGCGCGAAATTAAATTCCAAAGCGTAGCCATTTGTAAAGAGAACCGCAGAGATTCGCGCGCGGATTAATGCGCGTTCACACGACGCGAAGCCGCGCTTCGAGCCGCCGTAGCACAACACTCGGCTACGCAACTGTTTACCGCGCGCGTAGCATTTCCCGCTACGACCGCTACGAGGGCTACGACGGGCCGCGGGTCTTTGCGAGCTTTTATCAATAAAACAAAGAAAGACGCGGCGCTTATTGAAATCTTGCAATATTTATATTACGGCCGTAAACGGCACGCTCTCGATCTCAGACCGACGCGGGAACCGTAACTCGAATCACCGCGATACCCTTCTTACGTCCAATCCATTTGGAAAAGTGGTCATATTTTTGCAACGTTACGGTTTTCGCAAAACTTTGAAGATAGTTCCTCGCCCACAAGGAGTGACGTCCATAGGCGCATCGGTGACGCGTAAATAAACTACCAAAATAATTATCCGAGCTCGACGAAGGAAGCGCTCGTCGATCTCGAATATAATTTTCGTGCCCTCGACAAAAATTCCGATTCGCGTTATTCAAATACGAAACCGGAACACGATTCCGGAACTCATTCGGAGCTCGCGCCGGTACGTCGTCGAAGGCCGCTCAATCGAAAATTGAATTTCAATGTCACAACAGTGCAGATGTAAAAATCGTCGGAGGCTCGGGCGCGATCGTTGGGGTGTGCGCGCGCTGCGGGCGCGAGCGGGGCGGGGTGCGGGGGTGTGGGGTCGGGGCGGGGGTCGGGGCGGGGGGTGCGCGCGCCGGCCGCGCGGCGCCGGCGGCAGTGTCCCGGGCCGGCCGCGGCGGACGCACGTGAGCCTGCGATGCGCGCCCCGCCCCGCTGCCCGCTCCCCGCGCCCCCTCCCCCGCCGCCGCCGCCGCGTGCTCGCGCCAGTGACCGCAGTGAGTGCTGTATGTGGCCGCACGAGCCGCGCGGCCGCAGCGCGATGCGACTGCGAGACCGACTCGTCTGCGCGCTCTGAGACACGTGCGAGCCGTCCGCCCGCACTTCTGTCCGTACGCGCCGTAAGTTTCGGTGTAGTTCTCGGACTTGGAAGTGGTCGCGCTCGGATGCGCACTCCCTGTGACTAGTTCTAGCGTTATAAACTTTTATCAGTGCCTCTGATCGGCCATCCGTAAAGGAAGTGTTCTGAAGTGTCAGTGAGGGTAGCGTTACAAAAGCGCTGCTAGGCCGCTATCGCCACATCTGACGCGAGCTATCTCGCATCGGAGCGGATCGAGGCCGCCGGAACCTCCGCCGGAGCCTCACCGCTCGTTCTACATTAAAAAAGGTACATTGAGAGGATCCTTCGACGATCACAACTTAATTTTCCCTCAGTTTGAATGTTTGAAACTTTACGCCCGTGTCAAACTTTATTACTAACTTTCAAGCGACCTATTGAGAACGAAGTTGTCTCACTGATAAAACTAGTATTCTTTCATAAATTAGACCTTCGTTAACCATTTGTCTTCTATACTTATTTTACAATCATAACCCTTACGTTTGGCTTCGCCGTAAAGGGGTAAAAACAACACAGCAGCCGATCTACTTAAGATGTTGTCGGTGTCAATTGGCAAGTTACGTTCGACCCCTTGTGTATTTGTACTGTAAGCGAGGGTCGGTGGCTGAAGGCTGCTGCATTAATGAAGTGGAGTGGGCAAGTAGCGGCAAGTGTGTCGAGTGGCGAGTCGGAGCGGTCGCGCCGCGGCGGGAGACGGCTGAGCGCCGTCGGATCACCGCGTAAAACTTTATGGGCGGTTTAAAGCGAGCATTAGCCGACGAGCACTCGGCACAGATAACTCCAGCCTCTGAATAAAACATTCAATCTCCGAGAGAACCCACTCTATTTGATTAACGTCGTAATTACTCATATAACTCCGCCCGCAGACGTCTACGGAGAGATCGACCGATAACCGACTTCTAAAAGCGCAACTCTGTGTATTCGAATAATCGCCGGCAGGATCTCTCGCGGGAGAACAAAGCGAAAGACGTTATTAAAGGAAAGTTTGAATAGAATGTCTCGGAGAAAATTTCATTTATTAAAAACTTAGCCTAGAGAGCGCTGACGCAAATCCGATCCGCCGCTACCGGTGCGGGCGGTGCGGGCGAGAAAAATAAGCGCAAACTAAAATGATAAGCAGCCGCCGACAGCCGCCCCGACCGAGCAAAGAGGATTCCCTTTTTAATCCGATGCCTGAATAGTTTAGTTTGAATAGCCCGAGAGCGGGTCCAAGAAATAGTAGTGACCTTATTGCAGGTTGAGCCGCGCCATTCCAGAGGCATTTGAGGCTACGACGACGGAATCGCTTTACCGAGGGTCGAATGGGATTAGCCCTTTCGAGGGGACGCGATAAACTAATATGCGGACTCGAATCGCTTCGAATAACCCTATTTAATGCGCATCTACCGACGTCACTCGCTCCAGAGGATAATATACGTCTTTGTTCTTGCCGCGGCCGCGATTACGGACCGGTCGAATGAATCGCTCTTAGATTTGTTATCATCCGCTCCTCCGTAAACATTAATAGAAATCCCCCAATAATAAGCCGGTACGATGGATCTTAATTATTTCTCGAGCTAGATTCTGCGAACCGAAAAATCTTGACAAAGAATAGCGCCGATACTTCAGACTCAGATTCGGTAACTGAACTGTAATTATGTTAGCTGTAATAAAAAATTCTAATATTTCTTCAAACTACATAATATTATTAAACTATCAAACTCACGTAATTGATTATTTATTTATTATCTATATTATGTATGAAGAAACTTTTCATTTTGTGCAGAAACTTAATGAATTACTCTAACATTTCACATGAAAGTTTCTACGACATGAGCCAAGATCTTTAAATTTACCGACTTCCCAGGGCCTTTCCAAGATCGTTGCAAATGAAACTAGTAGTAGTTCCATATATTTTATAGTGAAACGCACATGTATGTAATCGGGCACTTCATGGGAACAATCTCGCGATACAGTGCTACAGGCTGTCATGAATAATCTCAGGAACACGAGGTCGCAGCACATTCTGCGTCCCAGCCCCGGATCGGCCCCCAGGGAACCGATAAGCCAATCCCGCTGCGCTGTATAAACCTTCACTATTTTATGACGCGATTTAACGCCACGCCGAAAGGTTAGGGATAAAGTTATGTTTGTTGTTTTGGGCTCCGTTATCTCGCTCGCCGCTCACGACGAGCGATGCCACACCGACGAAAGCGGTCGCCGAATAAATTGCAACAGATAAAACTGATAACAAAACGCTGATTCAATTTTGTTTTTGCTACGTGCTTTATTCGTTCATGAACCTTGGTAGCAATTTTAGACAAATTAAGGTACAATGCGCAGCGGAAAACGAAAGATAACACACAGAATTCTCTTAAATAATACGGTAACAATTACAATATCGAAAGAAGGCTCGAAGGAGTACAAAAACACAATATCTTTTCTTATTGCAATGAATGTTATCTTAAGGAAAATTGACGAGAACCGATGGTCCAGGTAAAAGGGCCTTTAATTAACAATTGGAGAAACATTTGATCGCTACGCTGAGCGGGCGATGTGAACTGTGGCGGAAAGTAATCAATTGATATAATTAAACAATTGTCAGGAGGCAGGCCATCGATCAACCCTTAACAACCGGCGGCAACCCTGCGACTCAGCTCTTGAATAATTCAGTGCTACAAATTATATCACCATCAAGAATTTGGAACACTTTAATAGTTGTGTCGACTCGCGGGCAACCTCCGCCGGGGATCGTTCTTACTAAGTTGCATTTTAATTGCTTTCTGGTTTCTGTGTCTACAATTGTACAATTTATGATTTACTTTACCTTCCGCCCCACGAGCTTGCTTTTACTTAGCAACTTGATGTTTGCATATCGAATGATTGTTATTCCTTTGTGAAATTCGACTTCGAAGTGCGATGATCTTACTAGGACGATAACAGACAAGTTCGCGATATTGTGTTCCTTGTTAGGCATCAAGAGTAGAAGTATAGGATTTAAGTTATAATTTCAAATTTGAAAATGGAATTAGAATGTTTTCAATATGGGCCCATCACCTATTAATGAAATAACGTGCCAAATGCACGTAATTATGTTGCCAGTACTAGTGTGCATTGTGGATATTTTACATCAGTTTTCTGTCTATGTTCTAAATTTAATTTGTATTAAAAGTATTTGTTCTTTTAAACTAAAATATAATAAATATAATATTTCGCAGACATGTAGGTACCTACAGTAATATAGTTAGGTATGTAAATAATATTAGTGACAATATATAATTTGCATACAATTCATATTTTCTACACGACTCGAATTATTTACTGTAATTGCGAATTCCAGAAATTTTACGGTTTTCAAATAAAAACCTTAGTGCAAAATTTCGTGCAAATCAAGTGTTACATTATTAAATTGTACTTAGTTAGAAATAATCGCTTTTATAATCATTTTTTTATAAGTTTAAGTTCCTGGCGAGGCTGAATCTAGCAGCCTCCTTTGAGTGTTTATTACTGTTTTTTTTGTTTCCTTTGTTGAAATGAGAGCCTCGAGAACTCGGACTGAGAATTATAACATTTATAACCTTATTTGTTTCATCCAGTGTCTGGACTTCTTCGTGTTGATTCTTTTTCAAAATACTTTAACTCTTTCAGTCACACTTTTACAAGAATAATAATATCAATATTTTAGTAATAACTTTATGACCGATGTGCGGAGACATGTAGTACTCAGTCTTTGTCAAAAAAGATGTGTATTATCGTGTAAGTGGTTTTTCTATTTAATACTAACCACTAAGACTAAAAGAATTAAACCTAATAACTTTTTTAAAGTTAAATGTATTGTTTTTATTTTGATCCATTCGTTCTTTGTTTAAAAATACAAAATTATATTATTAAATTGATTTCTTAGCTAAGATGGTAGGTTTAAAAAATGATAAAGTTTAAAAATGATACAGTTTAAAAAAGGTTTATTTTAATGTACTTTATCATAACCATATTATCTAATTAAGATTAGTCCATTAAGTATTCCGCAACGCAAGCTTTTTTATTGTCTGTATATTACCTTTTTATATATTTCCCAAAAGCTTCAGTTATTATAATAGGTTGGGGAAAAAGTTCCTTAGCATTTTTTAAGAAAATTCTAAACATTTTTAATATAGTTTATTTACATTTAACTCAAGTATATAGGTACCATTTTGTTCAATAACTTTTTGCCATCTTGTAGGTAGGGACATGATCCCATTGCTATAGAAATTTTGGGACTTCTGATCAAAATACTTCCCAGTTCTTCAGCTTCGTCGTAACTACTGATATGCCGATCTTGCTCCACTTTTTCAAAAATTGCATCCATTTTATCCGTAATGGGGCGACCAGAGCGACGTGCATCTTTGACATCAAAATTTCCGGATTGAAAACGCTTAAACCAAATTTGTGCTACTCTCACAGACACTGCACTAGGTCCATAAACATCGCAATTTTTTTCGCGGCTTGCGTTGCATTTTTACCTTTTTTGTAGTAAGATTATAAAACGAATCGAATTTCTTCATTAGATTCACTCATCTTGGCGGTACGAAAAACAAATGCAAATCACACATTTTCCTAATTTGAATTTGGAATTATGTTCTTTAAAATTTAAACTTTCAATGATACCAAAACCAGCCAGATACAAATAGTATAGCCAAAGAGATTTTATTACAAGTTCATACATACTATAATGCGAAAAGACTTTTTCCCCAACCTAATATTAAGAAAAGAAATAAACATTATTACATCCAGATCCGACGTTACATCAAACAAAAATGTTTTTATTAAACACACTATTTACACAATTTACTGAGAAATATAATTGAGTGGCAACATTGATACACAATATTTACTCAGAAAACTCCAGCCGGGAGAATGGAAGCGGATGTTAAATGATGTTAACCAATGCGATTATTGTGTCTGACAGAATCAGAACACGTTGGGATTGATAAGACCTTCTTGTATGCTTGTGATAGACTGTGACAAATATCTGTGTGAATTTACTAAACTTGTATCCCGACCTTAAGCGTTTTAAAAAAAAAAACACTCTATGTAAAACTTTTTCCGTTTGGTCAGCTATTTACATGCAAAAAATTGCGATTTGTAAATGGCCAGTAATAAATTAAAACAGTTTTTTGCAAAGACTTATTAAATTGAATAACGTATCCGAGGTTTACATCGACTCTTTACAATTGAAGGTTGCTTCCGAACCGGTGGTAGCGTCAGTAACATTGACTCCACGGACCTCAACTGAATACATGGTATAAGTTTTGATTTTATTTTGAACTTCTGTGTTGAAAAATTTGTCCTAGGACACAAATAAACAGAACCTACAAACATAAATTTCCAGTAATATTTATATATTCGAAAAAATTGTTACTCTTTCTGTTTGTTTTTACATTTTCACGGACTAATGATAATTTTGAAATGTGACACACACGTAGTATTTGATTCGGAGAGGAACATAGGCTACTTTTTATCAATTTCAATGCGAGTGAAACCGCGTTATGAATGCTACTTTCCATTACTATGAAGGACTATCGATACGTAAATAATAGTGTAGTCATATGTCCAACGAGAGCGGTATTTAACGGTGAATGATGATATGATGTAGAGGTCCCGGCGCGTTGATGGATCGGCTCGCGTCGACAAACAACTCTCGCTTAATGGGTGCTAATTGTTCCTCAGACATAACACCTATTTTCCCTCACACACTTCATTGCGAACTTATGACCTGTGCTGTTTATCTCTAGAGTAATAAAAAACTAGTTTCTTCTGTTTATATTCTCGTTTTACTTGAAAATTGATTTATTAAATGACGTATAACAGGAATATTGTTGATTCATGTAGGCCTTCACAAGCTCTTATAAATTATTTATATTTATTGTTATCATGTACAAATATTGATTTATGTGTATATTCATTTTACAGCAGAAATCTGCTATCAAATAAATATACAAACACAAATATAAACAAACAACAGATGAGTCTGATGTAATTCCGGGACTGACGAATATCACAACCTTACTATATTTTTTTCTGCAATAATCTTAAAGTTCTCTATTAGTGTATTTTGTACTGCTACAAGTATGTCACAGAGAATGACATCCTGTTTTAAAGTTATTGTAAACGTTTGCGAAAAACCGCATCGAAATCACTCTTGTAATTTTAGTCGAAAATGGTTACAGTGATACACACAAACATACATAGACAAATACACACAACCTTATTTTATTTTATTCGGGAATCCAACAGCATAATATTCTTAAAAATAATATAATAACAATAGAAACATTTGCCCAGTTATAGGTTTTCGCATATACACGGTTACAAGCTAGTAGTATGTACGTCAAAAAACTAAAATTAGAAAAGGTAAGAAAACATAACGGCCATATTAACATTTCTAATGTAACCTCACCTTATTCCGCTTTTGACAATATAATGCAATCTTATGGTGTTTGACATAAATGTCAATCGTTTAAAACAGAGGCCCGGGTCGGAAATATATTGATAAAATAATGAATTTATCATTACTTAGTGCACATTTCACAGTCGATTCATTCGGAATATTGATGAAAATTTTTACACTTAGTTTTTGAGAAATGTGTGTTCATCACAGTTAGTTCAGAGCAATCACGCCTCATATTAATAGTTCAATTGTTAAAGCATTAGATTCTTAAAGCTATGTTTTTGGATTATTTTAATAATGGCGTAATAAAATATATGAACGACTAACCTGTAATATTAGTAGTGTAATAATAATCTAGTTCTCGTGTAAGTGATAGTTTGTGTCTTTTTGAAGTGAATCTTCGAGCGCCATGAGAGGGTAAAAATGTATTGGTGTTACGGTTTTTGAGAACAATTTTCTTTAATTCTAATCTTTTTACTTTTTTTTATTTATTACTATTAAAAACATCTTACAACATAATTACAATCATTACAATCTAAAAAACTTCTTTAATATTCGTCTTTTTTTTTTAAATTTTTTTTTTTTATTTTTTTTATTTATTTATTTATTTATAGTTTACAATAAAATTTTAGTTTGCAAAAAAAATAATAATAATAATAATAAAATACAATAAAATAGCTTTGCGAATTTCGGGGTTTTATGCTTTATTTGATTTCATCAACATAGGGTCACGAAAACTAAATACCATAATGTTAAGTTATAAGTCACGAGCACAGCTGGTAGTTAATAACAAGTAATTTTATTGAACTGCAAGTTTGGATCAAATAGATAAGGCGTCATAATGCTTACCGTAAAATTGACTCAAGTGCCAGGATAAGACATATCCGCAAACCTCATTGTGTCGGAGTCTACATTGAAGTGTTCTTGATGTACGGCGGCGAGGCGAAGCTTGCTCGGCACTAATTGAGTCTAGGTCTCCTACAATCTTACGTTCTGCTAATTAACTCATTTGTATTCGGTTCGCTCGCATTCCTGACTTCTCGCATTTGGGAGACTTTATTCTTAGTTTAACATACTGTTTGAGTTGCAAGTCTGCTTCATTCGTTTAACTTTGCTCACGTTATTCCGTTTTAAATCGAAATTACGACAGATACTTTTTACATTGCTGAAGGTGCTAAACATACACAGCCTAGAACGGAACTTGTAGGAACTCATAAGTGCAACTGTCTGACCATACCAGCTGGTGCTTGGCGATACAAGTTGAGGGTGGTAGCCAGCAAGCTGGATATAAGAATGCATCCATATTTCTATGGTGTTCTTCAATTGGAAGCCCAAGCAAATTGTAAGATCCGAGTCCCCGAGTCTCGTCAAGGCATTCAACGTCACAACCAAATGAGCTATAAAATAAATTTTAATTCTAAATGGAAATATAACCCTTTTTACGGACATAACCCCATCGCTTAATTAAATTCAGCCGTGTGTTCAAACAGGCGTCCGTTCGTGTCGCGAATTCAAACTGATTTACGAAACAAAAACATCAAAGGAGTGAATTGTTTAACACAAAGAGGTCAGTTTGATAAAATCGCTGAACTATTAATAATTGTCGAGGGTGTACAATTACACTCGGCTTTGTTTTCTTCTGTGATCGATTACATTTTATCTTTCGATCTCTCACTAATGGCCGCTCATTGTACGCTCCTCTACAGTACTATTGTTATTCCACTTTTAATTTTATCGTTTTTAATAACTTTATTTTGACGCACAATTATTTCACAACTAGCTGTTCATTTTATTCTCTTTTGTTATTATATTATTACTATTATATCAAATTGATTTTGTATTTGCTTAAACTAAATTTCTATACCACAATTCATCTCTTATTACGATTTTACTAACTAAATATGGATACTCTGAATCTTAAATAAATTATTATTATTATTTAAACCATTCTTTAACCTTGCATTACATTACATTAACATTTGCTTAACCGAAATAGTATTCCCAGAGAGGGTTTGAGTAACACAAGCGGTCGGCCATAAAAAATCTGTCGAATCCTTCGTTTTATGTAAAGCAGCGATGGACAAAGAGAGATGTACATTTTTAGCTGACTAAAAAATTCTTATAAACAAGACAAGCACGTGATGCTGATGACTCAGTACTAAATAGTCACAGATAAAGGGTCTCCTTGTTTTCTAGTCGGAAAGACTGAATTTATACATTTAAATCATAATTTTCCGGTTGTTTATGTACAAATGTTACAAGCAGGAATATGTTAATAACATATTTCCCGGCTACGATTCCCCAGCTCTCACGTACATCGCCTTATGGAATTCTGTCAGAAGGTAAAAGGAAACACACGTTTATTGGACGCCCCAAAGGTTCCCATTTACAATTCAACCATACCTTTTTTTCTTTATGACATTCTCACTTCTATTTTTTATGTCATTTAAATTGTAGAAACGTACGAAAGGAAGGTTGTACAATCTGAATTCAAAGTTCGTTTATCTATTTATTTTCCGCTGCGTTGTTGTTATTCCTCAATAAATTTCAAACGTCATCGTCGCGGCCCCGTCGCGGCTTCCCCTCGCGATATTTCTGAACATGTTCAAAATGTATAGGACAGGTTGTTCGAATAATTTTATCGGTGCTCTGGGAGTCACGTACCGACACTCGGTCGTGGGACAGAGGGGCGCGGAGGGGGCGAGGGGGCGCGGCACGGAGCACCCTCGTTGACAAGTTTGACAAAGAGTGTCGTCCTCTCACTGTCAAAATTGAGAACCGTGGCAGGTGTCTTGTGCAAATAATTAGGGAGTGCTCGATTGGCCCTCGTGGCGGTCTCAGATCACGAAAGAGCTCTAACCGAGAGGAAGAGGAGATTAAGTGCTTTTTTAATTTCAATACAATTTCGGTGGGGAAGAGATACCATTGTATTGCAGAGTCAAAATAAAAGTAATTTTTCAATATTTAGCTAATTTTTCAATATGCTCTATTCAATATATTCTTTGGCAAATACGATATGTTATATATGTAAAAAAATCGCTCAAAATAGACATTATGTTTTACCAACGCTATTGTTGGATCAAAATATTTTCCGCTCTCTTATACATTCAATAATGTAAAGGCTAAAAAGGTTCTAACCAAAAACCCCACGTTAAAGTCTCTACGTAAATCCAATAATCATTACGAACATAAAATAGGCAAAGGATGAATCCATCCTCCCACACAACAGTCGAAAGGGTCACGAAAACCTTTTTGGCTTTGAATATACTAAATTACAAGCACGCTCAGTAAAAGTGAATGCCAACCCGAAAGTTTATTACAAACAAAACAACTTAGTGTAAAATGAAAACAAAATAGTGGCGAAGAAAAATCTCAGTAAAGAAACCATGTTCACCGAGGAGCGCTAATAACGAGCCATTCACGAAACATGAGCTTGAAATTGCTGTGTAGAGGGAAAACAAGGTTTCTTATTAAGGCGGTGTTGAGCCTACGGGTTCCGTACAGCAAGGCGCGGGCACGGAGTTAATGCGATGTCAAAGTTCGCGGCGATTTGTGTCGATGACTGTACCGAGAGCGCGCGCCGCCCCGCCACCGCCACCGCTCGGGACCTAACTTGTTAATCGCTGTGTTTGTACTATTTTATTACAAAATGTGCTTCTTGGAAACTAACTGTAATAATGTAGACGTTGTTAAACTTTTATATGTGTTGGGTGCACCTTTGTGACGGTATTATTCAAACCGTAAATAGTATTTAGATTTTCAAGTATGTGGTGAGTAGTGGTGGAAGAATACTACCTTCCCTACTAATCTCTAGGGTGTAGTTAGAGTAGATCACGTGGACTTTGCACCGTGTCAACAAGCAATCTCAAAGGGGGTTGCTGTCAGGGAGCCAGCAGGTGCCAAATTTTCTAATTGTAATTGTCCAAATAACAATGGACCATATTGTACTGTTCCTTAACAAGTGCCGAGATCACGTAAACAATCATTTGCATTAGCGGTTTAATTTATAGCACTTTCAAATTGAATACAACTTTCGTGATTCCACTTTCAAAGCCAACCCTGCTCAATATTATGTGTAAGCACAGTGATATCACAATATAGGATCTCATCTCTCTGTAATGGCAAGTAATGATAGAACACAAATGATATTAAAGCGCAGTTTACGCGATGAAGTGGCGCCAGGGGGCGCGGGGGGCGTGGAGGGGGCGAGCGGCGCGGGGGGCGCGAGCTGACTCGCGTGTGCTCAGGGCGCTCATTATGTCACGGGAAATCACGCCATTACATCAAGTGGTGAAATAAATGACTCCGCTTGTTCTCACGTGAACGCCTGAATAAAAAGCCGTGGAAATTGTTATCATTATTAAGTGTTTGTTTTTTTTTTACTTTATCGTGCATTAATTTAGATGAAATAGTTATTCAGTTAGCGTCTGATAACTATTACATCCTCATGCGGACAATTTCGGCGAGCGTAGAGGGCTCTCTATAAGCACGGTTTCTTTTATGTCAAGCAGGCCGATACATAGGGAGTCTGTCCAGCGTGTGGTAAGATACTTCGCCGATGCCTTGTTGATTCTGAGACTTTTTTAAGCCTCATGTGCTGTAATTTCACCGGCTCCCTTACCATTTTAACCTAAAGGTAAATTCAGTAGCTTTGACTTTCTATGGCCTAAACTATCCAGCTTTAAATTTTAAAATTTTGAACCGAACCAATAATACTAGTGCACTACCGCCTCACGATGTAAATTGATACGGTGATTGGTTGGTGGTTGTACTCCCCGGACGAACTCAACTCAGCAATAGGGCTGAGCTATCTAAAATAGTCATAATCATAATTGAATCCGGAATGCGAGCTCGTGTTATTGAGATATAAACCATGATATTATCAAAGGCACTTAACGCATGACATGACTTTGTTCAGCTTAAAGAAGGTCGTATTGTGCGGAACTAATTAAATCTGTCTGTGGCCTACTGTTTGAAGCTTCTCTCATCTGTCACCGTGGAGGAAGCCGCGGGGCGGGGCAGCATGTGGCTCCCCCTCGCTCCCCCTCGCTCCCTCCGCCTCTCGACTCCGACTGATTGTTTGATCCAGTACAAGTTCGCCGCGAGCTATAATTTATGCAATGAGCCCGTTTACAATACCAAGTTTTAATGTGCGTTGTTGGCTCGTGCTTCGAATAATTAACTTCTTGTAAATGTCCCTTTTTTTTCTCCCAACAATTTGACGAAGGTACAATTAAAACCATTTTAGATGTACATTTTTAAACAGTGGCTTCGCAAGTGTTAAGGCAAAAAGTGCTTTTAGAATTTAAATTAATGAGTTGATTTTTAATAGTTTTTTGTTGATGTAGCGTGAAACACACAAATCCGTACTCCGTACACACAATTTTTCAATATACTTAAACTTCTTTTTTTATTTTTATTTAACACGCAACGGAGAGAAACATAAACATACTATCTGTTCCTTGCGGTTTTTCCCACTTTCTCGAGGGATGTTACATTCTCCCATCAATCCACTTGGTAGTGTATCGTGAAAGAGTAACAACTATTCATCCTCACAAACGTTCGCATTTATAATATTAATAGGATTACGACTCTGGTGAGTAAGAACTTTCCAGTTTATTGTTTGGCGATGTTCGTTTATTGAAAATGTATCATATCATTATCAACTATATATACTTACTAATGAAGATGCAAAGAGATTAATTTTTGTTGATGATTAATAACAAAAGTTTATATTTAACGTATAATTACGTGCCATTGTTGTGGAGGGCACAAACAAAATATCGGAAAAAGGCAATTTGTTTACGTAGTGGTGGCGGAAGGGCGCACGCGACCCGCCGCTTACCGTTGCTTGACCGTTGCAGTGCGTGTACACTCACGACACTCGCGACACTCGCGCCACTCGCGACACTCGCGCCACGACGCAGTCGCCACGCCAGCCTTCTACTTATCGACATAATGTAAGATAAACTTTATGGTCAGTTTGAAAGCAATGAAACATTTTATTTGAATCTTGACCTTTTCACCTTACTTACTTTTGATTGGAGCAATAAAACTTTTTACGCGTACACGTTGTTTGCGTTCTGTTTAAATTGAAACTTGTGACTTAATTTCGAGAGCCTGAAAACGTTTTCGGTCATAAAGTTGTTGATTTAATGTTCTATGTAACAATTACAAACAAGAATACATCATCTAGATAAACGAAAAGTGTCTATGTTGCATATTCAATGAGTTAACTTTGATGACGAACCGGTTTCTTTGGACCCATAAGCTTTGTGTACTTAAGCATACATACAAAAAGAAAATTTATAGGTTGTACCTTGTTATTTATTTTAAGATCGTCGACTACTTATAGTTTTTCCTGCAATACTTGAGAAACTATTTTCTGCATTTTTTTTATGTTTGATTAATTTTAGTGTTACCCTTTTTCATTCGAACGTATAAAACTCTATAAACAGTATTAGTTATCTAGTTACAATATCAACAACAATATAACAAGCTCTGCTTAGTAAGGAAAAAAATGACAAAATAAATCTTCGGTTCAATAATTGCAGTTCAGTCCAAATCATTAGTAATGGTGCTAGTTGGCACTTCCTCAGTGAAGCGATAGTGTGGAGCACCGGAGGTGACGTCACAGGGCGCGCGTCACCTGCCGGCAGGACATCAAAGGATCTATTTACAGAGTGAGTGTGTTGAACCGCACACGACACGACACGAGCCGCTCTCCGACGCCGCTCAACTGTCACCGCTGCCTATAAACAACATTCACCATTTCCGATACTCGCAAGTGGAAGCCATTCCTGCACTAAATTATCGTTTGAACTAAGTATCGTCTACAAGAGAGAGTATAAATATAAACGATCAAGTATTTTGTATTACTAGCTTCCACCCCGCTTTATCGAGGGAACGTATGTTTTCCTTATGTGTTAATCCGGAATTTTATCTGTGCACAGATAAAATTCCGGTGCAAGTGATATAGTATACACATACAATGTTAGTGTATGGATGATAGAATATTAGTAAGTTTGCCTTGAATTTTAACGATAAAGAAATCCACAATTATCAAGATTTTACTATCAGGCGTGCCGTAAGTTAGTTAGTCACATTAATAATTAAAAAAAAGATATAACAGTCACTTATTTATGTCACAAATAATTTAAGAAAATTATAAAAACTTCCCACCTACTGCTCTTAGATCAGCTCTTTGTTCTGAATTAACTTCTTTTCCTATTATATTTCCATTTTATACATTTTATGTAATTTTAAGTATTTTTTTTTTTGTATTTTATTAGTAAGATGTACACACCAAAAAATTACATGAAAGAACAAATAATTTACAAAATTTATTGTGGTTTAAGGAATAGGAATACGCGTCAGCATTTGCAGAGTATGCGCCATCAAAGCGAAATTATAATCCTCCTGAAAAATAATTAATAAGTAAGTTAGGGATGAAAATAACCGTTTGTTCGCGCGAATGTAGGGAGTAGGTACCTAGTAATAGGGAAAAAGGAATATAACATATCAGTGTGTATCCGGTGTGTTCATTTGTCACGTGATACGTTGTTTCTTGGAAGTAACACATCATTATGACCTCGCGCCGCATTTATCGCCGGATCAGCTTCGCCCGCTCGCTGCCGGAGAAATTCTTTTGTTCAAACAACCGAATAGAGTACATGAATAGCTAATTTTGTGAGATCAACGAATGGCTTTTGATGTCTTCGCTCCTTTGTAAGTTGGAAAATTACGGACTTCGAATCGGAATTTGCGGCATGTTGAACCATTTCTGGGAATTGATCCAGTCGGGGATTTGTTGCAGGAATTTCAGTCGTTAGATGTGATCAGACTCGATAGTAACTAAACAAAATGCAAAACAATCTCGACCTAAATTGAAATAATCTATCGTCGTTCGCTAAAGGCTGGGAAATTGCGGATTCCCTCGGAGTTTGCGGTTTTTGTTGACGCAAGCGAAATGTCTGTAAGCCAGTTGTTAAGAAAAATATTATTTCGATAAAGTTTGACTTTGTAATAAGTGCTTACGAGTTGGGGAATAACAGCGGCTTTGTGTAATGTAAAAGGCGGTTCCTTTTTGCGGAGTTCTTTTGATTTTATCGCGAGATCGCTCCATTGTCCCGGCGAGCGCGGAGAGAGGAAATATTCTGTTCCCATGTATTCTATGCGCTTTTTTTCGCTAGTTAAGGAACTTTGTATTGCGAGCCTGTTCTAGAATATGTGGGTCTATTTCACCTCGTAATTACTATCTGCCTGGCAACGCCCAGGTTTAAAATGGTTTTGCTACTGCTTACTCTTGTTTTGGAATTTTTATGACATTTAATCCTGATAGACACATTATCTATGATATGTTAATTAGAGGTATTTGTTATATAAAATTAAGAATTCAATCCGACTTATACCTTTTAAAATACAAAAATGTGGATCACCACATCCAATCCTAATGGATTTATGGATGTTTGTTAGTCTTTCACGCCAAGAACGTCGAACGGATTTAATTGAAACTTAGGACATAGATAGAACATGTCCTGGATTAAATATAGGACTTTTTATCTCGGAAATATATAACATCCCTGAGAAACGTGAGTGAAACAGCGGGGGACAGGGATCTTACGTATATTATAAATGTGAAAGTGTTTGTGACCACTCATCTTTAGCTGATAGAATGTCTTTTGGATAAAATACATTTCAAAACACTCGAAGCCGCAGTTGAAGCCGTAGTGCACTACAAAATAGCTCTAGTATATCACAAAAACACTGTAACAACTCAATCATATTTATCAATGAATGATGCAAGTTATCACAACAGTAATAAAACAGACAATTGACTGAAAGTGTCCGGTTGTAACCGATAAAGTACCAGCATTAGCACACATGGTTGGATTTACGCATAAAATAGCTGGTTTATTGATGAATGATGGCGCTCCCAGCTCGGCTACAGATTTATTGTACACTGCGCCGCAACAAGATTGCTGTTCAAACAAATGTAATTTTAACGCATCTTTGTCACCGTTACAAACTCCGCTGTAACTCTTTACAGTTAACTGAGCCCGAACATATTTTGTGTTGTGAACAACTGTTGAGATAAACTTTTTATAGTTTAGTTTATACGCCGGCCGGTATGCAGGAGGCTGGAACTACGAAGGATAGAGTTTGTTGTATTATGGTTGTATATGGACATGGATTTCATCGATTTTTCTTAAACTCAACGTGACTCCAAAAAAACCTCAATGTGTATGTGATTTTAAGTATATATTTCAATGTTTGTGACGATAAATAATGATTGTTGAAATTTTGCATAAAGGTACTATATATTCACGCTAACCTCAGGATATTTTCTATCCCAGGAAATATTACATGACTTAGAAGCACGGGTGAAACGGCGGAGCAGAAGTTAGTATGTAGAAATAATTGTTGTTTTGGAAATTGTTAGTTACTCGTAACGCGGATACGTGATTTTTTGTATTCTACGTATCGGCTACCATTTTTAGGATAAAAAAATACAATTGACAGTTTATTTTATTATAGACATTGGATCCCAAGTATTTTTATACTCCCAACGTGGGATAGGACTTAATAAAATTGTAACAGATAGAATATTGTTTTAGCAAAATATAAAAAAAAAGAATATGTATATCGATCGTTTCACGAACCAAAAGATCGTGATATGAAACCGTTGTGACATTGTCCTTTGTCCAGTTCCTTTATACTAAGACGAATCCACATTGTTTACATTCTGAATCATATTTCGAAACTCGCACAAAAGTTCCAAGGGGTCAAGAGTGATAAACACTTGTGTTCCCAAAGCAATGAGCACCTCAAACCCACGGTGTCCACTTCATCACCGTCGGCCGACGTCGGGAGGCATCGGGAGGCGTCGGCGGGCTCCAGCGGGCTCCGGCGCCGAGTGCTGCACTTTATTTCGACCATTACTGTAATGAACCGTGAAATAGCGCCTTTCGCACTGCGTCACTGCGCTCTGAAATATGGCGCTATTATTTTTTTGCGAAGCGGCATGATTGCGTCGAGACGCGGCCCTATATCACGTCAACTGACTGTGTCCTCCCTCTCCCTCCCTCACCTCCTCTCTAAACTGTAGCGAGTGTCGTTAACTACACACGCAGTTTTGTACGCATTGTTGTTCGCGACTGACACCCGAACAATAGGAAGCGTTTGAGAATGCAAGTAGTTGTTTTTGATTTAAGAAGTTTTGAGTGTCTGCTTCGTGTAACTGGGATTTACTAGGCTTCAATAATTCTCCAAAGGATCCCATGTTGTTCCGGGATAAAATATACCTATACATACAACATAGTGGGGTTGCGATCAGCAATGGGCCAGTTGGTTTAGTGGTTAGATACCCTGCCCGCCACGCTATAGGTCGTGGGTTCGATTTCCGATAAACATAAATGTTTGTTTTGTGCCTGGATGTATACATATATCTAATGTAAGTATTTTAAAGAAAAAAAGGGGTGTGTGTACTTAAGTACGTACGTAAGAAGTTATACCCGGAATTATAGGTAAGGAAAACTGCACTAAAAGCACTTTTTACTATTCAGCCGTGAAATTGTAGTGTCGAAACTCTTTGCACCTGTCTGTAGCAACGAATAACAGTTTTTGACGTTGTTAGGTTATTATTGACAATAACAACATTACTCACTCATTGACACTGACGGTTGCGATTTGTGCGATGTTCCGGAGAGACCGTTTTCAGCTATTATCCGTGAGTATTTTGTGTTACACAGATGCGCGCGCATCTTAAACTCGCATTATTTTTTCATATCGCGCCTAAAGAAGAATAACTTCAAAAATCACCTATTCTATAATATTAAGTCTGCTTAGTTTGTAATCAGATGGCTGTACGAAGTATGTCCCCGAATATTTATTTATTTAGTGAATAGGGAAATAACCCTCCATATACCCCTTAATATATTTATTGATAACCCTTTAAAACATTAGAGTGAAGATTTTTAAATAAAATTGTGATTGTATCTTAATTTTAAAATTTGAGCTGAAAGTCGCGTAGCAATATCACAAATGATTCGTTGGATGTTATTATGTAACATAGAATCATTTGCATAAAACGTATTAGTAGAAACTATCTCGCAGGTCATACATCACGAGCCCCGCGCCCGCCGCCGCCCCGCCGCCGCGGTGGAAGGGTCGTGTTTGTTCACCGCCCGGCCCCGACTCGCTCAAACCTACTTTCAATAAGTAAACACCGATTTTTCTCCTTTAATAACTTACAATGTATTTTATGTGACGGCCGCGACAGAGCAAGATTAATAGGCCGCTTTATCATGACCGGCGGGGCCTTAACGGACATGTATCTCAATTTATATTCTTTTTATGGAGCTGACTCCCGAAAGTTATCAAGTTTAGTGGGAAACAAAAACAGCCAAAGGGCGGTTGGGGCGGCCACAAAATGGAAATGTAGGGCGCGTGGTCACGGACCCGGGCGCCGGACGCCGGACGCCTCGCCATCTGCGAGATGAACCACCCTGAACGTTTTGTTCTTATATCAAGTGCGCGCTTATCGAGTTTAATATCTTAACGCGAGCAGCTTCGGTAAAGAATCTGTAATCAAGGATAAGGGCGCTAATATCTGGTTAATCCCGGGATTAAAAGAATTAAAGGGATTTGATTACTCGCGCCGAAGATTAACAAGATTATAGAGTTATTTGTGAAGGAAGAAGCTCCTGAGCTTTTAAACTCACGTTCAACTTAATACAGCGAAGGAAAACGGATTTTAAAGTTCTCTGTGCAAGTTGTATTATCTTATACTATGTACACTGTTACACTGAAGATATGAAGGAGATTATTTTTCAAAAACATTTCCTGTTTCGAAACAAACTTCCTATGTTTAACTCACTTGCGATTTATTTTGAACGGTGTGGATTTTAGGAATTGTATTCTGATACCGTGGTCCACAGTTTTTTTTACCGCAGTCGTGTTTCGGTTTCCTGCAATCCAAATAAATATAAAATAGAAACCATTCGATTGGCCGGGCCAGTTAGTTAAATAAGAAATAAACATTTTGTGTGCATGAACATGTATGTCTGTTCTGCGTCTGGGTGTAATTGTCTAGTAAAATAAGTACATGAGCTATCTGGTATCCATAGTACAAGCTCTGATTAGTTTGGGATCAGATAGCTGTGTGTAAAGAATGTCCCAGGATATTTTGTTTCTTTATGATTATGATGATTATTTTTATTTATTTATTTATTTTAATTTAATCACTACAATTAGAACGTGTTCACCAATAACACTAATTACACACATCTACTTAAAAGGATAACAATAAATTTACAAATACGAAACCTGCAACTGTAGCGTCTCACAATACCTCAAGCATTCCACAACTATCGACTGCCATCCGTCCGCAAACAGATCACATTCAGGTTTCTTACTCAGTAGTGTGTTCAATATAGCCTAAAAATAGCATAAATAAATTGTGCTATATAGTATGCAGTCCCGGGCAGCTCTGAATAATAATCCTCCAGCTCTGATATTGTCTAAGGCAACGCTTCCCATCAGATGGACCGTCTCCACCAATCTTCTTAAATAACAAAAACAATATCCTATCTGAAAAACACTTCAAAGGGAAGTTACGAATCCCATCGTAGCACCTTCCTGATCCAGCTACTTTACAAAAGCGTCGGCAAATTCAATTCTCCGGCCGATAGTTACATGGCAGTGTGAGTCACACGCCTCGCCCAAGTAAATATAAAGGGAACGCTACATCTGATGCTCAGCTCGGCAGGTGACGTGGTGTGACGCAACACGCCTCGCCTATCGATGTTAAATATTCTAGATGCGCGGTGACATGGAAGTAATAGCGAAAGATTTATGTTGGAAAATCGTATTCAAACAACGTACAATCTGTAACGTAAATTAGTGATGCCTTTGAAATAAAGTTCGTCTAACAGATTGATAAATTTATTCTTTTCATAGTATATTGGATTTCAATTTTTAAGGGTGTCTTACATGCTTACTCATATCTACATGTAATAGTAGTGACCGTTGCATGCAAAATCGAAATAAAGTAGCTCTCCGCTTTTGATCCCTTTTTAGGAGTTGGTTCAAAATACCACCAAACGCATTGTGCTGTATTTCTATTAGAGCTGTAATGGGTCCGGTAAAAATACATGAAAATTAACAATTCACGTCTCAGGGCCAATTTTTCGCTCTACTTGAAAAAAAATCTAGTCTTTTTACATCAATGGCGACTTTATTGAAGAAAAAACCAGCGACGTCCGATCTTTTGCACGTGTTTAGCTAATACATACTTAATGCGATGTCGATTGTCCTGCGGGACGGACGGGATGGCAGGACGGACGGGGATGGCAGGACGGACGGGACGGTGGGACGCTCTGTCGGTAAACACTACGATTATTTAAGGTTACTTTGTCAGAATTATTGTGACACTCGGTGTAGCTAAATGGATTTTGTTGTATTTTTGTTAAGGCTGAGTGTAATTTTTGATGTTCGGCTGATGGCTTCAATAGGTACCTAAATAAGGTTTTCAATGGGATGTTAATTTTTCTGGTAATTTAATAATGCAATTTTAAAATTCTTTTGTAATTTTTGTGCGTACATCAAAATTGCTTTAAAATGAATTATACCAAACCCGTGCAAATCTATTTAGGGTCACTTTGCTGCTATAGTAAACTATCTACTACTTTGTAATACAACCTCATAGATGGCTTTTTTGTCCATCTTATTGTAAATTTAATCTTATTATATGTAAACATTTAGATACAGTAAATGATCAAAAGATCGTAACAAATGAACGGCAATCTTGTGAAGTTAGTCCGAGATGGTTATCCATAACGTAACGTAATATAGTTAACGTCCTACACGGCGGTGGTGCGGTCGTTATTGTTACCTTTACGTCTCGCGCAGCTCTCAACTATCACAAGTGCCGTAAACAGTGTGTTCTCTTGTCCAGCTGCTTTGTTTTATTACGCCACTAGAATCCTATGAGCTAATTTTTTTTCAGAATTGAAATATCCGTACATATTCTATATGTGTGCTACTTATGGGTAATTGCGTTAAAGATATCTAATCTTTCACATTTATCAATTTTAATATAGAGGTCTTAAGTCAGGCAAAGCTTTTGGTATGAAAACTAGTTCATAGATCTCCTTATCTATATCTAAATAGTTTAAAACAATGTCAATATTTCTGTTGGTCTGTTTGTCTGTTTCTGATTTAACCAACACGTATTTTATGTTTTCATCTTCTCCAAATTCTGCAGGCAGATTTATATCTATAATACAATAATATTATCATATTCAGGCAGAGATGGGGCGAGTTGCTAGTTATTTATATAATATATTATTCATACCAATATCGACGTCTTCATGCTCATAAAAATATTTTGCGAGACCTATAATGTAATAGTCAGGTTATCCTACCGCTACACTAAAATATATAATACTAGCTGTCCCCCGCGATTTCACCCGCATTCCCGAGGGTTGTAACATATTCCCGGCACAAAAAGTATTCTATGGCATTTTTTATATATGTGCTAAGTTTCATCCAAATCCGTTTTGGTAGTATTTGCTTGAAAGAGTAACAAGCATTCATACAAACAACCTTTCGCATTTATAATATTGGTAGGATTATTAAAAAATAATTTACTTCTTACAACACATTTCTATGTAAATTGCAATAAACACAAAAATAGAACCATTAAATCCCAAACTATTTTCATCTTCATTTTATTTTAAGGAATACGGCAGAGCGTAGCAAGTAATGGAAAGGTGGAGTTGAAGCAGTACTCAGCTCCTAACAATAAACTGTCGGAAGCAATTAGCCGCATCGGAGTTTATAGCTGAAGTAACTGGTGTAGTGTACAGTAGCCCTCACCAAAAGCTGGAGGACTTTCGTTATTTATATCACACTGTAAATGTGTCTCTATGTGCCATTATTTATTTATATTTGGATGTTGGATTGTTTTAAACACTGCGGTTTCTTATACTCCTTGAAATATTTCCACTACTTCATATTTTAAATAGAAGCTTTTAAATATTGTTATTTTACAGGGATGGTCGGGGATATTTTTAAATCAGTCATTTATTTTTCGTAGTGATTATAATTTTTAATTCGTTTTCTTTTTGTTAGTACCTACCTATATTGTTCGAGGTCACTTGGAAAACTGTAATTTTTTGAGTTTTATGTTTTAAGCATTTGTTGATTGTTTGGAGATACAAAATAATATTAATTTATTTAATAGCTCAAATGGTACGAATTTAAAAGACATAGCTTTCAAAAAATCTTTTTTATGCACATTATTTTAACGATAAAATATGCCGGTTCTAATTAATTTAAGGCTGATTTCCGAACTTGTGGGCACTTGCTGAAGCTGCTGAAATTGACCTTAGAAGTGCCTCTTTAGGGCCTATACAGTATTTTTGACTTTTCTTAAATAGAGACTGGATGTTTTTATATGTGGCAATGTATAAATGACATTTTAGTGTTAGAAATTATTAAACGTTGAATTCCTTTCAAAAAATGTGGGTCTCAGTACTGGAACCTCTGCCTACTTCTTTAGTAATAATAATAGACTAGATATATTGTGATTGTTACATTATGATTATTGTTAACGCGTTGTCCACCTTGAGACATGAAGTTGTTAAGTGTCGTGTAATTTCACATCTCCAACCAAAATGCAGTTATATAAGTACTACTGCTTAACGGCAGAACTATGTTCGGTGGTACATCCTCGGATGATATCTGAATTAAGAGCTCTACTTCTATAAATAACATACAAATTGAGCATTAAATAAATAATTAAAGAGGTACATTTACTCGAGCGAGATAAAAGCTTTTCAATAACCTCCCTAATCATAATTCCGCTTCAACACATCATTACTTAGCTACATACTCGTGATTGGATTCCATAAATCAATACGAACAGAATACGCAGCGTTTAATATTTAATATCCTTTTTTGGTAACGAACGTCCTTCGGCGGAGCTCGGCGGGTCGTTCATTTCCTATATAAGATATTCGTTTGCTACAAAAACCGTAGTCCTTAGAGAGTGAGCGCGGATGTAGGCATTACTTGATGGATGTTTGCTCGACACTCTGTTATGTTGAGTTTATTCCCTTCTTAATTCAATATGTTTTCTTTTTCGTTTGTTCGTATTATTGTTGTATCTGTATCGTTTCGGAGATTGATGTTCGTTTGAGAATTTTGGATTGCTTGTGATATATCTTCTTCGGGGAAAATAAAATTGCGAAGTTCGTAGAGTGGTTTTGGTTGGGGTTGCGTCGCAGTTATGTTTTATTTGTGTTTTTTTATCATTTTGTAAGTAGTAAATGTAATTGACAATGATATTATTGTTGTTGTACTAGTTGGTATGTAGAGGCTTCACTGATAGAATGACGCATTTGGTCTCGGTGAAATTATCTAGGCATACAGACCGAGTACACGTGAGGTGGGTGAAACTGCGGGCTAAAATCTAGGTTTCGACGAACATTCTCTCATGAGTTTTGCATTCTTATACCAATTATTATCATCATAAGACTGTCTCCGTCCATTGGACATAGGCCTCACCTATGGCACGCCACTGAGCTCGATCTTCAGCTCTTTGTTTCCAACCGCTGCCAGCCAGCTTGCGTATATCATCGCTCCATCTAGCTGGAGGGCGCCCTACACTACGTTTACCGAGCCGTGGTCTCCACTCTAGAACACGTCTACCCAGTGGCTGTGGGCCGGTCGCATCTTCCGTAGAACCGATAACCGTTGGGGTAGACGTGTTCTATTATTATAATTAGAAGATAGTTTTTGATGTATGGTGTAGTGCAATGAATAGATGACTATTTATTCAACTGTACCGTATCACCGCATAAATTGATTAGTAATGTTACCGACACTTTGTATAATTAACGATTAATAATTAATTACTATTTATTTGCGAACGAACCAATTACTCGTAGTGGAACACTTTATGTACCAACTGCGGTCGTGATTTACATTTCAAATTACTTTTTCATTTGTGGTTTTATACGATAAGTGATTAAAAGTTATGGATATAGAATCACTGGAGGCATTGCATGTTATTCAATTTATTTAAGCTAGCTGCTATTTTGCAGTTTTCCAGAGCACAATAATAAATAAAAATCTCTATTTATTTTTCTCTCACAAAAGGTACCATAATATAACGCAATGCTTCGTTGGCATACAGTACAATGCAGACCTGGTTTGTGAGAGACCTGGTGCTTGTGGTAGGTTAAAAACCCTGTATTACAAGTCACCAGCGCCCCCGACTCCACGGAAATTGCAATACACTCCGTTACCCGCATAACTATACATTAATCAAATACAATCCCGGTAAAATGTAATTATTGTCATGTTATACGAGGAGTATTAAAGAATCCCATTTGTTTATTTGTACAATTTCTCTTTGTGCGCCATATTTCATCAGAACCCGTCCTGCTGGATTACGATGGAGACAAATACACCTGGAGAAACACACATGGAGATAAATTCACATTTATGTATATTCAATAGTAAAAGATTGAGCGACTGTCTGAATGATGAAGCCGATGACTAAAATTCCACGATAGAAAAAACCCTATTTACTTATTTGGCTTCAAATATTACTCAGGGATAAAAATAGCGTAAATCTTTATCCATAGTAGGCGTTGTTTCCAAATGTTATTGATTGAGCCGTTATTGAGGAAACAAAACAAACATATGTATATTAGATTAGAGAAGTAAAGCTTCTACCGGCGATTTTACCCGCGTTCCCGAGATTTATTTTCTTCTTCTATTTCTTTGAACCATTAATTTTGTGTACAAATAAAAAAATGGATAAAGAAGACAGTAATATGATTCACATATTCATCTCATTCTCAGCCAGCTCAGTGCGCGCTCTGCTACTCAGATCTATTTCAATCCTTGAAAACCATTCATCAAGATTAGAACCATCTCTGAATAGATCAGGATCGAAGGTGTGCTTTAGACAGCAAGGAGACAAAGAAATAGAGTTACTTTCGCATTTACAATATTAGTGGTAAGTAGGATAAACAATTGCAAAAGATTCCAAACCCCGTTACGACGTGACAGCTTGTCTGCTTCACATCGCAGATTGAAAACCAACCCTTACGCCACCGCTATCTGCCGTGACGTCACTTTGATCACGAGAGATGATCGTCGTCTAAAACAATATCCGGCAACACCCCGCGCCGCTCCGTGTATTTACGACGTACATATTTTCTTGTTCTTAGACGGTGGTGAGTGAAAAAGTTATTATTTTCCCTCGCTCGCTCTCGCCGTACTCATTAAATTTACAAACGTCCCCGCGAGCGATGTATCTACCGTTCCGAGAGAGTTACACCTCAAGTTTATATCAAAATACTGGGTTCAGGTAAACGTACTATAACATCGCGTGTTAGGGGAATTTTTTTATGATATGTTTTCATAATTTGGTTGTAAAATTTACAATATTTGCGAGACGAATGTGACGCTGTGTTTATTAAACGTACGCGGGTACTTGCATTTGTTAAATGTGCGATATACAGGTAAAAAATATGCTGTCATAAGGACGACATGAAACAAAAATTTTTAAGATTCCTTCCATAGATATTTATTCAGTTGCGGCCGTAGTTGAGAACTTATGATGGTTTAAGCTACAGAATTTACCAAGGGTGCCTTCATGAGAAAAAAACCGGCAAGAAACTTAGCAAGTTTTCTTTTCACTGCTATTTGATAAGTATTTTTAAAAGTAAACAATTTCAAAGTATCAATATCACGGCATTTCTTTAATTAAAAATAAAAAAGAACAACCCTATTGCACATATTGTACGAGCTGAGCACATAAGCGTCGCTTCACACGCTACTCCATAAAAACTTGTTCAATTCCTCGCGCTATATTTTACGTGCGAGCAGAAAAACCGCCTTGTCGACATCACTGTTATAAAGCCGGGTGTACATTCGCTCGTGCAGCGTGCACGTACCTCGCGTATGGCAGCCACTGGTAAAACGACATGCTTTACAGCGTATTAAGTGTGCACAGACTGTAAAACGTTTGGTTTCTGCAGGTTAGGCACACGGTCGGACGGTCTTGATCGAGTGTAGACGCTCAGTACCGGAGAAACTAATACTTCTAAGGGCAAGACACAGTCAAAAGTATTGTTCTCACAGCCTGGAGACTCAAAGAACTGCGTCCTATATATCTGAGCAATTACGCTTAACCCTCGTTTGTGTAGAAATGCAGAAATACAAATACATATGAGCAGCATGCCGTACCAGAAAATGTAATCCCAACCTTATATTTGCGTGGCGCTACCAAGCTACGACGCTACGACGCTACAGCGCGAGCGGTCACGTAGCGAGCAAGAAAGTTGTAGTGCTACGACGTAGCTACGGCACGTGACGGCCACGGGACGGTATATTGCGGGAACGACTCCAACCCGCGACAAATTGGAATACAATTTGTGTTTTTTATTACCCTCGTGGTTTATTGAATGGCGCGATTGCTTCGTAACTCCGCCGCGTCCACAGTTGCCCGAGTTGCGACGTAAGCGTCAATATTGTTACATGCTGAGCACTTGTAAAATCATCCACAACTTAACATTGCTAGTTTATTTAAAGTCTCGTTTTATTTATATGAGTGCTAGCTGCTGTCTCGACAGATCAAATGTATCCTGAGTTTATTTAATTGTGCTAATTAGAACATAGTCTATGTCAATTGGAAATTGTGTAGCTTTCTATCAGTGTTTCAGAGATTACTGATATACGATTAACTGATCCCAAACGAAGAAGAGCCTTTCATTGAAAGCCGATTTACTATATAAATAAACATTTACAACCACACACGGAACAAATAGACACACTAACATTAAGGTATCCACTATATCAAGCGAAATTCAGCTTTAAGATCAAAAATAGACAGTCGAACTTTATTTAACCGGTTCAAAATTGCAATTGATTTCAACAACCTTTCGTAATTGAACCGCGAGCAGCGCCGCGGATGGAGCAATACAGTTTTATTGAATATTTTTGTTTTTATTCTATTTCGGGCCATTTGTGGAAAGCCTACAAAATTTATTTAATCCAAAAATAGTCCATCACGCTATGCACGGTATATGTATATATTTTTAAATTGTAATTTTTTTGTGCGTTTGGCTGCTTTATTTGCTTCACTTTTGTGTGAAAATTCATGGTTATTGTTAGATTTTCGTACATCTCAATGAAAAACAAAGAAACATTATAAGACCTGACTGAGGTTACTACTGAGGTTACAGGAGCAAATTAGAATTTTTTTAAGTTTTAAAATTGTACCGTCTCACATTTAAATTAAGGTGCTTGTTCTAAAAGTCATCCACTGTGTCCTTCTCATAATTTTTTATTTAATAATTAATCATTTTGAAGTTAACTCTGATTTCAATAAACCTAAAATTTTGACAAAAATAAATATCTAGACTAAAAGTTATTTAGATAATTATAAATTACAGGAAAACCCATAAAAATTCTATAGTCAAAAACCATCATAAATCTTATAAACATCCGTTTCCACACGAGTTCAACTCGCACTTGTTGTGTCGAACAAGTGAGCGCAATAATCTAAGAGGTACCGTAAACTTCACAACTCATGTGCTGTGACACAGAAAAATATCTCCCCTTATAAATATACTAAATACATTATTTCTGATGCTTTAAGACTTATCTCAACCTGTTGTTTGTATGACCTCACATGTGAGGCTTTATAAGCCGACATATCTAGATTGTACATTGATCGGAGATTGGATCTTTATCATCTGCTTACAGTCCTAAAAATAGCGACACTTACAGTTACTCTAGAAATAACCACAAACTCGCTGTACTCGCTTGTTTGAGTAGTAGAGCTCTTAGTGCAGATGCAGAGTTTGTCCGGGAAAGTACTACCACCTTACAGAATTCTGTCGTGACGCAGTAGTGCACTTGTATTACTGTGTTTCGGTTAGAATGGTAAGGGGGCTGGTGAAATTACAGGCTCATGAGACTTAACAACTTCATGTCTCAGGGTCGACAACGCATTGGCGATGCTCTGGTGTTGCAAATGTTCATAGGCGGCGGTGACCACTAAGCATCAGGTGGACCGTATTTTTGTTTGACGGCTCACGTGGTATAAAAAAACCTTTAACTCGACTTAGGAAAGTAACAAAGCATTTATGGGACAATGTATACGTTTCTTTAGCAAACTATGACAAATACCAAATGACATTAAAAAATTATGCGTGCATAAAATTTAAAACGGTAGTAAAGAAAACTAAGTATCAACCATTGTGTAATATATCGAATAATAATTCTGAGAATAACTCTTGGCAATAAGTTCTCGCCTAAAAGACTTATATTTTCTATCAATTTTTCATTGTACAATTCTTCAATATTCAAAGAATTGTCAGTGTTGAAAATATATGAAGACGATTTACAAGAGCTTATGAAAGCTTACATAAATAAAGATTAGTTCTATTTCTATCAACACAAGTGAAATGGAAATAATTTCGTAATTGGATTTTGTACTTGTTAGTTTTTACCGACCTCAGAACAGTTTATTCCTATACCTAGGAAAGTGTTAGGTATTCTCCAAGGAAACTTCGGTGGAGGTCTAACACTTTAGGAAAAGAAATGAAACCCCTGCATGTGAGGGAAGGAGGAAAAGAGGATAGATAGGTGTCTTACCTCGGGCTCTGGCTGTAGGTACCTCGCAACACACGTTCCTTGACTATAATATGGTTGATTAGTTATCATTTTAGAACACCCTGGGTAACAACGGAAGAAAGAAATCACATTTTAGATTATTTTCATCCAACACGCTTTAAATGATGGCGCTGCGCTGGCGAGTTCAGATGACTGTCAATTGTTTTCTTCTTAAATCTTACGTCAACCGCGCTCGATGACAGTTGCGCTAATCACACCAAGAGATGGCGCTTACGTTGAGTCGGCTAATGAAGTAGGAAAGGTGAATGGAATAAAAGGATTAAGCTATAACAGAAAGGATGCACCTTGTAAATCATCTGACTACGGAAAAAATTGATGATTGCGATTTAAGCATAAAGTTGAAGATATTTTTTTAGTGATAAATCATAACATACATTTTTACTTAAAAAATTATCTCCAAAAATTCAAAACCATTTATTCAGTTTAGGCCCTCGGAAGGCACCTATGAAGGTCAAATCTACTTTTAAGTTACTGAAGCTACAACCGGTTCGAAAATCAGCCTTCAACTGAGAAGAACCGGCAAGAAACTCAGCATGGTTACATTCTTTTTTTTTATGAATAGTTTTTTTTTATAAATTTTATCTATTCTGACTTTTTGGTTATTTTATAATATCAATTTTACATAATTTTATATTGAACTATTACAAAATACTTAATATAGGTAACATTCAAAAACAAAACAAAAATTAAAGAAATAACAAGACTACAAATTACAAAATAACAATAATTACTTACAACTTAAACAAGAAAATTAGAGGTGCACTGTGCAGAGTGTAGCTATTTCCATAGATTTTTATCTTCTGGACCTGGACTCTGACTCTGAATCCTCGACCTGTATTACTTTGCCCGACCTGGGAATCGAGCTTAGGAACCCCGGCTCTGACCACCAAGGCAATTATTGCCTATTGGGAATTGGGATGTGTCCTGTATTAAAGATAAATGATCAAACACTAACCAGTGTATTGAACATCCAAAAATATACGTTATTCATGTTATTTTTCAGTACCGATCTTATCATAAAGAGTATGTTATTTGATGCTATACAATTATTACGTCACAACTTGCTATTTCATACAAAACTCCTTACATTCGATCGTTTTGAAATTTCATAAAGAATTGCCGATTTGACATGTCAGGACACATTCCTATACTGCTCATTGAGATAAAATGATTGTAGAGTCAAATTCTCTGAATGATTGATTGAACGAATACAAAGCGAGTGTCCAACATATTGTTCTCGTTTCCACCTTGATAGAACTAAGTCCCATAAGCTCTACAGAACGAGGAAGCGTTCTGTATTGTTTCTTTGTGTTTGTGTAATGAACGGTACACTACAATATACAGTTATGATTTTGAACAGTTTCCTGGAATTGGTATTAGAACTCCACTTCAGGCTCTCTTGCCTCTTTCCTTTTTAAGCACCATTTGTTCTGATTCTACAATTTCAATTCAAATTAAGATATAGTTTACCGGCGTTCCCGAGGAATGTAACATTTTTCCGGCACAAAAAAATATAAAATAAATGTATTTTGTACTGAATATAAACATTAAAAAATATTATCGCATAAAAAAGTATAAGTTTTAGTAAGCTAAATAGCTAAGAATTATAAGATTAAAGTTTTCCCGTACAAAACTAATTTCATAGGTAATGTGATTTTACGTAAAAAAAGTTATTAGGGCCAAGTTCTTGCGCAAATATTATAACACTGTTGTTCCCCGTACAGATGTTGTGAAGCCAATGAATGGCGCACAGCGTCACCCGGCGGTCAGGCGGTCGCGTCAGAGTACGTCGGGAGTTAATCAATTATCACCACAATCCACCACACGCCACCACAATCCACCAATTACCGATAAATTATCTATTCGATATTTGTACGAGATGCTCGTTAGGTTATGTCATAGATGTAAACAACTACTAGATACATTAGTTGTTCTATTAACGTGGTAGTTTGATTGTGAGTTTAGGATGATATATTGTATTTTAATTTTCGTACCCCTTACGGACCAGAAGCTGATTGTTCTATTTATTTACGAAGAACTAAATGAAAGACCTCGTGTTAATAAACGAACAAAAAATTTTTATAGTATAAAAATAAATTAGTAGAGTAATAATTCAGTAAAGTATGGTTAATTTCGAATGACTTATGTTTTTAAATATCCGTTTAAAATGTACTTATTCACTGCTGGTAATGCTGTTATATTAAGTGCGATTTGTTAATAAATGCTCGCGAGCGAGTTAATGCATCGGAAACAGAACACGTAAGAATAAAAGTGGTGCACCTTAATGGAATTGGTCGGTTGTAAGCCACCGCGTATCTGTAGCTGCCTACATCGGTACCCAAAGGCGCGTCTATAGTCGATATGAAATCGATTCGATTCCGATCAACGATTGGAATCGTCTCAAGCCGCTGGCTCGATGCCGAATGGCGGCCGCGGATTATTTGCTCTTTATGAGTGTTATTTTATTGGAACAGCGACTGTTTTACTATCGCTGAGCGTAGATAGTGGCTTAGATTACTTACTTATGATTTTATCGACTTTTTTAGTTCATTCCAAACGGAAAATTACATTGTTTGACTTATTTGTGGCGCTATTCTGTAAGCAGCTTTTTAGTGCTGATGTCGACATGTATTGCGCATCATTTGATATTTATCAATTTTAAACCCGCAGTATCGCACTTTTTTCAAAAGAATCAATATTACTCTGCATAAAAGTATTGTCATTTTATAGTTGTAGTCACTGTGTCGTACGGATAAAATATCATTCGTTACGGACATATTTCGGCAAAAGTAATAAGTTTATGTTTTGGAGCCGTCTGTAGTACACTTCTTTATAGTTTTACGAACCCGCTCCGGCTTTACCTGAGAGACATTATATAAAATCTTCACTTAACGAAGTATTTAGCGCACAAACAGACATAAAGGAATAGTGATTTTATTTATTTATTTAAGGTCTGCCAACAGTTGTTACAATAATACATATGAACATATACATACATAAAAACTTAATCTAAGAGCACAACCAATTACAGGCAAACACCGCATGACATATTACAATTAGTTGAAAACAAGAAAAAAGACAAAGTAAAAGTAAACACAGCATAATAATGAGTATGATGAACTACTTGCATACAGTACAACATAAATAACCTACTACAATTATATAAGAATATTATTAATTTATAAAGAAGTAATAGCCACTTGTAAATATTTCTTCAAAAAATACATATTTATAGATAAAGGAGTTTTGTTCAACAGATACGGATAACCTGGTCGGTACAGCGCTGTATTTGGTTACGGTTCTGTCTCAGAGCTACTTATAAATACCCAGTGGTATATTTTAATACCCACAGCTGCGAATATCACTTATATCGGAACAGGCCTTTACAAAATGTGCTGTAACCTCTTGATATTAGTCAGGGAGTCAACGCGCTGCTATCAGTAATTATAATTATATTGTATTTACTGGCAACTATTAGTGGAAATGTACAATGACCAGGGCCGTCTCAGACTATGCAGGGCCCCTGGGCTATCACAGTTTGAAGCTCTTTTAGAAAAACCTTTTTTATTTTAACATTAGTATGTACTGTCAGCACATAAGTTTCTTAATTGACCCAAACTTCAAAACTCGTGTTCACCTCGCTTTTCTACTTTCATATTTACTAAACATGTTCTAGTCCTATGGAAAAAAGTTAATTGGCAAAGTTGTAGGTAATAAAAAGATCTACAACTTTTGTATTTGCAATTTTTTCACATAACCTCAAAATTTAGGTGAAAAATTCAAATAACCAAGTTTTTGGTTATTTATTTATATCTTTTTCAAAATTTTTATTTTTTCTACGAAATTTGGTGAAAACTTACCTTATTATGTCCCAAATACACTGTAATTTATTTGATTTAAAATATTTATTTTTTCAACATTTTTTTTTTAATAATTATGTACAATTTAGAGGTATTTATTAAAATTTACAATTTTTTGAGTAATTACTCAAAAAACGTAAGATTTCATGTTTTATTGATAAACGAAAAAATTGCAAATTGAAATATACTTCTATAACTAACAAACAAATAAGTTAATAAAGTTAATATTTAATAAGACATCTCCAATATTTTGAAAAAGTTGTAGAATCTTCTTTAAATAATATTTGTAGATGCCTATTTATTGCTGTTTTAAGATAATTTATATACCTGAGTGACCTTCGGTTAATTTTAGCTCATTGTAAGGTATTTCATAGAGAAGTGGGGACGGACCTAGGAGGGTCTGGGCCTTACTACATACCTGCTATTTCGTAGCAGCTGTAAAAACCGTTAGCCAGTATTCGAGTATTTCTCACAATTCTCTTAGAGTAACTCAGCCTGCACGTGTATTTTTAAAAACGATGTTGTACCCTGCTCTGTATCTCGGGTTCGAGTGTGTTCGAGTTTAAATTTTTTTCAATTTTTTGGGAAAATTTCCTATACTAATGTATATGTTCTGATATATTATGATATATTGTAACTAAAGTGTAAATTTTAATAAATACCTCTAAATTGTACATAATAATTTAAAAAAAGAATTCGAAAAAATAAATATTTAAATCAAATAAATTACAGTGTATTTGGGACATAATAAGGTAAGTTTTCACCAAATTTCGTAGAAAATTTTTTTTTTGAAAAAGATATAAATAAAAAACAAAAAACTTGGTTATTTGAATTTTTCACCAAAAGTTTGAGGTTATGTGAAAAAATTGCAAATACAAAAGTTGTAGATCTTTTTATTACCTACAACTTTGCCATTTAACTTTTTTCCATAGGACTTGTAGTTTTGTCGGAAATCAAGAAACAATATTTTTTACCCTTAAAAACTCACCCCCACCCATTCCCGAACTCGGATCGACCGTAATTCTTAAATTAGAGTCTGACTAATCATAAGTTCTATTAAAGGCCTAATTGAATAATAATATTTACATTTCATTTCAATTTAACATAATTTCATTTCATGGATACATGACTGCATGTAACCACAGTACAGTGTATTTTGATCATTGGAATATGTCGCAGACTGTACATTTGTTTAGGGACTTCATTAGTTATTCAGGTTTATGTTAGCTATGTTAGCAGAAATTTGTCAAATTGAAAAATACTTCCGCTGAGTAATTGGTTCTTTTGTCACGCTCAACCAGTGTTGCTTATGAAATGATTAATTTGATAGAAATGAATAGGCATTAAGTTTCCCCTGTGAAGCCCTGGGCTCGTGCCCTTGTATTAATAACACAATATCATACATACTTTACTATGCTTTGATGGCGTCAATACCTACCAAGTTATTTTAATTAAAGGAATATTATTTTATCATCAGTACACTTTAGACTCGGGCAAAGCTAAGAGCTCGACAAACAATATTAAAATAATATCAATACAATAAATCTAATTATTATTGACAATTAAACAGTGAAGTCAGCGAAGCCGATCGTAAAGGTTCTGGTACACTTGTAACAGTTCCGCCAATCAATGATCAAGGTTTCGTCAAAATAATTAACGAATACCCAAAATATCATCAAAATCAATGTCAATGACACTCTTCAGGCGAACAATTATTAAATTGTCAATATGGATAGCCGGCCCATAAAGGTTACATTATTTATGTGATCGGGGCAATTCGGGGCCATTCGGGGTCATTCGGGGGCCGGTTACACCGCTCCGGAGGCAATTAGCGCGTCGCGTTAACTGCGAGCTAACCGGCCGATTGCATATAACGTTGATTGGCCGAGTTTATGACGTGTTCTGAACAAGCGAGCCGCCGCCGACGCCGCCGACGCCGCCCCCGCCGCCGACGCCGCCGCCGGCACCGACGCCGCCGCCGGCACCGACGCCGACGCGCGGCTCGACGTGTCATCCGATACATGCTGTTGCGCTAATTGACTAATAGTGGGGAAGGCTGATCGCGGCTGTAATATCATAATATCATATTATAAACGCGATTTGGATAACTCGTGTGTTTTTACTCTTTCGAGCAAAAACTAATGAGCGGATATGGATTAACACAACGAATACTCAGGTAAGTGAACGCGTGAACTCGGGTGACGCCGCGGAGGACAACTAGTTATTATTAAATGTTGGTCGAGTGGCATACGGCTCTGCTTAGACGGGAGGTCCTGGGTTTGATGCTCGGGTTGTGCAAGTGACAGTTGATGTGCCTTTGTTGAAAGCTTTATGTTTACCAGTAGCCCCGGATTCACCATCCTGTCTCCCGCTGGGGGAGGCAGTAACCACAGCTTTCATTTACTTAAAATATCTTTGGTGGAATGTGGGTCTCATAGTAGTAATCTGTGGTCTACAGATTATATCTACTCCTCGGGGATAATAGGTGTGAATATATCTTATTATTAAATGTAGTATATACTCCAGTATTTCATAATTCATATAACATCGTTTAAAATAGGCAACATAAAACAACCAAAAATAAACTAAAAGTGGTTCCTATAGAATTAAGTTTTAAGCGATGCCGTTGTTAATATTGATTAGATTGCTTTTATAACAAATTTGTTTACTCGTCTGTCGTGGACAGGTCCGGACAGGATACGTGTTTAAACCTGTTTTGTACAGAACAACAGTGGCCGTAATACAGGACAGTGTATTCCAGATAGCGCTTTTAAATTCACCTGTTAGTGTTCTCGTTGCATTCAAACTGTAATAGCTTCTATAAAAGCAACACAAACAAAAGCTTTTAACAGAATTGTCGCACTGGAAATATCTTCATATTTACGAATAAACGTCTAGGAACATAGTCGAGATGGGAGATAAACACTTTTAAACAAAACTCTAAATGCAGCTTAAGAGATATCTCGGAGCGTCTACAAGTGTATGGGCAGAGTTACGCGACGCCATAATGCGACGTTATTGTAGCTATGTGTGAACGCGAGATAAAACACGCTCTTTGCCAAGATAACCTCCTGGCGCGGGAACAGAAGCTGCGGACGGTTACATTCTATTGTTTAATACCTAGACACATGATAATATAATAAATACAGTAATACGGACTATAGCATTTGTGGATTCTTTTAAAAACTTGACCATTTAATAAATATATACCTGGGGCAGTCTTCACGGCCATTGATCCCAAATTAAGCAGAGCCTGTGTTATTTGTACTATGGCAACCAGAGTATGTATATTGTATACGTACCTTTAAATACATACTTGTATAAATATTTACATCCAGACGTACGACAAAAAACATGTTCATGCGCACAAAATATGTTTTTTAGGGGTGGAAATCGATCCCACGATCTAGATAGAAAGCCAACGAAATCTAGATTTGTCTGTTTTGTTTCTAATCATTGGCGGTCGGCAAAATTTCTATGCATTTTGTACATCGCATATTACAAAAGATTTTTCAAAAGAGTTTTGACGTCAGCCCTCTTTGGTAATGCGTCGTTTATTTTGTGATACATGATTTGAGGTGGTATTCATCGCCGTTCCCAAACAAAATGTTCCCAATAAAGTAATTAACGTAGAATTATAATAAAAATAAGAAAGTAAACTACCGGACGGTATAATTTCGTGTAACGAATATTGGTAATAAAATCCAGAAATTATCAATCACCATCAATATTCAGGATTTCATTATTTTAATTAAATCGAAAGCCTTTATCGTTAAATAAATTACTTTTGACTATTTTGCGGCAATATTGCGGATTAAACTGACGCAGTGCGCCCGATTGAGTGATCGACGTAATAGTGTACGTTCATTAAATAAGCCAATGAATTTTTTACGCACGAATTCGGAGCAAACAATGTCAGAACTTTATTTAAGGAGCGATTAGTAATTCATACTTCAAATAGTAATAGAGTATGATTAGGCCGGCGGCCGAGCCGGGTGGGCTGGCGGGCTGGCGGGCTGGCGGGCTGGCGGGCCGGCGGGCCGGTGGGCCGGGCGGGGGCCGCGTGGCCTTCATATATTTCAAGAGCCATTAGTAAATAAGCGCTGGTTGAATATTTCATGGGCCATATTTAGTGGGTAATTACGAAGGCCTAGGCCGAATCACTCATTAACATCCCGGCCCTCGGCTCGGCCGTCTTACAGCTGTTGTTTATTGAAGGGCCTCGTAGAGACAATGAACAGTTTACTATGAGCCTTTATTGTACATTTGCTTCACAAGCCCCTTGGTAACATGGTTAGTGAAAACAATTACTTTTGGCAATGACCGAATCTAATCACATGGTACCAGGCTTCCCAAATCTTGCCGAGTAGTGCGTAGCTTCCGTGGTGATAAGGTACGTTGACTGACAAGCCTCAGGTCATAGCTTTAATTCCTGCCCAAGACAAAGGAATAAGTCTTCATGCACTTTAAATTATAGTCTTGTTATCATAGTACAAGCTTTTGATAGGTTTTCATGTAGTTACTATTATAGGTTATAGGATATTTATTAATTAACTCCAGAAGCAAGTTTATAACAAACGCTGAATCTTTCTCAACACAAGTCTCTTGACAATCATGTAGAAATGCACAACACGTATCTCCGCTCATACAAGTTCCATCACAATCAGACACTTCAGATTGGCGATGTTCATAACTACTTGCGAACAAACTTGCGTCCTTACTACAGATTATTATTTCTTTTGTTTTGTGACTCCTCCCTTACACCCCTCCGCCCCGCGTTCGCTTCACTTTCTCCTGGATATCTGTTACAAGTAAACAGGCGTGTTAATAACGTATGACATAGGTGATAATATTTATGCCAGTTTCTTTCTCCATAAGAAGTGTTTCTCTAAGTACACTAAGCTTATGCTTTCTGTGAAGTAATATCGTGAAGAAACTATGTTCTCGCCTGCTAACGTTTCTTTTTTATAAGAATATTATAAATATATTTGGACATTCTATAAAAAAAATCCAAACTACGCAGAGCTACTATGGAAACCAGATAACTGATATACTACATATACTACATTTGTCATTCATCAATACATATGTTTACACCCGGGCTCGGAACAAACAGACATGTTCACGTACACAAATACGTTTGTTCTGGACGGGAATCGGACTCATTTGTTTACTGTTTAAACAATTAAAATAAATTATTTATATTAAATCCTAACTAATATTATAAATGCGAATGTGGCTTTGTTTGGTTGTTACGCTTTCCCAGCTAAACAATTGAATCGATATTAATGACATTTTACACAGACATAGCCAATAGTATAGACTAGTATAGACCCCGAGAACGTGGGTGAAACCGAAGGGGACAGCTAGTGGCTGTAGTAAAAACCACAAACCAACAATATTCAAGTTCAAAACCTGTGCACACCAGCTGCCATACTTAAGAGGCAGTTCCTTCTTCGTCTTTGTGTGCTTACCACGTCCATCTACAATCATACTAAATTTGTTGTTAATACAAAGAAAGAGCACAAGAAATAACTTTTTGTTTCAATTGCCAATCTGTTTCCACAACGGCTCGTGTCGCCGTTTATTCTACAACACTATATTTAGTATAGTGTATACTTAGAAAGAACAGGAAGTTAGTTTTAGGCATAGTTTGTTACGTAAATTATTTTATATTAAACTTAATCTTTACGTCAATCGAAGACAAAAATAACGACAATTTTTTTAATGACTTGTCACCGTTGTAGAACGTTTTTACGATTTCACTCGTGTTCTAAAAACGTGATTATCACATAAAAGCGTATCTAAATAAGTATTTATAATATTCAAGTATATTATTTTAGTATCTATCTAATCAAATCGAAACAAAAGCCCATTTCTTTTAAAAAGAAACAAAATCCATGAAGGGTTTGATGTACCTATTTTTAAAATGCTATTAAATTTCGCTCAGCTGTCATGGCATGATTGAGTGACAAACAGAATCTGCACAAAATTTATAATTTTAGTACAATAATGTTCTGTTGGTGTCTTCTCTATTCACAACTTCAATTACGTTTATTGACAGTTAGATAACTTTTAAGTGCGAATGAGAAGATTGTTCAAGAGGGCGTCTAAAATCTACCAGAGTTGAGGCAGCCAACAGGGCGCCCTACTTAGAAACAAATAAAATTCAAGCTACGGTATTTTGTTATGGACGAAAGCTTTCAGATGGGTTCGTGTAAACAAATCTAGCGCGCAGCCCTTTAGGGCTTGTTTCAAAATTCCTACACGTGGATCGGATTTGAGCCTTATTACACAAACTAAGCTGATTAGTGGTAGAATCCAAGGCTGAATTCGATTCTCACCCAAGACAAATATCTGTCTGGTATGTAAAATTTAATAGTGATTATTCCTGGCTTCGCCTGAGTGAGATAATATTAATCTGATGTACACATAAACCTGATTCCTGATTTCCTATTGACGTCACAACGCCTAATAAATCGATGAACGCTGGCTGCATGCACGAAAATTTGTCCCGTTACGCTCATTGCACAAGGTTCATTATTCTTGCATTTTAAAAATCTGATTAGTATAATATCGAGTATTTACTCTTTTAATATTTAAAATAGTTCGTTAAAGTTATTAACATATTTGAATTAATGAGTGCAAATAAAAGTAAATTTATCAATTAAACTGTAGATTTTATTTCACTCCTTTATATCCAAAATAATGAAAATTCAATAAAAATGTTTCAATTTTGTTCATAAAATTATGCAATATTTGCATCAATGTTTTGTTATGACGTTGTCACGTTAAATTATCGACCGTAAACCGACTTTACAGACAACAATTTTTTTAAATAATATAGAACAGCGTATTAAAACCTATTATAGTTTACAATTACAAAGAGCACAAACCGACAGATAGTAATAGTGACATTTTATATGTTATTTACTAGCTGGCGCCCGCAGTTGCACCCGCGTTTATCGATTTCATATATAGCCTATAATGATCTTCGAAAAAATCCGCGTCGCATGGTAGCAGCTCCATTCCGATATGTTCAGTAGTTTTGAGGAGATGGTGCGTCAAAGGAATCCTATTTTCCTTATATATTTAGAAGTTAGATATCACTACATTGTATAAAACAAAGTCGCTTTCTCTGTCCCTATATCCCTATGTTTGCTTTAATCTTTAAAACTACGCAACGGATTTTGATGCGGTTTTTTTTAATCGATAGAGTGATTAAGAGGAAGGTTTTTATGTATAATACATGTGACATCTCACGCGAACGCGGGTAAAGCCGCGGGGGACAGCTATAATTAATCGACTGTGTTCCCAGAAACTTACAACTTGGGGTTCTTTAAAAAAAGAGTGAATAGGCTTCTAACGGGAAAGCGACCTCCATCTTCGGCCTCATCTTCACTTACCATCAGGTGTGATTGAGGTCAATCGCAATCTTGTCCGAAATAAAAAATAAATAATAATAATATACCAACTCGGTTAAAGACAAACTGTTACGACATAAATAATAATTAGTTTATTTCATCAAGGTATTGTACGAAAACACTTACATATTGACAGTTAAGCACAACAGCTAATTCAAAGTTTTAAGTGTTTGTTGAAATTGTGTATCCGAAGTAAGAACTAACTTGTGTTATGGAGTCCAAAGCTCTCCCAGAACTGGTTGGATCTACATTTACAAGTAATCTTAAATTATTAATATTTTTTAATTAGTTGAAAAAATCGTAATAAGATAAGTAATTTTGTTGCTTAAACACATTTTCTGGGTAAACTGTGTTTTTATTTGAAAGGTGCTGCTTCCCGTTTTAATTCCAACAATGGCATCCATGAGAAAACCATATATAAGTCTTTTTTTATACTAGTAGTATGTAGTGTATGTATATGTACAAACATGTAGACGGTGCGCTTTCAAATAGAATTTAATAAAGAGCCGAAACACCAATTGGTAGGAGGATAAACTCAAATAGATTATAGGCGTATGTATAAGAATACTACTTTTGTCTAATATTTTATATAATGTATAATAAATGTGTACCTTATATAAAAAAATAGTGAAGTCACCGTCATAATTAGGAGGCCATAGAAAAATCAATGTTTGTTAAAGACATGTCATGCAAAATAATTATAAAAATAAATGGCTAATTAAAATTTAAAAAACATATCAGAGTATCCAAAAAGAATCAACGAAATCATATGATGTTTTTGTCCCCTAACGGCAGCTGACGGGGTGTGTTTTCACTCAGCAACATGTGTATCGGTGACATTGTGCCGCGCGATAGCATCGATGCCGTGACTCGGGGCAATTGACTCGATACATCCATCGACTTATCAGACATTTATAATACTTGTCTATTTTCGATTATTTAGATTAGCCCGAAGAGCTTATTGCTGGGATTACAGATCTATATAAGTATATAAAAAGCATTGCCATGTTTTAGTCTCGCAGATACTCAAAAATGGCTCGACCGATTCGATTTTGTTTTGTCGTCTTAATACTCGTGTGGCTTAGAAAGAAAATTAGGAAAATTAATTAGTAATATTTTTGTATGGGATTTATCACTTCGGGTTACTTTCAATAGATGGCGTTCGTGCAGTTGGAAGGTTGGTTAGGATAAAAAATCATTTTATCAAGCGTGACAATAAAATCAACTTTAGGTGGTACAAACTTCCGGGTGGTACACTTATCCCTACCGAGCTATCCCTACTGGTAGGGATGAGTGCACTTTTTATCGATTTATTTCTGCCGGTAGGGATAGATGCACTGCCTATTACCGAGTGGTACACTTATCCCTACCGAGTTATCCCTACCGGTAGAGATAAGTGCATGGCACAGGCACATGAGACAAATATACATTGTATATTTTTTTATTCATTTATTAGTAACAAAAAAAGAATTTCATAGATTAAAATATATGTAATTTAAAAAAATGTTTTTTTTTTATTGACTTGTTTGTATTTGTTAAAATAATATTATTGATATTTTTTTACCTACCAGTAGAATTAGCGGTAGGGATAAGTGTACCACCCGCAAACTTCATGGGGTCATCTTGTATTACATATGTTTCATTAAAAAGTATCTACATTATAAGCACCTTGAAAATCGCTTTTACTCTTAATGTTATTTAAAATGAAGCAACGTAAACAATTATTAATGGCTCGGATTAAGACAGAGAATAGCTGTAGACGTTAAGCCTAAGAGGGTTTCCGAGGGCGGTTTGTAGCATTTAATCTATGTTAATTGTTTAAATCACACATTTTTAAATGAAGTTACGTAAAATCTGAAATATTTGACTTTCAAAACTCCCTTGATAAATCTCTTTAAGTAATGTTTATTGTTTAATAAGTTATATTCTACTAATATTATAATTGCGAAAGCTAGCGGGGATGGTTGGATGTTGGTTGTAATGAGCGGCTAGTAATAATATATTTTGTTTATTTCACAGAGCGTGTATAGCATCTGGTGGTGCGTCGCGCAACATGTGCGCGTGCGCGTGGCGGCTGCACGCGTTCACCGCCGTGCTCGTGCTCGCCGCGCACCTCATCAAAGGTACGTACACTCTGCTATTCATTGTACTCATCTATGACATTCGACTCTTGTATTGTCATCATCTCGGGACGTTTGAAGTATGGCAAACAGTCTGTAATCCAATAATAATAATATTGGTATAATGTTTTATTCAGACATTTTTCTTGTGGTTCCCGAATATCAAAATTCAAATTATTTACTCTCAGGATTCGACATATATACAAGCATCCAACATCAACAGTTGGACCGCAGTCCCCAGGCATGATCTGCGGCAGCTTGGCGGAAGATCTTCCCGTTTAAAAGGAGGAGTCTCATACGTCGCTCCTCCATAGAACTAAATATGGCATAATGTAAAAATAAAATATTACGATTTTTTCCAGAAAAATAATAACTATTTTAAACATATATTTTCATTAATCTCAAAAATTCAATATTAAAAAAATATATTCAAATTTTGACAACTCAATACTATTAATCAGTCAGCGACGCGTCGCCACGGCATGTGTCGCCACGCCAGAAATCGGTTTAACGTGCGGCTATAGATGTTTCACATCAAGAGATTTGTATATATTTATTTTATTTATTAGGCTCATCAAAAATATTTACATAATAACCGGCCACTTGGCTTGGTGGTTAACGCTCTGACTGCCAAACCGAAGGTCGCGGGTTCGATTCCCACCCAGGACAAACATTTGTGTGCATGAACATGTCTGTTTGTTCTGTGTCTGGGTGTAAATATCTATATAAGTATGTATTTAGAAAAATAAAAGTAGTATATGTAGGTATATCAGTTATCTGGTTTCCATAGTACAAGCTCTGCTTAGTTTGGGATCAGATGGCCGTGTGTAAAGAATGTCCCAGGATATTTATTTATTTAATTACAAAAGGTAACCTATTAGGTACTATTTAGCATATTATATCTAAATACAAATGTTTATTTTGGGTAACCACCACATATAGATAACATGAAAATGCAAAATATGAATTTAAGTGTCGGTAAATAGACCGTAAAGAACAAGACATGCCACAAGCGTGACGTGAAGGATTCTCTTCGTTTATGTCAGCGTGTCGGTGTAGTGAGCCGGCAACTAAAGTTGATGTTAGCTTCGCGTCGCATCGCGTCGCGGCGGCTGCAAAGAGAGGAGGCGGCAAAGCCGTTGCCGTTTGAGTGTATGTAAATAAATCACAAATCGTAGGCGAGTGTATAATTTGAATACGGGGCGGAATGTAAATGCCGCAGAGCAGTGCAAATACAAGCGAACAGTTATCGAGGTGGGATCCAGTTTGCGCTACTTGTTACTATAGCTAATGGATGTTTCGTTAAGTGGAGTATTGTAAACAACGTTCGGGTACGCTCGGCCGGGATCGCCGCCCTTCGTGGCCACTCGGGCGCACAACGGCAACACTAGTTTTAATGAATATTTAAACGTTTTCGAACGTCAATTTGAATTTCCCGTCACTCGTCGCAAACTTCGTCTTTATTCGGTAGCTTGTCGCCGGAATCATAAACAACTTTTAATGGGAATAAAATGAAAAGTTTAAAGTTGCGAATCGACGTCGCCGAAGTGCCAGCGGCGGGTAAACAAAAATCGGTTCTGCATCGCGCTAATGAAGTTTCAATTTTGGTTGAACAAATATTAATGTTGCACTTGCAATTAAAATGTGACACGAAGAAGTTCGTGTCTTAAATGGGAATGACGTTTAAATGGCGCAAAACTTTGTGTCAACTTTCATTTCAGAAGCGATTTCAGTGAAATAAATATTAAGGCAAGTGTCTTCCCGCTCGCGGCAACCTCGCCGAACGAGTCACTGCGCGAAGTCAACATTTAGTTCCAACAATTTTCCCCCATTTATGAATTTTCCACACCTTCACGGGTCTCTGTTGACCTGTAAAATGTATTGACCCACTTCTGTCCCATTTGGAACAGGAGACAGTTTAGCATACCATGATACTATTAGCAAATCAAACGGGTAATGCGGGACATTAAGGCGATTATTTACGAGCGGGTGACGTCACGCGCGTGCCGGACGCACCTGAGGACACATGCCACTAGCGTGTACGTAGCTTAATGATCATAATATGTCATAGGTGCTTAGTGATAATTCGGTAGCATGCTCACTTATAGCAATAGTGAAATATGCTGTATGGTGGTGATGGATACTACCGACATAGTTCATGTCTCAGGTGTCGTAAGTACTGTAGGTACTGATGGTGACCCGATGACCGAGTAGTCAAGCAGACGGCCGACTGGAAAAATCCTGCCAAACCTCTTCTAATATTGTATCCACCATATGAACGTAATCAAATTGACAAAATAATTGTAAACAGAGTATTAATTATTTGTGTGAATTAACCGAACGTAATGACTGTGTGTAGTATTACGCGGCCATCTGAACACAAACTAAGCAGAGCTTGCATTGTGTTAACTAAGTTACTTACCTATACTTAGTTATACCTACCGTTATAACCTAGGCACAGCTTTTTTGTATTTTTACGGGTCAAATGGCTTGGAGATTATAGTAATATGGTTATAGATCCTGACTGCCAGGTCCAGGGTTCCATTCTTATCCAAAAATAACATTTGGATGCACGAACATGTCTGTTAATCAATAGCTGTATCTGGTTATCAAAGTATTGCTTAGTTTGGAATCAGATTGGCGTGTGTAAAGAATATGCCATGATATTTACTTATTATTTTTTACATACCTACCCAGACACAGCACTTACAGTCGTGATGTTTTTTACGACAGTATAAAGTAGCTGTAATCAATAAATAACGTAAAACATAATGAAATATTTGTTAAGCTAAATTGTTTCCACGATACTTCACGGACATAACTTGTTTATTTGTGCGTGACCTTTCCCGGGTTGGTAACAATTATAACTCGCATAAGTTTCATTATATATTAAGTGAGAGTTCATTAGGGAGACCTTTGTTCGCCGGGCGGAGGGGCGGAGAGGGGGGAGGAGTGTTTCATCCACCGATATATTTATATCGCCTGGTTCCTTAACGGGCCATAAACTTCATGATTCATGTACCAAAGAACCGTAATGGTTGCGCACTTCACCATACCTAGGTTAAAACTTTCTATTTCCAAATGCTATTTGTCAAAAATAAACACTAATATCATTAGGGAGCTCTTGACCTGTTTTCTAAATTCGCGGAAAAAATATTTTCGTCTTTTGATTTTATCGAAGTTCAATTCGGATTTTTGGCTCTTGTCCGCGGCTCGCGACGTCGAGTCATGTTTTGTTCATTAAAATTAACAAGCAGTCTAAGTGATCTTGTTCAAACAAATTAAATTGACTACCACAACTCGGTCGTGAGATATCGTCGATATTTCGTGGGATTAGTTCCAGAAGGCTCCACTAACACTGTTCCCAACTAACAACTAAGTACCTGAAAGTTTCCTTTAGACTCGAATCTGGTGATATTTGATCACTAAAGAAACATGTACTATCAGAGATAACATCCGTACCTGAAACTATCACAATTAATAAGTTTTATTTACCTTGAAGCTAATGTTAGGCCCGTAAAATTACAACTTTACGTCTCTGGGTCGACAACGCATTGACGATGCCCCTGATGCTGCAAATATACATAGGCACATGGTAAGTGGTCACTGCAAATACCATAAGGTAGACAGTCTGCCTGTTAGTAGGACTTCTTGACATGAAAACAGAACCATCAAAACCAGACAGGCTTCTATCATCGTTATTTTTTTAATACTACCGCAAAGTTTAAGTGGTGGACCACAAAGTTAGTCAGCTATACTCGACTGACTGTACCGTATAAATACTGTGTGCATACTTAATTCAGTATTCACTGAGCCGTCTCGCGGCTATTTTTAAACGGAAGTGAGGCGAGTGAGCGCGTCCGCTGCATATTATTAGACGCTTCTACTTCCTTTAGACAACGAGCATTGTTACAATTTCATTATTTTTGTTGAGTGACGAGATAGTGCTTAGTGAGTTAAGAATGACGATCTTCTTAGTAATTGAATCATGTTTTTATCACACACCTTTAGCTATTTTATTTTCTTTTAACTATTTGTTCAGTTAACAAACAGTTTTTAATTCATACTATAAGAGTAATCTCAATTATAAATCGATAATATAATAAATAAATCGTTAATTTAATGTGCGGCAGATTCGACATCACGTTTAAAGAGATTTAAAAAATCCAAAGTTATTTTACGACTTTAAAGAATGAGACGAGATTTAATGGTGGTTGGCAAGCAAGCAGTCGGTCCACCTGATGGTTAGTTGTCCACGCCACCTATGGACATTCTCAACACTAGGCCCATCGCCAACGCGTTGTCGACCGTGTGCTTGTAACCTCACAAACATTAATACATCTGCACTACTGCTATACGGTAGAAATGGGTATAGTGGTAGTACTATACTACTATATACAATTTTATTTTCAATAAGCTATAAACCTGGCTCGTAAGCAAAAATAATAATAGTGTAAGAGCAGCTTGTTTATTCCGTGTCGGCAGTAACAATCATTTTATTATTCAACAACGTTTGTGCAAGCACTTCACTGGCCGCGTCGGTTACTTGTTACTGCTTGAATAAAAACATTTTCAGTTATTCACCCGGCGGCGAGCGGCCGGCGCTCCGTCCTTCTCACTCTTCACCGGGTCCATTTATAATGACATTATTTTTCCCTCTTAAATTAAGTAGAGTCGTCCTCGTCCAGCGACCGGTATAATCACACCCGCGGTACGAACACCCATCTTTTGATCTACGTTTTAACTGATGTTCTTTTGAAAAGGTTTTATGTAGCTCCCCTCCCCATCCCTCTGCGGAGGGTACGTGGACGCCCACCTTATACGTTTGTCGAATAAAAACTTGATGAGTCAATTCGCTCGTATGCCCATCGCCGGTATCGCGTGTCGTCCTTCTCGCTTCCACATCGCCAAATGCCAATAAAACGTTAGCCGAATACCTTTTATTTTATTTTCACGCAAATCTTTTGTTTTACATCCACAAATTGGCGCGGCTTGTGGGAGCGATTTAATTAAAATAGCGATGATAACGTCGCGCCCCGGCACCGCCTCGTGCTGTAAGATCGGATATGGTAATCTGATGTATTTGGAGTGAATAAGTGTATTTGCCATTACAGGCATCGTTTTCAATGTTCTGGCATTTTACTCAGGAACACGATTCTTTCGATGTTGATCGAAAGCAACTGTCACTTTAATACGTATCTGTTAATTGAATACTAGGTTCCACCCACAGATTGACACGCATTACTGAACGATGTGATGTTTTCCTGGATAATGAGAGTTCTATGTTTAAATCTAGAACAAGGTCAAAATTTCTTACAAGCCATTTACAATTGCGTAACAACCTTTCCAAATAACTAAACATTTTCATTAAGAAATAATATCTTTAATATTTTTTATCATAGAGAGCATGGATTTTGCACTGGGAAATCTGTTGTGACTAATCTTTTTAATTATGTGAGCTTCCTAGCCGATTCTTTGGATAAGGGCCTTCAAGTCGATACAGTTTATACGGACTTTTCTAGTGCCTTTGACAAAGTTAATCATCGTATATTGATAAGCAAATTAGAACGGGCATACGGTGTAAGCGGTGAGCTGTTGCTGTGGATTACATCTTATTTAACTGACCGACCTCAACACGTTGTAGTCAGAGGACATGTATCTGATGAATACATTGCAACATCAGGTGTACCCCAGGGCTCTCATTTGGGCCCAGTATTATTTGTTTTATTTGTAAATGACATAGGTAATCATATAAGGAATAGTAACTATTTATTGTACGCTGATGAATTGAAGATTTTTAAGACAATTAATTCTCGTTTCGACGTAGATCAACTGCAAGAGGATCTTAACTCTATTTACTCGTGGTGCCAAAGTAATGGAATGGTTTTAAATGTTGCTAAATGTATGTTCATAAAAATTACAAAAAAAAGAAAACCTCATTTGTCTTCTTACTTCATAAACAGTGGGCAGATTATAGAAGTGGACGAAGTCAGAGACCTAGGTGTAGTCATAGATTCTAATGTATCTTTCAGGGCCCACTACGATTATATTATCAACAAATCTGCACGAATGTTGGGTTTCCTTAGACGCATCACTAAAGAATTCAAACGACCCGAATCCAAAATAATATTATATAACTCACTTGTCCGCAGTGTTCTTGAGTTTGCCTCTGTTATATGGAATCCCTGTTACTCTTTACACAATAACCGTGTGTAAAGAATGTCCCAGGATATTTATTATTTATTTATTATAATAATGGCATCGAACATATTAGCCGTAAATTTACGAAATATTTAGCCTTCTCTGCTCCTGGTATAAGTAGTCGTGCATCATATAAGAACCGTCTCGATTATTTTAAAATGGTTCAACTCTGTGACCGGCGCCGCGTCCTTGATCAAACATTCCTTCAAAAGCTGCTTAACAATAAAATTCAATGTCCAGATATCCTCAGTGGTTTGTCGTTCCAAGTGCCCAGGCCTAGTTCACGATACATACAAAAAACTATGTTTTACGTTCCTCTGTCAAAGACTAAAGTTGGTCAAAATTCACCAGTTCATCGTATTTGTAAGTCTTATAATGATTTGTGTAAAAACTATCCAGATCAGCATTTGGACGTGTTTTTCGACAGTTTCGGGGTTTTCAAAAACAAGGTTGCGCAACTAGTTGCTTTGGATTAGGAACTTTGGGACATTTTTGCTTCTTTTAAGATTTTTTTTTTTAGTACTTTGTTTTATGTATAATTATAAATATCATAATTAGTATATAATATCATTTAACTTTAACTTGATGTGTTTTCGTTTTTAATTCATTGTTTTAGTAGCTTAGATTTTCTCTTTTATTATTTGTGTGCTCTCTATGTTTTTTTCATGCCCTACCTACATTGCTAATGTGTCCCTGTGTAAGCTGTGTACACCTGTTATTTATGTATGTACTTGATTGTGTAACTTTATGTCTGTATCCTTTAATGTGCTACGTATATATGTTGTTGGTGTACCGTAATAAATAAATAAACATTGTTTCTCCTATGTACCACAAGTGTCCAGCGAGGGCGCTGTGAGCGCAGGAGGCTCGCAAGTCGTGGCGTCGTGTCAGCAACAATACAGATTTAAAAAATAATTGAATGGTCACAAATGGCCGCGCCGTGTAATCCATTAACGTTAATTAAACGCATCCAAATCAACAGCAATTAGCGATAATTGAACGCGTTGTGCTCGGGGCGGACGCTCGGACGCCCGGACACTCGGACGGCCGGACGGACGATAACACACGATACAAGCACCGATTTAATGTAACCTTTATTACTTCGATTATTGTGTTTCGTAATCATCGGCGTATTTAAAAAGAGAAGAAGTAGAGATTTTATGAGAGTAATTGTCATCATCATTATATTGGAATCTAATTCGATTACATCGTGACTGGCATCGAAAAAACCTTATCCCTTATTGATTTAATTTTTTTTTTATTACTGATGGTTTTTACAATTAATATACCTAATGTCGCCCCAATCTCACCATAGAATGTGATGATGTGTCCGAAATTGGAGACCACAAGCCAAAAAGGACCTACGGCGTTGTATTATCTCATCTTCATTAAGCGAAAACCCGTGGGTATTCTCGGACATTCAAACATAAATAACATTAATGGCGTATTTTGATAGTCAGCCATAAATATCCACAAGTGTCGGGTTCCTAAACATTCCCCAAACAAGCGTATGCCTAAAATATCTGAAGAGAAATGTTCTGTGAAAGTGTCCCCTTGTTATTAATGTGTTATGTCAGGGCGATGTCGCCGCCCCCGCCCCCGCACCCCGCAACCCGCGCTCCCCGCCCCGCCGCCGGCCAACTGCATTCATATGAATACAACATCTGTCCCTTTGGAATGCTAAAGAAAACAACTTTACTGTGATTGGAAGCTCAGAAATAGTAATATAAAGGTGGCCGAAAATTGTAATCATATCAAGCCTTGAAAGGAACTGGTGTCTGGTGCTAGGTTGCACAAAACCTAATGGTTCAAACTTTTTATCACAATGTAGATCTGTAACTAGATAATAATATTACTTTGATCGTGACTGAAATAGCAAATAAAGCAGGTGGAGTGGCCGCTACCTTGTTATGCACCATTACAGTTAATGTGTTGTTCATTTGGCAAGCGGGCGGCCACCCGTCCGCGCGGCGGCGCTCAGCTGCATCCTTGACCCGAAATGTACTCATTTTCCTTTCGAATGATGTGCTCGTACCCGACATTATCATTTTATGACGCACTTCCGGCCTTAAAGCCTTTTATATCGTATTTATTTTCATTAAATATTCAGTTGCGTTCGCGCTTGGTTTTCTCCGAGAGATTCTTTTCGGGATCTCCTGAAACTGTTTTTCACATAACTAGGATGCTGAATTCAGTTGCTTGTGTATCCTCGAGGTGTGGGAAAAAATACTTTGATCTGCGGTGTGATAATCACTGTATCCGGCCGTAACCGACTGTAGCCACGTCAACCGGCCCGCCAATTACAAAAACACTTTGTATCAATATCATATTTTCAAATACTGGAATATTTTTAATAACATTTTTTTTATATATTTAAGTATATGTAAGTTTTATGGTTAATAAATAACTATCATGATACATTACAATTTACTAGAAACTATTTGTCTTTACTATTTTTATTAAACATGTAAGTTTCTCCTCTCTCTCGCACTCGAGTCATGCATCACACACAACAGGAGTTTAGTATATACATGCTATATAGGTAACATATCCCTAGCTATCCACGTAAGCCACATTTATTACCCGCGGAAACGCCAGCACTCCCGCGCGTCTCGCGGACAGCTAATTGGTTGTGACTTTTGAAATATCAAATATTTCGTGGAATGAAAAACATCTGTGTATATTGTTTACGCGTCCTGCGCGCAATTTCATATAAATTTCCATGCTTCAGAGGACTTACATGACAAATGAAAAGCTCTTCAAAGCTAATTCTCTTATGTCAATGGCTATCAATCAATTAGAATCTCGATATACTAGTTTGTAAAGAACAAAATCCAGCCCGACCATTCAATGTTCAAGTACCATAGTTAATAATTGATAAGCTGCTAGCTGCAGCTATCTGACAGAAGAGTTGAAACACATCCAACTGAGTTTGTTTGAGTTGAGTAGGTGAGAGACATTGTCCATGTACGCAGGATGTTTTAAGGCGATCAAAGCTCAGTTGGCATTGACAGCGAATGCGTAAAGATAATCGTGGCTTCAAATTCTGCAATCGGCTTTATTTTTTGATGATGGAAAATGAAAAGAATTAACCATTAATGACAGCTGGCTTGATGGTAGCGACTCTGACAGCCAAGCCGAAGGTCGCGGGTTTGATTCCCACCTAATAAAACATTTATATATTATAAGCTCTGCTTAGTTTGGGATCAGATCGCCGTGTGTAAAGAATGTCCCTGGATATTTACTATTATAGCAAAGTGGAAGAGTACTATGTAGTGTATGTCTGGTAGTCGCACTGGAGAGCCAATTCTCTTCTAGGCTTTGTGTGTTCACCGCCACTTGTAGTCAAACACAAGCTTATACATAGCAGATAAAGTCTACGTCCATTACCTGGTGCAGTGTGTGCCTCGTGCCTCGTGACCCGTGACGCGTGCAGTGCACAAATGTGACGTGAATGGGTCTACTATCAGCGCTTCGGCGTCGGCGCCGGCGTGGGCCCGCGGCGGCGTCGCCCCGGATGCGACGTAACGCGCCCCGAGCACGCAACTACACGCCCTTCAACTACTATTTCATCAAGGCACAGTCACCTGGCTCTGGTGGCTTACTAGTATTAAAGTCCCCACAATATAGCCCCCTTTTGTTATATTTGTAATATCTCTATTAAGTTAAATAATCAATAGACCTCAATTTGGATATATGGAATTTGGTTAAAATTTATTATTTTACTTCACCATTTTTATACCACATTGGGCGAAAAAGAAGCAGTCGGTCCACCTGATGGTAAGTGGTCACCGCCGCCTATGACCAAAACGTTGTCTATTAATGGGCAGGTGTTAGATATTATTTTCGACAGAACAAACAGACTTCTTCATATACACGAATTTTAATTAAACTTTCACATTAAAACGAGACCAAACCAACATGTAAAGTGTGTATCATACACACTTTACCACCGCATGTTAAATTCTATCTATTATAGGTACCTCCGTGTAATAGTGACACAGTACATAGCTACATAGTACATACAGTACAGTGTAAAACAGCACTCGCCAGCACTAATTGCCGTCGCCCACCTGCTACCAAAATGCAGTAGTTGAATGAATTCACAACTGAGTTAAGCAGCTGCGGCTAACTTACTAATTGCTATATTTATCTTTAATTTATTTATTATTTTTCCATTTAATAATGGTACAGTCAGCAACTTAGTTCCTTTAAGTACACTATAGCAGTACTACATTATGGAGTGTAGGTATTTGTTAATAATGTTAACAATGTAGTAATGCTATAGTGTAGGTATTTGTTAATATAAAATATTGTTTTTAATATCCTACATTTCTTCCACTCTGTATATAACGGAAACCAGATAAAGAGAAGAAATATAGAAGAGTTTTTAATGTAGTGTCTGATAACACTTAAAACTCATTTTTTCTTCTTAATAAAAACTTACAGTAAAATATATTTTTTCTTCAAATACAAATGTAAGAAATTTTTGCACCCAGACGCAGAACAAACAGACATGTTGAGGCCCACAAATGTTTGTGGGTCGGAACCGAGCCCACGACGTGTGGCCATGGCTAGTTTTAAACTATTGAGCCAACCTGCCGTTCTTAAAGCCGCCTGAGAATATACTGGCGTTTCGTTAACTTAGATCTGTTCTGCTACTTTTATTGCTGACTGTACGATGATACTCTTGACTTATAAGATGGTGGACAAACACAAGTCTTCATTTGAATAAAATTAATTATGAAAAAATTTATACTTAAAATACATTGCAATGTTTTATTCTGCAAAGTGAATAATTTCAAATCTGAATGAGCATCGCCAAAGTATACGAAATTGAAAATACTGTACTGTTATCGTATACTAGGAGCTACGGCTACGAAGCTACGTCGGTACAGTGCTAGGGCGACTACGTAAACGATTATTGTTGCTTGTAACGCAACTCGTAGACGGCTTGTTTTCGCCGAAACTGAAACATTTTTCGCAGGCGGCACGTTTGTAGTCGTGATTATTAGCCGCCCCGACTATTATTGCCGCTTGCCGCGATGCCGCAGTTATTTCTTAATAGCGGGTTTTCTTTCAAATTTTATTTCGATGGAAAGTTTCACTGATTCAACTTTTTATCTTTGAATACCTTGTATATTTCGAATGCTGGTATTTAAGGCCTTCTTACTAAATTTTTTCAAATATTATTATTATGAGTGACGAAAATGTTAATTGTCGTTAATTGAATAAGTTTATACTTAAATTTATAAAAAGGGCTTCATAAATATCTAAACGTCTTAAGTGCTTTATATTTTGTGCGCAATTACTCTATTATTTGTACACATATTTATTTCGCTGTTCCACAGAAAATACTAATCAGTCTTTTTTATGAGTACCTATTACTTAACATTAAATGAAACAAACCCAACGTGTGCCACCGAGTCATTAGAGTCCATAACATTACAGACAGCCGATACGTTATGTGTTAATACGAGCGAGGGGTGCCTCACCTCGGCCTGGCCGCGAGGCACGAGGCACGATGCACGAGGCTTTCTACCAGATATAGGTAAGTGCAGGCGCCGCGGGCCAACTTTAGTTATCGTTGAGTCATACGAATTGATTCTTGAATCGTATCCACGTACAACGACGCCTTAATATTTAATGCATTGTATTCAAGCAGCGAGCGGCCCGCTGCCGGCCGCGGCGGTCGCCTCTCGCGCGTCAAATAAAACGCTGCTATTTCACCAACAAAAAAAATGGTTGCATTTCCATTCTTCACAATTTTGCGCAGTTTGTGGAGTGTAAACGGTTTATCCCGTTTCAGATAATTATGGAAACAAAAGTGTGCGGCTATTGTTTGGGCACTCGCTCGCCGAGATTGCGTCCCTTTGTTCCCGAGTCCCGGGACCTGGCCCCGGGTCCCGGGACGGCCCCGCACAGTGCTCCACACACACTCCACGCACGACCTCCGAATAATAATGTTTATCTCGATTGCTATTAATAAAAATATATTGTTTTCTTTTATAGAATCCATTGTTTCGTGATCTGAATAATACAACAGGTTTTGCAACATTCCAGCACTTTTTTTTACTCTCATCGAAATCACATTTTTACCAATATACAATTTGTTATAAGAATTGGTATAGTATAATTGATATAGTATAAACGCGAAACATTGTTTGTTATATTGTTTATTTGTTACCTTTTTACGCCTAACGGCTGATCGGATCGTAATTAAATTTGAAAAAATAAATGATATCTTAGGGAAGGATTATTTTAGAGTAGTAGAGCTCTTAGTGCAGAGTTCGTCCGGGGAAGTACTACCACCTTACCCATTTCCGCCGTGAAGCAGTAGTGCAATTGTATTACTGTGTTTCGGTTAGAAAGGTAAGGGGGCCGATGAAATTACAGGCACATGAGACTTAACAACTTCACGTCTCAGGGTCGACAACGCATTGGCGATGCTCCTAGTGTTGCAAATGTCCATAGGCGGATCTTACCATCAGGTGGACTGTCTGCTTGTTTGTCGGTTGAAAGTTTGTATGGGCAATCCATAATTCCTTGTTGTAATGTTTTTGCAAAATCATCCCTAAAGGAAGCAAACTGAGGGGTTAAAACTATGAGGTTTTCTTCAGATGCACTTCCTGTGTACAGTTTATGGACCCTTATCTATTATGCTATCACCAAGGTCATTTTATGTAGGTAATATTTGCCGTTTACCTAATTCTATTTGGATGCATAGTTTTTGAGATAATTAAAAATAACATAGCTCGCGCGCTTCCATTCCTTGGGACCGCGCGCGGACATCTACATTATAAAAATATAACTGAAGAATTTGACTGATTGACTTCCTGAAGCCGCGGACTATAGCTATATTATTCTTTTTAGTGCAGCTATTTACAAATACATGTATAATACGTAAATAAATATTACAGTATAGTTCTGAATTGTATAAATAATTAATTTAGGTAACAAATATCCCTTGTTTTATATACTTCAAATAACTGTTTTGCTGAATTTATTCCGATTTGTAGAACTAATTTCGTAATACGACTTTTTGTCGTGTCGCAATCGTGTCGTTGCCGCACTGCGTGAGTGCGCCCCCCACCCCACTACGCCCCCGCCGCGAGCCAGCCGTATTGTTTGTAATTAATCACGAGTCTGACCCATCCCTCCCCTCACCCCTGCTACCCTCTACCCACGTACCTAATGTTTTCTCCGCACTTCCCTTTGTATCCATCCGAACTGAATACACTACACATGAAGATTTGTTTTCAAGCAACTTTGTTTTAATAGACTACATTCTGTTCTTCTCTGCATCCACAACATTGCTTTAGAAATGTCCAGTATTTAGTCCTACTTCTCAATGAATAGTTTATATTATAGAAAATATCGTTAAACATCTCTTCCATGATACAAAACAACGAATAAGCCTCCTCACTAAACTAACTTGGTTGCCATTTCTAGCGGTAGAAACAATTTAACTGTATGAAATGTAAGCTGATTCTGTAGTAGTCGCAGCAATAGTAACTCGTGTGCTGATCGACACCTTCATCTCGTATGCAATTTAAAATTTCCATAAATATGAGGTATACGATTCTGATGACTCTATAGTCTTTAATATTAATAGAATATTATCCATAAAGATAATAGACTGTATAATCGGAATGTCTCCTAGATATCTACGAGATAGATTCCCAGAGTCGTGTTTCCGTTTCACTCTTCAGCGCCAGACGCAAGCTGCATCGGACTTTGTGGAAATGTATTGTCTTGGCTGATAATTATTAAAATTATGAAACCTTTAACAGTCTACCAAGCTGAACGTTTTATTTTTGAACCGAACCGACCAGGTTCATATATTCTTATGTCAGAAACTTAATAGCATACAGGTAATCCACCTGACGGTAAGTGATCACAATAAATTTATTAAAATATTTCTGAATTTTCATTGTCATTTATTTCATTTCCATATTTAGAATTCTCAAAGTGATGCCAAGCTATATACAGCCTATACGAAGTGCAACTGCCGGAGCACTACGTTAGCTGACTGGTGATTGTGACAGATTTTATCGTGAGGGTCCCATGTGTATTATCAGTATTTAGCAGACTCGTCACGTCAGTCGAGCAGCTTACGTGTGGTGTCGCGTTCAGTGAGCCAGCGCTTAATGAAATCGGCCCGAGAGCTCAGCTCCTTACTTATTCATAGCTCGTTCACATTTGATCCCAACTAGCTTGTTTGTGGGTAATTCCCTTTGACTGTGATCTCCCACCGAGTTGAAACCATGGTAATGGCTTTCGAGTCACTGACCGAAAATTAGATGAAGTCCCATAAGATTTCCAATTCTGTACATATTTGTGTACCCTCATGTTTCCTTTCAAAATATTATTTTGAGTAACTAATAGGTTCTTTCAATATAACCATGAAAAAAGCCTACGCTTAAAGAAATCGTATATATCTTGTTATCGCTATTCATTCAGCAAACCAATTTAGTTTTGGAGCAAATCGTTCTCTCTCTACTGCTTCAGTGGTTCCGTTAAATATTTAGACAATTTATTGCTTAAAAATGATCACCTAACTTTTCGCTACGTCTAGGAGATTCATAACAAATTTATTATTAAATAGCAAGGTTGCAGATCATAAAGTGGAAACGTTACCTTAGTTACGTCCCGCACTGGATATACTGAACCATGTTTTTAATTCTGATTAATAATGTTCCTGCCACACTCATATAAGGTAATTTGATCCTTAACTTATCAGAGCTTGTACTATATCCTATCCTACTTTCCTACTAATATATGCGAAATATAATATAAATGCGAAAGGTTGTTGATGGATAGATAGATAGATGGATGGATGGATGGTGCTCCTTCAGAAAAAAACTTCTAAACGGATTTGAGGAAACTTGACACACTGATAGTCTATAACCTGGATATTCATCCAGTATGTATTCACATAGGATACTTTTGATTGCGTGAAAATATAAAAACGCGGCTAACAAGTAGTATTGTACATTATTATGCTTAATACTTTTTAAATACACTTAAAAAATAATGTAAAACTTTGTTTCGCGTGGGAACCGCCGCGGCGTGACAGTCCGGGCATCTGACAACCGGGCCCACCAGCTCGATAGGGTGGATAAAGAGCTTAAGTTCACTACAACATAATTTGTACCTCCTCCTTGTAATAATTCGTTGTCAGCGGTAAAAGGTTCCCAGTTCCAACGGTTCGTGTAACTTTGTGAACAATACACATTGCACGGAGCATCTATTAGTGTAACTTTCACGCCAACCACCTCACCTGCGTCTCGCGTGCTGCTTCACCGCTACTTAATAAGTACTACACGATTTACAACTCTGTATCCTCGGTAATAAAGACCACGATGTGCACCGAGCCAATATGTTATCAGCGCTGAGTGATGGATACTGATAAAAGCGTTAAAGCGTCAGCTGAAAGGTAATAAAGCTTAGTAGAGTCGCGGCTGCCTCGTGTTCGGTTATCGTCGAGTTTGGGCTACATTGAGTTATTCGTTTTAACAGCACCGTGCGAGTTCAATTGTGTTTAAGTTATGAGTTCGTTTCATGGTCAACGATTCGGTTTGCTGTTTGTTTGTTTATTTGTATGACTAGCGTGCTAGATATCGATGCCGTGGTCAGTGGTGAGTACTAAATCAGATTGTCGCAGTAATTCCGCAGTGATTGGTGCGCCCGCTCCGCTCGGCTCGGCGCCGGGCGCGGTCTGTCTTGCGTACATTAGTGTAACGCTATTGGCAACACACACAACACTGATTGCCCTGTTTGCTCGCTCGTCGCGTACAAACATTATGCCAACAACCGGTGCCGCTACCTCAGCCACCCCGATAATGTAATCTCGGCCCTAAGTACGTCGCATTATAGCTGATTGTCGGTTGAGGCGGCGCGCATCGCGTTTATCGTGGAAATATGCTAAGTGCCGGCGATAGCGCGGCCGCTCGGAGCATTACCGCCGCCGATCGTAAACTCAATACGACAAAACTTACCTATACATGCGCCTATGACGGTCCGCTGCCGCCTGATCTACTTCTACGTCAAAACAACAACCTTATCGCGTAGACTTAAGGCTCATGATATTGCACTTAAAATTTTACATACAGGATAAGCGAGGAAATACGAGTCTCGAACGTAACAATTCAAAACTTAAGTTACAATGTTGGCGATGAAGTTGAGCGAGTGCTCGTGCGGGTAGTCGGAGATAAGTCGGCCGGCTGGGGCGGCCCACTGAGGAGCATGTTAAGAAATATTATCTGTGCCGGACGTCGTAAGTTAGGCCGGGGCTGAGGGTTGAACTACCGGTCAAATTGCGAGAGCCTGCGGTTAAGCGAGTTATAGATATATTTAGAGCCGGTCCATTAGGCCTCAGTAAACAATTTAATTTACGCCTTTCAACATCCATCGCTTACGACAGCTACGAGTACGCACGTAGTCGAGCGGGATGTGCCCCGTCACGTGTCGCTGCAAATATAATTCAACAGTTCTCACTTGAAATATGTCATTATCTATTTATGTTCTATCATCATCATCATCAGCCTATCTCCGTCCACTGCTGGACATAGGCCTCACCTATGGCACGCCACTGAGCTCGATCTTCAGCTCTTTGTTTCCAACCGCTGCCAGCCAGCTTGCGTATATCATCGCTCCATCTAGCTGGAGGGCGCCCTACACTACGTTTACCGAGCCGTGGTCTCCACTCTAGAACACGTCTACCCCAACGGTTATCGGTTCTGCGACAGATGTGACCAGCCCACTGCCACTTCAGCTTGCTAATCCGTTGAGCTATGTCGATAACTTTGGTTCTTTGACGGATGACTTCATTTCGAATTCGATCCTTCAGAGAGACTCCGAGCATAGCTCTCTCCATAGCATAGTTGGTGAACCAGTCGCACCGTCAGTGTCCACGTCTCGGCTCCGTAAGTCATAACAGGTAGGACGCACTCGTTAAAGACTTTCGTCTTTAGACATTGGGGTATGGGCGATGAAAAGACTCGACGAAGTTTTCCAAATGCTGCCCACCCTAGCTGTACTCTTCTGCGAGCTTCCTTATGTTCTATATGTCTTTTCTAATATAATGAACATTTTACAGGGAAGCGTCGCTTTCTCATCGTGAAACACGTATCTTGTAATTTTAAATCTTTCTTCGTTGTTGTCATATCACAGAGCTCGGGAGCTGGAAAGTCTTATAATACATTGCTACTTTTATAATACATTAATACTTATGCTACTTCTAATTTCTACTTACTTTATTGGTATTTTTCTTCGACTGTACCGACCAAAATTGGAAGCAATTGTTCGAAATTAATTTGTGTTTTTAATTAAGCCCCCGCGTCAATCTCGCCGCGGATTGAATGTATGTTGGGCCGTAAGGGGCCCGTTCCACCGCCGCCGCGCCGGCGAATGCTCCTGTTAAATAAATTTGTCCATAAAGTATCTATATTGCAATCTATTTCTAATGTGAAGAAGTTATGCTCTTGTATTACTGGGTGTCGGTTACAAAGATTTGGAGGCCGATGAAATTACAGGCTCATGAGACTTAACAACTTCACGTCTCAGGGTCGACAACGCATTGGCGATGCTTCTGATGTTGCATACGTCCATAAGCGGCGGTGACCATTTGACCATGTGCATGTGTCAGCCGAATTGACATATTGAATACATAGTTTATCGCTTCTGTGACAATCGCAACCTCCGCTTGTTCTGTTTTATACGTTGTGTAACCATCGTAGGATTTTTCAGGTCTTATTACCACTTACTTGTCGGTGGTGCGACATATGCCTAAGTCTTTGGGTAGTGGGTAGTGGGAGGGGGCTCAGTGGTCGCGTGTCGCGGTATTTGCTGCCGTTAATTAACTTTTAATTCCTTCATTAACGTCCACCTAACTTACCCACGCTTATTTATAACTTGATTGCGCCCTCCACTCACCCCCCCGCCTGCCTCCATCGCCCTCAATAAAGCTCTATATTGTCCAAACTTTATGACTCTGTAAGTCACTCGACTCATTCAACACTATTTAATACTATTTTATGATGGTTGGCAAAAATTAACTGGCAGTAAAAAAATGTAAGGCAACATTCGGTGGTGTAATGACATTTGTACGAGTATATTGTCAAAAGGTGCGTCAGAAGTGCCTTTATATAAACTTGAATTGTAGTTGTGTGACGCTGTTGTCTTATTCATAAAAACAAAAAATTGTACATTGTCCATCCGCGGAATGAATCCCCCGGAGTACGGCGGGGAGGGGCGGGGCGGGGCGGGGCAGAGCGGGGCGCAGTAAATAATTAGCTAGGCCTAAAAGCTCCGCAGTCAATCTTGTATTGAATTAGTCTGTACCGTTCGTTCCAGCATTTTGTATCGTTCCGCGCAATATTCCAGGGAATTGTCGATTCAATTTTTTTCTGGCTTTGTTGCGTAATCGAATTACTTTTGTTTAGCCGTCGAGCTCTGGGCTCTGGGCTCGCGGCTCGCGGCAGCTCCCGCAGTAATTAAATAAAAACAAAAAGGAACAAAGGCGACGTGAGCGCCGCACCAGGCACGGATGAAGGAACGGACTGCGGAGGAGGTACCCGAAACGTCTTATCCCCCAAATTTGATTATTTGCCGTTATTTATTTCCCTTCACTAGACGAGTAGAAACTATTGGTTACAGGTATTCTGAACTAAAATATATATGTAATTATGATACTCATCATGATCTACTGAAATTCAAATTATATTTAGGGCGCAGCCATGAAGACCTGGCAATCGATCTGATATAAAACAAAAACTAACTCGAGTCATATCCAGAGTTTCATGGACGCTGGTCCGCCGGCAACCTGGCGCGCGGTGTGACAAATATCCCAGATTAGCTCTCATGACCGCGGCCCTTCCGTACAGCGGCGCCCCTAAGCCTCCATACTAATTGTCTACCCACCACCTCCCCGCTACGGACTACCGGCTATGGGCCACGCACAAAAATACTTCACCTTTTGTCGTAGGCAGTAGCACTACGACGTAGCATGTCTACGAGCTATTCGTAACTACGCACAGCGAATAAAATTGTTTGTTGTTGATTGGCTGACATGTTCACATGTATGAGTAATAAATTCCACATAAAAAAGTTTTATATTGAAACCGTCGCTCATAATTTCTAACTTACCCTGTATTTTCGGGAATTCAGAACTTTTTATGAAGCAAAATAGTAGGCATACCTCGAAGAGAACAAAGATTAGGAATTTGATGTTAAGGTTGCTAGTCTCGAACTATTTTTGTTCTTGTGTGATGTATATATAATATTTATGTACGGTGTGGATCAGAAAATAGAATGGAAAGGGAAATTCGTTGTTTAAAACCTTACGACTATGTTTTTGCCCGGCGAGTGCATGCACGAGTACCAACGGATTAACACAATCCCGCAACAATGTATTCCAGAACATTTAGTATCACCCTCCAGGGGGCAGTTCGCCAATCTAGGGGCGGATGGTAACAAGTGAATGGCGTTGAAAATTTAATGCAGCAGGAACCTTTGTTTGTTATGCTTCAATGTATTATAGGATTTTCTCGGTTAACTTGACAATTATGAATGTTTTGGTTAAGCTGATAGAGGTTTTCCTCGTAAATGTTTAGTCTTTTAAATTTTTGGATAGCTTATGTTTGAAAGGGTTCGTACTTTTTACTACGAAATAAGGAATTGAGTAATTTAACATATGTCACGCTATTTTTGCCCGATCAAGTGACAAATAAATATTCGCATCAACACTTATATGGGATGTTGTATTCATTATTCACAATCAAGAAGACAGGGAAAGTGCTGGATGTGATCAAGATCGACAATTCTCTGGTAAAAAATCCCATCAAAAAACGCCTTAACTCAGTAGTTACACTCTATCTTCTAGATTTATGTCTATAAAACTAAAAACAGTAACTTGCGTTCCGCTGCAGACTGCTAGCCGGCGGGAGTTAATTTCCGAGGGCGATAAATATTTCCACTTCCTCGTGTGAAAAAATGGGCGTGTGCCAAATAAGTTGGGGATCTATGTCGCTCTGTATACGACACGACACGAGCGGGCTCCGAACAATACGTGAACTTGTACCCGGTACCTCTAAATACATCTCTCATCGCATACTCACCAGCTATTTATCGCGATTTTAAATGATCTCAAGAGGGTTGAGAAATATATTTAACCTGAAGTCAATATGATTTTGTTATTTATTTGAGCAAGAAGCAGCCTTTATAGCATAATCTTATTAACTAATGTAGTTATCAAAATTGAGTCTAGGCGCACAAGATATGTGCGAATAAATAAAGAGCAAAAAAATTTATTATATGTTAAGAAAATAAACGAAAATAAACAAGTTTCTCTTACAAGAACACAACGAGTTTTTTTTTCTCATGATTGAAAATGAAGTAGAATAGTGGGTGTACTTCATAAATAAATAATTAGAGATTACGGTCGAACAAAAACTTATACAAAGTAAAAAAACCTATTTCGCAACCAGTCTGACATAAAGCTTTATTGTTATTTATTGAGGAACATTGTGTTCGTTATCTTATTTCTCTCCTTCTGTATGTGTTTAATTTTTGAACGTTTATATGATGAGGTCTTTCTGGTGATCTATTAATATACCATATATATTTATAATTACTAACTTACACGTAGATGATGAGGGGTACCTACTAACAAAAATGAGTGTAAGTTACTTGAATTATTATTATTATTAAGTGGCGCAAGTAGCGTCGCGGGTGAACTGTGAAGTTATTCTCATAAGCGCGGTGAACTCCGTGGGACTGCCGCTGCCGCTGCGGCTGCGGCATGCGGCGCGTGACGTCACATACGGGCCCGCAACTTCATCTCACCGACAAGTTTCGCCTCCAACTATGTATATTTCAAATGTGCCAACTGCTTGAATAATTTGCATTCTTGAGTTTACATGCGAGGGTGTTTTGTTTTTTATATAATAGGGCTCTTATATCATAAACGTGAAAGTTTGTAATATATTAACTAAGTAAATAACTGAACATATACAATGAAATTTAGACCACATATAGGTTTTTTTATGTGCCGTTAGGCGATAAACCGATACCGCTCCACCTGGTGGCTAGTGTTCACCACCGCTTATGGACATCTGCAACACCAGGGGCACCACAATGCGTTGTCGACCCTGCGACGTGAAGTTGGTAAGCCTAATATATACAACATAGTAATACAAGTGCACTTCTGCTTAACGGCGGAAATGGGTATGGTGGTAGAACTGGACTAAAAACTCTAAGCAAAATATGTTCTAGATAAAAATATTGAATCACTCATGAACTAGGGTAAAACCAGCCAATCTTAACTAAAATTATATATTTTTTTTGCAATTTACGTGAGTTTGTGTACATGTAGGTTATCTCCTACTATTATTATTTTTAAAATTATTTCAGTTTTATAAAACTACCCTACGCACAGTGTCACAGGCCACGTAATAATCCTGATGTAGAGCAGATCCCTCGGGGTCGCGGGTGAAACCCCGGGACACTAGTCTATTCTTATAAAAAGAATATAATACAATAATCATACAAAAAGATAAACTGTAAAGATAAAAACAAAAGCACCCTGGATACTCTGTAAGCCCCGGGCCACCGCGACTCCCGTGTTTATATTATATTAAAACTCAAACGGTCCTGCAACTAATTTAGCCGAAGAGCCTATCTCGTTACCGAGTTACATCAAGATAAGAAAACAAACAATAATCGTACGCATCAAAATGAAATTGCTTCCGTTTCTTTACCTCGGTCCGCTCGGTGCGTGTCGCGCATACGGGTCGCATCGCGGGTCCGCGGCCTCACGCACACACGCGCCGGTCTTGTTACTCGCCGTGTCCTTTCGAGTTCTGCCGCGAGTGGGATCAGCCTCTGTAGGTGATTCGGTAATACAATCCCGCTTATCTTGTTACGTATGTAAATAGTTTTCGACGCTCTCTGGACATTTTTTTTCTATGTTTGACGGAATTTATTTATGGCTATTGGCTGAATGTTTCAGTGATGCCCTACTTTTATGTACCCGCGGCCGCATTCGAGAGCCAGCACCCTTCTAGGATTGGCGCGCTTACCACCTTTAACCACATAATTTCTACGGTAAGGTCAAAATAAACATTGCCAGGATTTTAAAGCGGTTAAAGATAAAACTAACACTATTATCATAAAAGCAGTGAAACTAAATGAAATCGAGATACTCTTCAAACTAAATATTCGTGTCTATTTATCTTTGCTAAAATAGCACAAAATTTTGTCTTATTTAAATAGTATGTGTAGCAACAATCCTAGAATCAGGTTATCGTTTCGCGTTACCCTTTACCTTCATTTTGCGTGTTGCGGTCGAGCGCCGGCGGCGGCCGCGTGGGTGCGGGCGGTGCGGGCGATGCGGGCGGGTGCGGCGCTGCGGGCGGCGCGGCGGTGCGGCAGGTGCGGGCCGGCGCGGGCTGCGGCTCGCTGGACTAACTCGACCGCTTCGCTTTAATCTCGACGACTCTGGTTGTTTGCTAATCTAAATTGTTTTGTTTTACACTTTCATCACTTAAATATAATTTTAATGCTACTTGCATCTACCGATATAACAAACATTTTTTTATACCAACACAAGTAATATGAAAAGTCAAAGCCATTTATTCAGTGTAAGCGCGAAGTTACCACGAGTTCGGTTGATCATGCCTTCAGTTAAGGAGAAACTTACAAAAGCTCTTTTATGATTTGTGTTTTGTTGGATATTCTAAAGTAAATATAAGTAAATACCAAACTAACTGAAACATTGTACATAGAATATCGCTACAGATATAAGATCTAATGAAAAAGAGAACTACAATATACTATGTGCTTGTAATTATATTTCACGTCAGGGAGAGAAAACCATACGTGGGAGCGGCCCTTTTAGTTGTTAATGAACATCATTTCATTATTTTCACACACGAAACAAAATCATTAATAGTAATGAGATCAAATGCCGCCATTTTATTCTCGCGGACTAATTGGATGCGCGACAAAGGGAGTGATGCTACGGTATATGTTTCACGTGAGTAGGGCGCCATTAGCGCGGGCGGCGCGGCCGGCGCGGGCGTCGCGGTGTGGCGCGGTGTGGCGCGGTGTGGCATTTGTTGATCAATTGGATCATCTTGAGTTACTCCTCATAATAATATAAGTTTCCTTTATGTTTTTATTAGAAATATTGTAGAAATTCTCAAAAACAATCTGGACGGCTTTTTGTCAATTCTATCCGCAATGAGATAGGTCTCAAGAGACCCACATTCGGGCCAAGACATTTAAAGTCCCAACGTGACACGCGGTGAGCATTGTCGCCTTGTCTCGGGCACATTTATCAAACTCTACTTGCCCAACTCGTGAATCGAACCCAGAGCCTCCGGACTCTAAATCGAGATTTGTTTCATTGGGCCGTCCAGGCATCGATAAATCGTATTTATATCTAGTTTGATAATGAATTATATTGAATAATTAGTAAGTATATGTGTATGTGTCTCGGCAGCAGCGCGGCAGTTCGTTAGCAGCGGCTCGCTCGTCAGAGAGCAATAAAATTATAAAGAAAATGTACAATTTGGTAAACTATTACGTGCCGTCCGGCGGGCTCGTTATTTACGGAGCAATTTGCTGAATGGAATTAACCCGTACGCGAGTCGGATCGCCCTCCAATTTGTGCCGCAGCGCGTCGTGCCGCCACATCCACCACAGTAAATCTAATTGACCTAAACCAGCATCTCAACTGACCACTTTATTAACTGACATGCAATTGAATTGTTAAATAAAAGATTTTTTTGTCTTATTTCTGATCTAAATAGTGATATATTATTATTATGAAGATTAATTAAATATCCGGATAAAAAATTATGGCTATAGAATATATTCTCGTAGGCATGATTGCTACAGGCCCTACGGCGCTACGTATGTAAGTGCTACGACGCTACGGCGCTACATCACATTCGAGCGTTTACATGAGCACTGGCGGCTCTGCTAATGTAATATACTGTGACGTGCTCGTCGCAATTGACACAGAAAAACGCGGCTCATGAATATTCGCACGCGTCGCGCCTCCGCCCTTTTATCATTTTGATTGTAACAAGGTATAAGATTAAATTATAAAAAGGTCGGCTCGTGAAATGAATCCGCCGCCGTGCGTGACGAGAATCCGTGAGAATGCTCGCAAATAAAAAAGCTGTAGTTCCTCCCCTGGTCTCTCCATCCCCTCGCTCGCCCGTGCACACCGCGACTGCACGCAACAACCTTGAATGACTACAAAACGCCTTTTATAGTTTATGAATAAACAAATATTATAATTTTGATTCAGCAAATGGATATATTTATTGGGGCCTCGATTTAACAACAAGCGAAATAATGTACCATATCGGTTTAAACAACCTGCAGTCGAAAAGAGTGACCAAAAATTTTTCACTAAAATCGTCCAAAAATATCGCTTCTCTATTAACAAAGAAATCGTCAGGCACAGACGAGCGAAGCCTCCGACCAATAAACAACGCTTCAATCTGCTACATTTTTGACGCCGCCACTCATTTGTATATAACATCAAAGTCTCAGCTTAATTTGAATCTGCCTGGATCGGTCGGGTCTCGCCTCCATCGCGAACATATTGTCGCGTAAACTCTTGAGTAACTCGCAATCAATCACTATGGCGACGCTTTGATGTATAGATCTAGTTTAGATCTATGGACCGTGTTCGGCATTATTCGGAATACGTCGACCTTCTGGGTAAGCGTACACATAATAAACGGAATCGAGAAGCTTCACCCGAGCGTATATTTTTTTAGGATGTTTCGTTGTTTGCGAATTTAAATAGAAGGTCCCGCTTCTGTTTGGGAAGTTGACTAAATATATATTAAAACTGCCCACACTGGTTGTTTAGTCAATCGTAAATTTGGCCAAATCCTCTTCATTTTCCTGAATCTTTTTGACTGGAAAATGCATTTTATCTATCACACACTTGTAAAGTGCGAACACCACCAAAAGTAGATGTATCTATAGATAAAATAACAAAACAGTCGTATACTCCAATTGGTAACTAGCTACCACCCCGCGGTGTCACCCGCATTCCCGAGGGATCTGATGTATCCCGAGATCATAACATAGCCTATCTCACTCGGGTATTCGTTTAATTTACAGTATTTTTTATATTGTAGTTTTTTAATAGGTGCACTGGTTTTTGTTATTATGCTCCATATAGACACACTAAATTCTCACTTTTTGTAAAAGTATGGAGTCTTCAGTATGGATAAGTTTTATTGTACAAATATTCAGCAACTGCAATACTGTTACCTTCAAGAAACCGGGAATCGTATCTCCAGTGATGGCCACAGCCTCTTGTAACTATTGTAATGAGAGCCGATGCTCTATTGGCTCGGCCAGTAGTCTAAGAATATTGAATAACAATAGACGAGCGCGGCGAGTGCGCACGCGGTACAAAGTGATATTAATGGGTTATTTCGCGACGTCTCTGGGGAGCCTTAAAAGCCTCTGTAACGACGCTGCGAGCCGTGACCTGAAATTGTATTAGCGCATTATTCATTTCACATTTTAATGCAATGATAGCTCTGTTGGTAGTGACGGCGAATGGCGTGACGAGAGTCGCAGGTTCCAATTCTAAAATAAGCCGAAAAAAAGCATCGTGAGGCAACCATAGAACGATGGTAACTTTGTAGCTCCCGCCTGGCTGCTTACCGCCCTTAAGTTGAGAATGTGGCTGTGTGTGTCTGTTGAAAGCCAGTTCCTTCTAGGTCTTTTGTGCTTAGTAACTTTGGCCTCATCATCACTAACTATGGTAAGATTCTGGTGCTTGACCAAAATCTGATATTATGTAAATTCTATATATATTAAAAATGATAAAAAAGAACCACCTTCTTACTGAAATTTCAGTCACCTGTCGCGCGGCGGAGACACTCTTTTGCTACATAGTGCAACAAAATTTCAGCTCGGCCCCGAACTTCGTACCGCCCGAGATAACTTACTGAGCCAATTGTTAGAAGCAGAATACTCACAATAGCTGCTGTGTTACTGGCTTCTTTTTTTATATTATTTTGTACTCGTTTTCAGACGTATTGCATATCTTCTCCTACTGGCTTTACATTAGTCAAGTCATATTTTCAAACAAAAAGGAAACATTACAAAGATCACATAATTACTATCATTAATTGATTTATAATCTTCCCACATAGTTAATGTATAATATTAAGACAGGCAAACTGTGATAAGATTATATATAGTAAAAGTGGGAGAGACGCCATACTTTTTGTTGAAATTACGAAAAAAATAGCAAAAATCATTTTATAACAACCATTTATTTTTTATTCGAAAGGTACATTAGTATTACTTAATACAATTGTAATTAAGTCATTTGAGAATTAACATAAAAAGAAATAAAAAATAAAAATTGTAAGTACACAGCAGGCCATCTCTCGCACAAAGTGTGGGAGAGATGCCATATATATTATTATTACTTTTTTTGGACTTTTTTGTGAAGTAATTCCCTACCACAATTATTGCAATGAGAAGAGTACATAGTACATGACTCATGTAGCCACTTTTGGCACAAGGAACATTGAATCCAATCAGTCTTTTTTTATTAAATAATAATTTTCCCAGCATTCTGTGCACACATTTGTATCATCTTCGATTGGGGTAGATGCTGAGACAGAAGATGTTGTACCAACAAATCAGATTTGGCATCAGATTCGGTATTATATAAAGTCTTTGAGCTTCATTTTTCGATATTTCACCATTTTTCATTTTATCCATGGCCAGAATTAAGTTTTTCTCAGTCCACTGCCTTCTCGCCACTGTATGGTTCCTCGCGTACTTTCTTGGCATTCTATAACCAATAAAATAGGTAGTTAATAAGAAAGAAAATATCCTACACATACTTTTGCAGAAGTTGGCATCTCTCCTCACTTTACGAGAGAGATGCCATGTAGATATAAAATACGAAAGGTATTTAGTAACATGGTGAAATCTAATTAAAATAAGTAAATAATAAACAAAATAATTCAATAAAACTAAATCTTACCTTACGGAGTCTTTTTTTCACATTCAACACTCATTAAAAACGCAGCGACTTAAAATTTTCGTCGAAAAATTCACGCGATGATTTAATCTTTTCGTCAAACACACGTCTCACTCGAGTGCAGGCAAGCAAGTACTGCACGTCGCGAAAGAAGCGTCTATGGGTAATTAAAAATAGTGAGAAATATATCTATATCTTTCTCACTCACTGAATTACCAAAGGTATGGCGTCTCACCTCATATGGCGTCTCTCCCACTTTTACCCTATTTACCTACCTTTTTTGTTTCCCGTGTGATGTTTTCATATCACATACCTATATCTCTAAATTCAATCTCAAAATTACATAAAAGTCAGTGTTTACATTAGAACTTGTGCAGACTTTTTAAATTTCCGAGAACATTAACATGTACCGAAGTACGGAGCGAGGCGAGGCGAGGCGAGGTGAGGCGAAGCGAGTCGAGGCAAGGCAAGGCAAGGCGAGGACCCGATACTGTCGAATGAAGAAATCGTACTCATAAAGAGAAATTTATTATAAGCCCGCAGTTAGGTGCCGCCCGCCGCCCGCCGCCCGCCCAATATATTATTCATATAATTTACAGCGCTCGGTCCGTAACAGATGAATAAAAAATCGAAATGGCGCTAGAAAATAAAAGTGTGTTACAATGGCGAATGGCGAGAGAATTTGCGAGCGAGTGCGTAATATTGCGCGATCGGTATGCGATAATGGGATGTTTTTTACGAGTGGCCGTAAAATGCGTAACCAGCCGGTTAGCAGTTGATCTGGGTCGCGACTACTGCCAGTCTGCGAGTCGATGGGGGAGGGGTGGGCGGATTTCTGATATAGATTTGATGGTGCGGTGATTACGTCGTGGTTTAAATCAATCAATGGTTTCACTAGCATGTTAATTACCATGTTTTTAGGCGTATTGTGATTAGGCTCGTGCCAAGTTGCATGATATTTTACCTGAAATGAAATTAAATATTTATTCAAATAGGCCTTCACAGGCACTTATGAATGGTCAGACTCTAACACCGGTTCGGAAGGTTGCTTGTTAAATTAATTGCTACTTTTTTTTTGTGTTGAGACAACAGCTTTAATTTTTAAATATTGTTTTGCACAAAAATATATACTAATATTATAAACGCTTTTACTGTAAGCGTTTTATTAGTTTATATGGAACTTCGGAACTATCGCACCCATTTGACAATACCCTTCAACTATGTTAAAGGTACATTATTCTAGATGACCAAAGGTTATAATCCCGGGATACATGGAATCCTTCAGAAGCCGCAGGATGAACTAGTCAGTAACCCAACCTTCTCGAAGCCCTGTTGCCACCTTTCCACTTATTGCGACTCAACTTGACTTAACCTGATTTGCTTTGCTGTCAAATGTCACTTTTTATGTTACATAACATACATATGACGTTTTAACACCATAGTAATTCAGCCTGAACTAGATTGCTATAAGAGTTAAAAGCCTCCTATGTACTATATAACTCAAATAATCTTTACGGAAATTATCCCTGAAGAGGTAGGCAGAGTTCTCAGTAAGGAAGAAAATATGTGACACCTGGTGGACACTTTCCTAATCTTGGGCTACAGATAATCTTTTCTAAGCCACGAAATATCAATATTACCATGCTCGACCAAGGAATCGAACCCCATGCAACCACTGAGGCGATGTAATACATATACTACTTTTTTGTATGGATATCTATGCTTTTAGTTATGGCACACAAATGTTTGTTCCAGACCCGACCATAATAAACCCGACATGTTATATCACAGACTTAGTTCAATTGATTAATTTCACCAGAGGCGATACCCGGCGCTTCACACATTGCGACGCGCGTGTTGTCAGCTGCACCAATTAGATTCGTTAATATGTTAATGCACTGAGCACCGAGGCACTCGTTATTTTAATCTTTAATTAAACTAACATCTTATCATGTAAAGTTTGTACAATAAATGCTCGAGCGACACAGATTTCCGTTCATTTCTAAACTGTTTTGTCTGGTCGTATTCACATACACTCGTATACGGTTGATAACCACTCTATTGAACTGTACCATTACTCATCTGCAGGATGTCGTAAGTGGTACCAATAGTAGAACGAATGAGTTTTATTAATAAAAGGTTATATTTTTTGACTTGTGCTCGTACTGAGGGAACTAACAATTGATATACTCAAAAACGCAAGCGTTTACATCAACGAAAAAAATACAAAAATAATTCACAGAGCTATAAAACCGCTAGCCTGGTTAAATATGCAATTGAATTAATGATGACGTTGTAAGCTAAACATAATGGGCGGGAGATGAATGCGAGCGCGCCGGCTCGCGGCGGAGGCAGTGATGCCGGTTCAAAAGCTGTAGATAACTCGTTTGCGAACCTCCGACCGGGTAATGTTCAAAGCGAAACGTCGGGGAGAGCGCGGAATATTAATATTATCGCTCCCGCGTCCCGCAACCCGCACCCGCATCACGGTATAGCACTTATCTCCGGGCAGTAGAGCAACTCTATCAAAAAATATGTTTAAACATTAATAAGAAATTACTATTTACCAAGTCGTCTACTTGTAGTCAGTTAAGTCCTTTTTATTTGTCTATAGGTCATGCTATTTAATTTGTTGATATCTTAGTCAAAGAGGCCTTGTTCTGTTATAGTATACTAGCTGTCCTCCACGGTCTCACCCGAGAAATGCAACATTTTCTAAACACAAAAAAATATTTATCCAGGTTATAAACAGTATATGTTGCATTCAAGTCCGTTAACTAGCTTTTTCGTGAAAGAGTGACAAGCATCTATCCATTCTCGCAAACGTTCGCATTTAAAATATTTGTAATACATATATAGATTATTAGAGGGATTTCCGTTTAAAATATATCAAACCAGGATTCTAATTGAGATACCGCTTTAACAATAAGATGTACTGTGGCGGGCTGGGTCCAGCGCGCGGCGAGCGAGCGGCCACTCGCGCGCGCTCGTCGGCGGCAGCTCAACATTCTGCAGTGACGGTTCTCGCGCGCAAATAAACAGTTCCCGTTCAAGAATTCACTTGCAACTTTTTGACTGAATTCTTTGCACGTATTTGTGTAAGAGGTTTCTCAGTGAAACTTTTTCAATTTGACTAGTTTGAGTATGTTGCTAGAATGATATTCTGTTTTATCAGCTATCTATCATATTCGTTGTAAATAATGTCAATATATTGTAGTATTACACTGAACCAGAATTTACTATATCACTAGTCGTGTAACGTTTTCTTTGTTACTTTATTCGTTCTTCAATTTCAACGCTGTATGTGTATACGGTTGACCTATTTATGTATAGGATTTGAAATGTATAATAATTTATTCTATATTATTTAGTGGCACATTTAAGGCTGCTAGTTGTCTGTTAGAGATCACTTCAGAGGCAGGACCGCATGTGATATGATCATTGTTTTATTTTTTGAGTTATTTCCCTACCGTACTTGGCTTTTCAATGGGAAATATCTTCTGGGCGGAAAAAACGTCACCGGAGGAAAAATTGTCCCCGTTTCTATTTGTCTCACGCGCGCACTCCCTCTCGGCTCGTGATCCGCTTCAGTAGTTCTCAATGTGGGTTAGAACCGCGCTGTGAAGCTCGCCCTGTTCCCGCTCCTGTAGGGAACGTTAGCGGGACCAGGCGAGCTACGACGTGTAAGGGCAAATTATTTGTCATAAACTGAATGACGTCGATGTAACGTGGTAGTATATATGTGTTTACTTTAGGAGCACTTTAGTAGGGCTACATGTGTACATGCGTTCCTGGTAGTTGATGCACCAAATAACTGTGAACTATTAAAAGAAAAAGAAAATATTCAAATAAGCCTTCACAGGCACTAATACTGAGAAGAATCAGCAATTAAGAGTGATTTCTGCGCTCTTCTAAAAATAAACTAAGATCTATTACATCACATTTTATTTAGTCTCACTGACAATGTTTGATCAATATCATAACAAACAAATTATATATTCTCTTCACATTTTGTTGTATCGTGAAATATACCAAACTGTAAAATTTCTTATTACCTACACTCCTTGTCGTCACAACGGCAACAAGACAATCCCCTAAAATGTAAAGGTAAGAAGTTGAAACATCAAATAAGTGATCAGCGCCGGGCGCCCCCTGGCGGGCGGCGGAGGCAGCCCGCTCGTGAAAGAAGGCAATTTCCTGGCTCCGCTAGCGCTCTATTTTCTTTGTTCTTCCTAATTGTCATTAGACACGAGCGCCGCCGACCGACGCGGGCGCGAGCTCGCCACGGACGCGGACGCCCACTAATGTGTTAAATAAACAATCGCGCTCGGAGCGCCCGCTCTACCACGCTCCACCACGCTCCACCACGCTCCTCCACGCTCCACTCCGCCACGCTCCGCTCAACAGCGCTTTCTTATTAAACTATGCGCTATTCAAGCGCGGGCGCTTACTGACCGTTGTCTTTTTATTTCAGTCACGATTGTACACAGTTGGAACTTTTGTTGCGCCAATTTTGCACTGACACAAGAGATAGTACTTCATTGTAGTGCGGAGACGAACGATTATGCTCGAGTCTACTCAGCATTGGATCTATGATTCTCTTGAATGTTTTATTTTTTACCTAGATTTATGCATTAGTTTTGCAATTTAGTAGCACGTGGCGCGGTGTGGCGCGGCGCGGCGCGGCGCGGCGGTCCCGCGTGCAGCCGGCGCGGGTGGGTTATGATTTTATGAGGCCAAGATTGGACCGTCTCGTGTGCACTTAGAGTTATTTGCACAAAGCAGTGAGCAGGTTTATGAGTATGAGGGTGCTAATCTTAGATTTTATTATTGCTAACTACCATATTTTGAAACAATTCTCAAGCATCGGTAGGAGTATTAACTCTGAATTAGCTAGTTCCTTGGTGCAGCTTTTTTTATTATACGATTTGTACATAAATTGTAAGGTAGTAAAAATTACTTTATATCAAAATGGTTTTTATAATATATCTGATTATTTCGAGGATAATAAACCTTGGCAATTTATTGCTCCCCTAACGAGCTATCTATTTAAATAGAATTATTTTGTTTTGTTTTATTATTTAGTTAAGTTTGTAATAGTTTTAAAAACATGTAAAAAGGATTTGGAATAAATGAATAAAGAACATATATATTATTTACCTTAAGCTACATCGCTATTAATTATATCAATCGAGGGAGCGGCTAATTATCTCTGTCGGTCATTCCTAATGTGGTCCGTGAGGGTACGGGTAAGGTCAACATTGCCGATCCTCTCGTATTTAAAGGTGGCGGTAACCTCTTCTCATCAGGTAGACCACACGGTGCCTGTCAGCATCCTGACAAGAAAACAGGCGCACTTTGAAGTCTTAACTTAAGTAATTGTTTGAAAATGTATTTCGTCTTATTTTTATAGAATTCTTTATTCTAGTTCTAGAACTTAAATGCCAGCTATTGGCTGCGGCCGTTATGATATGTTAAAGGGCATCTACAAAAAGCATCTACTACGATTGTTAGGTATCTACTTTATTAGTACATTTAAAAATAATGAACAAGAGAGGCAGATAATGATAAGGCACTTGTTCTCATTCAAGTACACACTCGGCTTCAATGTATGGATATGTCGATATTTCAAGGCGTAGATGAAGGCAGATTACTGCATCAGTTTGTAAACAGTATAATCGGCTAAAAAGAAATAGGAGAGGATTCGATACCTTCTGCAACCATGAACTCATTAATTGCATCAGAAGCGAGAGCCAAACCACGTGCAGAAAGCTAGTTGAATAATGTACCTTCCAAAGTATAATATAAGCTGCTAATTGGTTTGTGCAAACATTATAACACGGTTGCGTAATAGTTTCCAAGCGATTGCCAAATAGTATGACGTCACAATACACACACTTACAAAGCTGAACAATGTACGTAATTACTAGCCCCGGGGACTGGGGCCCTCGTATCACTGGCGAGGGCCCCGGCCGAGTGAAACAATTACAATATCATATTAGCGCAGATGGTAATCGCTCCATCTAGTTATTATTCCAAAGCCTATCCTCTCGAAGCTTCCTTGCTCTCCGCCCAAATTAAATTGTATCGTTAGGTACATATATTCTAGCATGTGGAGTTTCAATTACTTTAATTAACATCGGTACTATGTATTTACGAATTAAATCCTACGCAAATAGTTCTAACTGAATAATTTAATTATTAAAATAACACATCCTTTTAAAATAATAAATAAGAGGTCCTTGTTTTTATTTAATTGATGAGAAATATCGATTCGGTCTTTGTTAAGAGTAAATCTGTTAAAATTAATGAGATGAAATTCCTCAACTTTTGGTGGTTGTTAAAAATATTGGTAACATAAATCCGCCGCACATTCATGGTTTTAACAAAAAAGAGTGAAAAAGTTGTGGATGCTAGTTAGCTACGCGGGTGCTACGGGCAGCTACAGTGCGCTACGGCACGCTACGGTGCTACGGCTGCTACGAGAGCTTGTTAGCGCTTAGTTTTTGTCGTCGCATTTCACTCGCAGAGCTAATTCGAGCGCGTCGCTGTGTAATTTGACTTTTTAATTGCCACCGCTGCCATTGCAGAGGAAACTAAATGAAATTCCTTTTCGTGTCTGGACATGGACACAGAGAGCTCACGCGACACCGGAACGGAGCCTCGAAACATTGTTCCGCGGAGGGCACCGCGTGATGTCACAATACGAACACGCCGAAGCGATACAACAAGCGCACACGCCATAAACATGCAGACCGAATCGAAGCGTGTGCTCTTGAATTTTAAGCAGGTTAATATTGCAGGGCAGTTTAGGATACGTGCGTGCACACACCGCGCTGCGAGTCACACTTAGTATTTTATTCGGCCGGAGCACGCCACCCTGTTTGGATATATAGAGTTATATCCCGGCAAGATCCCGGCGGCAAGTTTAGCCGATTACGTAAAACCCGAAATACAACGTTACGATAGCTCCAATATCGAAAGGCCGGAACGCGAAGATGAGTGTTTACCCCAAAATCCAATAGCGCCGTGTTTCTGCAAATAAATCAATCGGGGAGTGTAATTTTGACAACGAGAAAATATGATTCAGCGGCGTAATGTAATATTCAGCTGCTGGTGGGAGACGCGCCGAATGAATATTCAATATCTTTGGTTCGAGGAGGAGCGGGTGAGGAGCGGGCGAGGTGCGGGTGAGGAGCGGGCGAGGTGCGGGTGAGGTGCGGGTGAGGAGCGGCGAAGTGCGGGCGCGAGAGAGGCAGCGGATAGCTGCTCATTCATAATAATAGTAATGTTGATTCTGGTGGTTATTTATTGCATGCCGCGATCGCGACACTCGCGCGGCTAACGAAGCCGCGGCGCGTGATCGCTCGCGGCCGCATGACACGTAGCGCGCGCCCAGCGCCGCACTGGTGGTGCAAATGGTCGGGAAGATCAATTCGATACGTGGCTTAGCTCTAATACTGAACAAATATCTGTAGATGTACACTTCACAAAAAAATATATGTAAATCTATAAAAAAAAGTAAAAATAAAAGCAAAAAAGAAAATAGTGTGATAGTTCATATTTCATTTCATTTCTGTTCATATTTGTCTTCCTAGAGCCAAAACTGAATAAGGCTTTGAACTGTCAATTTTCAAATAATAATAAACGTGTTTATTTTTCTTTCGAAAGTTTATACTCGTCACCGCTGTAAAGGCTCATGCCTTGATAAAACTAGATAAAAATAACGGATTAAGTACAAAGTCCATCGTACGTGTGTCTTCTCAGGCATGCAGGTTCTCCCATGATGTTATCCCATACCGAAAAGTTAGTAGTGTTAAGATAAAGTGATTTGACCCTATATTTTTTTTTATTTTTTTTTTTATGCCACTTGGGCCGACAAACAAGCAGACGGTCCACCTGATGGTAAGTGGTCACCGCCGCCTATGAACATTTGCAACACTAGGAGCATCGCCAATGCGTTGTCGACCCTGAGACGTGAAGTTGTTAAGTCTCATGTGCCTGTAATTTCACTGGCCCCCTTACCTTTCTAACCGAAACACAGTAATACAATTGCATTACTGCTTCACGGCGGAAATGGGTAAGGTGGTGTGATATGTGTGTGACATGTGATAATTCCGGTACATACGCTGTCCCGCAATCACTGTAGGTAGTATTTATTCTATCAAATTTGGGGCGAAGTTCCTACATCTTCACAATTAAATCTTTTACAAAACCACACAAAGCAGGCACTAAATAATCGTGTGTTTTTGTGCGCCTCCACAACAAGCAGCAAATCTGCGGACTGTTTACTGGCACTGGTATTAATTGCGTTCCCATGTACTCCCCCCCCCCTCACTGAACCAGGACGCATTGTACCAGACACTTGTTGTTGTATTCCATTCTACATATAAACTGTACTATTTAATTATTACTGTATTATCTATTCGAGATTTTCCTAGAGATCACGTTTACACTTTATACGTCAAATATTAATTGAAATTGGATCGGTATGGCAAACCACAAAATTACAAACTTTACCTCTTTATAATATTAGTATAGGAATCGATTTCTTATTCAAAATATTCTCATAAATCTTTCAAATTTATCTAATAATGGAGAGTCCCAAATCCCGCGTTAAACAAGACTAAACGTAATTATCCTAAATATAATAACATTTTCTTTTAACACAATAGGTATTGTTTACGGGAACGAGGGCGATGGGATTACATGAGATAATAAGGCTTTGCCCAATAAATACGTGAACCCGATAACCGAACATTCAGTGGAATCGATTTATAAGTGCCGGTGCCTCGTGACCGCGGCGCACGTCGAAAGATTACGTTTTGAGCTGGGATGCAATAGTTACTGATGTGGAATATACGTGAGTACATACAATACAATACACTACAATAACTTGAGTACATTTTGGATGAATAAGCATTGCAATGTAATTAATTTGGTTGGCTGCACAGAAATTAGCAATAATTATTGTTTAACGCAAGTCTATATTATTCGATCTGTGTAAACTTACCTTGCCGCAGCGTAAGTCGCCCACAGTTTCTGGGTGTAAGTTATTATCTATAAATTACTTAAAAATAAGTAAATGGAGAAAATCAGCTATCTGGTTGCCGCAGTAGCTCTGATAGTTTGGAATCAGATGGGCAAGTGTAATGACCAATTGTCTAGTAGTTATAGGAACGTTAATATGTATTATCAGTCCTAATTTTAATTATGTCGTAACGTGGCCACATGCTTAACCTTAAATGAGTAAAGAGCGATAATGTAGCTAGGAAAGACCGTATTTGCCGAAAACATTCTTAACCTAATACCAAAATGAAAAAGTTGTCGTAGTAACCAGAAACAATTCATGATCTAGTAAATGACTTCAATTATAAAAGCCTCATCTTTCCATTCGCAATTCGTACCTATAATAACCAAGGGGTTTGATTCTTTGCGATGCTTCGTCGCGGTCTCTATGATCTGTCTCTTTCGCTAAGTACGCAATCACGTGAGAGGTCCCCTCTCCGAGGCCTCGTTGCGCCGCGAACCGATGAAGTGTGAATTAGCTGAATAAGAGAGCAGGTAGTGAAGCGAGGAGAGATGTAATCGTTTCGAGTCTCGCGCCGCTGGCTGATGGCAGCGGGTGGGGACGTCGTGCGTCGCGGCCGGGTGACGTCGCTGTTGCGTTGCGTTGCGGCGCCTGTCATCTATATCCTCTAAGCTGCTTCCCGCCCTCCTCACTTAACAGTATTATGTGCTTCCTTAAGTAATTTGGAAAAGTGTTTGCGCCTTTAATGTCTCTCGCTTTTAACACTTAATGTTCGCAATCAGTTTGAGATGTATTAAAACAAATCATTTATATACCTAATTAACTTTCTAAATTAAAGTAAAATGTATTTTGAATCGAGATTCGACTTTATTAATAATTCACAAACCTATCACTCCATATCATTATCATGGTAATAGCACTGGTCATTCACCGAAGTGACCACAATCCGATTAGTCAAGTTAGTTACGTAATCCGCAATGAAAGCAGTTCAATCAGTCCGATGCAATCTCGGCGTCGTCAATGTGTCCGTGTGTCCGGCGTCCGGTTGTCCGGGTGGCCGGTTTCCGGTTGGTGAACATAAGACGTAGGTAATCGGCTTAGGTCCCGCGGGGGCGCTCGTCACACCGTCCGTGTCGCGTGGCCGCGCGGGACTCGCCGGACGAGAAACGACACCTAGATACGGTGTAAGTGGATCCGACAATGTACCGTATATTGCAGTGATATTGCACTGATTTTGAAATTGTATAAATGCTACTGAGTCTCTTCCGATAAATGTGGTCCGTAAACCAAATCAATTGCAATGTTCAGATGTAGTGTCAAAACTCATATTAATTATACTTCAGGCGGCTGTGTAGTCTGTACTCTGTAGGCTATTTGGTACAACGAATATTAACGAGCTGGAAGTATCATTACTAATAATCTATATAAAAATAAATGTTTGTCAAGCACATATTTGTCATGGGTGGGACTTGAAACAACTACCAAACCAACTGGCCAATCGTTAGGTAAGGATTAACTTATCCTTAACTATCGATATTTATTCATAAATGAAACGTTTCACAGGTATTCAAGCTGACAGATTTTTGTCTTTAATAAAATTTATATATTTCGCATAAGCTACCGATCTATTGCGGTCCGGTCTCCTTCTTGACTTTTCGTGTGATAGCCACCTTCAGCAACAATATCGCTTGTAGCGGTAAGATTGCGGTGAAATACTTCATGGGCGTCCGCTATTCATAATTAAATGGTTTGAGTTCGGTCGGGCATCAAACTAAACTTTATCCTTCCTAATATTGAGAGTGAGATTTATTCTTCTAGTTTGTGTATTAACAGCAGCCATATTTTAAAGCGATTTTGTGAGGGAAAGCTGCGTGTTATCGTCGGTGACAGCAAGCCAACTACATTGTCAGCGCCCCCTGGCGTCAGCTGGCCATGCTATTCTTTTAGGTATCTCACAAGTTGCTCGACGATGTTTCGTCACCGCTTTTTTGCACTGACTTTTTTAATGAACTACACAATTACATGAGAGGTCCTCTCTCCTAGGCTTCGTGGCGCCGGTTGCGCGAAAGTGAAGTTGAAGTGAATTATCTAATTAAGGGGGCAGCAATCAATGCAAGTAATCACGAGCCCTCCCGACATAATTAATATTAATGTAATCCCTCGAGACGAGCTCCTCGCATGGAACTGTCTCAGGAGGCATCGCGCGGTGTTATGTAACTGTTAATTAGCGAGGTGATTAGGAGCAAGGATTCGGGTCTGCGACCTAGTTCCAGAACGGAGTATGATTTAATTTGTTAACCAGCTAGAGTGTAGCTAGATGCGGTGAATTGCACATTTCTACCAACCAGTATATTCTGAGTGCTGCACTTGAGACCTACTTCCTCCTCTATAAGGTCTCCAACATAGGCTGTATGTGGCGGTGATACTACCTGGCTGCTTGTTTCTTTCGAACATTTTGACGTTTGCTTAAAGTGTATAGTGTAATATAATAAATATTACGACATCCCCCGGGAACGCGGGTGAAACAACGAAGGACAGTTAGTATCCTGTGATATTATTTTACCTCTCAGTTACACTTTGTATAATACAAATAGTGGTAAAGCGCAATACATATTGTTATCGTTGTGTTATTGTATGATTAACATATCTCGCGGGCGCGGCCGAGAATCAAATCAGGCCCGCGATCAATCGAGCGCGCGAATAACACCGCACTAATGTGTGTTGTATTTATGACGAACCAGGTGATTGGTTTTTTTTTTTTTTTTTATGTGTTGGTAGGCAAACGAGCAGACGTATCGCCTGATGGTCAGCGATTACCGCCGCCCATGGACACCCGCAACACCAGAGGAGCCACAAGTGCGTTGCCGGCCTTTTAAAAAGGAGTCTGCTCTTTTCTTGAAGGTTGTTAGGTTAGGTGTGGTGGTTAGGTTAGCCCCACATAGTTCGCGAGTTCAATTCTCAACCAGGACATGCATTTGTCTACATGGACATGTCAGCTTGTTCTTTGCCCGGGTGTAAACAGGTATATGTATGTTATATATAGAAAAAAAATGTAAATTACATAGATACATCAGGTATCTGGTTACCATAGTAAACGCTCTGCTTTGTTTGGGATCAGATGACCGCGTGTAGGAATGTCCCGGGATATTTAAATGTATTTGTTGTCAATGCATATACACGCAGAAACGCCTACACTATAGTATCTGATTACACATGCGAGCTCACATTCAATTCTGTTTGATTGTCAAGATACATTATCAATGAATTACCCATTTAGACAATTCAAAATTTAACACAGCTTCAAATTGGACCGTGTCTGACGTATTCTATAAACAGCGTTAAGCTTTTAAACAAAAGTGTGTGCTATGATTGTGGCTACGAGAAACTATATTTACACGAATGTGAAAAGCTACGTGATATCAAATAATGCAATGTAAATCTTTGTTTATGAACCGAGTGTGCACAAAGATACCGATACAACGGAATTCGTTGAGGAAAACAAAATACAATCGCTCCAATCGCTTACAACGCTCACACAACGCTCACACAGCTCGAACGCTCCGGGTTACTCGCGCTCTCGTCCAATTTACAATATAGCTATTTTTACAGCCCATGAAAAACAAGCAACCTTCCCCACCCGACCCGCGGCCCCTCCGAGGCCCCTCCGCGGCACCGCTGCGGCACCTCGGCGTCGCCAATCCGCCAATTTATGTCGGATTTTTTATATTTATGGAATTCTCACCGAACGACGATGGGCTAATAAAAGTTTGCACTCAATTTGTTTTTTAATTTAGTTACTCGCATCCCGGTTTTATTTGCTTTTTGTGGGTGATCGATAACTGCGTGCGAACCGCAACTGTGTGCTGCGTGCACGCCCTCGCCGCAGCCCGCGCGAGGCGCCCACAGTCAGCTTTTCGGCCAAGAATTTCATTTTTTTACAATTACATTTAATTAGGTCGGCGGCGCCCTTTCTGCAGACCTCGGACTACTACTTGCGTTTTAATATGAATAGTAGTCGTACCGGTCTAAAATTCTAAAATACATACTTATAGGTTCGAAATTTTATAACACGATACACATTTATTGGGGAGTTATACAATTAGGGTAAAAAGAAAAAGTGAGGCTAGGACTAAAAAACAAAATACACAAATCAAAAGTAAGATAAACATAATAAAAGTTAAAGAAGCCCCTGAGATGTTTCCTTTACGTGATGTGATGTTATTCGTCGGTGACGGCGGGTGCAGCGCGGAGGCGGCACTCTCGCCTTTTAATAATCATTACAGAAAAACTGTCGCGTCAATCCCTCACGCTTACTTCCCTTCGCACCCGCACATGTGGGTCGACGGATCCCGCGCCGTTGTATATTGTAAAGCTTTTTATTAAAGCGTAGTTTCGCTTATCCCGCGCCGCTCTCCGAGCGCGCTAACGCCCTTACATTTCCGTCGCATATTTAAAATACACACATCCTACGTTGCGGAGCGTATTCCCGAAGTTTCCGGGACAACACGTTGTAATTTCACGTGAATATGCATCCGCCCGAAATGGCTCGAAACATTTGATCAAGTATCCTTTTGATGTCCATTCGGCGCCGACAATGCTCCCCGCGACGCGCTCGCAGCTACACAGTACGCACACAGTAGGTATACCTATCTTGCGGTCCGAACACACAGACATTAATTCACTTTCCAATAAGCGAAACCCTGCGAATCTGATTTAACATTTCCATACATTATTTATTTCAAAGTTTTCAATTGTTTAGCTGAAGATGTTCAATGCTAAATAGTATATTTCGTAGTACCTTCATCACGTTAGATATCGACATGTATAGTAATTTATAATTAACAATGTCTGTAAAGGTATAACATTTATATTGGGTGTTGTACTGGAGCGTCAACTGTGCGGCGGCGACGGTTGTAAATCATCGGCACATCACCGGCCGCGACCACACCATTACCGAGCCGCACTGGGTCCGGTCATCCGGATATCTGGACGCATTGCTCGGCTCACAGGCTGCTTGTTACACACCACGTTACTCTGCTACCGTTACAGAACCGGTTACAGTTAGGTCACAAAACTTATATGTAATAAAATTGGCAGAATGATAAAATTATATTTAGGTGCCTTAATAAAAGCGAGTGATAAATAGCGATCACGTACCCCGCCGTCAGCGCTCGGCTGCGAGCGACGCGCCGCGACGCCGCGAGAACATAATATAATGTAATGGGTTAACTGCACTCGGATCGCACTATTGAAGTTATCTGCTGGAATTGAAACGTGTCGGCGGCGGGACGCGGCGGACCGGGGCGGGCCGAGCGGGGCCGAGCGGGGCCGAGCGGGGCCGAGCGGGGCGGTGGGCATCCCGCCAGCGTGATATCATTTTAATATTTAAACTTCGATTCGAATAGAACTTAAAAAAAATATCTTGCGATAAATTCTCCTCTTCGGGCACATGAATAGTTCGCATCGCCGCGGGAAATTCTCATTCGAACTGGAAAAGAAATATTGTAAAGAGAAACCGTTTTAGAGCGCAACGGCTCATGCACGCGGTTAGCGCTTAGCCAAACTCGCCCCTACCCCCCACGACATACGGTCGCCGTGTCAGTGGGAGGCACCTGCAGCCAGCCACGAGAAATATTGCCGAGGGCCGGGTTACATAACGTGCACCGTGGCACACACATATACACACACACACACACACACACACATACGCACACACACACACACACACGCGCGCGAGCCGTGGGAAACTTCAACAATATGATGGAAATAAATTTATTTCTATCCGGTGCACTCGCAGCCCTCCCCTTTGAATAATACACATCTCTGTTTGGGTGATCTTTTATGAATTCAATACAGTCTAAGAGTTACTCAAAATCACCAATCCTCATGATATGAATTAGTTGTTTTTTTTTTTTTTTTTTTTTTTTTATTTATTTCTTTTTACATTTTCTACGGACTAAGAGTCCGTACTCTTTGAAGATTCTACGATGAATTATTTTAAGATCAATTGTATTGTGTTTCTAAAAATTAACATCTTTCCGCGCGTGCTCAGCTCGTTGTTTTGAACTGAGGCTTGTGGTTCCTTAATAATAGTGTTACATTAAATTTTTCTATTGCCGATACATGGATTATTCAAAAAAAATTCAAAATTCAAAACCATTTATTCAGTTTAGGCCTTCGGAGGGCACTCATGAAGGTCAAATTTAAAGTTACTGAAGCTACAATTATATATAATAATTATAAATAATAACTTAGCATTTACTTAAATTTAGTTACACTTATTCATCAAAATTTATAATTCTAAATATTAAAGTTTAAGCTATTTCGGCCTCGGATGGTTTCGCTCCCAAAAGACTTTCCATGACAACTGCATCTCGATGTTTTATGGTCATTTTTAAGTTGTATTCGAAAATTGCTCTTGTCGACGCGGCCGTCGCCCGCTGGATAAACCTGCCGATCGCGTCATCACCGTCGTCTGCATAATAGGTGCAGCCAACGGTGTGTCTCGATAACGCCACTACCGCGTGCGGCACGTTGTCGTGGAGTTGGAGTTTTTTGACCTTTGTTTTAAAGATGAGAACCGACTCGTACGTGGCTCCTTGCGCTTCGTGGATGGTAAGGATGCGTGACCCTGTGCCCTCTCCATATTCCTTGCTGGTCAGGAATGCCTTTTCTTCCTGGGTATGGACCAGGAATAGGGTGTTAGGGAGTTTTTTGGGTACTTGCGCATCCGTATATCTCATTAACTTCATGGAGTTTATTAGAAGTTTGGACGAGTATATACCATTGTATACCTCGTTTAGGGCGTATGCCACGTCCATCGGGTTACGATGTGTGCACAATAACTCCTGGCTGATGGAATTTACCAGGTTTGGGTGTTGGTATTTTAGAGGGAAAAGATTTTCCCTGTCAATGTAGGGTAACTGGTTTATGTCTCCGATAAGGATTACTTCGCGGGCACCAGACAACCGAGCTGCCATTACGACGGATCCAAAGTGGTTCATAAGGGCTTCGTCGACCATTAGACGGTCGCAATTTTTGGGCCCCTTAAATCCGTTCGCAAGAGCGGAGCCAGCTTTTCGCGCAGGTCTTTGGCTGCCTCGGTTGTGGTGGTGACTACGACGTCGCTCTCCGCATTGAAGTTTTTGGTTACCCAAGTTGTTTTGCCACATCCGGGAACCCCATTTACTCAGTTGAATTTGGGTATGGCCCAGTTTTGCCACGCTGCTCCTGGACCAAGATCTCCTGAAATGGTTTTGGCCATTCCTAGGATCCTGTCGTCCAGCATGATTTTTGTGCACCGGGTTGTGATGACTATGGGGTCCTCCGATGGAGTGTTAAATTTAGGTGGGTCTGCTCGCTCGCCTTCTTCCTCCACAAAGCCACCAGTTGTGCTATACGCAGCCATATAACTCCCTGTCATTTTCCCTTTAAGGACTTTGGAGGTCTCGTTGTTATATATGGCTGCCTCCGCCTCCTCGAGTAATGTGTTTAATAGACTTTCATACTTTTAGTTTTTTATTTAAGCTAGTTTAATTTCTAACGAACCTACAATGCGGTGCTTGATTAAAATCTGATCAGCCGTTTTCAAGATTCAGCTAAGAATTTACGATCTCGGCCACTTCTACAACTAGAGTTTTAGGTGCTGGCTGAGACGAAGGGCTCGCTACCATCACCAACTTACCCCGTAAAAAAATTATATCGTTTTTAATTATATTTTTTTGTGTTCGAGTATTTTAATGTTTAATTACTGGCCACTCACGAATGAATAAGTCTCTTTACGGCCTCCTCGGCGCCGGAGCTACGTAACGCTCACTTAGCCGCCCGTTAACTACTCGTGTTATTTACATCTCTAACTCGACTATAAGCTGCGATTTAATCCCGAACCTACCTGGATTTATTAGAGCCATTTGCTTTGAAATAGCTTTATCGAGTTCACTGCTTTTTGTGACCGTTAGCCTTAACTCGGTGTTTAAGCGAAGGTATTACGTATACGAAGGTATTTCCGCCGATACGTCCGGAGAGCTCCACGCGGGGGACTACTAGTTAGCAGCCAGTAGTAGGTATAGCTGTGGAGTGGACATTCTAAAGAGTCGGTAACTTCTGTGAATAAAAGGCTTGCTTGTAAGCGGATGTCACATAATGCTCTGAAGGCGAGTGAGCGCGTGTACTCATTATTTCATGCATATTATTCCTGCGCCACCGCCCGCGCCGCTCCGACGTACATAAGTTCTCATTATCCGCTTTGGGACAAAAGTTGCATTTCATTGCAAATTCGTTAACATTTTATTTTGCACTTTAAATCCCGCGGTTGCAGCCGGGTTCCCGAAGGATCTACTGCTTTCTCCGGATAAAAATTGGGAGAGAAAAAGAAGAATTAAATGTATTCTAAAATTGTATCATGGTTTATTTCACTCAGGCATGGTATGGGGTTTTATCAGAGTAAAAGCCTTTTGATCGGATCAGTAGTTCCTGACCCCACAGACAAATTGTACCGTAACTAAATAAATTACTAAATAAACGATAATTTAAAGCAGTAGTCACGTCTTTGATTACGTAAATTAATAGGTTGAAAGCAATTTGGCGCACATACATGATTACTTCTTGAAGTGACGCACCGCACGCACACATCCACAGCCTCGCGTACACACTGACTTTGAAAACATCTACGAAAAACTTAGATACGAATCGATTTTGATTATTATTAGTCGCGTTGAAAGATTATTTAGTTCCCTGTTGATTATTGTTTTATACTGGACGGGGTTGAGTTCAGACGGTGGTTAATAACTGTGTTAACTATATCGAAGCAACAATAAGTACATGGTGTAAATTGTTTATTGTTTTGTGGACGTCGATCGATTGATGCATAATGCCAGTGCGATGTTTTGGCATGTTAACGTGCGCGTCGCGTCGCGGCGACGGCGAGTCTGGAGCTCGCCACACCTGCAAGACAATGGCAGCGTAATTACAGGGCTGAAAGCATATCAATGAAATTATAGAAATTTTAACTGTAACCAGTCTATAAGTAAAATAAACCAAAAAAAGTATGCTACAAGTTTGGTATCGATTTGCTGTCACCATCTTATAGGGTTAGGAAAGTCTTTGTACGTAATGTGTTAAACATACCGGTTTATTAAATTGTATTGAAATCTTCTGGCAGTTTCACATTATAACCGAAACAATAAAAGCTAAAGAGAGTGTTTGTTAGTACGCGCCCATCTCTCTACCAGTCGGATTTTAAGGCTAGCCTTAATATATCTACTAAAGTTAATATTATAAACCAAAAAGTGTGTTTGTATTTTGTTCCGCTGTCACGCATAAACTACTGAACCGATCTTGGTTTTTATCCTGGGATTGCGAGAGAAAGCGCGTGAAGACACGGGAAATCTAGTAGATCTATAAATTTTACTCGTAAGCAATCGCATTTTGCAGTTGCTCAAATAACAGAAGAGAATTTGGAGTTCGTTATTAGTTCTTCTGAGCTGCTATTGCAATTCCTATAGAGGAATTGGAAACTGTATATCCGACCACTACACGATATAAAATCCCATTGAAGATGGATATTGAAACCATCTGCTTCCTTTACTTGTAGTGTTTGTGATATTAATAATAATGGGTGTCGTAGACGTGTTACACTGTACCAAAGAATACACAATATTACTCCGTAGCTGTAGTGTAGGTATACAGCGCGGCGTGCTCGTGTCATGTCGGCAGTTAGTTGCTTAACTGCTTATTGCGGTCAGATGAACTGAACACGCCTTGTGCTAGGGTTAAACGTAATAGGTACTTAAATAAAAATGTTATTGTTTATGTTTCTAGTTACACCGCAAACCTTTGTTTCAGAGCGTTCGGTATCTAATGGAACCAGTCGAGCACGATCACTCTAACCGAGACGCGGTGTTCGGGAACCAGAAATAAATATATCTCGGAGACGTGTAGGTTTGTTCGTGTAAACAAATAGTGTTGTCCCGCGGGAATTGAATACGTGACCCGGCGGTGCTGGCTCGTGTGTCCCGCAGCTGACGTGCGGGGGAGTGGCCTCCGAGGATAGCTACTGAATATACTCATTTTACTTCCAACTATATTTTAGAATAGAAGACAATATTTATACTATACTGTGGACTACCATTTGCAGCAAAACACTGGTTGTTTTTTTTTTGTATTTCTCAGAAATAAACTCGTATAAACTCGCTGAGTACATAACAAATAATGCTTCTGCCCAGTGTCAGTATACGGCATCGTGAAAACGCCATTTGAGTACAGTATATGATCCGCACCGAGCACCTTCTCCGACTATTCAATATTTCGTTCCCGACACATATATACCTTTTATAGCGATGATAGATCAAATGCCGCATTGACAGTCGTAGGCTCGAATTTTACAATGAGCCTGAGCTTTTGGTGAAGCAAAACATCGTTAGGAAACCATAGCACGGTGGAAAGGTACTTTGTAATACCCGCCTGGCCGGCTCTAGCCACAAGTTGAAATTCTGTCGGTATGTTCCGATAGCTGATCTTGGGAGCCAGGCTCTCCCTTCTAGGTTTTGTGTGCTCATCACCTTTAGCCAAACACTTACCATAGTAAGATTGTGGTCACGCCCAAGCCCGTTTTACAGAATTACGCGGTTAGCATGACTTTATAGCTTTTACACTCAGTGCAAGTCCCGGAAGAATTTTGTAACCTGATTGATGATGATGAGTACCTGGAAATACTCGCGTATAGGTCTCAGCTATGCAGTCAATGAACTTGCCCCTCGCACCGTAGTGGCTTGACTGCTGTGGGCGTGTGTTTCGTAAGCGTGGCATACGAAGCATGCCGTAGATACAGCCGGCGGGTCCGCTCCCGACTGGAGCCTCTGGCCCTCATTCGGTCGCGTGATTCAACTACACTTTTACATGAATTCGGCCGCGCGCGCGTCAGCTCGTCGCTCGTTCGACAAGAATTTAAATAAAGTAATTGGAAATTTAAACCGGCAGCCGTTTCCTCGGGCTATTTAAAAAATGAAAACACTGAATAAAATAAAAATCCATTATACGGGTAATTGAACGGGCCGGCATATTTGTTTTGTTATAATGTCGGAACGCCACGCTATGAATTTAATATAGCTCTCGAGCCAACCGAATGATTTACTACAATATGGTATGCTGCAAATTGACGGTGCGCTCCCCGCGACACGCGCGCCGCCGACCGACAGGTGGTGGCCCTTATTACCGCCGCGCAAGGTGCACAACTCCTTGCACTGATCGCACCCTACAAAGTTACCCGGTATCATGTCAGAATTACACAAGAATTGCGATAAATAATGCTAATATCTGGTATGTTGTAAGCTCCACGGAATCAGCTCGCACGATATACATTTTTGCATATTAAACCATTTTAAAATTTTCCCTCGAATTTAAATATTACAAGGCTCCAATATGTATAAAATGTGTTGTAACTCGTTCACAAAATCTAGTCGATAACATACTGGAATGAGATTTTAGATTATCTGAGAGGCCTGCGCGTGGCCGCCGCGAGGGTACTACCTGTCAAACCGGGGCTCGATTCCGCTCACTGTCACATAGAACGGAACGTTTTAGTTTAGCTGATGCTTAAAATTTTTTTTTTTTTGTTTGACAGGTGTTCTAGGTTTGTACGTTGTCAAAAATGTTTCTCCCATGTAGCAGCCAAATCTTTGCCGATAAAATTAGAACCCCAATACAAATTGTGCTCCAATCGATCGTTGTGGTTTTGTTTTGGTATCTTTTAATGTTCAGAAGCCACTATGACTTTCCTCACCGAACGAGTCTACTTCGAACGCAGCGTTTAATAGTTTAACACTATATAGGGTGTTCCCTACATCCAAAATATTTCTTCGTTGGTATTAATGTGAAAATTAATTAGAAATTCAATTAAATTCCTAAACGATTATTCATTACTGAGCTCTAATACTGAACAGGTACTGTTAAACGTTGATTGGAATTTCGTCACGACTTCATTACTGGATTTGATTAAGGAGATTTTTCATTATGTTTCTAAATTGACGTAAAATGTACCCAGTGAGACTTATAATGTAAAATCATAGCTACTGACTAAACTCAAGTCCCAAATTGATCCTCAGGAGTAACTATCTGAAGCGTTTTACGCGTGACGTCCGCAATCTGCCGATATTGTGTCACTAGCCCCACATGCAGCATGTGAAGAGGCTGCCAGAGATTGTGAAGCAATCTCGATGATTGTGTGTCACTTGTCAGGCGAGGCGGCGGTTCGGTGCTCGGCGCTCGGCCGCGGCGATGTGTCCGCGGGCGGATACGTTGCGATCCTGATTGCAGTTTAATTACACCTCGAATCGCTCACCCATCCCCGACCGCCTCCCGCTGCCCCCCTACCAGCTGCACACGTCTCTTCCTGTTTCCGCTGCGCGATGCTGCACGCACTGAATTCCGCGACCCACATACTTTTATACACCTTTACGCCTCGTACTTTTTAAATACTGCAGAAAATTCTTAGTTTTTACCTAAACCAGTTTATTGTACCAACTCTGGCTGCGGGTGCAAGCGCGTTGTTCGCTGAAGCGAGTCTCGAAGAGTGATGACTTTTCTAGAAATTCAAAAGTTTAACACTTAAGAACTTCATATTTTGTAAACTGCCGCGAGATCTGATGCGATCATTAATCATACCGTGTTTTTGAAAGCTGAACGTGACGCCATGTTTTTCTTACGAATTTTATGAATTACTGAAATTGGTGTTTAACATTATATTATATGGTGACTCCGCGGAATTGGAATTATTTAAATACACACGTGGGTGCTCGCCGAGCCAGCGGATCTCAACTTGAGGAGTCGCTCGTAACATTACAACAATAAAATTGTTCATAATCATAAAGTGCGGGGATATCGCAAATATTTACGTGCCGACCACAAAATTAAGCACTTCAATTTATCCCAATTAATGATCATCAGAAGTAATTAATTTACATAATTGGAGGAAAATTACAGCATTGAAATGCTAAATAGTCGAACGAAACAGAAGTCGAAACGGACATTTGCATAACGACGGAATTAATTACGTAGCACTCGGCTACGAACCCGCTACGGGGCCTACGGCGCGGCGGCTACGGCGGCTACGAAGAGGGTTACGAATATACAACGAAATCAGCAACCAGCAATTGATTGTACGATTCGCTTAGTTGATTTTAGTTTCAAAAATACCGGTAAAGGGTTTTTTAACGCACTTTATTTATTTTAACCTCATAATTTCACAATAAATACTTAAATATTTTCATGCCTCTTATCTCAAAGTCATTAAGGCACAGTATGTTGAAGTCCTGTTTTAATCCACCAAAGGTATTTAAAGGCCCAAAATAACATGTGATGAGTCGTCTATAGGATATATTACCAATCCCTCGCTACGGGTCATCATTTCTAATAAAGAAACGCACCTCAGAGCTCTTATCGAACTTTATACAACTCATTAGGTACAATTTTCTTATCATATCAGCAAAATCTATTTTATATATTTATTCAATTTTACGGAGTTGTATTTGCCTCTGGACAATGAATACATTGGCACACAATAATTGAGCAATTGACCTTAGTTTCAGGTTGCATTATCAAGGTGCGTATAATGTCGAAGGTCGCGGGGTCGCTCCTCGTGTTGGAGCCGGGTGGGATATCTGAATTATCGAATCAAAATAAATCATAGAATTAGCATTTAACCGTAGGCGTGTACTGTTTGTTCCACTGTTGTTAACATTAGAATATTCAATGGATATTCGTTGAGAGCTACGTTATTATTTTAGTTGTTAACAAATAACTCTATTAGGTTTTGTCAGAAACAGCGAGTTTTGCCTATGTTAATATCAATTGTTATATTATGTTATAACAAACTTCATCACAACGATCCCGGGGCCGGGGAACTTATAAACATGTCCCTATAAAGTATTGGGATATGTATTAGCGCGGGTTTTTATTAAATTCTTGGGATGTGTTTAATGTGGTTTTAAACCGCGGGCGAGAGATTTTGGCTTTGTAAAACAAGTACCGTGGCGCCGCCGGTCCTCCCCGGCCACCGCGAGCCCGCAGTGGCCGCAGCGGGCGCCCGCGATTGTTCCTAATAGGTGCGTTATTGAATCCTGTTTGATTAGGAAATGGTTCTCATTTAATTAAAATCAACGGAAAACCGCCCGCTGCATCATCATCATCATCATCATCAGCCTATCTCCGTCCACTGCTGGACATAGGCCTCACCTATGGCACGCCACTGAGCTCGATCTTCAGCTCTTTGTTTCCAACCGCTGCGCTGCGATTTAATTTGATTTTGATTTGTTTGTACAATGAGCGGTGATTTCTAGCGCCCTGCCTACGTGCGGTCTGATTTATCGTTGAATTAAACGGAAATGTGGAGATTCGCGCGACGCGGCGACCACTAAGGTAACAAGTGGATTAAAAAAATAGGAGTTGCGTGGAATTGTCTCTCGAACAGTGAAAATCTATATGACGGCGCGATATCTTGGAAAGAGGAATCTGAGTTTTGTTAATTACTAAATTAACACTGATTGTAATTTCGATGATTTGTTGCTGTTTAATTTTAAATTAGGGATTAGGGAATTCGACTGTCGAATTGTAAAATATGAGCAGAATAGAGGAGCAAGTCTGCGCCTACGCGGTGACGTCGATCGATCGTTAGACAGACAGCGCAAGAGGTGCACGCGTAGTAACCTATTGGCTCATAATCCAGTTGGATCTTATGTTTTACGCTATATTTTGGGTGTAAATGTATTCGAATAAAATAAGTGATTGCACACGTGGCATTATTTTAATGTTCCTGGTACAATACGCTTTCAGATTTATATACTTTTCTTGAAAACTGCGTTCGAATATTTGACCAGGAAGCGAACACTCGTGTATATAATGATGCATATATAAGCATATTTAGGCGCGTGATCATGTGGACCCCGACGTGACGCGGAGCCCACCGCCGCGTCACGTGTCACGCGTCACGCGACGTCGACGCAGCCCGTGTGTTTGTCACAACATCGCATTGCTCGCTCGCGGTAACTACCGACTGTGCCCGAATAACTGATGAGTGATCAATTAAAATTATGCAACCTTTGTATGCGCCACCGCGCGTCGACGCGACGTCGCAGTACTCGTCGTATTAATGGAGCCAATAATTTTTTTTTATTAAAATTCCATAAAAACAAACAACATTATTTGAAAACCAAACTTGAAAGAGAGAATCTTTTTGGTATTAATAAGGCTGCAAATCTATATTCGTATAAGAAAAATAAGGTTCCCTTAACGCAACATCGCCCCAAAACTACTGAACGTATCGGGATCGGACTACCATTCGACGGAGAATTTTTCGTAGATGGTTATAGGATATATATATGATATCGATAAGCGCGGTGGACAGCTAGTAGTTCACATAAATATTGCACAATAGGCACGCTGTTGGTAGAGAACTTGGACCGAGTACGCACTTCTGATACAATATATAAAGTAAAAAATTGGTTCTTATACATATATAGTATTAATACATCATGTTGGTGATTTTGTAATATGCGTACCGTTACTAAGCTAATAACCATTGAATCGTGAGTGTGTCGCGGTCGGGTCGCGGTCGGGTCGCGGTCGGGTCGCGTCGTGTCGTGTGGTAACGGTCTCTCAAGCCCCCCGCGCCACTCCCTCGCCCCACCCGCACCCCCTCCTCGCCTCGCACTGTCCACCTAACTCTTCATTCTTCAAACTCTATTGTGTATCAGCGGACATTATCTCTTTTTGTTTCGGCGGTTACTTGCGTTTTTCCGCTTCTCTTAACTTTATTCGTGTAATAAACTCAAAATTCCCTTTGTGAAGTAAACGGCACAAAATCTCTTAAATCGACCCCATGTTTCACGCAAAGGGATTTTATACGTCTTCTAAATAAATAAACAGGGATCACGAGTAATGGCAGTTTGTGGAGCGTTCCCAGAATAATGTAATTTGCTACTTGGTCGGTCGCGGGGTCCCTTCTGCACTGACGCTACTCAGTATCGGAGGGCATCGAAACAGTCGGTGCCGTGGCACTCCCTCACTGAGAGGATCTGTCAGCTGTGTGGCGGTACTCTATAATTGCATTAGGTTGTCTGTAAAGAGCATACCTGAAAGTTGTAAATAATTAATTTCCTAGGATATCAGATCCCGCACTAAGCATGTGTGTTATCCATCCATGTAGAAGTGATTGCTCGTTCTTTTCCCGTATTAATGGAAAGCGGAGTGTAAGTGACACATCCACCTCGCGCCTCCCCCGCTCCCTGCTGCGACGCGTGCTGCCCGCTCGTGTATGAACATTACAATAATACCGCGGAAATGTATATTAACCGAGATCTCCACTTGTTTCAGGTTCGTTTACTCGCTTCGCGCTGGCGGGTCGTATCGGTAACATTTTCTCTTACTTCATAGTTTGTTTAATAAATATGATTATAAAATAGTTTCATGACGTATCTAAGAAGTACTAATAATAAACATGCCCTCGTACCTATTGACTATACATTCTTATTATTATTCGAAACAACGTTTATTATGGCATTGACACTAACCTGTTTGTATATTCAAAGCCCACGGCAGGACCAATTTATTTATTTTGGTAACACTAAATATTGTGATATTAATAGAACTTCATTATGATTAAAGGTTGCCAGACTGTTTATTTTTCTGTTATAATTTTAATCTAAAGTTCCCCTGAAACGGACCGCAAGAAATATTTTTCTTAAAAAGCGTATGTTTCCAAAGCGTCTGTCTTACGGTGCACAATGGGTGCTGAAGACGGTGAAATACCGTCCGCGTTCCCCGCGGCGAGGGGACAGGTGCAGGAACTCGCAGGGGGCGAGGCGGGGCGGGGAGGCGGTGGTGCCAGCGTCGCGGTAAATCAAGAGCCCCGCCGCGACTGCGGCTTTTAAACGCTCCGTAGACGCAATTAAGGAAAAGAATTTATAGTAATAAATACGTGGCGCTACGAGCGAGCGGCGCTACTAAATGCCGACGCAATCGTTTTCCTTCTTAAGTATGTAACTCACACATTTTTCTATGTACCTAAACATCAGTGCTTGAGTTGAACAAAAGTTCTATTTACTAAGAAACTGACGTCGACATCATTTAATAAGGCGATGTAGGTTGAGTATAGTCGCGAATTTACAGATATAAAAACCCAAGTTCCAGTTTGATCGTAGTTTATCGTCCGGCGTTTCCATCAAGTGCCCCAACTGATTGTTAGCAATCAGCGGTTCAAAAAAAGCGGTAAAAGTTTTCCTTTCATGTCGGCCGGAGCGCTCCTGCACCGCTCCCTCCCGCGGCGACGTTGCTCCGACGCACCATCCGGAAGCAGGTGTATTAATCACGTACTAACATTAACCAAACTACTTGTAGCTGCAAGTAAGACAAATGAAGTGATTTTGAATTGCGTTGCGAGTGATACTTTGTGAACGAGTTGGTTAAATCAAATCTATTAACAAACAGTAGATGTATCGAGTATGCTTGTGTAGTGCATTGTCCGGGCGCTTGATTCTCAATCACTTTGTTCCGATTGCGCTGATTGTTCCGACACAATCTCCCACAATTATCGATGCGGTGTTGTTTACATGATTCTTTGAATCCAGCATGTGCACAGCAGGTTCGCTGGATGTGAGGTGCGGGCGCGAGTCTACAGTGGCGATGTGCCGCGATCGTTTCGCGATATAAACATCCATCGATTGGGTTCACACGGCGCCTCGTCGAGAGCCTAATTCTGGGTCAACGCGACACTCGTCCGCTCCGCTTCATCCTCCCTCCTCCCCTCCTCCCCAGCATGCCTCTCGTGTGGCGGCTAGTTTACATACTGACATCATTTGCATATCTCCAACATGAAAACACAATTAATGTTGTTATCATTCTTTATAACAATTTGCCAAAACCTTTCACGGAAGACGATGAGCGGCAAGCGAGTCGGCTTCCTCTCAGACTCTTTTGCCTACTTCTGCTAGAATACCTGTTAATGAAATTAACAGAATTGAATAGATCTGAGCCTCGGGGGTGGCTTGTCAGAATAATAAATAAAAGCGTATATATATTTTTTATTCAACTTTATCATATTTCAGCATTCGGTATATAGGTACACGAGACAAGTGAACAGTTGATTGTAATATACAATACCCATAAATTATCACACGTCGATGTCAGTTATTCATGAAGATTTGATGTAAAGAGATGCTTTATTCCGTGGAGTAAACTTGAGACAAGAGAATAATATAATAAACAGGATGTTGACACGATGGCGTCGTGTTTCACTACAGTGGCAGCGTGCGGCGCGTCGGCAGGTGGGCAGGTGGGCAGGAGGCGGGCCGGCGGGTAGGCAGCGGCTCCGATCACGTTACCCGGCCGATGCTTGCTCTAAGCCGCGTGCGGTAAACGCTGACTAAATAAATCAGCGCTCGACGAGCGAAAAGCACTAAATGCGTAAGTAAGAGTCCACCGGAGCTCCCGCCGCCGCCGCCGCCGCCGCCGCGTAGCCGCACTGGATGTGTCTAATAAAAATATTATTTGATTGTTATACAGGACTATGAGAATGTTATCAAATTTGATTGATGTTTACTTCTTGTTTGCAGTTGTTTTTCATTTTTATTGTGCCGAGATATGAGACTTTATAGAAATAAAATCAGTGATATTTCGTGTAACAAATTAAGTTCCATCGATACCCCAATGATTTCATCTGCAGTTCCAACACAAAAGTCCCCTTAGCTCCAGCCCTAATCCATGACCACAATATACATATATTGTTACTTTAGATAAATTTATGCAAAATTTAATCAAATTCCGTTCATCCGATGTGGATCTGAGGGGTAACGCGCACGAACTTTCTCATTTAAAAAATTAATTTAATTATTTCATAGTCCTATTCTTCCTACTCAACTCATTTAAATTCTATAAATTTATTTTTCTTTCACTCGAACAAAATGCTAAATAAACAAATGAGGATTCTTGATAAATTAAACATTTTTTTAATTAAAAATGACAACGGTCACATCTAGAGTTGGGAGCGTGCGTGGTGTTAAAGTGCGGCGTCATTACGGGTCGCTTTGTTAGCGCAGCGTTTCACGCGGGAGCCGCCACGCGGACGCGGACGCGGGCGCGGGAGCCGGTGCGGGTGTAAACACCTGCCGCAGCCGCTCTAATGGAGGGACCATTCACTCATCCACCCGCGCCTGTCGGTGCCGCAGCCGACCTGACGCGCCGCGGCTCAAACATTTGCACCTCGCTATGTAAACCACTTCGTTATGACGTCACTACCTTTACCGCGTGCCTCCACCTACGCGCCACACAAGATTTTATGTATCCGACACATCTCTGTGTAGCGTTGCATCTCAGAAGCGAGAATGAATTCTTTGTGTTTTCACGCAATTACATCAACTTCGTAATGTTATTGTTTCTTACATAATAGACTTTAAGAGATATACAATTAGTAATTGTTTACTTATGAAGTGCCAGTTGATCGATAAATAGAGCCGGCAGTCCTCGACTGAAGCTAAGCACAGAAGCTTAATATTCCCGACGGGCATAATATGCGGACTTTTGTACACGCGTTCCTGTAACGCTTCGGCCTCGCCACTGGATGTTTTCCCTAAGCCCTATAATGCCAGCCACTGATGCCGGCTCTGCAGTACGCTCTCCCTACAAATTAGTATTCTCTATTGGAATATATCATAAAACGATGCAGTCCGTTTAATGGTAGTAAAGATTGATTAACATTAAGACTCTCTTCAGAGCTCATGTTAAAAATGGGAAGATTTCGAAGTTAGGATGTTTGTGATGATAGATAAAATTTGACACACCAGTTGATTCCACAAGATTGGTTCCAAGATTAACACGTGAGATTTTCATCCCAGAAACACAATAAATTCCTCTGAATCGCGAATAATACTACCGAGTGGAAACTAGTTCTTAAATATGGCAGAGCAGTAATGAAACCAGTTTTAAAATCTTACGAGTCAAAACATGTCAGTAATGTGAGCAGACGACTAGCTGCCCGGAGTGACCTGCAGAGGCGCGACGGCGCGACGGCGCGACGGCGGGCGCAAGAGCCGCAGAGTGAGTCTATCACAACAAAGAAGCGTTTTGATTACCCAACAGTCATTCTAATGTCGTAAATATTCAAGCAATCCACTCATAATGGATCTAGTCTCGACGGACAGCGAAGAGGGCCGAGGGGGAAGTGGGACGGGGGGAGGTAATGAATACAAGACATTCGTTACGCGCCCACAAACCTAGCCGAGAGTGGCACAAGAAACCATTCGTAATCTTTGTTTTGTCTGGAGATTTCGCCTCGTCTATATTTCACTATTAATTATGTGCCTATTTTCGTAACGATAAACACGAGTATTAATGGACCGTGATGTTCGAGAGTGAGACATAAATACTCACAGTTTAATGTCTTTATTACTTTCATAAGCACTTTCGTGTAATATTGGAGAATAATCAACTCTGAGACTACAGATGAGTAGTGAGTTCCTCGAGACGTGTTGCTACGTGCTTTGTGTCTCGTAATACATAACACTTAGCCAGAACATCAAGTGAGCAGATGTATCACGATTGGTCGGCAATGTACCAAATGCGAGTGTTTTGTTTTTTGTTAGAAGGCTGAAGTTCAGACATGTCACCTGATGATATGAGATTGCCGACTCCTATAGACACAAGCAGCACCAAGAGAATTTCAATATCTATGCAAAGTCCAGGATACAACTGGCTCTCAAGTTTAGCTCCTAGTAACACTGATACACGTGAGGTGATAGATTTTCATCTTACGAGAGGCTCCACCGTCCTTCGGTTTCGTCACAAAGCTTTTTTTCCAAAAGCCCACGCTATAATCAGGATATAAACCCATGATTTCCGTCACGGAATTCGACAACACTACTGCTTTGATATCATCGCCTGAAATATTGCATGAAACATGCACGAGGTAACACACAATATCCCGGAAGCGAGAGTAACGCAACACTCACGCAGGACGTGTTACGATTTACAAACGCGATCGGTGCTCAAATAGGTTACACTGAGCTGGAATGTATTAGCAATTTAACACGTCATAGTCAATGCAAAATAGAACATACCTCACGGTTACCTAAACCAAGATACCGCTTGATTTGAATGGAAGTGAGAAGGTAGTTTTTAAGTGTGTTGTTCATATATTTGGTGTGTTTGTCACGGGCCAAAAATAATTAATTTGCTGCGAGAACCTATTTTATCCTTCGTGTCATTCCTGAAAAAGCGCGAACGACTGCCGACCATATACCAGATCAATGTTAAGCGCAGAAATGAAACGAAACAAAAAGTTTCTGATGATAAAGGTCGCTGTAAGTAATAATTAGTGGCTGAAAAAAATGACCGAAGTAAATACAGCAATTATTGTAGTAGTAACGAACGGGAGCAACAATAATGAGGAGAGGCAATACGGCTAATACCAATAAGTGTGTGCAAAGATAAATAGAAAAAGCCTCCCCCCTCCCGCGGCGCTATCCTCGCTGGAACACGCTCGCGGCGCCGATAAATAAACAAAAACAAGCACACCCCATTATTAATGAAAGGCTCATTTTTATTCCTTTGTGTGTCGCAAGTAAACAAACTGAGCGCGGGCCGCGAGCCAAACTGCTCCTTGATTGTGTGTGATGCAAATTCGTTTCCGATGTTGTGCGTTATTACACCCTTCGCTTCGCACATATACAACTTTGCCACATACCTGTTCCATCCACCCACAAAACTTTACACATGCATACTAAACTAACGTGCTACGATCACGTAGCGCCGGTCCGCCTTTAGTAGAGTTTTCGTAGTGCATCGTAACATTAGTCGGCTACGTATGTATTCGTAGCTTCTCGTAGCATTATAAAATAGTGGTTAAATATTTATTTCAAACTAGCTACCGTCTTCCGGTTTCACACGAGAACATTGTACGTTTCTATTAGTAAATGCATTTTTAAAACAGGTGCCGTAGTACATTTTTGTTATATTATTATAGTTCTTAGTATTTCATCTTTGTAACTTTTTGTGTTGTAAAAGTCTCAGTATAAATAATAATATTGTTATAGGAAACGTATGTTCAGGTGGTTAAGTAGCAAATCCTAGCTTCCACAGTAGGAGGCGGCATCTTTGAGTAGACAATGGTATGCAGGCGGTCCAGGGCTCGCGCAAAGGACGGCTCATTGTTTGTCATCGCTCGTGTCGTATGACGTCATGCAGTCGTGACGTCACGGACCTTTGTCCTCCATCGCGCTCTCCTGCGATGCCTGCGGCCACCTCCTGCCTTTGTGCCGGCAGATTTTATACAAACCATTTCTTTTTTGTTTACACTCAGACATATGATCTAAAACTAAGTAGAGCTTGAACTGTGAAAACGAGATAACTTATATACTGCACATCATATGTATTGCCTACTGCCAAATAAATATATCAGTTCGTCCCGGTTAGAAACTGAACCAACTATCGCAGTCAGGGTGTATAGCCCCGGACTGACGCCGAATGGTTACTATCTAATTTATTAAGAACTAGACCGTACATTGGCCGGTCGTTTGATATAGATCAAGAATCTTTTGCAACATTCTAAAGTGAATATCACGACACGTATGTAAGCGATGCGCACTATTAAGCCTATACATCACGGCGCATAAAGGCGCCCCTGGCAGACCGCCAGCCGCGGCCCGCGCCGTCCGCGCCCCTTCGCGGATGCTGTGATTGATTGCTGCCTCGAACACGGCGGAGTAATAAAGAGATCAGTAGGTCAGCAGCGCGCCACAACCCACCCCCCGCGCCCTCACGCCCCTCGCACCCTCATGATCATTGGCGATGCGCTAATGCACCGACACGGCAACCAGTGTCATTTGTAATGAGTTCCCCTGGCCCCTCGCCCCGCGCCCCTCACCCCGCACCCTGAATCCCGCACCGAGGCTGCCGAGGCTGTTGCTCAGATCCTCGAGCGTCGCCTAATTATGCGTGATTCTATAGTAACTACCGATGGTCAACCACGATCACGATCCGTCGATGTTGCGAGCTCCTAAAACTGATCAAGAGTAAGAAAGTTATTATGAAAATACAGGAAATGTAATTAGTCACATTCTGGTGAGAAACCCATTGATCTATTGGAAGCTAAGCAATGGGTCGCAGCGTGGCGGGACGTGGTAGGTCGGAGTGGGACGGAACATGAGTCTCATTAACTTGGTGCATGACTTAACGCTTATCGAGTTATCCTTGCGCGTCATGTCGATGTCTCTAGTAAAAGATGAGTTTCAAATTCACAATTCACAGTTATTATAAAAGAAACAAAGCGATATATTACTATTCAAGGATACGTTAAAACTCGCGGAGCTGGGGGGGGGGGGGGGGGGGGACTTGACGGATACGCTCGGCAGATGTGGATTATCAAAATCATCGACATTGATAGCCGATACAGTACACGAGTCGATCGTACCCCAAGGCGCGCCACAAGATCTATAAAAGGAAAAACCGTAAAACCTTAAGTCTTGCAGTTTAAGAGCTCCGACTTCATGCCTCTGTAGCCGGCTTTGCGCTCGGTGACAATAGAGGTGGACTGTTATATTTATGAATGTAGCAGTGTTGAATAGACAACATACTAATAGCACTACATCATTATTCAAGACAGCGAAATGTACCCCAACGCGAAAATAGATAGCATAATTGATGCTAGCGTGATATGTACAGCATCGGACCCGGTCACCGCAAGTTTACTACCTCGCGTCTCGGACTGCATTATTAAGAATCCCACGTCCCGTACCTCATGATACGAATTATTCCAGTAACAGTAAATTCAATTATTCATAATATAGAAAAAAAAAATGTGAGCCGTCACGGGACGCCTGGCAGATGTGAAACATCGAAATTATTTTGTACAAGTATATGTATAAAATAACAGATTACGATAGGAACTGTGCTGACATCTATGAATTACATCGCTATATCAAGATTCTCCCAGGATTCGACATATAATAGGTTGGGGAAAAAGTTCCTTCGCATTTTTTAAGAAAATTCAAAACATTTTTAACATAGTTTATTTACATTTAACTAAATTATGTAGGTACCATTTTGTTCGATAACTTTTTGCCATCTTGTAGGTAGGGACATGATCCCATTGCTATAGAAATTTTGGGACTTCTGATCAAAATACTGCGACAAGTGGTTTTGACAGTCCTCTCGTGATGTTAACCTGACACTGCCTAAAGAATTCTAAAGAGACCGAAACAGGTGGAAATCTGAAGGTGCAAGGTCAGGACTATACGGCGGATGCATTAATACCTCCCAGCCAAACTCTCTTAATTTTTGCTGAGTGGCTAAAGATGTGTGAGGTCTAGCGTTATCATGATGAAAAACCACACCCCTTCTGTTGATTAATTCCGGCCGCTTTCTCTCAACTTCTTGCTTTAATCTCATCAGTTGTTCGCAGTAGAGTTCAGAATCGATAGTCCTGCCTGGTGATAACAGCTCATAATGAATAATGCCCTTCCAATCCTACCACACACACAGCATCACCTTGTTGCGAGTTAACCCGGGTTTCGCCACAGTCTGTGAAGCCTGACCGGCCTTTGACCACGACCTTTTTCGCACGTTCTTGTCGTACGTGATCCACTTTTCTTCACCAGTTATCAGCTTCTTCAAAAATGGTTCGGTTTCATGACGTCGTAATAAAGAATCACAAATGAGTACACGGTTCATTAGGTTTCTTTCAGTGAGCTCGTGAGGTACCCAAATATCTAGCTTTTTTGTGTACCCAGTTTTTTACAAATGCGCCAAAACTGTTTTGTGGTCAATTCCCAGTTCTTCAGCTACGTCGTAACAACTAATATGCTGATCTTGCTCCACTTTTTCAAAAATGGCATCCATTTTATCCGTAATGGGGCGACCAGAGCGACGTGCATCCTTGACATCAAAATTTCCGGATTGAAAACGTTTAAACCAAATTTGTGCTACTCTCACAGACACTGCACTAGGTCCATAAACATCGCAAATTTTTTTCGCGGCTTGCGTTGCATTTTTACCTTTTTTGTAGTAAAATTTTAAAATGAATCGAATTTCTTCATTAGATTCACTCATCTTGGCGGTACGAAAAACAAATGCAAATCACACATTTTCCTAATTTGAATTTGGAATTCTGTTCTTTAAAATTTAAACTTTCAATGATACCAAAACCAGCCAGATACAAATAGTATAGCCAAAGAGATTTTATTACAAGTTCATACATACTATAATGCGAAAAGACATTATATATACAAGCATCCAACATCAACAGTTGGACCGTGGTCCCCAGGCATGATCTGCGGCAGCTTGGCGGAAGATCTTTCCATTTAAAAGGAGGTTCATACGTCGCTCCTCCATAGAACTAAATATGGCATAATGTAAAAAAATTATATTACGATTTTATTCCACAAAAATAATAACTGTTTATTTAATAAACATTTATTTTCATTAAACTCAAAAATCCAAAATTAAAATAAAATATTCAAATTTTGACAACTCATCGTATAGCGTGGCCACGGCATGCGTCGCCGCGCCAGAAATCGGTTTTACGTGCGGCTATAGATGTTTCCCATCAATAATACAATAGGACCATTACATATTTTTACAGTTAGTCGGCAATATACGATAATAATTATGGCTCGTTCGCGGACCTCCCGCACGCTGTAATGGAAATGTATGAAATACTGGTTTGAATTAATTAATTTAAAAACAAACCATTGCATTTCAATTAATCATTGACGACACGACTTAGCGCCATACGTCGCAAGTTATTTATTAACCGCACATCACATGGAGCTACTACGTACCTGATGTACGTATGTGAAGTGATTTATACGAGATAAAACGTACGGTAGAAAAGGAACTGATCCTTAAAGCGTTAAAAAATGTGGGGATCCTGGGAAGATGTGGCGAGCACGCGCGGTGATAAATACCGGGCATTATTTACCTTGCCCGCTCTGCACCCGCACCACACCGCACCCGCACCCGCACCCGCACCCGCACCCGCACCCGCACCCACGCCTGCACCGCGAAAGAAACACTCGAATCCCGAAAACTTCGGCACTCAGCTGAATGAGTCCCGCCTCGATCACGATACGCTCTTACCTTTTATATTATTACTCGCAAATTATGGAAACATAATAAACTTCTGTGCCATAAATGATCGAGATCAAACAACTCAATAAAGCTAAGTTCTAATATAAGCCGAGCCGCGTGAAGCGGGGTACAGTCACGTGCGTAAATATAGTATAGTCGTGGACAGTTCGGAAATAATATCTTACCTATAACCCTTCACATAATTCAACAACTCTGTCACTAGTTACAGCGACAGAGTTGTTGTAGTAGTTGAGCCGGCTACACATGAAGGAAGAGATATAAATGAATGAATAATGACAACAAAGCTCATGAATGTACGTGTTTTCACGTTTCGTAGGTCATCAACTAATAGTCATCAGCATCAACCACACGAGGTGGTGTGGTAGCTTTACTATTATTAAAATCATGTCGTAGCCTGTCGTGGCGCACCCGACCGCGACGAATGCAGCCCCAGGTAATATTCCAAAAGCTCACGGATGGACTCGGGCTGGCGCTATGGCTGGTGCTGGGGCTTGCGCTGGGGGCACGCTGCACCGACCCACAAACCTATTTATTTGTGAATCAATAACGAACAAGGGTGCCGTTACGAGTATCCACTTCATATGCACACACGCGGTGCAACAAACTCGTCACCCTGTGTCCAGTGTGCCGCCTCGCCCCGATGTACCCTCCAATGGTGTAATGAAATGACTATAGGAGATTTTTTTTTTAATAAATAATGGGCGGGGAAATGCCTAAAATTATTGTTTTCAATGAAAAGATGTGTAAATTGTTCCGCTGCTCGGTGCGGCCCGGAACGACCCAGAGTGACTCTACGCTCAATAATAGTGTGTACTGGGGTACAAATTATGTTGGTAATTGAATATTAATACTTGTCGAACACAATGCTAACTAATTATCAATAACTCGCCGACGCCGCACCGACCGTGGCGGTGTGGTGGTGTGGCTACGGTGCTGCAGTGGTGTGACGGTGGCGTGGCGATGGCGCGGTACAGGTGATGCATTTGCATATTTATCGGTGTACGGCGCACACGCGCTCATTAGTTAGTAATAGCGCGTTGTTAATTGATACTAGATGCGGTAAGGGGCCTGCGATGTGGCGTGGAGCGGGCGGGGGCGATTCAATTCGGCCAATTGTAGGGATTATCAAGTTAGCCCGCACCGCAGTGTTATTATAATCCTCGCCTAACCTCCCTATGTTATCGGGCACTCGATCCAGCCACACATAAATACACACTCACCCACACATCAATACATGCTATAGATACTTCTACGCACAATCAGTCAGACTATTTTATGTCACAAGCTTGTTTAAAACACCCGCGTACGTGGATGCAACTGACAGCTGTCTGGGGCCGATACAGTCGCTGGCTGGAGGCCAACACCGAATAAAGGACCCTTCCTACTACTCCTGATTTCAATTACTCATAGGAGTAAGTAGTGTAAGAAGTATGAGAGTGTACATGTGGTCATTGAAGACGCAGCCCAATAAATTTATTTTGACCAATACTACAAAAATAATAGCTATTTTTCAACCGCTCTGAATGAACTAGCGAGGCACGTCAATTAAACTCACACACACAACGGATACTGTGCATTAGACACTACATATAATCATAAATTCAAGTGTCTAGGTATTTTTGAATGAATAGCAACAGTTTTATATTAAATTAAAATCTTAAACACACTGATACTGAAACTGATTTCGTAGCACCGAGCTTGATTGACTACTGTAGCGGCGGAGTCGGGTCGTGCATCCGTAGCATGTATCCGGCGATCGGTTACCTTCATTTCCATTCCCGATTTCCGTTGCGAGGACCTCAATAAAAACGAGATTTATGTGAGTGGGCCTCCCCCCCCTCCCTACCCGCGTCGACCTCACCCCGCCCCGCACCCCACTCTCCGACGCCCCCCGCCTCACCCCGCACCCCGTGCGCCGGAGCGCCGGGAGGGATCCGCGTCTAATTAATTACAGGATAAAGCGACGGCCGCTTTTATAGGTGCTACATATTTTCTTTGGCGCGTCGTAATCGCTGCCTCTAGGTATCGTATCGACGATGTCATTTATATCTCGTTACCGTTAACCAATAAATTATTGGGGTACAACTCGCCACTAGTTCGTTCCGTTATTTTACTGCTGTACTATCTCGACCAACACTGATGGAAGAAAGTTGAAAGTCGAATAGGGATAGACGTGGAAAACATTTAAACCGGATATTGGTGATGGAAATGAAATCCCGCATCATCCCACGTCGGTGTCTTCCATCGACACAGCGGCACTGTTTTCAGTCGCATGTTCACGTTAAACGTGGCACCTCCAGATCTGCCACAAAACAGATTAATGCAGATTTTTGATAAACCAGTGCTGGTACTTCGCTAACCGCAGAAAAACAATAGAAACGATTAAAATTGAAACAACATAACACGAAGAAAATATACGAAATACATAATAGGATATAATATGTCCATTAAACATGATGGTTATTCTCATTATCTCTTGATGGTGCTTTGTCGTTTGTCGTAGTGACACTCATATAATTGATACTGAAGTATATCGCACTAAACTGCGTAATTTATCAGGATTTTGGTAAAGCATGGCAACCCGTTTAGTTAAGCTCAGCGGGTGCCCAAAAACAATTTTAGTGCAAGGATCTGTCTGCGAGACGCAGGCGACGGCGGCAGCCGAGGGAGCGTCTCATCAGTGTCCCAGAACTGATACTTTGTGTACACAAGTGATATTAAACGGCGCGAGGAGCACACGCCCCCTGTGGTGGCAGCTTATAGGGAACACGCTCGTCTTGTCGGTTGTACTCACTGCTACCATCATATTATATCCATACCGGCATATTACTATATGCCTCATGTTTCTTACTACATAGTTTATACTTAGTCACTCTAGTCGATACTTACCTTCATCTAGTTTGTTTAATTAATGTAAAAATTAATAATCCATGTTATACTGAAATACTTTTATATACTGTTATTTTCTGCCCGCCTTATTCCCAACCACTTCGGGCCGAAGCTACTCGTAAGTATGCCTTCTGCTCAGTGGGTTCAATACGTATTACAAAAGATTTGGCAGATTTTTGACGGCCGGCCAACTGCTTGCCAATCCACTTTAGGAATGCTTTTATTGGTCACTTGATGCAAGTTGTACGTGGTCATCAGTATATTCGTTAGTCGCCACTTACGACAGCCTAGACGTGAGATTGGGTGGTAGTATTAATCGCCGCTACCACTCTGAACCGCTACCACACAATACACACTCTCATATTGGTATAGACTATAAGGTGCAGCAATACAACATCAAATATGTAAACCTAGCGGAATAAAAATGATCCTATATTTATCTTAGTACCCACGTGGTCCTGGTCCGCCTCTTGATTAAAAATTATAATGCGACATTATTTCTTTTCATTACGAGCGGTTTACGATTATATCTTTTCTACCGCTTCGTCGTCAGCCGAATTTACTGAATAGCCTAAATGTATACCCTAAGCTTAGCTTAACTCGTCTATTAACCCTATGAAGATCCTTTAAATTATCACAAAAATATTTAATGTTTATTATATTAACATTCTTCTTCTTCACTTTTGTCGAAAAGGAATAAAGTTATTAAAAAGAAACATATGTCATTTTACAATCACAACAATTTTTAAGTCATTTTAATTCACAAGTTAAGTTTAGACATTTTTTCCAATTCCATATTATATACGTATAACTGTCGAAATCTTACAAGTCAGAAATAACTGCAATTTTTATAAGTTAATTTACTCGGAGGTCTACGAGGTTTTAATTTTCTTAATTAATCCCGGGTTTCGGCACCATGTTTGATTCACTCACCGACTACCTCTACGGAACTTTTCTCTCATAAAATTAAACTCATTCAATATTCACACACAATTTGATATATTAATTAACTTCAAAGATGTGACGTCAATACTGATGAGCTGTCATACCACCCACAGACGCGTTGACCGTCACGGGACGGATGTGAACCATTTAAGTTAATGTCACAATTTATAAATTAATTAAAACGAATAAAGAAATATGGAGTTAAATAATTAAAATAGTCAGTTCCTTTACTAACATCAATATATTTTTCTTGTTATTGTCAAAGTAGTAGTCTTAGTTATAATTACACATAAGCAATTAATATTATAAGCCGTATTTGCCTCATCCCATTAGGTACGATTATATTGACGGGCCAGTGGGCTTGTCACTTAGAGATCCTAACTTCCATGATGCCCCTGGTCGTAAGTTGGATTCCCGTCACGCGGACACCCAGAAAACACTACGCAGCTCACACAGAGAAGCAACGAAGTATTTACGCGAGCATTCACAGTAGTGTCGTAGTATAGAAGAGGCATAAGAGAGCGTCATGCCGATTCCTGTCACGTCATATGAGTCGGTTCCACTACCAAGGCGCGCCTTTAGATGTTTCAGATTAAAAGTTCAAGATTGTCTTCTTGTTTAGTACTTAAGTTAATAATACTTAAATTACCCTTATTTTCGAATTTACACCATATAATAAACTGCCGGCTTAAGCTCAGCAGTCCCGCGTGTCCCGCATGGTTAGGGTTGCAAACCCTTTCTTAATGAATGAACATCGCGCCTCGCATTAGTAACCTCTTAGACCCACCTACTTAGGCACCTCTCACAGAGGCTTAGTGTCCAAAGTTTTCGTCTCGGGTCAGTCAGTCCGAGGATCTGCATATTTACAACAAAACATATGCTACCTCTTAGGATTCGTTTTTACAGTTTGTGATAAAGTTTGTTGTTTTGTGTTGTTACAGTGTTGTCGTGCGGCGAGGCGGGCGGGGCCGCGGGCGCGGGGCCACGGTTGCACAAGCGCTACGTGGGGCTCTACACGGGGCCCTACTTCGACCCCTCCGCGCCCAACAACATCACCACACAGCTCGGAACGCACGCCTATCTGCCCTGCAAGGTACGACGACGATTGTTCTTGAAAAAAAAAAACGATTTTTTGAATTAAATATATAATAACACATGAAAATAAGTGTGTGTGAGCGTCAGCTCCGATGCACGACTGGAGTTAACTCCTTACGAACGATTATAAAATACATAGATTAGTAAATGATGGTAAATATTTTTTATTACTGAAATCATGCCTAATACTTTACTAATATTAATAATACAATTAATTCATCAAAATACCTAGTCATGGAAACATGAAAACAAATTATTATTTTGTGGGGAAAAGTATCGGCATTATTAAACTCAGAGACAATCGGTTTGTGGTAACTAAAATATGATGCGCTAGCTGTCCCCCGCGGGCTCACCCGCGTTTATCGATATCTTACATAGCCTACAACCATCTACGCAAAATTCCACGTCGAAACGAACCCTATTTTCCTTACATATATATATATATATACACAGGTTGGCCGTAGAAGTTACGTCCAATGAAAAAAATCGATGCCTTGTATCAAGGTGAATCCAAATCAACACCATGTAAGGTCCGCGAGTTTTTGTTGTTTCCGAGTTATGAATTGAATGAATGAGAAAAATAGAATATCTCAAGAAAAATATCGGACTAGCTTGAAAAAATTGCTATAAATTGTCTGGGTAAGATTTTTCTAGTTTTTTTTATTTTTGCATAATCCTCGAATTAGCCCCTAAAATTAATAGAAAATACTAAAATTTTGATCGAATGTTACAAATTCAAATCAGGTATTCGAATCAGATATGAGCAAAAAACTACTATCTAATAGTTTATTTTTGGTAGAAATCCGCCTCCGAAATTATCTAAAGTTAGATGGTTTTTTTTCAAATAAATACAGCCTATTAGCAGTGCTTAGGCTTATTTTGATTTGAGTATTTTTTTTAATATAGAATTTAGAGAAAATAGTTAGTTTGTTTGTATTTTTTTTTTATTATTAGATATTCATATTATTATTGTTTAATAATTCTTCACTTTTGCAATTCAACACAGGTTTTGTCAGTGAGACTAAATAAATATTTTTTAATAAATCTAAGATTGTTTTTAAAAAGAGTAATTGCTGAGTTTATTGCCGGCTCTTCTCAGTAAAAAACAACCTTCCGAACCGGTATTAGAGTCTGACTATTCATAAGTGCTTGTAAAGGCCTATTTCAATAAAAATATTTGAATTTGAAGAAGAATTAAGGAACTATGAAAAAAAAAATCATAACTCAGAAACACTCGCGGAACATACATGGGGGTGATTTGGATACCCCTCGATACAAGGCATCGATTTTTTTTCTTTGGCCGTCACTTCCCCGGCCACCCTGTAAAGAGAAGACTAACTGTCCCCCGCGGTTTTACCCGCGTTCCCGAAGGATGTTCCATTTTCCCGGGATAAAAGTATCCTATATGTTATTCTAATACTCTTTTTGCTGAAATAGCCAGTAGCCAGTAGCCAGTAGTATCAGCTGCGATTTTAATGAACGTAAATAAATATAAATGTTGCGTGGTTCGGTTCCAGGTGCGGCAGCTGAGCAACAAGTCCGTGTCATGGATCCGGCGCCGCGACGCGCACATCCTCACGGTGGACCGCTTCACGTTCATCGCGGACGAGCGATTCCAGGCGTTCCTCGTGGAGGCAACCGACACCTGGACGCTGCAGGTCAAGTACGTGCAGGCGCGAGACGCCGGACTCTACGAGTGCCAGGTCGGCACCGAGCCCAAGATGAGCCACTTCGTGCAACTCAACGTCGTAGGTGAGCCAACCGCTCTCTCGCGTCAGCCGACGATCGCTTTCAACGAACGACATATACTGACCGCGCTCTCGTGTATCGTTCCAGTGCCAAAAATCGAGATCGTGGGCGAGTCGGACCTGTACGTGAAGGCGGGCAGCACGGTGAGCCTCAAGTGCGTGATCACCCAGGCGCTGGAGGAGCCTGCCTACATCTTCTGGTACCACAACGACGAGCGCGTGCTCAACTACGACCGCAGTCTGGTCGAGATTCGCATGGAGCGTGTCACACCGGACAGCACGGTGCGTCCCGCTCCCTCCCATCCCTTCCACCCGGCCCGCTCGACTCTAGCTCATGCAACCCGCTCTCCTTGCAGGTCGGCAACCTGATCATCTATAGCCCACGGCGCGAGGACTCCGGCAACTATTCGTGCTCACCCTCCAACCTGGACTCTGCGTCAGTCGTGCTGCACGTGCTTAGCGGTGAGTACAATATATATCGCCGGTAGCCCAATAGTGGGGATTCGATGATCAAAAACATCGAAACGAGACCGTAGCACTATGGTAGGATAGAGCTTCGTAGAGCCCCATTGTAAATCGGTCGCGAAGCACCTACCTACTCGGTTTTAGAGAATAATAACCTTTGGCAATGAATTGCTCGCCTGACAAGCTATCCATTTAAGTAAGATTGTAAAATTATTGTATTTTAATATTATTATGTGTAACATTTAAAAAAACATGTCAAGACTATTTATAAGAGCCTGTGAAGACGAATAAAGGAAGATAAAGAATATTTATATTTCTACGAAGGCGGCTGCACTCGAGATCTCGACATAATTGTCACTTTTGGCCATATCAAATCATGTTATCATATATATCATATTTAAAAGACTAAATCTACTCACACTCGCCTGTTCTTACATCTTTCAAGCCGGAGTTTTCGTTAAAGAGAATACACACTTGTTCAATCAGTATAGGAACAATGAAAACTCTATGCTAAGAAAAAGAGACCCAACCAGACTTGTGTTACCTATCTGTAAAACTACGTCATACCAAAAAAATTGCTACACTATGTGTATAAAAATATTTAATAAGCTACCTAAAGACACAAGAGAATTAAAATTAACAAACTTTAAAACAACACTGTACAAATGGTTAAGTGAGAAGTGTTTCTATAGCCTCAATGAATTTATTTTATAAGTAATTGACATGGTGGTTTCTTTCTGGTATTATTATTACTTTTTTTCCTTTCTCTTAATAAATTTTATTTTGACGCGCTGAGGTTTAACGGTATTATTGTAATTAAATTTTATCCAATACTATTATGTAACTGAACTGACTTAAAATTAATATTAATGTTATATGTATTTGCATGCCTACAGTAGTGAAGGCGAAACATGTAGATCTCAATTGATCGTCGACATCTTTCTGTACCTTTTTTCTGGCAATAAAATTTCATTTCAAATTTCATTTCATTTCATTATCATCACTAACCATTGTAGGATTGTGGTTAAACATGAGCCTTAGAATAGAATAGAATAGAAAACGGTGTATTGAAGTGCGTGTGCGTGTGCGTGTGGTTGCAGGCGAGCAGCCGGCGGCGATGCAACACGGGAACGGCGCGGGCGGCGCGCGGGGAGGGCGCGCGGGCTCGGCCGCCGCGCTCGCCGCCGCGCTCGCCGCGCTCGCCGCGCGCGACCTGCGTCTGTTCGCACTCCTAACTCTGACTCTACTCTTTCCGTATGTATCTCTTTCGATTCTCATTTCTGATGTGACCCTAGTCTCGTCTTCGTAACGTAGCATCTGATTCGTGCTCGTGGTGACGTTGCAGGTTGCTATGCCACGACGAGGACGAGCCCAAATAGCGGTGCGAGCCGATCGCCCGCGCAGCCGCCCGTCCCGCCCCCGCTCCGCGCCCGCCGAGCGGTCGCCGACCGTCGCTCGCCGCCGCGTAGTGCGCCTCGTTTAAGCATATTGTAAAATATCGGATATATCGACTAGATTATGAGAACGATCGGCCGGCCGCGATGTGATATGAACCGAGCGTGTTGTGGGTCGAGAGTGATCACGGAGCTACTTATATCGGCCCTGCAGTGTATATCGAGGGAGAGGAGCCGTGTACATAGGTCGGGGCGCGGGCGCCGCCGGCCGCCGCGGGGCCGGCGCCGCCCGCGCCCGCGCCGCTCACATTTGTAAAGTTGTACATAACTATTATTAATAATAATAAACTAAGTGTAATACGGTCGGAGCGGCCTCGCTCTGCGCCCTACAGCTCTACATCGAATTCGTCCCCCGCCGGAGCCCACGGCCGCGCCCGCGGCGTGAGCGTGGGCGTGGATGTGGGGTCGCCATGCGACGTCGGAAACTTCTCGAAACCGTTAATCGTATATACAGTACAAACGTCTAATGGAATTGTAACCGTAATGAAATTATTTTATATCGTGAACGATGCGTGACGTCACCCTTTATTCTCACGAATGTGCCGATATTAAAACTTTGCGTCGTTACAATATATTTTATTTTGCTATTTAAATATTTCGTTAACCGTTACCGTTTGATTGCGCTGCGCTCGCTGTGAGCGCGTGCCCTGTCGTATCAGTATCGTGCCGGCGAGCGAGATGAAGAGCGAGAGGGAAAGGGACGGTGACGTCACGCGCGCCTCGCGGCTGTCGTCCGCTCGGCCTGGTGCGGGGCGGACGCAGCGTTTGTTATGTTCATGTATATCGTCGAACAGTGATTCCGAGTTAAAAACGTTACTTTGGTTTACACTGTTACTGCCTCACTTGTAAATAAATATTATGTAAGTGATACAAATAAAGATGAAATCGTTGAAACATTTCTTGTTGTGTCATTTGTAAGTCCAAAGCTCATTATTTCAAAAAACATAATTAACAAACCCGTTATTGAAAACCGCATCAAAATCGGATCATTAGTTTAGAAGATAGGTGGGAACATTACTTTGCACAAACGCACAAACATCTCTCACCCTAAATGCATATACCTGCTCCGTTCCGTCGTGGGTAAAAATACCCAAAACTAAATATTCTGAGAGCTTATGAGCATGCTCTACGACATATGTTCGAGAGTTTTATTTTATGTCGAGTTGAGAAGTCCTATCTTTCTCTTAAAGTAAGTAGATGAAGAATGAAAATGCAGCATAATTGAGGTCATGATTATTTTATTAATATTAGGCAAAATCTTGCTTCTCAACGTATGAGCTCTTCTGTAGTTCCACCACCTTACAACCAGCCGAACCGACGTTAGAGTCTGACCATTGTGACCCAAGTGGCTGTGAAGGCCTATTTGAATAAATATATTTAATTTCATATTAAAATTTTTATCTGCTTTTTTACGACTCTTTATAAAAGCTATTATTCTTCCTAAACATAATTGGGAGGATGAAAACAATGCAAACAATAAGTCCGAAGTAATATAATTATAGTCCTAAAAACAGATTATAGACCATATAGAGCAGAGTATGTTTGGAATTGACCGATCGAGTTCCGTGATTATACGTTTTTATAGTAATCTACAATGATTTCTCAAAACGTAATCATTAATTCCACAGATGAAATAAAACAAGTGTAGTAAAATATATTTTTTTCAATCTCCGAATGACGTTATAATAATAAGAAGACGTGGCTCGTGGCTCGCGGCAGGTCGCGGGGCTCGGATGTGCCTCAGGGCGCGTGGGGCGCGTGGGGCGCGTGGGGCGCGTGGGGCCCGTGGGGCGCGTGGGGCGCGTGGGGCACGTGGGGCTCGTGGGGCGCGTCGGCCAGGTAGCCCCGCAGGCTCGCGCGCGCCGCGTGGTTGGGCGCCACGCGCGCGCTGCGCAGCCGCCGTCCCGACACCGGTGACACCGCGCCCTCTGTGGCACGACCAACACGCACGTTTCATTAGTCGACTGTGTTGAACTTATAGGCCATGTGTACTCAAAAGCTTCTACCATAGCGACGTTTTTGAAACGAGGCCACCGTAGGCAGGTAGAGTAGTGCGAGAGGTAAAGGACATAGGTTAGTAACAAACCGACCGGTGCCCGACGCGAGCAACCACTCGAGTATGTTGGCACGCTCGTACGTGAGCCCGTCCGCCGCGCTCGCCGGCTCTAGCATCAGCCGGTGCGTCAGCGGACACAGCAGCGCGTGCGCCGCGCCCGCCGACACCTGTCGACGGTACCTCATTGAGTGATACTCGAATTGCAATTTCTTTACATTTTTATGAAAATACTAGTAATACTATCCCCCGCGGTTTCACCACAAACCACATCGATTCATACAAATTTTGCAACCCCGTTTTACCCCCATAGAGGGTGAATTTTCAAAAATCCTTTCTTAGTGCTCCCCTACGTTATAAAAGGAAGGTATCAAACTCGACGCTGAATTCACACAAGTGACTCATGTACGTTTCCCTCGTGAACTCCACAATCTAATAATGGTTCGGTTATGTTCGGCTTGAGCTCTCACCCGGCGCGGCGGTGGTGCGCGGCGCAGCCACGCGAGCTCGTCGCGCAGCCGGTCGCGCGTCGCCGTCCGCTCCAGCGCGCGCTTCTCCTGGTCGCCCTCTTCCGTGATCATATCAGGGTTCCCTAAACCTGACAATATTACGTTCAGTACGTATTTAATACAGTCCGATGTGACGACGTCCGATCGATATTCGTATGAATTAGGATAAACTGCGCCCGAATACGTACCATACCCGAGCGTCTCGAGAATGTCATCGGGGACGTCGTCGACTAGATTCGCACCCGTCAGACCGGCGTCCAAGGCGCGCCGGAGCAGCTCCGACTCGTCAGCGCCGCTCACGGTGGCGCCCGGCGGCCGCGTCACGTACTCCCGCAGCCAGCGCGCCACGCCCGCGGAACTCCAGAAACGCGGCGCCGCCCCTTCGCCGTCGTCGTCCTCGTCCTCGTCGTCGTCACCCGGCCGCGGCAGTCGCCACACCGCCAGCTCCCCGGCCAGCGCCCCCACGGCCAGCTCGCGGGCCCCGAGCAGGGCGACCGCCAGCGCGCCCCCCGCGCCGGCCGCCGGCACCGCGCACACGGGCGCCACGTCGCCGCCGCCGCCCGCCACGCGCCACACGCGCGCCCAGCGGTCGGCCCCCGCGCTCGCCAGCAGCGCCCCCGCCCCGGCCCCGGCCCCCGCCCCCACCCCGACCCCGGCCCCGGCCCCCGCCCCCGCGTCGCGCGCCCACCGCACGCACGTCACTCCGCCGCCGTGCGCCTCCATCGCCCGCACCAGCCGCACCGAGCACGACAACGACGACTCCTACCGAAGCCCAATTTTGATATGTTTTAGCTAATCCGTCGTTTTATTATATTTTTATTATAATTATACCTTTGTGATCGTTTGCCACTGAGTAAAATTGTGACAAAACGCAAATTAAGGACTCGAGCGGCCAAAATATCACACCGAGTGAGGTGTGCGGTGGGTGGGTGAGGTACCTCGCTATCGACGTCGGTGCAGTGGAGCCGCCACAGCTTAATGAGCGAGTCGCAGCCGGCAGTGGCCAGCACGTGCTGCCCCTCCTCCAGCGCCAGCGCCAGCGTCGCCGATTCCGGTGCGAAGTCACAGCTTTGCACACCTGACCGACGAAACACAAACACACTGCTCGTGAAGCCTAATTTTATAAACAGTACATTAACCCTATTCTTTAAAATATTAAATAATGTACCGATGTCTCCAGTTTCTTTATTTATTTATGTAAGGTCAGAGACAAAGGCCATCAAGTAGACGCAATCTACACAGATACTCGTAAATGTAAAGCTTTTGATGAAGTTAATCATGTTTCATTATGACGTAAGCGGGAAATGTTCCCCGTGTGGGTATTCACGGAACGCTCCTTGACAGATTCAAGTCTTATCTCAGAAGAATTGCATTGACGACATCTTACTCAGTAAGCTCCATTACTCCGGAAGAAGTGGAGTGCATAGTGGACCTTGGACTTATTCTGGACATTAAGCTTTCTTTCATTCAACGCATTAATATAATATAATATATTGATAATTGGCGTCTTTATAAAATCTTTAAAAATATTTTCCTTGCCTTCATTCGTAGCACTCTTGAGTAATGCTCTTGTATCTGGAATAGGTGCTATAATAATAACATCAATTGAATTGAGCAAATCCAAAAGAGGTTCATGTGTTTCTTGATGGTTCTTTACAAAATGTCCGACTATGTATAAAGGTGCCTGATTGATGGTATGTCTTTACTGTTTTATAAATTTGTTATTTCAGTCTTCTTAAGTGTCTTTTTAGTTCGTTAATTGCACATTTCTATGATTCGCTCGTACAATTTTTGATTTGATTTCATGCTGTGTTTGCCTTTAACTGTGTTTCTACTAATGGTAACTATGATTATTTCTTATATGTACTTTTTATTGACTGACTTCAAAAAAGCAGGAGATTCCACTGTATAATTTTTTTTTATGTGTTCATCGATTTCTCCGTCGATAGAATTACCGAATTAAAAAATATATATTTTGTTGAGTAGAGAATACTTCCAATTAGGTCCCACTGTCACCAGGTCAGAGAATACAGAAGAGTATATTATGAGTAATTAAATACTTTTGCTAAATATGCTCGTTGTTTTTTTTTATAATTCGTCCCTTGAATCTTTAAAAATGCAAGAATAATAATTTTATAGTCTTCTCATACAATGCTACAATTTTAATATGTTATAATTTACATATGTTTAAGTGTATGCCAGACAATAGCAAAGTTGTCACCGGGATAGTTATTCATAACCTGGTCCCACAAGGCTTCAATTCACGAGATTTCCGACTACAACACGAGTTCCACAAGAGCGACGCGAAACACTTGACTTTGACAGAATATAACCAAATCAATTTTAAAATCACTAACGTCTAATCATTAACACATATAAAGCACTCCTATATAACAATTGCAATTACCGGGGTTCTATCGAATACTACCAACATGACGACATGAAAACTACTCCAAGTATCGAGTTAACGTTAGCGAGTACGTAAATGCTCACGTAACTCATGTTTACTCGCAACTCGCTAGTGACTAGAGTAAGTTTCGATAGCAACTAGGTAATGACTCGCCGAGGTCGTGCGCGGTGTGCTCGTGGTGCAGCGCGGCGCGCGCGGGCGGCGCCAGCACGCGCAGCTCGCCGCTGGCCGCGCCCGTCGCCGCCACGCGCCCGTCGCGCGACCACGCGCAGCACGTCACCGCCTCCGCGTGCCCGCTGTACACGCTGCCCTGCCGCAAATTATGTTTATTTTATACTTGAACGTAGAACTGACAATACAACAACAACCTACACATCGTGTACACGATACGAACGTAAAGTTTTAAAATCTAGAAGGAGTAACAGGTTTAGTATTCGGCTGTTGAGGGAGGAAATAAAGGAAATTATCATAATTGTTTCACTGTCGGCGAAGAAAGGATTGTAGCGGCATCTATGAACGAGCACTCACGCGAGAATCCTGCATCGCGCTATCGAAACATTCTCACGATCTGAGCGTATGCTCGTATAGTATTATACGAGCTTCCGACATTGTTGCATGTTGTTTTTGCAACTGTGTTTTTTTAGCTAGTATACAACTTCACAACGGATTTCGATAGAAGATACTTCGTCGGAATGCGTGATTTGGCGCAGTACTTTCACGTATCTGTATTCCAATATTGATTTGTTGTTAGAATAGAGAAATTTCATATATTTTCATATATTTTTTGTATTCGTTGGGAAATCGTCGTTATCGATCTCCGATATTGGTCACCTCATTAAATAAATATTATAAATATCAGTTTCGGTATAGAGGAATAAATTGTTTTTGACAGCACATCTTTCGTCTGTGACCGTTTCCTTTGGGTCTTCACTTTAACTTATTGATCTCTCAAGTGACAAGGTCTATAAATCCAAATTCAAAAGGTGTGTGTTTGTTCGTAAAGAATCTGTGGGACATCTTCCTCGCATCTACTGATTATATCAAATTTGTTGTTTTATTTTTGTAGAAAGTTTTCGTGATGGAGACCAACTATGGTGGCCAGGCCGGCCGTTCGCCTGACATCAAGGATGCTCACGAAGAGTGAGCATTATGTTGGATAGAAGCGCCTGGTAAGCTCCTTTACTTCGGCCACTTCTTTAGAACCAATCCTCATGGTAATTGTAGTTACGTACCGGTGAATCTTCCACCACAAGGAGATGCTCTTGTCGACGTTTACAATGGTTTGTCCCCCTTTTGAAGAACATGTGTAGCATAATGCATACACCTCATGTAAGTGTTCATCTTGTCTACTATTAAAGAACTTTAACAAGTGTCGTCACAGTGCCGGTTTCCTCGTATGTACAATAAAGAATAGGACCATTAATTTAGTAGATAATGTGATTATTGTAATAGAACCTATCTTAGTGGAAGGGCCCGTCCACTAGGCAGTATATTTTGCAATGTTACCTATGTTTAGCCATAATAATAAGAACAGTAAAGTAATCGTGATGTAACATATACACAATAGAACATGTAACTAACATAATTTATAAGAAGTGTATTAGAATATAAACTACTAACATATAATTTAATTTTTTTTTTTTATACTACTAAGGTAGCAAACAAGCTGACGGCCCGTCTGATGGTAAACGGTCACCGCAGCCTATGGACGCTTGCAACACCGTGGGTAGCACTCGCACGTTGCCGACCCTGCAAAAATCTCTTCACACCCTTCTTGAAGAACCCCATGCTGTACTCCTTTGGGAAAACCACGGCAGGGAGCTTATTCCACAGCTTAAGCGTGCGCGTCAGAAAGCTCCTTTGGAACCGGACAGTGCGAAACCAGTTTGGTTCCAATGTGTTTGGATGTTCTCCCCGTTGATGGCGAGAGGTGCGATGGTAAAAAGTAGCCGTGGGCATCAAATCAAACAATTCCTCAGAACACAGTCCGTTGTACAAGCGGTAAAAAACACATAAGGAGGAAAAGTCTCTCTTTATAGTTAGGGGCTCTAAACCGCTTGTGAGCTCGGGATCGTTGACAATTCTGACGGCACGTTTCAGAACCGAGTCAAAAGGCCCAAGCTGGTATCCAGGTGCCCCCGCCCACAGATGGCAGCAGTACTCCATATGGGGCTGGACTTGCGACTTATTTAGTTGCAGTCTTTGCCCCGATGTGAAGTACCGCCTGGCTCTGTTGAGCACACCTAGCTTTTTAGATGCCAGCTTAACCTTTTCTTCTAAGTGACTACGGAACCGAACGCCGTCAGAAATATCAACGCCAAGGGTTCCGATGCTCTTCGTGATGTTGAGGGACGTGTTCTGGAATTGTGGAGCCACAGCAAATGGGGTTTTTTTTAGCGGTGAACGCACTTTCCTCTACCACGGAACGAGGGATATTTGCACGGCCCGTGTAATAAGCATCCCCACTACTGTCGTCCGCATAGCAATGAATGCCGTCAATAGACAGCATATCATTAATATGCAGAAGAAACAGAGTTGGGGATAGCACAGAACCTTGCGGGACACCAGCATTTATGTCCATGCTATCGGAGCAACTACATTCGACGACGGCTTTTATGCATCTGCTGGACAGAAAACTGGTGACCCATTTGCATAATCCCTCGGGTAGCCCGTATGCTGGTAACTTCGATAGAACACCCCGGTGCCAGACCCGATCGAACGCCTTCGCCACATCTAGGCTCACCGCCAATGCCTCACCTTGAGTCTCTATGGCGAGTGACCAACGATGCGTGAGATACACTAGAAGATCACCAGTCGAGCGACTATGGCGAAAGCCATACTGTCGGTCGCTCAACAAGTCGTGATCCTCCAAGTACCTCAGCAGTTGTGTGTTGATCTCTCGCTCCATCACTTTGGAGAGAAGGGAGGTGATGGCGATCGGCCTGTAATTCGTCGGGTCTGATCTGTCGCCCTTTTTGGGCACAGGGTGCACGTGGGCAATTTTCCACGAAGACGGGACTTGTCGTTTGGAGTAGGAAAGCGCGAAAAGGCGCGTGAGTACAGGACACAATTCAGGAGCACACCGTTTCAGAACCACTGCCGGTATACCGTCTGGCCCACTCGAATTATGGACGTCCAGAGAGAGCAGCTCTTGCCGGACTACCCGTTGGGAAATACGAATTTCCGGCATGAAGCTGTCACACCGCAGGATGGTAGGCGGAGTGGTACCCCCGTCATCCAAAGTCGAGTTCGAAGCAAAGAGAGAGCCTAAAAGGTCAGCCTTCTCTTAGGCACAATGGGCCAGGTTCCCATTCGGCATTCGTACTGACAAAAGTTTCCCTCAGCAGCTTTCGCAAGAGACCAGAATGCCCGACACCCAGAGGGGACGCTCGTCAGCATATATTAACAACTTGATGATTTTTAATTGATTAATACATACCTGGAACGTACTTGTTGTTTGTTTCTCTTCAGAACCTTTACCAACGTTCACGCGCTGGAGGCGCCCTATTAAAATTACAGAATCACCACCAAACTCTGACCCATACACCCATCCTGAGTGTAACATTCATCGGACACTTCCACGACCCATCATACGGTATCATACCCCCTGAGCTAGTGACCCTCACCTATCTGAAATAACCACTAGTGTGCGGATAGGTGTAACAACATCGAGAGCCGGACCGCGGTCCCCAGGCACGATCCTGGCGGAAGATTATCCCTTTTGAATGGAGGAGTCTCAAGTTAAGTAACAAGAAATGTAGTACACGAACTGAAACGTAGTTAAAATGAGAAAATCACAATAAAAATTAATAACTAGTCAAATAAATTGACACAAAATCGAAGCGTTATAACGGATCTAGAATATGAGAAAGATGGTGGACCGTGCTCATATATTATTGTCGTATCAACGACTGTAATGCATAAATATATAATACAACTAGGTTATACCGACCGGCTAGGGTGCGGATCCGCGTCGGCGAGATTCCAGAACGGCGCGAGGCCGTCATCCGTCGCCAGCAGCAGCCGCGGCGGGCGATGCGTCGACACCCGCGCGCCCCGCACCCCGCCGCCGCCCACCTCCCCACCCGCGCCCGCGCCGCCGCCGCCGACCGGCACGCTCAGCTCCCGCAGCTGCACTCCGCTCTGCGAACACACGGACTGCGTGAGATTGCAGCGCGACAAGCCGTGGCGGGTGTGGTACGGCACGGGTACCTGCACGTCCCACAGACACGCGCGCGCGTCGAGCCCGGCGGTGAGCAGCAGCGCGCCTCCCGCACCGAAGTCCACCGCTAGTGCAGGGTACCGATGCGCCTCCAGCGCGGCCTCCTCCACTAGCGCACCCACCACACTGCTCCACCGGAACACCTTTACCGTGCCGTCGCTGCGGAACACGAGTTCTATGTACCTACGACAACTCTTGTTTTTCTTTCATCTTATGGCCGATCAGAAAAAGATAGACGGACGGGAAAAGACCCTAATTGAGAACATTCCATAATATCCGATGCGGGGTAATTTTGATATTTATGTATATAATGAATCATAACAGTGTTACCTGGAAGCGGTGGCCAGCAGATCGTTGTGCGTGGCGATAGAGTTGATAGCCCCGGAATGCGCGTGCGACGCGTGCCACACACGGCGGGCCCCGCTGCCCTCTGCACCCTCCGCTTCCTCCCGCTCACCCTCTGCATCATCCGATGCACTCTCTGTAAAGTCGTCCCACTCCACCGGCCCGATGCCCTATAGAGCATAATAAATAAAAAAAATAAAATGCCTTTTATTTCTTGCAAACAAAAAAAATAAACAAAGTTAATTGAAACTAACTTATCCTAATTTTAGTACAAATATATCATGAATTTTTGCAAGAACCCCTCCGCAGGTGAAGGCCCCCTCCAAGGAACCCCAGTTTTCTCTATCTTGGGCTGTGTGCATCCATCTAGAACCAGCCGTTTTTATAAAATCATCTGGTTCTCCTGTGCATATGGGTGTACCCCAGGGCTCTATTCTAGGGCCTTTTCTATTTTAAGTATACATCAATGACCTTCCATTTTACGTAAGAAATACCTGTGGAATTTTACTGTTTGCTGACAATACCTCACTGATTTTTAGTGATGATAGACTGAAATACAATTATGACGATGTAAACGGTGCATTAGCCCAGGTATTAAATTGGTTTACTGCATCTTGTTTTAAATGCAAGAACAACTAAATGTATTAAATTTGCTCGACCCAATGTTAAAAAACTAGGCTGTAGTTTAATGTTAGACAATGAAGCTGTTATCCTAGTTGAGTCAACAGTTTTCTTAGGAAAACTTTAGACTCAAAACTTCAATGGGGGACACAAATATCATGTCTTGCGGGAAAACTTAGTTCAGCAGCTTACGCAGTTAGAAAAATCAGGCAGATTACAGATGTCAATACGGCTAGATTAGTTTAATTTAGCTTCTTTCATAGTGTTATGACCTACGGCATTTTGCTTTGGGGTAAAGCTGCTGATATAGAAACAATTTTTATTTAGCCAAAAAGAGCAATTCGAGCAATTTATAATTTGAGTTCTCGAGCTTCCCTCAGAAAAAAGTTTAAACAAATTGATATCCTCACAGTTGCATCTCAGTATATTTATGTTAACATAATAATGTAAATCAAAATGTTAGTGATATGCACTCCATCAATACTAGAAATAATAATAAACTTGTCACTTCTGCATATAGACTGCAAAAAGTGCAAGGCTCATTTTTAGGACTTAGTGCACGCATCTATGATAAAATCCCTGCTGAAATTTTAAATTTGCCTTTACAAAAAATTTATTTATTTATTTATTACGGTACACCAACAACATATATACATAGCACATTAAAGGATACAGACGTAAAGTTACACAATCAAGTATATACATAAATAACAGGTGTGCACAGCTTACACAGGGACACATTAACAATGTAGGTAGGGCATGAAAAAAACATAGAGAACACAGGAATAATAAATAAGAAAATCTAAGCTACTAAAACAATGAATTAAAAACCAAAACACATCAAGTTAAAGTTAAATGATATTATATTCTAATTCTGATATTTATAATTATACATAAAACAAAGTACTAAACAAAAAAAATCTTAGAAGAAGCAAAAAATTCCCAAAGTTCCTAATCCAAAGCAACTTGTAAAGTTGCGCAACCTTGTTTTTGAAAACCCCGAAACTGTCGAAAAACACGTCCAAATGCTGATCTGGATAGTTTTTACACAAATCATTATAAGACTCACAAATACCTACGATGAGCTGGTGAATTTTGTGTTGAGTGTTGAGGTCGGTCAGTTAAATAAGATGTAATCCACAGCAACAGCTCACCGCTTACACCGTATGCCCGTTCTAGTTTGCTTATCAATATACAATTATTCACTTTGTCAAAGGCACTAGAAAAGTCCATATAAACTGTATCGACTTGAAGGCCCTTATCCAAAGAATCGGCCAAGAAGCTCACATAATTAAAAAGATTAGTCACAACAGATTTCCCAGTGCAAAATCCATGCTGTCTCACAGTAACCGAGCTCATTGTATGGTTTGTTATAATTGGACAAATCAATGATTCAAATAATTTAGAAAAGGCTGATAAAATGGATATAGGTCTATAATTTTTAACGTTATCAATGTCGCCCTTTTTGTATATGGGAAGAATTCGAGCTTTTTTCCATTCATGGGGAAACGTCCCAGAAGCTAAAGATTTGTTAAATATAACTGTTAGGGGATAACACAATGATTTAGAACACTTTTTTATGAACAAAGGTGGAAGCCCATCAGGAGCAGGACCTTTGGTAATGTCAATTGAATTTAACTTACGAGAGACTTGTCTTTCAGATAAACGAATAGTACACAGAGAGGGCCTACGTTGGTCAGGTATATTACCAGGAATAATAGTATTATTAATAAAGTTATCTGCATATACAGAGCTAAATTGCCTGGCGAATAGATTGGTTATTTCGGGATCGTTCGATGATTTATCATCGTTGTATTTCATGTTAGATGGTATATTATTAGGCGATGATTTTTTATCTTTTACAAACCTCCAAAAAGATTTAGTGTTCTTTCTAACATTCAGTTCGATATTGTTAATGTAATTAGTGTAATAAGAACGGGCCAGTTTATTGCAACGTTCGCGTAGGACGCCAAAGTCATGTAAGTCTCGCGGATTTTTAAACTTTCGGTATCTTTGCCTAACTTTAGTCTTTTCCTTCAATAGGTTTATCAATTTTTTGTTGAACCAAGACGGATACGAACTTGTCTTAAATGATTTGTGTAAGGGAACATTATCAGTAATGGCATTATTTATAACTTCATAAAGAACTGCCACATATCATCAACATAAGTACAGTTTGCGAATCCCTGAGACCAGTCGACGTTACGAAGATTAGTGTTTATATTATTATAATCAGCTTTGAAAAAGTTATAATCACTTCGAGATGTTACTTGGGCAGAAAGTAGAGCGCTAATGTCCATATAAATTTCTAATTGAGGGTGAAGGAAATCAGGTTTAGATAAAAGGTTGCTTGATATATTGTATTTGGTTGAAAGGACCAACTCCAGAATCTTGTTACTACAATTCAACACTTTATTATGCTGCTGAAGGCAAGAAAATGCCATGAAATCTACCAAGGCATAACCAAAGTCGTTACAATAGTTCTCAGGCGTTAATACTGAGTTCAATGAGAGTGTTCAATCCAAGATATAAAACTCATGTTAAAATCTCCCAGAATAAGAACGTCATCAAAAATAGCTGATGCTTTACTTGCATGATCAAAAAAACTATTGACTACACTGGAATTCAGTGGCGGAGGCAAATAATAGACAACACATATACCAATATTTCTCTTAAGATTACCAGTGTTCACCTGTAATTGAATCCACATATCCTCGTAAGGAGTCTCGATGTTATGTAATCTTGTAGTTTTATAACAGTTCTTAATGGCTATCATAACTCCGCCTCCCCTACTTTTAGTTGAGTTGGAACGATCTTTTCGGTATACCGTATATCTTGGATCGACGAATTCTTTGTTGATAATATCGGACGTCAACCAAGTACATGACCTTCGAGGAGATCACTTACGTTACTGGCTCAAATTAGATTTACCACCTGCTAGATGGTTGATGGGTAAGATCTAAAAATCATCCGGGATTCGATAATGTCAATCTTAGTGGTATTCCGATGTTTTATTTGAGGCTCCAGATAACACTGTTGGATATCCCTAAGTATACATTTTGTTCAAAAAGCTCAAAAAAAACCTTTCGAATCGTCTTACCTCTAGATCACCGACACCGAAATGCGAGAGGGCTACGCACGGGACCTCTAAATCGTCGCCTAGCGTTAAAGCGCCTAGGGACCACGTGCGGACCGATCTGTCGTTGGAACCTTGGGACGAAATGTGCTGTATAAATACTTTATATTCGAACCGATCAATCATCGTAATAAATGTATCCATCACTCACCGGTGATCAAATAGCGCAGATCGTAGTCTAGCGCCACACAGGTCAGATACCGCACGTGCGCGTGCACGACGTGGAGGCACGCGAGCGCGTGCGGCGCCCACAGCCGCGCCGTGCGGTCCAGCGAGCCGCTCGCCAGCAGCGCGCCCGCCCACCGCAGCGCCGTCACCGCCGCCGCGTGCCCCTCCAGCGTGCCCGCCGCCACCAGCCCGCTCGCCCCCGCCTCCCTCTCGCCCTCGCCCTGGCCCTCGCTCGCGCGACACCACACTCGTATCACGCCGTCCTGCCCCCCCGTGGCCGCCGCGGCACCCTCCTCGCTCGCGTCCGCACAAAGCGCGCCAAGGTCGTGCGCACCGTCCACCCACGTCAGCGCTGAGGGAGGAGGACCATCGACGGTGCCGTGCTTGCACACCTCTGGTGATAAAACGAAAAAATAAATACACTGCTCGTATTCTAAGCGGATAACTTCGAGGTTCTGGATTCGTCCATAGGTAAACGTATTCATTTACCGATGAAATCGAAAACCTTGAGTACTCCGTTGGTGCATGCCGTGAGCAGTAGCGCTCCCCTCGCCGGCGCGGCCACCGCGTGCAGGGCCCCCTCGTGCGCCACCAGCCGCGCCACCAGGCAGCCGCGCGCCACCAGCCACACGCACAGCGCGCCGTCGTCGTGGCCCGCCACCAGGCGGCCCCCGCCCGCCCCGGGGCCCGCCCAGCACAGCGCGCGCACGGCCGCGGCCGCCGGCGCCGCCAGCAGCCGCCGCGCCGCCAGCCCGCGGCCCTCCCACAGCCGCACGCAGCCGTCCACGCCGCCGGACGCCACCAGGGCCCCGCCGCCCGACCAGCGCGTCGCCGTGACCCCGTACCGGTGCGCCGCCGGGGCCGCGCCGGCCTCCTGCCAGTCGCCGCACGACCAGCGCCACAGCCGCAGCGAGCGGTCGCCGCCGCCGGTCACCAGGCGCGCCCCGCTCGCGTCGGCGCACGTCACCTCCCCGCGGTGCGCGCGCAGCGACGACACCAGCGCTGGCTCGCCTACGCCCTCCATCGAGCCGGTGACCCGGACGTCCACCCGAGCGAGGGATGCCCGCTCGAGTATATCTCGATCTATAGCCGGCGCCCCCGCCGCCAGCGTCGCCGTCACGTAGTTATTGTATACCGAGCCGACGACCTCGACGGATGACCCTCGACTATTGATCGATTATGACGTCCTCGCCTGAAGACCTAATGCCGTAAATCATTTTAAAATAAATGTTCTTTGATTTATGAGTTGTACTATCTATAACCAGCTATTATGAATGTAAATCACCCGATCATTTAAATGCTGGACACCATTTGTTTTTGTTGTCTTTATGATAATGAATGATAGTAACTACTTACATTAAAAACATACATAAGAAGATTGTTTGTCGTGTTCTTTAACAAGGAGCACAAGTACCACCGTCAAATACAAAAACAATAATCGGCAGCTTCAGCCATAATACACCTGTACCTATTATTATATTAGTTATATATCACATAATAATTCAAAACCGTAACACTATTTCACTTTTTACATTAAGCAATACCAAGCTAGAAGGTGAAGCGAGCTGCCTACCTACTGCTAAGTTTACGGAAAAACTGTCACTACGTATTGATTCACATTGGACTCATGAATACGAACTCCACACTTCGATAACAGAAATAACTATGTTGACAAATAATAAATACATGAGTGCGAGTGACAGCAGAGTGAGCGAGGGGCGCGAGAGGCGCGAGCGGTGCGAGTGGTGCGAGCTCCTGCTGCTGACGCGACGTGACGTGTCCCACGCAGGTACCGCGACATGTCGCCGACGAGGCCATCTATCACAACAATAATTATAATCTGAAACGTTGGAATACACTATACACTATAATTACAAATCTATTGTACATATTTGTGTCTGAACTTTCAAGCCTATTACTCACATCAAGGTAAGTAGGCACAACTTATAATAGTAACTAATAATAGCTAATTACAATCTCAAAAGTCTCTACTAGGTTCTCGGCAATACAATGAACTAAATCTAAAGCACTCACCTAGGTATCTCGCAGCACGCGCGCCCAGGTTGCTCCTCTCGTCGCTGGCCTGTGCCGATTGCCTGCCGGTCACCACCCATTGAAATAATTTTGTCTACCCTCCAACTAATTCAGAAAAAATCGCGACATTAACAATTTATTTGTATTTGCATTGTCTGGTAATATAACCGTGGAATAAAATATGATTATGTTAGGTGTAGGTTACATTTTGTTAACCAAATGGGCCGACAAACAAGCAGACGGTCCACCTGGTGGTAAATGGTCACCGCCGCGCCGCCTGTGGACATTTCCAATAACTGGGGCATCGTCAATGCGCTGTCGACACTGAGACGTGAACTTGTTAAATCCAATGTGCCTGTAATTTCACCGGCACCCTTACCTTTCCAACCGAAACACAGTAATACAAGTGCGCTACTGCTTCACGGCGAGAATTGGTAAGGTGGTAGTACTTCCCCGGACGAACTCTGCACTCAGAGCTCTTTTACTCAAATAGTATTAGGTGTAATTATTTTAATTAATAATCCCTAAAAGTTTTAAGCATTGAATATCAATGCTTAAAACACGCCTCAACAGTATATCAGTGCATAAGATCTAAATCTAATCTTTGTTAGTGTTGCGAACATGCTGGCCGGGACAGAATTGAAACAGTATTATATGTGTAGTCGCTTTCAGAAAATATCCGGGCGTGATGTTAATGAAATCATTATTATTTTGTGCAGTATGATAACAGTGGCCTTAAATTCAGTAATAGTTGATTACTTGGCCATTATAGCACACTACATTTTCAAATTATATGTCTAATTTGCTCTGTGCCTAAAGAAAGCACAATTTTTGAGACGGAAACATATTTATGACAATTTATCAAAGCCTCGGGATCTGTATTGTGTTCTACACCTTCATGGTGCTTACACAGACTTTTAGTCCATTTTAAAAACGAGGTAATATTAAATAATTTGTTCCTCAATAATTATTTTGTACTTTTTACTATTAAGTGTAAAATTTGTAGTCGATTTCATTCACCTTGATGAGATAATGATTGAGAAATAGGATTAATTTGAGTTTATAATCGACTTTTTTTTTAAATTTTCTTGCATTGTAATCCAGTTTCTACCTATGTTCAAAATTTCAAGATTTTAAGAGGGTAGCTGTGGTACAATATTCCATCCGAAAAGACATACTTACATCAAAATCAGCTAATAAAACGTGTAGAAAAACAATAAAATCTGTAAGATTTGTGTTAAAAGACGAACAAACACTTTCAATTCTTCATTACTTTATTTTATTGCACACTTTGATGATGTTATAAGACTCATTATAAGACTCAACGAAACATTAATTTAACAGAATATATATATACTACGTGAGAACCAAACCATAGTGCGATGTAAAGTACGAGTAGCGCCATCTAGTATCAAAATAAATCAATATACTGAATCTCACTTAAACATCCTCCCGGGCGAAAACAAAGAAAAATATGATGTACATACATCTGCACTGTAGTAGGTACATGATAATAAAATTACAAAAAAAACTATAACTAAGAAGACTCCAGGGGTAATGGACACAATTTTGCGACTGGTCTTTTAAATGTGTTATTTTTGTATTGTAGAGTAACTACACGAGTTATTCCATCACTACCTGGATGCTTCTGTATAACACGTCCCAAGAGCCATTTTCCAGGAGGTAGCCTTTCATCCTTCACTAAAACAACGGCACCTTTTTTTTTTTTTTTTTTTTTAGGAGGGGAAATGCTTTGCGCATACCACCGCGCCCGGGGAGACGCGGTGGTTATGTGGGACTCCCTCTCGCAAACTCCCCTTCTCAATTAAAATGAGAAGGGGCCCGAGAGGTATACCCACTAAAACCCCTCCGGTGTTCCTTCACACACCTAAGCGCCGAGGGTCGCGGGCACGAATTCAGCTTCCGCAACCCCCGGCTGGTGCTGGCCCGCCGCCGCGGGCCCCGTCTGGTCGAGGGGGGGGAGTGAGGTGTTAACTCCTCCCCCCCCGACTTCACTGAGGGGCGCACGTGGAACACCACACGCGCCGCCACCTCGGGTCCTGATGTTGTAGGGGGGCGACGGACGTCCCCGAGTCAGTCGCCCCTGGACCCATTTAGGGGGGCTGGAAGAGGGCGTTGTCCGCCCTCCGCCGACGCCCGGTGCGTCTGCTGCGGATCGGGTGAGGGGTTGAGATCTCCCTCTCCCTTTCCGCAGCCTCCTTCTGCGCGATAACAGTTTCGCAGAAGGTGACCACTGCGTCCCAGGCCCCCTCGCCGCCGACCATCGACTCGACCACGGCCGGCAGCGAGAGGTCCGGGCCTACTACGGCAATAAGGGCACGACGCGGCTCCTCCCAAGCGGCACACTCTGCCAACGTGTGCCGCGCCGTGTCCTCCCGGCAATGGACGCAGTGGTGGCACCGGGCGTCCGGCTCCCTGTTTATGCGACACAGGTACTTCCCGAAGCAACCGTGCCCCGAGAGCACCTGCGTCGCCCGAAACGACAGGGAGCCGTGCCTCCTCCCGAGCCAGCGCTCGAGCACCGGCCGGACCGCCCCGACTATGTCGAGGCCGGCGGTAGGGCGTGAAAGCCTGTCCCGCCATTCCGCCACCAGGACCTCGCGGAGCTGAGACCGACGCAGCTCGACGTGACGCTGCATCGGTCGTTCGCCCCGCTCCGCCTCTTCCTCGCGCCACCGATACAGTGACGCGAGGACTTTCGCCTCTAGGTCCCAGGGCGGGGATCCGGCCAGTGCACAAGCCCCCTCGTAGGAGATCGTGCGATACCCCCGTATGACTCTGACGGCCATCGCTCTCTGCGGTTTTCGCAGAACAGCGATCGAGCCGGCCGTCAGGTCGAGGGCCCAGATCGGGGCCCCGTACAGGGCCATGGATCGCACGATCCCCATGTAGAGCCGCCTACAGGCGGAGCTCGGGCCCCCCAGATTGGGAAGCAGCGTTGCGAGCGCGCCAGCCGCTCCCAACAGCTTGGGCGCCAGCCGCCGAAAGTGGGGTCCGAAGTCCCACCGGCTGTCGAGCACCAATCCCAGATATTTCATGGTGGGCTCGACAGCGATTCGGACCCCCCCGACCACGATGTGTGAGCCGGGCGGCGGCGCCCGCCGGGGGCCATGAAACACCATGGCCTCCGACTTGCTGAGGGCCACCTCCAGGCCTAGGCGACGGATGCGGCTCACCACCTGTGACGCCGCAGCCGTCGCCAGCAACGCTGCCTCCCTGTGCGAGCTCCCCTGGGCGGTAACCAGCGTGTCGTCCGCGTAACACGTCAGGTCCACCCCCGGGCCGAGCTCGCCTCTCAGCACCCAGTCGTAGCCGATGTTCCACAGGAGCGGCCCAAGAACCGAACCCTGTGGAACACCGCACGACATCGGGCGCTGGTGAATGCCATCACGTCCCGTGTATGTGACACACCTCTCGGAGAGATAAGCCCCAACGATGCGGCGGAGGTAGGGAGGCACTCTATGATACCTCAGTGCCTCCCGAATGCAACTCCAGGGCAGGGTGTTAAACGCGTTGGCGATGTCTAGAGAGACCGCCAACATCACCCCGCCCCGGGACACCGCTTCCTCCGCCAGGGCCCTTACTCGCGACACAGCGTGCACGGTGGAGCGCCCTTGCCGAAACCCGAACTGACTCCCGTCCAGGTCCGGCCCTTCCTGGCACAAGTGGCTGACGAGGCGGGCAGCGAGGACTCGCTCGAACAACTTGCCCACCTCGTCCAGCAGCACTATGGGCCGGTACGCGGACGGTGAGTCCGCAGGGCGCCCCGCCTTTCCGAGCAGGACCAGTCGACCAGACTTCCACAAACTGGGAAACTGGCCCCGCTCGAGGCACGCTGTGAAGAGCCCTCTCAGTTGGGGCTCTAGCTCCTTCAGAGCGAGGGCTAACACGCAGCCGTGGATCCCATCGGGCCCCGGAGCCACATTCTTAGCCCGGAGCCGGATCACGGCAGCCCCCAACTCTGGGTGTGTCACCTCAGGGACGCTGATGGCGTTCTCCTCCGTGGACTCTGCGGCCGAGGGCAATGCCATCTGCGGCGGAGTATGCTCGCCTCGTGCCGGGAAGAGGGCTGCTACTACCTCCTCCAGCAGCTCGGGTTGGAGACTCTCGGTGAGCGGGGGCGCCGCGGCCCGAAGTTGATTTCGGACCGTGCGATAGGGCCGCCCCCACGGATCTCCGTCTAGAGTCTCCAACATCTCCTCCCTGGCACGCGTTTTCGACTCGCAGATGGCCAGCCACAGAGTCCCCTTCGCCGCGCTGTACACCTCATACAGCGCGGCCTCTTCCTCCGGGACCCGTCGACGTCTCCTCCGGTATCGGGTGTACTGGCGCCTGACCGCCACGCACTCGACGCGCAACTGCGCGATCTCGGCGGTCCACCAGTACACCTGGCGCTTTGCGGACTGAGCGTGGACGCGGGGCATGGACGCGTCGCTGATTTGCGTCATCGCCCCGCGAAACCACAGCGCCTCCCGCTCGACGTCGACGGGTCCGTTCGACCCCCGGACCCAGGCCTGGACAATGGCGGCCTCCTCGAGTAGCTCCTTGTCGATGCGCTTGCGCGACCAGCGCGGACCGTCCGATAACCGGGTCGGCGGACGGCGGCCGCCCGTGGTCTGGGCGGAGACGTCGAAGCGGATATATCTATGATCCGACAACGTCTCCACCTCCACGGCGACACGCCAGCCCGAGACACGACTCGCGACAGCGGGGCTAGCGAACGAAACGTCCACTATAGACCCGCCCCGCTGCCGCACGCATGTGTGTACCGAACCCCGGTTGAGGACGATCAAGCCCGTCGCGATCGCCCACTCCTCCAGCGCCTCACCCTTAGCATCGGTCACTGGGGATCCCCACGCCGAAGATTTGGCGTTGAGATCACCCAGCAACAGCACGGGGCGAGGGTGGAGTCGGCCCACGACGGCACCCAACTCGACAAGGAACACCTCGAAGTCGGCGAGGCTCTTGTTGGGCGAAAAATACGCCCCAACTGTGCCGATCCCATCCACAAGGGCGGCCACCCAGCCGTGACCTCGGGACGGATCGACCAGAGCCCCACCGATGATGGCCACCAAACCGTCAAGGTCTCCCACCCAGTTGTCCCTGGGGGGGACAAAATACGGCTCGGCGACCACCGCCGCACGAATCGACCACTCTGCCATGCTCTGGAGCAAGAGATCCTGAGCTCTGGCAGAGTGGTTGATATTGCCTTGGAGGAAATGGTATTGCGCCGTTATGCGCAATCCATCCCCTCCGCACCATCCCTAGGCCGGGGGTCGGCCGGAGGGCTGCCAGGCTGCGGGAGGGGTAAAGAGCCCCCGGCAGCTTTGGCAGCCCCTCTCCTCCTCTTCGGGGCGGGCGCAGTGCACGCCTGCCCGCCCGCCCTGTGCCCCGCGGGCCTCCCTGCAGCTGCACAGAGGCTGCAGTTTGGCGCCGCCGAGCACTCCGCCGCCTTGTGGCCGGCCTGACCGCAGCGATAACACAGATCGCTGCGGTCGACTTCGGCGGTGCACCGTGCCCGGACATGCCCCATGTCCAGGCAGCGGTAGCACCGCAAGGCCCTGGGCTGCAGCCGCTTGACCCTGGCTGCCGCCCACCCCACCAACAGACGCCCGGCGTCAGCGACTTTGTTCGCCGCCGCCACCGGGCACCGCACCCAGATCGCGCCGAGCCCGGATCGCTCGACGCGGATCTCCCCCGTCCGCACGTCGTCCGGCGAACATCCACCGCAGCGGGCGACGGCCGCCACGACCTCACCCGGGGTCGTCGAGTCGTCCAGGCCATCGACACGCAGTTCAGCGGTCTTCACGGGCCTGGACACCCGAACGTCCTCCGGGTTGAGGACCTCCCTCAATTTGGCGGCCAACACGTCCGCCTTCTCCCCGCTGGCGTCACCGGACACCTCGAAAAGCCGCGCCCCCGTAATCGCCGGCCTCACCTTGAGGCCCGACGATATCCCTATGTCAGGGAGCGCGACTTTCTCTTTGGCCTCTTTCAGGACCGCACAGTAGGTTAAGCCCCTTTCGATGGCTCCGGGCTGCAGCGTGATGACTACAGCCGCGGAGCGTGGGGCCCTAGGCGGTCCTTTGGCCTTCTTCTTTTTCTTGCCCTTCGGTGCCGGTGGCGCTTTGGCGGGTGCCGGTGGTGCCGCCTTCTTCTTTTTACGGCGGCCCCTCTTCACGACCGTCGTCCAGGTCTCTGCGGGAGACCCAGACGCGGCCGCTGGGGGCGCGTTCGCCGGAGCTGCAGTTGCCGGGGGTGCGGTCGTCCGTTGAGCGGGCTTCTTGCCCTTTTTGCCGGTCTTCTGGGCGGGCTTGCCGAGTCTTGAATTGTGGCTGCAGGGCCCGGCCTAGCGGCCTCCTCCACTCTTCTCCTGTCCGCAGTGAGCGGCGGACGGAGGGTCTGTGCAGGGAGGAGCCTTGACTCCAGGCCCTGCAGACGGGCATTCACCATGCCCCCACACTGCAACATGCAGACGCGGACGATCTTCTCGATCTCCGCGTCCGGTGTGGGGGCAGGACGCGACGGCGCGGCCGATGACGAGGCCGGCGGTGCTGGGGCGGCGACGGGAGCGGAACCGGTGGCGGCAGGACGCCTCTGCTGCCATTCCGCCCTCTGGGCGGCCAGCTCCCTCCTTAGCTCCTCGAGCTCGGATCGGAGACGGCTGTTCTCCTCCCACAGCTTCGCCGTCTCCTCCGAGCTCGTCCGGTTCAGGAGGACCCCGGCTGCCTCCTTTATTCCTTCAGCCGCCTCCTTCAGAGCCCGCGTGAACGTGCCCTTCAGGCTGCCAGATTTCGTGGCAACCTTCAGGACGACGTCCACGCCGTCCAAAACTTGGCGGCTGAGCGCCACCGCCGACAAACCCTCTCCGGCAGCCGCCTGAGCAGTGCGTCGCTCACGGGCCAGCCGGGCCATCTCGCTGACCTCGTCAGCCGCCAGCGCCTTCCGCTGCGCACGCTTTGCGGCATTCGCCTCCGCCCTGTTGTTTTCCAGCAACAGCGGAGACGCGCACGCAGCGGAGTCCTTTTTTTTTTTTTTTTTTTTTTTTTTTCTTTTTTTTTTTTTTTTTTTTTTTTTTTTTTTCTTTTTTTCCGGAGGGGAAATGCATTACGCATACCACCGCGCCCGGGGAGAGACGCGGTGGTTATGTGGGACTCCCACTCGCAAACTCCCCTTCCCATATCAAAAATGAGAAGGGGCCCGAGGGTATACCCACTAAAACCCCTCCGGTGTTCCTTCACACACCTAAGCGCCGGGGGTCGCGGGCACGAATTCAGCTTCCGCAACCCCCGGCTGGTGCTGGCCCGCCATCGCGGGCCCCATCTGGTCGAGGGGGGGGAGTGAGGTGTTAACTCCTCCCCCCCCGACTTCTCTGAGGGGCGCGCGTGGAACACCACACGCGCGCCGCCACCTCGGGTCCTGATGATGATGGGGGGCGACAGACGGGTACGCAGCGGAGTCCTCACTCATCTCCCCTGAGTGACGGGAGCCGTTGTCGGTACTTTCTACCGGCAACGGCGACGGCGTGGGGGGCCGCAAGAAGCGGCCCCGCAGGTCACGGGTACCTCGACCTCGCCCCCTCTGTGCGGTCCCGACTTTCGGGGCCGACGAAAGGTCCTCCTCGCTGGAGGAGACCCCCACCGGCCCCAAAGCCCCGCTGCGCCGGCGCTTCCTCCAAAATTTGGAGGAAGCGCCCCCGCGCGTGTCCTGATCGGACCTTTGGTCCTTTTCATGGCCTGAGCCTCCTTGGCTCCTGTTGCCGTCGTTTTCAACGACGGCAAGCGGCTGGCGTGCGTCGCACAGCCGCTCCAGGCTAACCCGGAGCTCTTTGTGCGACGCACGCGGTTGACGGGGGTCGGCAGTATTCTGCCGACCCACGAGACAGTTGTTGCCCCCCCCAGATACGGTGGGGCAGCCTTCCGTAGAAGGGCGGGATTCTCCCTCCTTTGAAAGGAGGGTACCCGCCTGGGGTAGTTTTACAATTGCCTGTTTGTCAAACTTGGCAAACGCACCGCACCCGCTGCATCCCCTGTTCCCTCTCATACAAAGAGGGATAGGAGCAGCGTCGCCCCCTCACTGGGGCCCACCTCGCCCCTCACTGGGGCCCACCTCACCTTTTAGCGGGTCTCGGCCCGACGGGGCCGGACGCACCGCTTGCCAACCCCCCAATATGGCCCAGTTCCCTTCACCGACCATCAAAGATGATCGGTGACTAGAACTGGGCCCTTCCCCGTGTGTTGAGATCAGCCGCCGGCCGCAAGTGTATTGTGGCACTTGAGACCGGCGTTGCCCAGGGTGCGCCACGTGGAGGCTCTCAACCTGCACCCCAAACAACGGCACCTTTTTTTTTTTTTTTTTTTTTCGGAGGGGAAATGCATTACGCATACCACCGCGCCCGGGGAGAGACGCGGTGGTTATGTGGGACTCCCACTCGCAAACTCCCCTTCTCATATCAAAAATGAGAAGGGGCCCGAGGGTATACCCACTAAAACCCCTCCGGTGTTCCTTCACACACCTAAGCGCCGGGGGTCGCGGGCACGAATTCAGCTTCCGCAACCCCCGGCTGGTGCTGGCCCGCCATCGCGGGCCCCATCTGGTCGAGGGGGGGAGTGAGGTGTTAACTCCTCCCCCCCGACTTCTCTGAGGGGCGCGCGTGGAACACTACACGCGCGCCGCCACCTCGGGTCCTGATGATGATGGGGGGCGACAGACGGATCCCCGTGTCTGTCGCCCCTGGACCCATTTAGGGGGGCTGGAGGAGGGCGTTATCAGCCCTCCGCCGACGCCCGGTGCGTCGGCTGCGGGCCGGGTTGAGGGTCAAAATCTCCCTCTCCCTTTCCGCAGCCTCCTTCTGCGAGATAACAGTTTCGCAGAAGGTTACCACTGCGTCCCAGGCCTCCTCGCTGTCGACCATCGACTCGACCACGGCCGGCAGCGAGAGGTCCGGGCCTACTCCGGCGATGAGGGCACGACGCGGCTCCTCCCAAGCGGCACACTCTGCCAGCGTGTGCCGCGCCGTGTCCTCCCGGCAATGGACGCAGTGGTGGCACCGGGCGTCCGGCTCCCTGTTTATGCGACACAGGTACTTCCCGAAGCAACCGTGCCCCGAGAGTACCTGCGTCGCCCGAAACGACAGGGAGCCGTGCCTCCTCCCGAGCCAGCGCTCGAGCACCGGCCGGACCGCCCCGACTATGTCGAGGCCGGCGGTAGGGCGCGAAAGCCTGTCCCGCCATTCCGCCACCAGGACCTCGCGGAGCTGAGACCGACGCAGCTCGACGTGACGCTGCATCGGTCGTTCGCCCCGCTCCGCCTCTTCCTCGCGCCACTGATATAGCGACGCGAGTACTTTGGCCTCCAGGTCCCAGGGCGGGGATCCGGCCAGTGCACAAGCCCCCTCATACGAGATCGTGCGATACCCCCGTATGACTCTGACGGCCATCGCTCTCTGCGGCCTCCGCAGCAGAGCGATCGAACCGGCCGTCAGGTCGTGGGCCCAGATCGGGGCCCCGTACAGGGCCATGGATCGCACGATACCCGTATAGAGCCGTCTACAGACGGAGCTCGGGCCCCCCAGATTGGGAAGCAGCGTTGCGAGCGCTCCCGCCGCGCCCAACAGCTTGGGCGCCAGCCGTTGAAAGTGGGGTCCGAATGTCCACCGGCTGTCGAGCACCAATCCCAGATACTTCATGGTGGACTCGACAGCGATTCGGACCCCCCCGACCACGATGTGTGAGTCGGGCGGCGGCGCCCGCCGGGGGCCATGGAACGTCATGGCCTCCGACTTGCTGAGGGCCACCTCCAGGCCCAGGCGACGGATGCGGCTCACCACCTGTGACACCGCAGCCGCCGCCAGCAACGCTGCTTCCCTGTGCGAGCTCCCCCGGGCGGTGACCAGCGTGTCGTCCGCGTAACACGTCAGGTCCACCCCCGGGCCGAACTCGCCCCTCAGCACCCAGTCGTAGCCGATGTTCCACAGGAGCGGCCCAAGAACCGAACCCTGTGGAACACCGCACGACATCGGGCGCTGGTGAACGCCATCGCGTCCCACGTAGGTGACACACCTCTCGGACAGATAAGCCCCAACTATGCGGCGGAGGTAAGGAGGCACTCTATGATATCGCAGTGCCTCCCGGATACAACTCCAGGGTAGGGTGTTAAACGCGTTGGCGATGTCTAAAGACACCGCCAACATCACCCCGCCCCGGGACACCGCTTCCTCCGCCAGGGCTCTTACCCGCGACACAGCGTGCACGGTGGAGCGCCCCTGCCGAAACCCGAACTGACTACCGTCCAGGTCCGGCCCCTCTCGGCACAAGTGGCTGACGAGGCGGGCTGAGAGAACTCTCTCAAACAACTTGCCCACCTCGTCCAGCAGCACTATGGGCCGGTACGCGGACGGTGAGTCCGCAGGGCGCCCCGCCTTTCCGAGCAGGACCAGTCGACCAGACTTCCACAAACTGGGAAACTGGCCCCGCTCGAGGCACGCTGTGAAGAGCCCTCTCAGTTGGGGCTCTAGCTCCTTCAGAGCGAGGGCTAACACGCAGCCGTGGATCCCATCGGGCCCCGGAGCCACATTCTTGGCCCGGAGCCGGATCACGGCAGCCCCCAACTCTGGGTGTGTCACCTCAGGGACGCTGATGGCGTTCTCCTCCGTGGACTCTGCGGCCGAGGGCAATGCCATCTGCGGCGGAGTATGCTCGCCTCGTGCCGGGAAGAGGGCTGCTACCACCTCCTCCAGCAGCTCGGGTTGGAGACTCTCGGTGAGCGGGGGCGCCGCGGCCCGAAGTTGATTTCGGACCGTGCGATAGGGCCGCCCCCACGGATCTCCGTCTAGAGTCTCCAACATCTCCTCCCTGGCACGCGTCTTCGACTCGCAGATGGCCAGCCACAGAGTCCCCTTCGCCGCGCTGTACACCTCATACAGCGCGGCCTCTTCCTCCGGGACCCGTCGACGTCTCCTCCGGTATCGGGTGTACTGGCGCCTGACCGCCACGCACTCGACGCGCAACTGCGCGATCTCGGCGGTCCACCAGTACACCTGGCGCTTTGCGGACTGAGCGTGGACGCGAGGCATGGACGCGTCGCTGATTTGCGTCATCGCCCCGCGAAACCACAGCGCCTCCCGCTCGACGTCAACGGGTCCGTTCGACCCCCGGACCCAGGCCTGGACAATGGCGGCCTCCTCGAGTAGTTCCTTGTCAATTCGCTTGCGCGACCAGCGCGGACCGTCCGATAACCGGGTCGGCGGACGGCGGTCGCCCGCGGTCTGGGCGGAGACGTTGAAGCGGATATATCTGTGATCCGACAACGTCTCCACCTCCACGGCGACACGCCAGCCCGAGACACGGCTCGCGACAGCGGGGCTAGCGAACGAAACGTCCACTATAGACCCGCCCCGCTGTCGCACACACGTGTGTACCGAACCCCGGTTGAGGACGATCAAGCCAGTCGTGACCGCCCACTCCTCCAGCGCCTCACCCCTAGCATCGGTCGCTGGGGATCCCCACGCCGAAGATTTGGCGTTGAGGTCACCCAGCAACAGCACAGGGCGAGGGTGGAGCCGGCCCACGACGGCACCCAACTCGACAAGGAACACCTCGAAGTCGGCGAGGCTCTTGTTGGGCGAGAAATACGCCCCAACTGTGCCGATCCCATCCACGAGGGCGGCCACCCAGCCGTGACCTCGGGACGGACCGACCAGAGCCCCACCGATGATGGCCACCGAGCCGTCAAGGTCTCCCACCCAGTTATCCCTGGGGGGGACGAAATACGGCTCGGCGACCACCGCCGCACGAATCGACCACTCTGCCATGCTCTGGAGCAAGAGATCCTGAGCTCTGGCACAGTGGTTGATATTGCCCTGGAGGAAATGGTATTGCGCCGTTATGCGCAATCCATTCCCTCCGCACCATCCCTAGGCCGGGGGTCGGCCTGAGGGCCGCCAGGCTGCGGGGGGGGTAAAGAGCCCCCGGCAGCTTTGGCAGCCCCTCTCCTCTTCTTCGGGGCGGGCGCAGCGCACGCCTTGCCCCCCGCCCTGTGCCCCGCGGGCCTCCCTGCAGCTGTACAGAGGCTGCAGTTCGGCGCCGCCGAGCACTCCGCCGCCTTGTGGCCGGTCTGACCGCAGCGATAACATTGGTCGCTGCGGTCGACTTCGGCGGTGCACCGTGCCCGGACATGCCCCATGTCCAGGCAGCGGAAGCACCGCAAGGCCCTGGGCTGCAGCCGCTTCACCCGCGCTGCAGCCCACCCCACCAACAGGCGCCCGGCGTCTGCGACTTTATTCGCCGCAGCTACCGGGCACCGCACCCATATCGCGCCGAGCCCCGACCGCTCGACGCGAACCTCCCCCGTCCGCACGTCCTCGGGCGGACAACCACCGGTGCGGGCGACGGCCGCCACGACCTCAGCCGGGGTCGTCGAGTCGTCCAGGCCATCGACACGTAGTTCTGCGGTCTTCATGGGCCTGGACACCCGAACGTCCTCCGGGCTGAGGACCTCCCTAAGTTTGGCGGCCAATACGTCCGCCCTCTCCCCGCTCGCGTCTCCCGACACCTCGAAGAGCCGCGCCCCCGTAATCGCCGGCCTCACTCTGAGGCCCGACGATATCCCTATGTCGGGGAGCGCGACTTTCGCCTTGGCCTCTTTAAGGACCGCACTATAGGTGATCCCCCTTTCGACGGCTCCGGGCTGCAGTGTAATGACTACAGCCGCGGAGCGTGGGGCCCTAGGCGGTCCTTTGGCCTTCTTTTTGGCCTTCTTCTTCGGTGCCGGTGGCGCCTTTGCGGGTGCCGGTGGCGCCGCCTTCTTCTTCCGGCGGCCCCTTTTGACGACCGTCGTCCAGGTCTCCGCGGGAGACCCGGACGCAGCCGCCGAGGGGGCATTCGCCGGGGGTGCGGCCGTCCGTGGAGCGGACGGGGGCTTCCTGCCCTTTGGCCTGCCAGTTGGCTCTGCAGGGCCCGGCCTCGCGGCCTCCTCCGTTCTCCTCCTGTCCGCTGCGAGCGGCGGACGGAGGGTCTGCGCGGGGAGGAGCCTCGACTCCAGGCCCTGCAGACGGGCATTCACCATGCCCCCACACTGCAACATGCAGACGCGGACGATCTTTTCGATCTCCGCGTCCGTTCGCTGTGCGGGGGCAGGACGCGACGACGCGCCCGACAACGTGGCCGACGGTTTCGGGTCGGCGACAGGGGCGGAACCGGAGGCAGCAGGACGCCTCTGCTGCCATTCCGCCCTCTGAGCGGCAAACTCCCGCCGCAGGTCCTCCAGCTCGGAGCGGAGACGGCCGTTCTCCTCCCACAACTTCGCCGTCTCCTCCGAGCTCGTCCTATTTAGGAGGACCCCGGCTGCCTCCTTGATATCTTCAGCCGCCTCCTTGAGGGCGCGCGTGAATGTGCCCTTCAGGCTGCCAGATTTCGTGGCAACCTTCAGGACGACGTCCACGCCGTCCAAAACTTGGCGGCTGAGCGCCACCGCCGATAGGCTCTCCCCGGCGGCCGCCTGGGCAGCGCGTCGCTCCCGGGCCAACCGGGCCATTTCGCCGACCTCGTCGGCCGCGACCGCCTTCCGCTGCGCCCGCTTTGCAGCGTTCGCCTCCGCCTTGTTGCTCTGCAGCAACAGCGGAGACGCAGACGCAGCGGAATCCTCGCTCGGTCCCTCTCCGGAATGGCGGGAGTCAGTCTCCACGCTATCCACGCGCATCGGCAACGGCGTGGCGGGGCGCAAGAAGCGACCCCGCAGGTCGCGCGCCACCCGACCACGCCCCCTTTGCGCGGTTCCTACCTTGGCGGCCGTCAGTTCCTCCTCGCTGGAGGAGATCCCCGACGGCCCCAAATCACCGCTGCGGCGGCGCTTCCTCCAAAACTTGGTGGAACCTCCCGTGTCCCTTTCGGGACTTGAGCCTCCCCGGCTCTTGTTGCCGTCGTTTGCAACGACGGCAGGCGGTATGCGTGTGGGGCACAGTTGCTCCAGGCTGACCCGGAGCTCCTTTTCTTGCCCAGCACGCGGTTGACGGGGGTCGGCAGTGTTGTGCCGACCCACGAGACTTTCGTTGCCCCCCCCAGATACGGTGGGGCAGCCTTCCGAAGAAGGGCGGGATTCTCCCTCCTCAGAGAGGAGGGTACCCGCCTGGGGTTGTTTTACTCCAGTCTTTTTTTCCATTTTTGTCCTTTTTAGGGGTGAGGTCCCCTCCGCTGCGCTAACGACCGGGTTCCCCCCCGGCCACTCATCCCTTCGGCACGCTAGACCTTGGGATTGGGGTTATTTATTATAGAGGTTTTCTTCCTCGCGGCCTTGCGGCCTCCGATCCCGACTGGGATTGCGGATTGTCCGACGTCGGCAAAAGCCGAGTGCACCTGGCACATCGTCGCACGAAATGGCCTTGTTTTTTAGAGAGGTTTCCATCCTCTTGTCCGGCGTCGGCAAAAGCCGAGTGCACTTGGCAAACGCACCGCACCTGCTGCATCCCCTGTCCCCTCTCATACCAAGAGGGGTACGAGGAGCAGCGTCGCCCCCTCACTGGGGCCCACCTCGCCCCCTCACTGGGGCCCACCTCACCTTTAAGCGGGTCTCGGCCCGACGGGGCCGGACGCACCGCTTGCCACCCCCCCAAGATAGCCCAGTTCCCTTCACCGACCATCAAAGATGATCGGTGACTAGAACTGGGCCCTTCCCCGTGTGTTGAGATCAGCCGCCGGCCGCAAGTGTATTGTGGCACTTGAGACCGGCGTTGCCCAGGGTGCGCCACGTGGAGGCTCTCAACCTGCACCCCAAACAACGGCACCTAACTCAACATCGGGTTGTTGAACACACCATTTATATCGGTGCTGCAAAGTAGTGAGATACTCATTTTGCCATCTTTTCCATAAATGTTGTGTCATACGTGGAATTGTCTGCCAACGGTTGAGACGATTCATCGCAACATCTTCCAATTTATCTTCAATTACTAAGACAGGGGGCTCTCCTATGAGAAAATGACCAGGGGTTAACGGTGTTTCATCTGATGATGAACTTATGATTGTCAGAGGACGTGAATTCACACAAGCTTCGACTTGTGTGAGGAGAGTATAAAACTCTTCGAAAGTAAGAGAAGTCTGCCCTATAACTCTTTTGAGATGTCCTTTAACGGACTTGACTAAAGTTCCACGCTGTGTTGTCGTTCGCTAAAAGTTCGGCAATCTCCTTAACAACATTCGATTTTGCATTTCGAAATTGTAAATCTAATTCACGTGAAGCGCCAATGAAATTGGTACCACAATCACTCCACAACTCTCTACAATGACCGCGACGGGACGAAAATCTTTTAAACGCGGCAATAAAAGCTGAAGTAGTCAAATCACTGACCAACTCCAAGTGGATGGCTTTTGTTACTGTACAAATAAAAAGACATATATAAGCTTTCGAAGTTCGGTTACATCTTCCAGAGAACATTTTTAAAGTAAATGGACCAGCATAGTCAACTCCACTTATACGGAATGGACGATTTTGGTTTAATCTAAATTCAGGTAAATTCCCCATAAAAGGCGCTTTTGGTGCAGCTTTCTGCTTAAAACAAGGAATAAATGAATGACTTTTTTAACAACATTTTTTTGCATTAACAATCCAATAGCTTTGATTAACAATATTTAAAGTGAGTTGAATACCTCCATGCAACGTCTTCCTATGAGTATCTAAAACAATTAACTTAGTTAAATTACATTTATTAGAGAGAATTATAGGAAATTTTTGATCATAACAGAGTTGGGACTTCGAAAGTCTTCCACCCACACGTAATATCGCATCTGTGTCTAAAAAGGGATTTAAATTCGCTATTCGACTGTTCTTTGCATTTAACATCAAACCTTTAGATAATAAGTCAATCTCATTTTTAAAGTAAGTGTTTTGTGACATTTTAATACAAATCATTCTAGCACATTTTAATTCAAATGAAGTTAAATACGGGTCAGGTTAGTTTTAGTTTGATTTTTACATAGTTTTATAAATTTTAAGCAAAATGCTGTAACACGTATTAACTTTAACAAACTAGAATATTTTGTCAAATAAACATAATTAAATTGATGATGTTCTGATGTGCATAGCAAATTCGTAATCTTACGATTAGTTTCAATTTCAGTGTCAGGTATGTCGCAAATCGGGTAATTAATTACATTTTCTTTCAAAAATGCTGGGCTTTCCCACCATAATTTGGTAAGGTCTGTAGGACTGACACCACGTGATGCGCTGTCAGCAGGGTTATCGCCAGACTTAACATGTTGCCACTGATTACTATTGGTAACATTCAAAATTTCAGTTGTGCGGTTTGCCACGAACGTTTTCCAAATATTAGGATTTTTCCGCAGCCATGCCAAAACTATAGTGGAATCGGTCCATGCAAAGCAACAATTTTTATCAATTTTCAGAACTTCTCGTGTATGCTCTAACAACTTTGCTAGAAGTACTGCACCGCAGAGTTCAAGTCTTGGTAGTGTGACTCTTTTTACAGGAGCTACTTTAGTCTTTGCAGTAATTAATCTAACGTCTATACCGTTATTGGTTACAACTCGGAGATACAGTACAGCAGCGTAAGCAGTACACGAGGCATCGCAAAACCCATGTAATTGAATGGTATCGTTAGTATTACAAGTACCCAACCATCGAGGCATGTGCACAACATTCATGTTCTTGAGACTAGTATAGTAAGCAAACCATTCATCTTTTAAATTATCAGGTAATAGTTCATCCCAATCTAAACCAGCTAACCATAGTTTTTGCATATAAATTTTGCCAACAATAGTAATAGGTGCTAGCCAGCCTAGAGGGTCAAATGTTTTTGCAATACTCGATAAAACATTTCTTTTTGTTACATTTTCATCATAATTATTTTCTATACTATTAATCTTAAGTTCGAATGTATCACTTTTTGGTTTCCACAATACACCTAATGCTTTTACAGATTCATCTAATTGAATATTCACTGAACTTTGAGACATTTGTTCACTTTTACGAATTTGATCAAGCACTAAATCACTGTTTGACGCCCATTTGTGTAACGGAAATCCACCCTTTTGAAATAGTTCAGTCAGACGCTTTTGTAACTCAATGGCTCTAGTTTCCGTGCATGCTCCAGACATCAAATCGTCCATGTAGAAGTCAGTTCTTAATAATTTAACTTCTTCCCCAAATAACAGTTCTTCATCATCAGCAAGTTGTAGTAACGTTCGGCATGCAAGGTAAGGAGCACAAGAAGAACCGTAAGTTACTGTAAGTAATCTATATTCTTTCATGTTATCAGTAGAGTCTTCACGCCAAATAATTCTTTGGAAATCAGTGTCTTGATGTGAAACTAGTATTTGTCTATACATCTGTTTGATGTCAGCTACTAAAGCGATTTTATGCTGTCTCCATCGAGTAACCAAATCACGTAAGTCTTGCAGCAAGGGAGGACCAGTTAGTAGTTCTTCATTTAACGCTTTCCCATTTTCAGGTTTGGCGCTTCCATCGAAAACTACTCTGAGTTTGGTACTAATACTTGCTTCTCTTAATACTGCGTGATGAGGTAAGTAGTATACTTTTTTCTTAGGTGTCTGTGTATTTTCGTTTTTAATGTATTCTTTCTTTTCAGATTCTACGTGTTCTTCGTGTATCAATTCCATGTGACCCAGTAATTCGTATTGTTTCATAAATTTACAATACTCTTCTTTCAATTCAGGTCGATGTATGAATTTCTTTTCCATTTGTAGCAATCGTCGGACTGCGAGTGGTTTAGAATCTCCTATCTTTGGATCATCTTCATTCTCAAAAGGTAATCGAACTTCATATCTCCCATCAGGATTCCTTTTGTGTGTATTTTTATAATTTTCTTCACACTGTCTTTCCAGTTTAGTCATTAGTTTCTTGGTTGGTTGTTCCTCTAATTCCCAAAATCTTCGAAGTAAATAATCTACTTCTACTTCACAATGATTAACAACAAATTGCCGTGGTTGGGAATTAATCTTCGATATCTTTCCAGATATTAGCCACCCAAGATGAGAGTTGACAGCTATCAGAGATTTGTGCCTGCGAATCCCTTCTTTAAGTATATCACTATGGACGTCGGCACCAAGGAGAATATCAATAAAACCTGGCTTGTAAAAATCTGGATCAGCTAATTCCAGTTTTTCAGAGGTTGTCCATCAATTTATGTCATATTCTTGCGATGGTAATAATGATGTGAGTCGTCTAAGCACATATGCTTCAGTATAAATCATAGGTGTCAAACTTCTTACAGAGTGAAACTTCAGTGTAGTCGTTGCCTTAGAAGTTATTGTTTTGTTTTCTTCAATTCCTGAAATTCTTCCAAATGCTTTCGTTTTATCAAGACCAAGTAGTTGTGTGGCTGCTTCCGTTATAAACGACGCTTGTGATCCCGGATCAATTAAAGCTCTGAGGTAATGAGTACTTCCATCTTTAGAAATAATGGCTATGCGTGCAGTAGCCAACAGCACATCTTGGTTGTTACTCATTTCGTTTTTCATGCTAAGTAGTGATTTTTCCTCAGATTGTGTGGTTTCGGGAGTTTCTGGTGCTGCAGTCGTCTTCATAGGGTAAGTATTATGAAGCAAGGTGTGATGACGTCGACCACATTTCTTGCAACATATCGGTTGTCTGCAACTAGTTACGGTGTGACCCTTAACTAAGCAGTTGAAGCAGATTCCATTCTTTCTTGCGAAGTCTTGTCTTTGTGTAACCTCTAAGTTAGCGAAGTCTTTGCAGTGACATATGTAATGCCCTTGTGTGCAGTATGAGCAAGAAGTGTTTATTTCTGTTGCAAATGTTTTTATAGGAGCAACGGGTTTTGAATAAAAATTTGATTTCGGAACATTGAATTGCGGTTTAGTAAAATCTCGTTGTGGCTTAGACTGTTGCTTGTTCGTAGACTCAATCATCTCGATTGTCCTAAATCGACTTTCTAAGTAAGATGCAAAATCTTTAAAAGTGGGTACATTCTGTGATGAACCAAGTGACTGTTCCCAAAGTTTGTGTGATTCATTGTCTAATTTGGAAACAACAATATGAACAACAATTGCATCCCAAGAAGAGGTATCTATCTCCAGATTGTCTAGTGAATTCAAACATTCCCTGGTGGTATCAAGCAACTCTTTAATACCATGACCATTTTCTGTTAGTAACCCTCGTTGATGCAATAAACGATTGAGAATTGTTTTAACTATTATTCTCTTATTGTTGAATCTGTTTTCAATCGCTTCCCATGCCTTATCGTAGTTCGCTTCGGTTACAGCTAAATGTTTCAACAACTGGTCTGCTTCACCACAAAGACTAGATCGCAAATAATGATGCTTTTCTACTTTTGACAGATTTGCATCATTATGAATAAGCGAGCGAAATAAGTCACGAAAACCCATCCAGTCATTATAGTTTCCCGAAAACTTAGGCAACGATATAGGTGGTAATTTAGACTTTGGTTTAGAAATGTGTTTGCATTCAGATGATGTATCTTTAGTATCTGTCGATTTCTCATCACTCTTTGATATCTCAATAATGTAGTCTTTTATAAACGATTTTAGATCTAAGTAATTATCTTCAGCCTTTTGAAAATATGTATCCGCATCATAACTTATCTTCTTTAAAGTTTCTTCATTTAATGACGTTATTATTTCATCGTGTTGTTCTGTATATTTTTTCCAAATGTCCTCTAAAGTCTCAAGTCGCGTTTCCAAATAACCACGTGTTAAACGCGTCTTTGGGCTCTTTTTAGTGTTCGTATACAGACTTTCTAATCTTTGGAAGAGTAACTTTTGTGTAATACAAAGTTCCGACATCTTTAAATTTCCCAAGATTTTATTTTCTAAGTTCGTAATCAATAAATTATTCTGTGTTGTAAATTTTCAGAGTTCTATTTATTATGAGTAATTTTTCTAAGTCCAATATTTGAGAGATTTTTTCTAAGTGCCGTAATCAGTAAGTATTCTAAGTACACTAATGAGTAAAAAGTAAAAGTCCAATCAGCTATGAAACTTCTAAGTGTTTAACACTTAATCACATAGTCAATTGTACATACCAAGAATCCGTTATAGCACTTACTGACACTTCACAAATTCACAAGACTTAGCCCTAATCACTCACTGTTGTTAATCCGGCTCGAAGGACCAATGTTAAAAGACGAACAAACACTTTCAATTCTTCATTACTTTATTTTATTGCACACTTTGATGATGTTATAAGACTCAACGAAACATTAATTTAACAGAATATATATATACTACGTGAGAACCAAACCATAGTGCGATGTAAAGTACGAGTAGCGCCATCTAGTATCAAAATAAATCAATATACTGAATCTCACTTAAACAATTTGTCTGTTCGTATAAGATTGTAAAATTGTATGATATATATGTCGGAATATAGGGCCGATCATAGGTAGAATCATCACCGTCAGACATTATATGGGCGTAGATATGTTTCTTTGTGAAAATAAAAAGTCGTAGGTAGGTTAACTTGCTTAGGTACTTTAATACTATCACACTAAACACAACGAAACGTGAGACAGTTCCTTGACTAGTTGTCCGCGCGGCGGCCAGCAGAGAAGTCCATGCTCGGGATTGTCGAACGTCTTCGTTATCTCGGCTCGCGCGAACACAAATCCAGACTCTGTCAAAGCGCTGACGTCATAACGCTTTCGCCTCGGTGCCAAATCAACTCCCGTACTAATGGCTCTTCCGACATATATTTGTTTTATGTCCCACTGAGGCCAACTCTACAGCTTTGTAGTACTATTATGTCCTTTTATAACTCAACTACGAGTTGACCGATCTTGATAAAATTTGTTCTTTCAATTAATATAATAGTTTATTATTATTATTACGTTATGCATAGTAGATGCTGTGTAGTTGTACAGTTGCAATTGGACTACATGTTTTTATAATGTTAATTATTATCAAGATTTATAAGTAATACCCGAAGTGTTGTCTGTTTCTGTACCGATAAAATAAAATAAAAAAATAAAATGTAAATACCATATGATATCAATAAACGCGGGTGAAACCTATATGTTGAAAACATATATGTTGATATACAGTTTTTTCCTAACGTGTCTGTTTCTCGAAGATATACATAAATGTAGCGATAATAATTTTACCATAATACATAACCGAGGAATATCCGTCGGGGGTAATAAAAGGAACCCTAATGTTCGTCCACTAATAAAAATTATTTAAGATGGCTGTCTATTTCAACCGCGAAACAGTAGTGCACTTGTATTACTGTGTTCCAGTAAGAAAGGTAAGGAGGCCGGTGAAATTAAAGTCACGTTTCAGGATCGACCACGCATTGGCGATGCCCCTGGTGACGCCAATGTTCATAGGCAGTGGTGACAACTTACCATCAGGTGGACCGTCTGCCAATTTGTCAGCCTCATTAGCATTACAAAAAGAATTTGCGCCTTTGTATGTATAGGTCTAAAAGAATTTTGAATTTCTATTTATATTCATGTGAAGTTAAAAAATAATGTGAAATAAAAGCACATTTAACTGCGAATGTTTTTATCTTTCTCTAAGCAAGAAAAAGTCAGCGTAATCTACCATATCTATTGCACTGACGTTGAAGTTTTGACTTCTCCCTAATAAAACTAATAAATGCCTATTGAAATTGGTGAATCGGAATGAAATTAATTAATTCAATTAAATAATGACATTAAATACAGACATTAAATACAGACATTAAATACAGACATTAAATGAATTTATGAAATGAAAGAATGTAACTAATTAATGAAATGAAATTAAATATTTTTATATATAATTTAAACAGGCAGTGGGGAATGGTCAGACTCTAACTCTAACTAAACGGCGCGTTCGGCTTAGAGGGAGTGCCGTAGAGCCTTGCACTTTTTGAAGACTATGTGCAGAAGTAACAAGTATATGTTTATTTTCGATAGGTATATTAAACAATGAATGGAACCATCTAACATTAAACTACTGCCTAGTTTTTTAACATTAGATAATGAAAATTTTATACATTAAATTTCTTGCATTTAAACAAGACAATTAACAGTAAACCAATTTAATATCAGAGCTAATGCTCAGTCAATTGGTTTTATGTAAATGTGCTAATGCACGTCGTCATAATTGTATTTCAGTCTCTCAACACCACAATACAATTGCACATGTTTTTGCTACATAAAAGGGAAAATTTTTTTTGATTGCGTCTTCTTATGTTTAATAGAAACGACTAATAATGTTTTCAATAACTGCTCCCAAAAGCGAGGTGCGCAACGCTATCATTCCACCGCCGAGTGAGCCACGGCTACTATTGAACAAATCAAACGTTTCGCTAGATAGCTCCACGTCACGAACATCAGCGTCATCGCAAAGCCATGTTGCCGTCGTTAATACGAAATCGAAATCGGAGAGTGATATCTAATATTGTTACGCCTTTTTTCGCTGACGCAGATTTTATGGTAAATCTGCTTCAATGTGTATTTTTCTAAATGTGAAAATAAAACGACGTGCTCGCTTTACAATGTATAATTTTAGTCTGATTTTCCCTCCAAAAGTGACATGAATAAAAAAAAAAATTATGTGCCAGGATTAACTTTTACCGCAATCTAATGGCAGTGAATAAAACCTTTTTAGAGTTTTAAATAGCGCCAACATGCCGGCCGCCTTGGAATTCTTGAACTTCCAATATCTCCAAGTGAAGAGTGTATGTAACCCTTCAGACGTCGTTGATGCTGGTATCCATTGCTGGCAGCATAGGGAGTGGGCAGATCTTCGAAAAAGCTCGGTGTACAGGTCCTGTCGTTGTTTGAATGATCGCTACTCGTGATATGTCATCCTCTCCTGTGAATCCCTTCACAATTCTATCCATGCACCATTTTAAAGGTGGTAAATGATCGTCCTTGATAACAACGAGAGTGTTCAGTGCTATGTCTTCTGATTTTGCGTCTTCCACTTGGTTCTAGTCTGGAGCTCGGAAACATATTCTGTTGACCAACGCTTCCAATACAGCTGTCTCATCTGTTCCACCTTCTCGAAGCGTGCCAGACGATTCATTGGTGTCAATGTCAGATCAACACTAGGTGGTGATGTAAGAGGTCGACCAATCAGGGAATGAGCCGGACTAAGTGGGAGAAGATCATACGGATCTGTGGACATTGGTCACATGGGTCGGGAGTTCAGGATGGCTTCGATTTACGTCAAGACCGTGCTGAATTTCTCGTAGGTTAAGATAGCGTTCCTAATGACAAGTTTAAGAAGATGTTTGCAGGACTTTACCCCTGCTTCGCACAATCCACCAAAATGAGGAGTGTAAGGTGGTATAAAATGAAACTCGATGTTATCATTAGAGGCAAAGTCGACAATTTGTCGTGAATTGATTTTAAACAACAAGGAAAGTTCTATGAAATGTTAACCATTAGTTGAAAAGATTTGGAGTGATTTACTGCGTCGCGAGATGAATCTTTTGAGAGCTAACAAGTAGTCTTGTGCCGACAGGCTACCAACAAGTTCCATGTGTATTGTACGTGTTGTGAAACATACAATAAGCAAATATATTTTTTTTCAAGCTTCCCTCGTCTACCCTTACGGTTCAATATGAACATGGGTCCGGTTTATATAGCCAGAGCTTTTGAAAAACTGTGCGTATTAGTCGTGTAGCTATTTTCATTGATAGCACCATGATACGGTATGAAATAATGAGGAGACCTATATGAATTTGTGCGACTTCATGTATCCTAAACTCTCATTTTCAAGCATGAATTCCGAATACTTTTTTGAAATTCAAATAACCGATCAAACTTACGTTCTAATGAAAACAACCGCTTCTCAGCTGACTTATAGCTACCACCGAATACATTATCTGGCTCTTTGATCGGTATGTGCACGCTGAAACTATTGTCTTCATCGCGTTTAGTAGTGGCAATGAAGGTATTCTCACATGTTCGTTCGTCAGTACTGAGAATATTACCTACATTAGGAATCTGTGTATCAAAAGTTTGCGAGTGATTGCATTGGACTTGATTAGATTGATTCATGTTTTTATTATGTAGTGGCCCAGAAATTATCCAACCTAGGCGTGTATTTTGTAAGTAGGGCCCGTTTGATAACCTAATTTTGCCATGACTCAAAAGGTCCCAAAACTTATCCGCACCTATGAGTATGTCGATGTCCGACGGTGAACAAAAGGCAGGATCGGCGAGTTGGATATTTTCCGGAATATCTGTGTTATGTCTATGACCTTCCTACCTCCTCGGTTTAAATGTTAACACGGTTTCTATTTGCTCCGGTGAATTATTGCAATTTATTTGAATTTTAAAGCTTAACACGGCATATAACTTAAATTCATTAATTAGTGGTAACCCAGTGAATATATATTAAACGGTTTAAGTCAGTGTTTTACGTCAAATATAAATTTAACAGTGAAAAAGGAATAAACGGTTGTCAGCGATCAGCTGTCCGGTGCGTGATCGTTGTTGAGCGCGAAGTGCAAAGCAATCTCACGGTTACGCCTTCTACTTAACCGTGAAAGTTGTGTGCGCAGTACCTGTGTCGCCGCCCGGTGCGCTCTTTTGGTGACGTGTTATAAGATTTTTATTTTTAACACTACACCATTATTATTGATAACAATGAGGTGTGCTAAGTGTTTGAAGTTTTCAAAGGACTTAAACTGCGTCCGCTGTAGCAACAGCTCATGTGAGAAAACGTACTGCTCTTTATGCATAAACATTACGTCAGATCGAAAAAAAGTCCTGGAAATGCCCTGATTGCTGTATCCCACTGAAAAAGGATGACAGTAATTCAACTCCTGCTCACTCAGGAAATGTATCTGGAAGTATTACTCTTCATAAAAAGCCTGAGTATTCATCAGAAATAACTGGCTCTGATGTTAAAGAACTCAATGCTAACTTTCGCCTTCTAACACAGGAGTTTTCGTCAATTAAGACCACTTTGGAAGAGGTTACGCAATCACTAACTCACTGTTATGCCCGAATGGATGACCTGGTTACTTCCATTACAGCTACTGACTCACGCCTGAAGGTTCTAGAAAAGCGCGATCAGGAGGTGACTACTTTGAAGGCTACGGTCACTCAACTGCAGATCGAATTAAATGCACAAACTCAAAATAATCTTCGTAATGAAATTGAGATACTGGGAGTCCCTGAGAATAGTGGCGAAAATCTTGACCATACTATAAAGATCGCAGCCTGTAAAATTGGCGTTGACCTTGAAGATAACGATGTTGACTGGATAAGCAGAGTTGGTCCTCGAAGAACTGCAGTACCGGATAATGAAAGCAAATCTAGCTAATATTCCTTGTTCAACTAAAAATTATTATGTATCTTGTTTGTATTGCGGTATTAAGGCTCAATGCTTCACGTATGTCACTACTGCTAACGTTATTTTTACCAGTATATCTTGTCATATAATAATGTTTAACATAATGATAGTAAGGTCCACAATGGTTCTGGCTTTCATCACTGGCAGTAGTATTGTGCATAATATAGACAACGGCATTCGTTTATCTCACTTAAGTCTGATTCATTCATTCTGGTCTTGTTATTATTTTTATCCCAATGCTTTCTGATTACATAAGTAATAGTATAGATTCCACAAGTGTAACTTGCCACTCACTGAATGAACTTGAACAATGCAAATCTATTCTGAAAACAGACTATAACTTTAAATTACTTTCTTTAAATATAAGAAGCATACAAAAAAACTTTGATACCTTTCTTGTGGCACTGAAGCGCCTGGGCACTGAATATGATATCATTATTCTAACAGAGTGTTGGCTTAATGACGCCTCAATCATACCGCAAGTTCCAGGCTACAACTCTTTTAAAACGCTTAGAACTACTAATCAAAATGGAGGTGTCGTGGCCATCCAATTCCGATGCAATTCAGTTTAGGTGCCTAAACTGAATCGCTAAGATTCGTACCATGAAGTGCCTTTTGCTGACTGGCGTTTGAATCGCTCACGGAGGAATGAACGAACGAAATTTGTCTCTGGTCCGCGGTGAGAAAGAGATAACGCTATACCGTCGTTACATAAGTCTGTCTCTTTTACTCGAACCATATGTGTTGCGTTTCGAAACCTAGTTGATATGATTTAGCGGTTTCTATGTGTAAAAATAACAACAAATATATTTTAAAATTGCGCTATTGAGCATAAAATTAAATACCACTAAGGCTTTCTTAGTACTAAATTACTAATTAGTACTAATAAATAATAGTAATTTATATAATTTTTTACATTACAATTTAAAGGTTTGTTTAGTGTTGTCGTAAAAATAAATTGATTATGACGAGTTTAGAGCGCGCCTCCACTCATGTTGGATTTGACAGAAGGCGGTTGTTATTGTTGAGATTTTTAGAGTTTTGAAAGTAGGTATCTCTAACTATTATTGAAAGAAAATTACGTGTTATTATTAGTACATATTTATTTTATTTATAAGTGTTTTAACGTTTCACTGACTTAAAATAATTGGTAATACGAATAAGGGCGCAAGTATCCTTACACAAGGATAGTTTGTGTAATAATGTTATATTTTCATAATGTAAACTTACAAACTTCTTTATCTCAAACGCGTACCTAACTTAAGTACCAATGTATTTTAAGTAGTTTTTTTACAGTGATGAATCGCGTCGAAGAGTAACGTTCGGTCAACTTGAGCAGCTTTGGGAATTTCTGAACCGAAATAAAGACATAGCAACGGGCTTTAATAAAAAATCCTCAGTTAATCACACAGTTCTTATACCAATTGTTTAGACAACCGATATCTCTTTATGAATTCTGCATCTTCCAAATAAAAGGGGTCCGATTGTTACCGTGTTAGACGTCTTTTTTGTCGCCGTGTTGTGTTTATTTCATTATCATTTTCCATTAATTCAAAAAGGACTAATTCATCAGACATCTACAATAAAAAATGCTCTACAAATCACTTGTTTACATTAACACATAAGAGACACAAAATATTCAACTGAAATACCTTGAATTACGTATATTTTCACTATTTTTTAAAAGTTATTAACAAAACTATTCACTTCACGCCAAGAAAGAAGCAACTTTTATTGGATCGCTTAATTTGACACTTAAACTATCCAATTTAGGTTGATATGTCACCTCATGGTACGAAAAATGAACGAATGAAAACAGTATAGTAGAAATAATACTCAAGAATCACTAGCAAGTTCGATTTTTTCTAAACAACCACCAGTTAATTCGTTTTTCTTAACGCCTACGGATAATGCTGAGGTAGAAAGTGCCATACTTGAACTTAAAAATGACAAAGCGCCAGGCATTGATGGTATAGAAAATTTATTAGTAAAGGAAATCAGATCTGCTATTACTGAACCTTTAACGCAAATTTTCAACCTCAGTATATCCGTTGGTAAATTCCCTGCCGTCTGGAAAATTGCTTCGGTTTGCCCCATTTATAAAAGTGGTTGCTCTGATTCGGTCGATAACTATCGACCTATCTCTCTCCTTGGAGTTTTTTCTAAACTACTGGAGAAAATTGTTAACAGACGACTTATTAAATACGCCGAATCATTTGCTTTTATATCACCCAGACAATTTGGTTTTCGTCAAGGAAAGTCTACTGAGAATGCAGTATCTTTGCTGACGGATACAGTTGCAGCGCATTTGGATAGTAAAAAGTGTTGTGTCGGTGTATTTTTGGACTTAGCCAAAGCCTTTGAAACCGTCTCTGTGCCTATACTTTTAAAAAAATTAGATAATATGGGGATACGAGGAATGGCCTTGGAATGGTTTAAAAGTTATCTAATGGAACGGAGTCAGTGTGTTAGGGTGGGGCAGTTTGTGAGTGAGCCTCTCCCCATTCACTTTGGTGTTCCGCAGGGTAGTATTTTGGGGCCAACATTATTCATATTATATATGAATGACATTCATGATCTCGAAATTGAAAACGCTGACATACTATGTTATGCAGACGACACAGTAATCATCTTTCATGGATCTACATGGTGTCAAACGCATTTACTTGTGGAAGAGGGTTTGATTTTGGTTTCCGAATGGCTTCAGCATAACCTTTTAACTCTTAACGTTAAGAAGACTACGTATATGTGTTTCCACAAAACTGCAACTTCGGCACCACCTAACACGTTAAATATTAAAATCCATTCTTGCGGCATGAACAGTAATCCGTGTGTCTGTGAGCCTATTGTGAGATCAGAAGTCGTAAAATACCTCGGGGTAATGATAGACCATCATTTATCTTTTAAGGTGCATATTCAGACTCTCTCAGGGCGGTTGCGAAAAATCATAAATATTATGAGACAGCTAAGGGATGCCGCTGACTTAGACACCATAAAAAATGTATACTTTGCATTGTGTCAGTCTTCGATAATTTATTGTATTACATGTTGGGGCAGTGCAGCTAAAACTTATTTAATACTATTAGAAAGATTATTGGAAAGAGCGCAACGGTCTATTCTCAAGGTGATGCTAAAGAAGCCATTTAGGTACCCAACCACCAATGTTTTCAAGGAAAGTGGCGTTTTGAGCATCCGTCAGCTATTTATTTTGAGAACAACTATTGATTTTCACAAAACAGTTATCAACTCTTCAGATTATGAAGGCTTATTAAAATACCGATGCCCTCCATAAATACAGTTTTTGCTAGCCGTTTTGGCCAGTTTATTAGATCGCATGTGTATAATGTCGTTGTCAGGTTCTGTGATATAAGATGCAGTTCGGTCAGCGAAGCTAAAGCCATTGTTGGTGAGTGGTTGTCTGGCCTCACATATGAGGATACTGAAAATAGACTTAAGATTGAAGCCTAAAAACCGACCACTATTATTCTTAATTGTATTTTTTTTTTCACTGTTTATTGTAATTTTTAGGCAAATTTAATTTAATTTACTTTTATTTCTTGTTTTTTGGATTTAATGTTATATTTTTATTTTGTCAATTTTGTTTTCTCTTAAATTGTATTCTTTGGTCCGAGGTTTCACCAGGACAGTTCAAATTATACTTTCGGCCTTCGCGTTACAGGCTTATATAATATCTTATGTATATTGATGTGCATTTTGCTGAAATAAATAAATTTTTCATTTTCATTTATATTAAAAATTGGTTGGCTATTAGTAATGCACGGCAAAACTAAACAATCAATTTGTGTGCTATATTTGTTTATTTTTGACCGTAACTCTATTTGACATAGGTGTGTAGATTGTGTGACTGATTGACCTACACCGGTAACTCGATAAGTGGACTGTATTAATGGTACGTTTAATTTTTCGGTTAGGGACTTCTTAATGAAACAATGTTGACTTCCATTGTCAAGAAGTACGCGTGCGGTATGATATATATTGTTAACGTCTGCAATATCCACTAGTGCTGTGGATAACAATACTGCAGGTAATGACCGTTCGGTTTTATTTGTTTGTGAGTTAAAGTAATTGTTGGTGGTGGAGTATAATGTGGCTGAGCTAGTAGGGACGTCAGTGTTAACCAGTTGCGATTGTGTCATCGCACCGGTAACCTGTAATGCGCTATCCTTATTACTAATCTCAATATGAATTAAACAATTATGTTTCCTACCACATAGTCTACACGGTCCAAGATTGCACTCAATTGACGCGTGACCAATGCGTAAGCAATTAGTACAAAGTTTCTTTGCATCTAAGAACTTTATTCTATCGTGAATCGGTAGATTGAGAAAACTCGAACATGAATATAATGCATGATTAGCACTACACATCGCGCAAACACGGCTGCGCCTTACCGCGGTGCCAGCACCACCGGCGGCGCCGCTGCTGGTATATGTAGCAACATGACTATAGCTATAAGACTGTTTCTTATAATCACTATTCCGATTATCGTGTGTATGTTTGTTATGACTCACCTTTATCATCTCTAACAGGGCAGGCATGCCCTATCTTTTAGAAACTTGAGTAAATCCTCTAACTTCAGGGCGGATTTGTTCTCATTTTGCAAACTATAATTAAGTGAACCTTTAAACTGTTCCCACTCTCTTTCGGTAGAGTGATCTAGCTTAGAAACTATCATAAATATTATTAACGTATCCCATGCATCTGTTGGTTCACCTAATGTATTGAGCGCACGTAAATTTATTAAAATCGTATCAATTAACTTTCTGATCTGTGAAGCAGATTCCTTATTTAAAGAAGGAATTGCAAATAAAGCGTTAACGTGGTTATGTATTAACAAGCGACGATTGTTAAATCTATTTCCTAGCAGATCCCATGCATGAGAGTAATTGGTAGCGGTGAACTCAAGGGCACTTATTACTTGTAACGCGATCCCAGTCAAGGATGATTTAAAATAATGAAATTTTTGAATAGAATTTAAATCATTACGTTCGTGTATCATAGTGATATAAGAATTTTTAAACTCGAGCCAATGGTCATACGACCCGTCAAAGGTAGGTATTTTTTTTTTTTAATATTGGGGACCCCTCACAGTTCTTGCGTCCACGTCGCGTCCCCTGGAAACGTCCTAGTTCTGAACCACCGTAACGGAGTGGCAGAACTAGGTACGGCCAAAGAGAACTGTGCATCGAGGAATTTACAAAGCAAAGAATGACGAATGTTAATAAGAGTGTTGTAAATATGTATAAAGGTGAGGAAAGGAGGACGGAAGAGGAGGAGGAAATGGAGACGCGTGCCGTGGCAAGAGTACAAACACGGGCAAGCAGAGACGAGCGGGTGATGTCCAAATACTTTGATTGGGCCGAAGAGTCCAAGCCCGACTCGGACTCGGAGGATGACGTGCAGCTGGTGGCTGTGACGACTTCGCAGCCCCAAAAGAGGGGGCACAATGAAAATGAGGAAGAAGAGGAGGAAGATCCGAGGCCCAAGAGCGTGCCAAAGATTAGCACCTTCCGTCGGGGTAAACCGCTGAGCATCTACACGGGTGCAACCTCGGCAAGAACGAAGCCCTCGCCCTCGCTCCCGGAGCCGGAAATCTCCGCCGCCTCATTCTTCCACAAAAAAGGGAAGGAGGACTTCCCGGAGCTCCGCTCCAAGAGGAAAGGGGCAGCTGGGCTGCCAAAAACAATGACCAACCCGACCTCGGCAGCAGTCGACGCTGACAGGCCCGAAATCGAAGAAATCTTAGACATGAAGATGTATGTCCGCCTTGAGCAGCTGGAAAAGGACCTGAAGCTCGTCCGCACCGCCTACTCCGACGCCAAAGGTGAAGTAAAGAGGACCCGCGAGACGGTGCGTACGGAGATCGAGCGCGAACGCGAGACTCCAGCCCCTCCACCGCACCCGCTCGGCGTGGCGGACCTGGCTGAGGCCATGGAGCAGCTAAAGAGGGACCTGTTCATCTCCCTAGGGGAGATGATAAACACGAGAATAGAGATATAGAAGAGGGTCCGGGACCCTCAGGCCAACAAATGGAAACCGGCACCTGGGCGACGGTGACTCGCAAAAACAAGGGGAAAGGAAAAGGCAAGGCCAAGGCCCCCGCCCAGGTGCCCCCCGTTAAGAAGGCAGCGCCAAAGCCCAAGGCGCTGCAAATTCCCAAGACTGCGGCGGTGGTGATCACCATGAAGAAGGACCTCACCACCGCCACCACGCTGCAGGACACCATGGTCAAGGCCATTAATGGCCTGAGCCTGGAAGAGGTGGGCCTGCAGCACGTCCGGGTGCGGACTTCGATGACGGGGGGCAGGGTGATTGAGGTCCCCGAGGAAGACAACGTGCGGGCGGCGGATGCGCTAGCAGAAAAACTGCTAGCCATTGTGGATGACGTCGCCCACATCAGCCGCCCGCAGAAGATGGCCGCCGTCCGGATCAGTGGACTGGACGAGTCAGCGACAAAAGAGTCGCTGACGGCGGCCATAGCCAAAGCCGGGGCCTGCAGTGAGACCCACATTAAGGTGGGGGGCATCCGTTCCCAACATGACGGCACTGGATCGGCCCTAGTCCAGTGCCCTGTGGGGACGGCAAAGGCCCTACAAGAACGTGGTCGGATTCTGGTAGGATGGGCATCGGCCAGGGTCGTCGCAACCGATCCAACACCCATGCGGTGTGCATGGGTGTTGGACACACAAGAGAGTTGTGCCCCTCGAACATCGACCGCAGCCGGATGTGTTTCCGATGCGGCAAAGAGGGGCACTTCTCCAAGATGTGCCCGGAGGAGAAGGCGTGGCGCGCAATATGCCACCACGCCAAACTCCCAGCCGGCCACGTAATGGGGGGCTCGAAATGCTCCCCACCAGCAGCTAGAGGCAGGGAGGCGAGGCAGAGATCCGCCCGTCCCCCTCGCCCCATCCCAGCAACATCGGCCGCCGGCCAAACACAAAAGGAGGACAACCACATGGATGTCTAAATGCCAGCACACCGGCATCTAGACATCCTACAGACGAACGCCAACCACTCCGCCAGAGCTCAAGATCTGCTCATGCAGAGCATGGTGGAGTGGGGAATGGGCACTGTGGTTGTCGCGGAGCCCTATTTTGTCCCACCCCTCCGCACCTGGGCGGGGGCGTCGGACGGAATGGTGGCGATCGCGGTGCCGGCGGTCGGGGACTACCCCCCCCTAACGAGGATCGAAGGCGGCCCGGGATATGTGGCGGCCAAATGGGGGAGTGACACCACGATAGTGGCGGTGTACTTCTCCCCCCCAACAAGCCGCTACGTGCCTTCGAGCAGTTCCTGGGGGTCCTGAGCGGGTTAGTTAGGAAAGCTGCCCCGACTCAAGTGATGGTTATGGGGGACCTGAACGCCAAGAGCGCGGCGTGGGATTCCCGCATCACGACCCCCCGAGGGACTGCCCTTGAGGACTGGGTGATGGCATCGGGACTGGTGATCCTGAACCAGGGCAACGCCAACACTTGCGTGCGGCGACTGGGGGGGTCAATCGTGGACGTCACGTTCGCGACCCCTTTTTTTTTTTTTTTTTTGACGTGGTGGGAAACCCATTATGAGTTCGACCCCCGCCCTGGGAGAGACGGGGGGATATGTGGGGCTCCCGCTCGCAAACTCCCCTTCTCATATCAAAAATGAGAAGGGGCCCGAGGGTATACCCACCAAAACCCACCACGGCGTATTTCCGCCTACCGGTTCGTTGGACACCCACGGTACCCGCCTAAGCATTACCCGCGGGTGCCCACCGGTCCTCGCCCCAGCCGAAGCTAGGGGCGCCCTCTCCGATGGGGAGGCCGAATACGCACGGCCATCCCCTATCCTCTTGGTGACTCGTTGAAAGGCGAGCGAGGGACTCCCATCCCCCGCCCGCAGTCACCGGGGGGTCAGGGCAGCGGGCCTCAGCCGCCCCTTAAGACCCCCCTCCTCTGTGGGACCCCCGGTGCACCGGGAGCCCACGGCGTACGGCGGCATCCGGCCCTCATTGCCAGACGCTGCCTGCCGCCCCTCTGGCGTTTTTTATAGAGGTTTTCTCCTCGCAGCCCAGGCCATACGTGACCCGGGCCCCCGGTCCCGATTGCTCAGGATTACGGGTTGGCAGACGGCTGGGCATAAAAACCAGCCGCCGCCCTCCCGTCCCCCCACGCTGCCGCCGGATACCGGACAGACGCAGCGCAGGTAGGACGCCCTCCTCCGCGGCGCCAGCCGCCCCTCTCCCCCGACTACGTGCCCACGCTGCCGCCGGACTCCGGACAGACGCAGCGGGCACGAGTCACCCTCCTCGGCGCAGAGCGCCCCTCCTCACCCCCGACTACGTGCCCACTGCCGCCGGACTCCGGACAGACGCAGCGCGGGCACGAGTCCCCCTCTCCGGTGGCTACAGCCACCCCTCACTCGCGCTGCCGCCGAATATCGGACAGACGCAGCGCGGGCATCAGTCGCCTCCGCGGCGGGCCTCAGCCGCTCCGACACCTACCACCATAGGTGCGGTGGCGCTATTGCGCCCCTCCCCACGCGGCGCGAGCCGCTCCGATCCCCACCGGCAGCAGGTTTCCAGGTGCAGGGCACGGAGCTCCCCCTTTCGGGGTATCCGGTTGCAGAGCTGGGGCTTCCCCGCCTTGTGGGTTACGGTGCGGCTTCGTGGCCGCCCCCCTCCCGAACGGCGCGAGCCGCTGCGACCCCCGCAGGCTGCGGGACTAATATCCGGGTGCAGGGCACGGAGCTCCCCCTTTCGGGGTATCCGGTTGCAGAGCCGGTAGTCCCCCGTCCAGTGGCCTTGCGGGTTACGCTACGGCGCGAGCCGCCCCCTCCCGAATGGCGCGAGCCGCTTCGACCGCTTCGACCCCCGCACGGTAGCAGGACTCCGGATGCATATGGCGGATCCCTCATTGACCCGCCTGCAGAGCCGGTAGTCCTTGCGGGTTACGTCGCGGCTTGGCAGCCGCCCCTCCCGGTGTTGAGATCAGCCGCCGGCCCAAGTGTGGTGGCACTCGAAACCGACGTTGCCCAGGGTCCGTACTCGGCCCCCTTCTTTGGAACCTGGGGTACGACCGGGCCATCAGAGGGGACCTGCTTCCGCGCACACTCACTGTAGGTAGGTAGGTAGGTAGGTAGGTAGGTAGGTAGGTAGGTAGGTAGGTAGGTAGGTAGGTAGGTAGGTAGGTAGGTTAGGTTAGGTTAGGTTAGGTTAGGTTAGGTTAGGTTAGGTTAGGTTAGGTTAGGTTAGGTTAGGTTAGGTTAGGTTAGGTTAGGTTAGGTTAGGTTAGGTTAGGTTAGGTTAGGTTAGGTTAGGTTAGGTTAGGTTAGGTTAGGTTAGGTTAGGTTAGGTTAGGTTAGGTTAGGTTAGGTTAGGTTAGGTTAGGTTAGGTTAGGTTAGGTTAGGTTAGGTTAGGTTAGGTTAGGTTAGGTTAGGTTAGGTTAGGTTAGGTTAGGTTAGGTTAGGTTAGGTTAGGTTAGGTTAGGTTAGGTTAGGTTAGGTTAGGTTATTTCACGTATTGTATGGGAAAGTCGAGGGCAGACACACACTTGACCGACCTGCCCTAACGACTTCTCCCATCGATATCTTCGGCCCTAGTGATCGGATTTCGCCCAAACTTGGGGAAAAGATGGACGAGGCCATAAAGGCCACGTCCGCGAAGGGAGGGGGTCCATCCCCCCCCACCCTGAGGAGCCACGACCTCTCATCAGACGAGGAGGATATATTCCTCAGCGAATATACCTCCTCTCAATCCAAAAAGAGGGGCCGTGAGGAGAAAGAGGAGGACCCCAGGCCCGAGTTCAGGCCGAAAATGTGCACCGCTCGCAGGGGCAAACCCGCGCTGCAGTACGCACGCCTGGCAATAAAGCTCAGGAAAGGAGAGAAGAAGATCGCGGAAGAACCGGACTTTATGTCCCCTGTGGTGAACCTCGGCGTCGCCGCCGAATTTCTAAAGGACTTCCCGGGCCTACGGGCCAAGAAAGGCAGGGAGGAGGCACCCAAGATGGGGGAGTTCGACCCGGTACAGGCGGACCCGTTCGAGGCGGCCCGACAAGCGGTAGACTCGATCCAGAACGAGGTCCGCATTTCCGGGCACTTGAAGGGGACGGTGTGGAGCAGGATCAACCTGGCCTGCCGCACCCTTAAGGACGCCATCCTGACCGTCGAGGCGGCTAAGGCTGAGAGCGAGGAGATCCGCATCCTCAAGGCGGATAACAAGAGGATGCGGCAACAGCTCAGCCAATGCCTGACCGAGCTGAAGGCGGTCCGGTCGGAGTTTTCCAACCGCGGACCCCTGCCAAAACCGGCCTCCCAAACGACGTGTGAAACCCCGGCCCCCCAGACCCTGCAAATCAGTACAACTGATCTAGCAGAGGCCATGGGGGAACTTAAGAGAGACCTGTTCGCCTCCTTAGGCGGAATGATTAACACCCGCATAGAGGAGGTGAACAGGCGCCTCCCAGCGGAGCCTATTCTCCGGCCCCCCCTAGCGGCAGACAAAAAGAGGTCGGAGGGACCGGCAGCACCGCCGGCCCCCACCAGAGAGCCCGAAAGGGCAAGACTGGGAGACGGCCGGCCCACAAAGGCCAAGGCCCCCAAGGCGCGCAAAGCGGCCAAGGTGCCGCAGCAGCCTCAAGCGGCCGAAAAGTCCGCCCCCGCGGCGACCGACTCAGGTCCGGGCCCATCGGGCACACAACAACAGGTGGAAAGCTGGGCCACAGTCACCCACAAGGGAAAGGGGAAAGGGAAGGGAAAGGCCCAACCCACCCCCGCCGCCCAGACGCCCCCCGTCAAAAAAGCAGCGCCCAAAAAGGCGCTGCAAGTACCGAAGACGGCAGCGGTGGTGATCACTATGCGCAAAGACCTCACCACCGCCACCACGCTGCAGGCCACCATGGCCAAGGCCATCAACGGCCTAAGCCTTGATGAGGTGGGCCTGCAGCACGTAAAGGTACGACAATCCATGACGGGGGGACGAGTAATTGAGGTCCCCGGGGCTGATAACGGCCGGGCGGCTGATGCGCTGGCCGAAAGACTCATCGCCATTGTTGGCGATGTAGCCACCATCAGCCGCCCCCAAAAGATGGCCGCCGTCCTAGTCTCCGGACTGGACGAGTCGGCGACTAAAGAGTCGCTGGCGGCGGTCATCGCCAAAGAAGGGGCCTGCAGCGAGGCCAACATTAAGGTGGGGGGCATCCGCCCCCTGTATGATGGCACTGGATCGGCACTGGTCCAGTGCCCGGTGGGGGCGGCCAAGGCCCTAATAGAGCGTGGCCGGATCCTGGTTGGCTGGGCGTCCGCCAGGGTCACCGCAGCGGGACCCTCCCCCATGCGCTGCTTCAAGTGCATGGGGATCGGGCACACGCGGGAGCTGTGCCCCTCCAACGTAGACCGCAGCCGGCTGTGCTTCCGCTGCGGCAAAGAGGGGCATGTTGCCAAAGCATGCTGGGAAGAAAAGGCGTGGTGCGCTATATGCCACCACGCCAAACTCCCAGCGGGCCACGTCATGGGGGGAGCCAAATGCTCCCCCCCAGTAGTAAGAGGCAGGGAGGTGAGGCTCAGGCCCGCCCGCCCCCCCCGCCCCACACCAGCTACCCCGGCCGCCGGCCACAATGAGGACAACCGCATGGAAGTCTAAATGCCAGTACACCGGCATTTGGACTTCCTGCAAGTGAACGCCAACCACTCCGCCAGAGCGCAAGACCTGCTTGCGCAGCATATGGTGGAGTGGGGAATTGGCGTTGCGGTTATAGCGGAGCCCTATTCCGTCCCGCCCCTTCAATATTGGGCCGGGGCACCGGACGGAATGGTGGCTATCGCAGTGCCGGCGGTCGGGGATTTCCCCCCCATTTCAAAAATAGAGGGCGGCCCGGGCTACGTGGCGGCCAAATGGGGGAACGACACCGTTTTAATAGCGGTGTACTTCTCCCCCAACAAGCCGCTACGCGAGTTTGAACAGTTCCTGGGGGTCCTGAGCGGGGTAGTGTTGAGAGCTGCCCCGTCTCAGATAATGGTTTTGGGGGACCTAAACGCCAAAAGTGCGGCGTGGGGATCCCCCATCACAGACCCCCGGGGGGCTGCCCTCGAGGGCTGGGTGGCGGCATCGGGACTGGTCGTCCTGAACCAGGGCAGCGCCAACACATGCGTGCGGCGGCAGGGGGGGTCTATTGTGGACATCACGTTCGCAACCCCTGCCATTGCCGCGCGCGTCTCCAACTGGCGCGTCCTGGAGGACGTCGAGACCCTCTCCGATCATCTATATATCAGGATGAGGGTCTCCAAGAATGGCGTCCAGCCGCCGCCCACCCCAGGGGGGGGAACAAGGGGCGGGGGAAGGGGGGAACCGAAGTTCCCCAGGTGGTCCCTGCCCCACCTGGACAGAGAAAGGGCGGACGAGGCGGCCATGGAGGAGGCATGGAACGCCGCCCCACCCCCCGAACTGGGGGTGGAAATAAGGGCGGCAAGGTTCCGCGCCGCATTACAGAGGGTATGCGACGCGGCCATGCCTCGGGCCAGACGCCTGTCCGCCCGGAAAGAGGTGTACTGGTGGTCCACAGTTATAGCCACGCTGCGGACCACCAGTAACAGTGCCCGCCGCGCCTACCAGCACTGTAGGCGCAGGCGACACACACCCGAGGAAGAGGCGGGGCTCCACAGGGCCCTCAAAGAGGCAAAGGGGGCCCTCCAGGTGGCAATCGCCAAGGCCAAGGACGAGGCATACTGCTCGTTCTTGGCCACCCTGGACAAGGATCCGTGGGGGAGGCCATACAAGATGGTGCGCGACAAACTGCGCACCGCCCCCCCCATGGACTCCCTCGAGCCCCGCCTACTGCAGAGGGTCGTAGAGGGGCTGTTTCCAGCAGCCCCAACGTATCTCCCCCCGACGGCGGCCGACACCGCAACGGAAGAGGAGGCCGAACTCGTCGTCGCACCAATAAGCGACGACGAGTTCGAAAGAGTGATGGACCGACTCCGGGGCTGTAAAAAAGCCCCGGGCCCAGACGGGGTACACGGTCGAGTCCTCACTGCCGCCCTAAAACACCTCGGGGACCGCTTCAGGCAGATCCTCGATGACTGCCTGAGAGAGGGAAGGTTCCCGAGGGTGTGGAAGGAGGGGCGGCTCTGCCTCCTCCGAAAGGATGGTCGGCCCGCCGATTGCCCGTCCGCCTATCGCCCCATCGTGCTGCTGGATGAGGCCGGGAAAGTGCTAGAACGCATCCTGGCCCACCGGATCCAGCAGCACCTGGAGACCGCCGGCCCGAACGTGTCAGAAAGACAGTTCGGGTTCCGGGAGGGACGGTCTACGCTCGACGCGTTGAAGTGTCTGAGGAACTTCAGCGAAGACGCGTCGAGCAGGGGGGAGGGTGTCGTCGCGGTGTCTCTCGACATCGCAAACGCGTTTGGCACCCTCCCCTATGGGGCGATAAGTGAGGCACTCCGACATCACGGAGTGCCCCACTACCTGAGGAAAATCATAGAGCACTACCTCACGGATAGGGTAGTGCTCTATGAAAATAAGGACGGGCAAAGGGGGGAAAGGAGGATGGCCTGCGGCGTACCCCAGGGCTCCGTGCTCGGCCCCCTATTGTGGAACCTGGGGTACGACCGGGCAATAAGAGGGGAGCTGCTTCCGCGCACACTCGTCGTCTGCTACGCGGACGACACGATGGTGGCGGTGCGCGGAAGCAGCCTGCAGGAGACCCTCGCCGAAGCGGAAGGCGAGGTCGGCCAGGCGATCGGCCGCATAAGGGGGCTCGGCCTAGCGGTGGCCATCCCGAAGACCGAGGCAATAGTCTTCGGGGGGCGGGGCAAGCATTGGCAGCTGCCCGCCAACGCGGCGCTCCTGGTGGAAGGTAATGCGGTCCAGATAAGGCCCCACATCAAGTATCTGGGGCTAATACTGGACCGCAGGTGGAACTTCGGGGAGCACTTTAAAAAGTTAGCTCCCCGAATCAGGAGCGCCGCCATGGCACTGGGCAGACTGCTGCCCAACGTCGCTGGGCCGAGCTCCTCGTGCCGGCGGCTGTACGCCGGCGTTGTGAGGAGCATGGCCCTCTACGGAGCCCCCATCTGGGCGGACAAACTGTCCGCCCGAAACAAGGCTCACCTAAGGGGGCCACAGAGGATCGTGGCCCAACGAATGGTGAGGGCGTACCGTTCGGTGGGCCACGCGGCGGCCTGCCTCCTCGCCTGCACCCCTCCGTGGGAGCTGGACGCGGAGGTGCAGGCGGACACCTACGCGGTTAGGTCCAGGGCCCGGGCAAGAGGAGAACGCCCGGACCCTGAGGAGGTAGAGGCCTCCCGGAGGATGACGGCGCGCCGACTGCGGGAAAAATGGAAGTCCATCCTGGAGGACGCCCCCTACGGGACTCGCACCGTGGGGGCGATCCTACCAGTGATGGACCAATGGTGTGAGAGGGCGGTCGGCGCGACGACATTTAGGCTCGTGCAGGTGTTGACCGGACATGGTAGCTTCGGTCATCACCTGCACATCATACAGAGGGAGCCAAGCCCGCTGTGCCATGAGTGCGGAGGTCCCGACGACACAGCCGAGCACACCCTACAGGTGTGCAGTCGTTGGGACGCGGAGCGTGGCCTCATGGCACAGGCAATACAGCGGGCAGACCTCTCGCTGCACAGCATCATATCTGCGATGCTCAGCAGCGAGAGGTCCTGGGAGGCAGTGGTCTCCTTCTGTGAAACCGTTATGTCACAGAAGGAGACCGCGGAGCGGGAGCGCGAGGAGAATCCACTCGCGCATCCCCTCCGGCGTAGACGGCCGGGGGTGAGACGGCGGCAGTTCATTGCTCGCTCGTCGTAACCCCCAGTGACTGCGGGCGGAGTTTGGGAGACTCCGCCCGCCGCGAAAAGTCACAAGGCGGTCTGGGGGATGGCCAAGCGTGACCGGCCACCCCCCCATCGGCGCGGGAAGCCCCGGCAGAGGCTGGGGCGACCGGTGGGTGTCGTGGAGAATGCCTAGTGCGGGTGCCACGACACCCAACAAAACCGGAGAGAGGGCACGCCAAGGTGGTTTTTAGTGGGTATACCTCTCGGGCCCCTTCTCATTTTTGACATGAGAAGGGGAGTTTGCGAGAGGGAGTCCCACATATCCCCCCCGCCGCTCCCAAGGCGGGGGGTCGAACGCGCAAAGCGTTTTCCACCTTGTAAAACAAAAAAAAAAAAAAAAAAAAAAAAAAAAAAGGTTAGGTTAGGTTAGGTTAGGTTAGGTTAGGTTAGGTTAGGTTAGGTTAGGTTAGGTTAGGTTAGGTTAGGTTAGGTTAGGTTAGGTTAGGTTAGGTTAGGTTAGGTTAGGTTAGGTTAGGTTAGGTTAGGTTAGGTTAGGTTAGGTTAGGTTAGGTTAGGTTAGGTTAGGTTAGGTTAGGTTAGGTTAGGTTAGGTTAGGTTAGGTTAGGTTAGGTTAGGTTAGGTTAGGTTAGGTTAGGTTAGGTTAGGTTAGGTTAGGTTAGGTTAGGTTAGGTTAGGTTAGGTTAGGTTAGGTTAGGTTAGGTTAGGTTAGGTTAGGTTAGGTTAGGTTAGGTTAGGTTAGGTTAGGTTAGGTTAGGTTAGGTTAGGTTAGGTTAGGTTAGGTTAGGTTAGGTTAGGTTAGGTTGGGGTGCAGGTTGAGAGCCTCCTCGTGGCGCACCCTGGGCAACGTCGGTTTCGAGTGCCACCACACTTGGGCCGGCGGCTGATCTCAACACCGGGAGGGGCGGCCGCTAAGCCGCGACGTAACCCGTAAGGACTACCGGCTCTGCAGGCGGGTCAATGAGGGATCCGCCATATGCATCCGGAGTCCTGCTTCCGTGCGGGGGTCGAAGCGGTCGAAGCGGCTCGCGCCACTCGGGAGGGGGGGCGGCTGCGAAGCCGCGACGTAACCCGCAAGGCGGGGTAGGCCAGGGCAACCGGATACCCCGAAAGGGGGAGCTCGCGGCTCTGCACCTGGGTACCTGCTGCCGGTGGGGGATCGAAGCGGCTCGCGCCGTTCGGGAGGGGGCGGCTGCGAAGCCGCACCGTAACCCGCAAGGCGGGGTAGGCCAGGGCAACCGGATACCCCGAAAGGGGGAGCTCGCGGCTCTGCACCTGGGTACCTGCTGCCGGTGGGGATCGGAGCGGCTCGCGCCGCGTGGGGAGGGGCGCAATAGCGCCACCGCACCTATGGTGGTAGGTGTCGGAGCGGCTGAGGCCCGCCGCTGAGGCGACTGATGCCCGCGCTGCGTCTGTCCGATATTCGGCGGCAGCGCGGCGGCACAGCGCGAATGAGGGGTGGCTATAGCCACCGGAGAGGGGGACTCGTGCCCGGGCTGCGTCTGTCCGGAGTCCGGCGGCAGTGGGCACGTAGTCGGTGGTGAGGAGGGGCGCTTCGCGCCGGAGATGGGGGGGGACTCGTGCCCGCTGCGTCTGTCCGGAGTCCGGCGGCAGCGTGGGCACGTAGTCGGGGGAGAGGGGCGGCTGGCGCCGCGGAGGAGGGCGTCCCACCTGCGCTGCGTCTGTCCGGTATCCGGCGGCAGCGTGGGGGGACGGGAGGGCGGCGGCTGGTTTTTATGCCCAGCCGTCTGCCAACCCGTAATCCTGAGCAATCGGGACCGGGGGCCCGGGTCACGTATGGCCTGGGCTGCGAGGAGAAAACCTCTATAAAAAACGCCAGAGGGGCGGCAGGCGGCGTCTGGCAATGAGGGCCGGATGCCGCCGTACGCCGTGGGCCCCCGGTGCACCGGGGGTCCCACAGAGGAGGGGGGTCTTAAGGGGCGGCTGAGGCCCGCTGCCCTGACCCCCCGGTGACTGCGGGCGGGGGATGGGAGTCCCCCGCTCGCCTTTCAACGAGTCACCAAGAGGATAGGGGATGGCCGTGCGTATTCGGCCTCCCCATCGGAGAGGGCGCCCCTAGCTTCGGCTGGGGCGAGGACCGGTGGGCACCCGCGGGTAATGCTTAGGCGGGTACCGTGGGTGTCCAACGAACCGGTAGGCGGAAATACGCCGTGGTGGGTTTTGGTGGGTATACCCTCGGGCCCCTGCTCATTTTTGATATGAGGAGGGGAGTTTGCGAGCGGGAGCCCCACATATCCCCCCGTCTCTCCCAGGGCGGGGGTCGAACTCATAATGGGTTTCCCACCACGTCAACAAAAAAAAAAAAAAAAAAAAAAAAAAGGTTAGGTTAGGTTAGGTTAGGTTAGGTTAGGTTAGGTTAGGTTAGGTTAGGTTAGGTTAGGTTAGGTTAGGTTAGGTTAGGTTAGGTTAGGTTAGGTTAGGTTAGGTTAGGTTGGGGTGCAGGTTGAGAGCCTCCTCGTGGCGCACCCTGGGCAACGTCGGTTTCGAGTGCCACCACACTTGGGCCGGCGGCTGATCTCAACACCGGGAGGGGCGGCCGCTAAGCCGCGACGTAACCCGTAAGGACTACCGGCTCTGCAGGCGGGTCAATGAGGGATCCGCCATATGCATCCGGAGTCCTGCTTCCGTGCGGGGGTCGAAGCGGTCGAAGCGGCTCGCGCCACTCGGGAGGGGGGGCGGCTGCGAAGCCGCGACGTAACCCGCAAGGCGGGGTAGGCCAGGGCAACCGGATACCCCGAAAGGGGGAGCTCGCGGCTCTGCACCTGGGTACCTGCTGCCGGTGGGGGATCGAAGCGGCTCGCGCCGTTCGGGAGGGGGCGGCTGCGAAGCCGCACCGTAACCCGCAAGGCGGGGTAGGCCAGGGCAACCGGATACCCCGAAAGGGGGAGCTCGCGGCTCTGCACCTGGGTACCTGCTGCCGGTGGGGATCGGAGCGGCTCGCGCCGCGTGGGGAGGGGCGCAATAGCGCCACCGCACCTATGGTGGTAGGTGTCGGAGCGGCTGAGGCCCGCCGCGGAGGCGACTGATGCCCGCGCTGCGTCTGTCCGATATTCGGCGGCAGCGCGGCGGCACAGCGCGAATGAGGGGTGGCTATAGCCACCGGAGAGGGGGACTCGTGCCCGGGCTGCGTCTGTCCGGAGTCCGGCGGCAGTGGGCACGTAGTCGGTGGTGAGGAGGGGCGCTTCGCGCCGGAGATGGGGGGGACTCGTGCCCGCTGCGTCTGTCCGGAGTCCGGCGGCAGCGTGGGCACGTAGTCGGGGGAGAGGGGCGGCTGGCGCCGCGGAGGAGGGCGTCCCACCTGCGCTGCGTCTGTCCGGTATCCGGCGGCAGCGTGGGGGGACGGGAGGGCGGCGGCTGGTTTTTATGCCCAGCCGTCTGCCAACCCGTAATCCTGAGCAATCGGGACCGGGGGCCCGGGTCACGTATGGCCTGGGCTGCGAGGAGAAAACCTCTATAAAAAACGCCAGAGGGGCGGCAGGCGGCGTCTGGCAATGAGGGCCGGATGCCGCCGTACGCCGTGGGCCCCCGGTGCACCGGGGGTCCCACAGAGGAGGGGGGTCTTAAGGGGCGGCTGAGGCCCGCTGCCCTGACCCCCCGGTGACTGCGGGCGGGGGATGGGAGTCCCCCGCTCGCCTTTCAACGAGTCACCAAGAGGATAGGGGATGGCCGTGCGTATTCGGCCTCCCCATCGGAGAGGGCGCCCCTAGCTTCGGCTGGGGCGAGGACCGGTGGGCACCCGCGGGTAATGCTTAGGCGGGTACCGTGGGTGTCCAACGAACCGGTAGGCGGAAATACGCCGTGGTGGGTTTTGGTGGGTATACCCTCGGGCCCCTGCTCATTTTTGATATGAGGAGGGGAGTTTGCGAGCGGGAGCCCCACATATCCCCCCGTCTCTCCCAGGGCGGGGGTCGAACTCATAATGGGTTTCCCACCACGTCAACAAAAAAAAAAAAAAAAAAAAAAAAGGTTAGGTTAGGTTAGGTTAGGTTAGGTTAGGTTAGGTTAGGTTAGGTTAGGTTAGGTTAGGTTAGGTTAGGTTAGGTTAGGTTAGGTTAGGTTAGGTTAGGTTGGGGTGCAGGTGAGAGGCCTCCTCGTGGCGCACCCTGGGCAACGTCAGCTCCGGGTGCCCACCAGCTTCTGGTGGACACTCGGCGCTGGCGGCTGACTCTCACATCCTTCCCCTCGGTCCTCTTCCCATCCTTCCACTCCCATCCTCTTTAAGGGAAAACCCTTATCCTTCCCCCCTTCCTTCCCACCACCCCCTTCCCCCTTCCCCGGCGGGCCCGGCGGCAGGTAACACTGTCGTCGGGAATAACCGCCCAAGACCGGAGGAGGTACGCCGCTCCTCTGCGATCCGTAGCCCGGGCATCCTGCAACGACCTCCACCAAATGGCGTTGTGGAGTAGTGGGACCCGGAGCGGAGGGCTTGCCTTGATTGGCCGGCCCGCGAGAAAGGAAAACTCTATAAAAACCCGTCAGGACAAGACGTAAAAACCCTGTGTACACCGGGCGAAATACACAGTAGCCCTCACGGGCACTAGCCTTGCCCCCGGAACGGCGTCACCCGGGGGTCGACCACCCTTTCGTCCGCTTATCGTGGGAATCCAAATGACTAATGCAAATCTAAACCGAAACCGAATGATGATGGACAGCAGCGAGGAGGATGGGGACACTGACTCGATTGTCAGTGTCGCATCAACGACGACCCGGCGAACGAACAAACGGACACGGAATAACAGCGATGGCTCGGACCCAGACTCCAGTCTGGATGGGGTTGCGAGCCCGAATATGAAGAAGCGAGGACGAGGCCGGCCGCCAACCACAGGCCACTACGTGGGCCTGGCGAAGGCGAAGCTGGCGCTCGTCGAAGCGGAGAGGCTGGCGGAACAGCAGAGGGCTGAGGCGGAGATCACCGCAGCCTCTCGTGAGGTCAGGGCGCGCACGAGGGAGCTCTCCCTGTCGGAGGCGTCCTCGGGAGGCGACGAATTTCAAACGGCGACCGCGCTGAGCCGCGCGATTGATGACAACGTCGCCATCATAAAGAGGGTCGCCGCCACTTCAGGGAACCTCAAGGGAACCTTTATGAAGGCCCTGAAGGACGCCGCCGACGAGATCTGCAAGGTCGCTTCCATCTTGCAGAGCCGCTGCACCTCGGAAGAGACGAGGGGATTGCAGGCGGACAATGCACGCCTGGAGTCGGAGGTCGCGCAGCTCCGCAAGGAAATGGTGGAGATGAGGGAGCGCCTTGACCGCCAACACCCTCAGGCGGAGGTAGCAGCGCCGGTTCGGCCCGGGCATGCGCCTCTCGACGCCGACGACCTGGTGCGCACCATCCTCTGCCAGGTGGGCACTATGGTGAGCGCCAGGTTCGCGGCGTTCGAAGAAAGGTTGCTGCCCGAAAAAAGAGTGCGGCCACCACTTGCGGCGGACAGGCGGGCTCAAGAGACACGCGAGGTCTCCCCTGGGCCATCTTCTGCCCCCATCGAGGCTGCTCCGGTCCAGGCCAACATCGGTGGACCGGGGGCTCCAAAGCCAAAAGGGGCGCAGAAGCCTAAGAAGAAGACGACCAAGAAGGGGCAACCCACAGTGGGCACCCCCCGGGAGAGGGCAGCGGAATCCCAGCCCACCCCAACCGCACCGCAGTCCGGAAACCGGGCGAGCCCGCCCCAGCCGGAGGAGCAAACGTGGAGCGTAGTGGTGAGGAAGGGGGCCAACAAAAAGAAGGGCCAGTCGAAGCAGGCCCCACCCCGCAAGCCAGCCAAAGAGAGGATGGCCAAACTGACCCCTCCAAAATCGGCTGCGGTGGTTGTCACCCTCACGCCGGAGGCGGCGGAAAAGGGCGTAACCTATGAGGCGGTGATCGCCGAGGCAAAGGCCAAAATCAGGCTGGCTGACCTCGGGATCGCCGCCGTACGGTTCCGCGTGAGCGCGACGGGAGCCCGCATGTTTGAGGTTGCGGGCTCGGACAGCGGCCCGCTCGCCGACGCGCTCGCCATAAAACTGGGGGAGGTCCTCAGCCGAGACACAGTCCGTGTCTCCAGGCCGTGCAAGACGACAGAGATAAAAATCTCCGGCCTGGACGACTCGATCTCGGCTGAGGAAGTGATGGGCGCGGTCGCCGAGGCGGGGGGCTGTCCGAGGGGCAGCCTCAAAAATAATGGCGGGATCGTCAAGGACCCATTTGGTGTGGGGCAGATGTGGGTGGAGTGCCCGGTGGCAGCCGCAAAACGCATCGCCGCAGCGGGCCGCCTAGCACTTTCCTGGGTGTCGGCCTCCGTAAAGCTCCTGGAGCCCAAACCCCTGCGGTGCTTTAGATGCCTGCAGAGGGGGCACATTAGGGCTCAGTGTAGCGCGGAGGTCGACCGCAGCCAGGAGTGCTTCCGCTGCGGGGTCGCCGGGCACAAGTCCAAAGGATGCACGGCAAAGCCGCACTGCACCATCTGTGCGGCAGGCAAAAAACCGGCCGACCACCTGCCGGGGGGTAAGGCTTGCCCCGCACCAGCCCCCAAAGTCGGCAGAAAGAAGGCACCCCTACTGAAACGCCAGCCCCCTACAGGGGAGGCAATGGAGACGGACCCGCAACCACCAAACAGTAATGGCTCTACACCTGCTACAAGCAAACATTAACCACTGCGCTCGGGCCCAAGACCTGCTCCTCCAGAGCATGGTCGAGTGGTCCACGCACGTGGCGGTGGTTGCGGAGCCCTACTTTGTCCTCCCCAACAGGGACGACTGGCTGGGCGACGTGGACGGCTCGGTGGCCCTTATAATACCGAGGTCCACTGGCTCCCCTGTGGTCGAGTGCGTGCGGAGAGGCCGAGGTTGCGTCGCGGCAGTCGTGGGAGGAGTCACCGTCGTCGGCGTGTACTGCCCCCCGAGCAGAACCCTCGCGGAGTTCGAGGGCCTCCTAGGTCAAGTCGAGGCCCTCATCGGCGGGAGTCACCCGCATCCAGCCCTGGTAGTGGGTGACTTCAACGCCAAAAACTCTGCGTGGGGTTGTTCGGCCACTGACGCACGGGGCGCAGTGCTTGAAGAGTGGGCGCTGACGGCGGGACTCAACCTGCTCAACCGCGGCTCGCGGCCGACCTGCGTTCGGCCACAGGGCAGCTCCATAGTGGACCTGTCCTTCGCCAGTCCTGCGGTGGCGCGCCGAGTGTACGGGTGGGGGGTCGTGGAGGACGTAGAGACGCTTTCGGACCACCTCTACATCCGTTTCGAGGTGTCTGCGTCCTCCGCGGCCCCGTTCCATTCGGGGCGTGGCGCGCTGCCTGGCGACGGCCCTCGGTGGGTGCTGAAGCGCCTCGACAGGGATGTCCTCATCGAGGCTTCCCTCGTCGAGACGTGGACGCCCCCCGACAACTCACTGAGCGTCGACGAAGAGGCCACGGCGCTGCGGCAGTCGATGACTCGGGTCTGTGACGCGTCGATGCCGCGACAGGGTCCCCTTCCGCCGAGACGCCAGGTGTACTGGTGGTCTGCCGAAATCGCGGAACTGCGCACCCAATGCGTAGCGGCAAGACGCCAGTACCAAAGGCAACGGCGAAGGAGGCCCCAAGACGAGTCCGCCGAGTCGTCGCTGCGCGTGGCCTATAGGGCGGCCAAACGCTCCCTCAGTGTCGCAATCAGCGAGTCACGCGACGGGGCGAGGGAGGAGATGGTGGAGTCGCTGAATCAGGATCCATGGGGGCGTCCCTATCGGATGGTGCAGGGGAAGTTCCGGGCGTGGGCGCCCCCCCTGACGCAGAGTCTCCATCCTCAGCTGGTCGAGTCGGTGGTGGCGGCGCTCTTTCCCCGCAGGGGCGAGCACACCCCTCCATCTATGGCTCCGAGGGAGCCTATCGCCGGGACCGAGGAAGCACCGCCGGTATCTGCCGGGGAGTTCGGGGCCGCCATTCTTCGGCTGCGCGCCAAAAAGACGGCCCCGGGTCCGGACGGTGTTCCCGGCCGCGCGTGGGTCCTAGCCGCGGATGCCTACGAGGAGAGGGTGTGTCGCCTGATGGACGCCTGCTTTGCCCAGGGCCGCTTCCCACAACTGTGGAAGACCGGCACACTAGTCCTCCTGAGGAAGGAGGGCCGGGCGGTCGATTCGCCGTCCGGGTACCGGCCGATCGTGCTCCTTGACGAGGCGGCGAAGCTCTTCGAGCGGGTCATAGCAAACCGCCTCGTCGAGCATCTGGAGAGGGTCGGTCCGGGCCTGGACGACAGACAGTACGGCTTTCGGGTGGGCAGGTCCACCGTCCACGCGATCCTGCGGGTGAAAGCGATGGCGGAGGAAGCAGTCGCACAGGGCGAGGTCGTCTTGGCGGTGTCCCTTGACATCGCCAACGCCTTTAACACCTTGCCCTGGAGTTGCATTAGGGAGGCACTCCGGTATCACCGGGTGCCGAACTACCTCCGCCGCATCATCGCCGACTACCTGGCGAGCAGGACCGTGGCGTATCGGGGCCGCGAGGCGTGGTGCCACCACGAGGTGTCGTGCGGTGTTCCGCAGGGGTCGGTCCTCGGGCCGCTCCTGTGGAACATCGGGTACGACTGGGCGTTGCGGGGTGTCCTCCTCCGCGGGGTGAGCGTCACTTGTTACGCGGACGACACCCTCGTGACGGCCCGGGGCGGTACGCACCGCGAGTGCGCCATTTTGGCGACGGCGGGAGTGGCCCAGGTCGTGGGTCGCATCCGGGCGTTGGGTCTCGAGGTGGCCTTAAACAAGTCCGAGGCTCTGTGTTTCCACGGACCTCGGAACGGGCCACCTTCGGGATCCCACATCGTCGTGGGCGGGGTGCGCATCGACATCGAGCCCCAAATGAAATATTTGGGGCTCACGCTCGACAGTCGATGGACCTTCGAGGCCCACTTCCGCCGGCTGATGCCCAAGTTGTTGCGCGCGGCGGCCGCACTCGGCAGTCTTCTGCCGAATCTGAACGGTCCGAAGGCGGCCTGCCGGCGCCTGTACTTGGGCATCGTGCGCTCGATGGCGCTGTACGGGGCACCCGTGTGGAACGGCGCCCTGAGTGGCCGGACAATCGCCCTTCTGCATCGTCCGCAGAGGGCGATGGCCATCAGGGTGGCCCGTGGATACCGCACGGTGTCCTTCGACGCGGCGTGCGTCTTGGCCGGCTCCCTGCCGTGGGAACTGGAGGCGGAGGTTCTCGCGTCCGTTTTCTCTTGGCGCGAGAACCAAATCGCCACACACCGGCTCCCGCCGGCGGTGGAGGCGGTCGAGAGGGTGAGGGAGGAGCGGCGAGCGACCGCCGTCCTAAAGTGGCGGCGCCAACTCCGACACCCGAGCGCTGGTGCTCGGACGGTGGAGGCGATTCGTCCGGTGCTCACGCAGTGGATGGACAGGAGACACGGTGCGCTCACCTTCCGATTGTCGCAGGTGCTGTCGGGGCATGGCTGCTTCGGCAAGTACCTGCACCGGATCGGGAGGGAGCCATCGCCGATGTGTCACCACTGCGTGGGGTGCCTAGAGGACACCGCCCAACACACGCTGGAGGAGTGTCCGGCGTGGGCGAACCAGCGTCGGGAGCTCGTGGCCGCCGTGGGCGGTAACCTTTCATTGCCGGTCATTGTGACCTCCATGGTGGAGACTGACCGTGCATGGGGTGCCGCCCAGAAGTTCGCTGAGGCGGTCATGGGGCTGAAAGAGGAGGCGGAAAGGGTGCGGGAGGCGAACGCCCCCGACCCGATCCGCAGCCGCCGCTTGGGACGGAGGAGGCGTGCGTACGCGCGCAACGCCCCCCCACCCTAATCGAGACTCGAGTGGCGGGCTAGGGGAAGCCCGCCACTCTTAGAGAGTCAGTGAGGGCGCGCTTGCGCGCGAACGGTGAGGTCGCCGCGGGTGTAAACAGCCCGCGGCAGCGAGGCGGGGCGTCGAGCCGGTCATCGCCGGGGCGAAGATGAATGCTCAACAGAGTGTGCCTTCGCCTCGGCGGCTACTGACGATGACGGAAGAAACAGGGGTTTTAGTGGGTATACCTCTCGGGCCCCTTCTCATTTTTGATATGAGAAGGGGAGTTTGCGAGAGGGAGTCCCACATAACCACCGCGTCTCCCCTGGCGCGGTGGTATGCGTAATGCATTTCCCCTGTATAAAAAAAAAAAAAAAAAAAAAAAAAGGTTAGGTTAGGTTAGGTTAGGTTAGGTTAGGTTAGGTTAGGTTAGGTTAGGTTAGGTTAGGTTAGGTTAGGTTAGGTTAGGTTAGGTTAGGTTAGGTTAGGTTAGGTTAGGTTAGGTTAGGTTAGGTTAGGTTGGGGTGCAGGTTGAGAGCCTCCTCGTGGCGCACCCTGGGCAACGTCGGTTTCGAGTGCCACCACACTTGGGCCGGCGGCTGATCTCAACACCGGGAGGGGCGGCCGCTAAGCCGCGACGTAACCCGTAAGGACTACCGGCTCTGCAGGCGGGTCAATGAGGGATCCGCCATATGCATCCGGAGTCCTGCTTCCGTGCGGGGGTCGAAGCGGTCGAAGCGGCTCGCGCCACTCGGGAGGGGGGGCGGCTGCGAAGCCGCGACGTAACCCGCAAGGCGGGGTAGGCCAGGGCAACCGGATACCCCGAAAGGGGGAGCTCGCGGCTCTGCACCTGGGTACCTGCTGCCGGTGGGGGATCGAAGCGGCTCGCGCCGTTCGGGAGGGGGCGGCTGCGAAGCCGCACCGTAACCCGCAAGGCGGGGTAGGCCAGGGCAACCGGATACCCCGAAAGGGGGAGCTCGCGGCTCTGCACCTGGGTACCTGCTGCCGGTGGGGATCGGAGCGGCTCGCGCCGCGTGGGGAGGGGCGCAATAGCGCCACCGCACCTATGGTGGTAGGTGTCGGAGCGGCTGAGGCCCGCCGCGGAGGCGACTGATGCCCGCGCTGCGTCTGTCCGATATTCGGCGGCAGCGCGGTGGCACAGCGCGAATGAGGGGTGGCTGTAGCCACCGGAGAGGGGGACTCGTGCCCGCGCTGCGTCTGTCCGGAGTCCGGCGGCAGTGGGCACGTAGTCGGGGGTGAGGAGGGGCGCTTTGCGCCGAGGAGGAGGGTGACTCGTGCCCGCTGCGTCTGTCCGGAGTCCGGCGGCAGCGTGGGCACGTAGTCGGGGGAGAGGGGCGGCTGGCGCCGCGGAGGAGGGCGTCCCACCTGCGCTGCGTCTGTCCGGTATCCGGCGGCAGCGTGGGGGGACGGGAGGGCGGCGGCTGGTTTTTATGCCCAGCCGTCTGCCAACCCGTAATCCTGAGCAATCGGGACCGGGGGCCCGGGTCACGTATGGCCTGGGCTGCGAGGAGAAAACCTCTATAAAAAACGCCAGAGGGGCGGCAGGCGGCGTCTGGCAATGAGGGCCGGATGCCGCCGTACGCCGTGGGCCCCCGGTGCACCGGGGGTCCCACAGAGGAGGGGGGTCTTAAGGGGCGGCTGAGGCCCGCTGCCCTGACCCCCCGGTGACTGCGGGCGGGGGATGGGAGTCCCCCGCTCGCCTTTCAACGAGTCACCAAGAGGATAGGGGATGGCCGTGCGTATTCGGCCTCCCCATCGGAGAGGGCGCCCCTAGCTTCGGCTGGGGCGAGGACCGGTGGGCACCCGCGGGTAATGCTTAGGCGGGTACCGTGGGTGTCCAACGAACCGGTAGGCGGAAATACGCCGTGGTGGGTTTTGGTGGGTATACCCTCGGGCCCCTGCTCATTTTTGATATGAGGAGGGGAGTTTGCGAGCGGGAGCCCCACATATCCCCCCGTCTCTCCCAGGGCGGGGGTCGAACTCATAATGGGTTTCCCACCACGTCAACAAAAAAAAAAAAAAAAAAAAAAAAGGTTAGGTTAGGTTAGGTTAGGTTAGGTTAGGTTAGGTTAGGTTAGGTTAGGTTAGGTTAGGTTAGGTTAGGTTAGGTTAGGTTAGGTTAGGTTAGGTTAGGTTAGGTTAGGTTAGGTTAGGTTAGGTTAGGTTAGGTTAGGTTAGGTTAGGTTAGGTTAGGTTAGGTTAGGTTAGGTTAGGTTAGGTTAGGTTAGGTTAGGTTAGGTTGGGGTGCAGGTTGAGAGCCTCCACGTGGCGCACCCTGGGCAACGGCGGTCTCAAGTGCCACAATACACTTGCGGCCGGCGGCTGATCTCAACACGCGGGGAAGGGTCCAGTTCTAGACACCGATCATCTTTGATGGTCGGTGAAGGGAACTGGGCTTTATTGGGGGGGGTGGAAAGCGGTGCGTCCGGCCCCGTCGGGCCGAGACCCCGCAAAAAGGTGAGGTGGGCCCCAGTGAGGGGCGAGGTGGGCCCCAGTGAGGGGGCGACGCTGCTCCTATCCCTCTTTGTATGAGAGGGAACAAGGGATGCAGCGGGTGCGGTGCGTTTGCCAAGTGCACTCGGCTTTTGCCGACGCCGGACAAGAGGATGGAAACCTCTCTAAAAAACAAGGCCATTTCGTGCGACGATGTGCCAGGTGCACTCGGCTTTTGCCGACGTCGGACAATCCGCAATCCCAGTCGGGATCGGAGGCCGCAAGGCCGCGAGGAAGAAAACCTCTATAATAAATAACCCCAATCCCAAGGTCTAGCGTGCCGAGGGGATGAGTGGCCGGGGGGGAACCCGGTCGTTAGCGCAGCGGTAAGGGACCTCACCCTCCAAAGGAACATCATGGAAGCCAAGACTAAGGTAAAACTACCCCAGGCGGGTACCCTCCTTTTGAAGGAGGGAGAATCCCGCCCTTCCACGGAAGGCTGCCCCGCCGTATCTGGGGGGGGCAACACTAGTCCTACGGGTCGGCAGATCACCGCCGAGACCCGTCCACTGCGTGCGCCGCAACAAAAGGAGCTCCGGGTCAGCCTGGAGCGACTGTGCGACGCACGCCTACCGCCTGCCGTCGTCGAAAACGACGGCAACAAGAGCCGGGGAGGCTCAAGTCCCGAAAGGGACAAAAGGTCCGACGAGGACACACGCGGGGGCTCCTCCAAACTTTGGAGGAAGCGCCGCCGCAGCGGCGATTTGGGGCCGTCGGGGGTCTCCTCCAGCGAGGAAGAACTGACGGCCGCCAAAGTGGGTACCGCGCAAAGGGGCCGTGGTCGGGTGGCGCGCGACCTGCGGGGTCGCTTCTTACGCCCCCCCACGCCGTTACCCATGCGCGTCAATAGCGCGGAAAGTGACTCTCGTCACTCCGGACCGAGCGGGGACTCCGCTGCGTCTGCGTCTGCGTCTCCGCTAATGTTGCAGAGCAACAGGGCGGAGGCGAGCGCTGCTAAAAGGGCGCAGCGGAAAGCGGTCGCGGAGGACGAGGTCAGCGAGATGGCCCGGCTGGCCCGAGAGCGACGCTCTGCCCTCGCGGCCACCGGAGAGGGCCTGTCAGCGGTGGCGCTCAGCCGCCAGGTTCTGGGCGGCGTGGATGTCGTCCTGAAGGTTGCCACGAAGTCTGGCAGTCTGAAGGGCACATTCACGCGCGCCCTGAAGGAGGCGGCTGACGACATAAAGGAGGCGGTTGGAGTCCTCCTGAGCCGGACGAGCTCGGAGGAGACGGCTAAGCTGTGGGAGGAGAATGGCCGTCTCCGCTCCGAGCTCGAAGACCTAAGGCGGGAGCTCGCCGCCCAGAAGGCAGAATGGCAGCAGAGGCGTCCTGCTGCCTCCGGTTCCGCCCCTGTCGCTGTCCCGAAGCCGTCGGCCCCGTCATCGGGCGCGCCATCGCTTCTTGCCCCCACACCGGACGCGGAGATCGAGAAGATCGTCCGCGTCTGCATGTTGCAGTGTGGGGGCATGGTGAATGCCCGTCTGCAGGGCCTGGAGTCCAGGCTCCTCCCTGCTCAGACCCTCCGTCCGCCGCTCGCTGCGGACAGGAGAAGAGGGGAGGAGGCCGCGAGGCCGGGTCCTGCAGAGACAACAGGCAGGCCAGCCAAGAAGGCCGGCAAAAAGGCCAAGAAGCCCGCTTCACGGACGGCCGCGCCCCCGGCAACCGCACCCCCGGCGAACGCGCCCCCAGCGGCCGCGACCGGGTCTCCCGCAGAGACCTGGACGGCGGTCGTCAAGAGGGGCCGCCGGAAAAAGAAGGCGGCGCCACCGGCACCCGCTAGTGCGCCACCGGCACCGAGAAAGAAGGCAAAGGCCAAAGGACCGCCTAGGGCCCCACGCTCCGCGGCTGTAGTTATCACACTGCAGCCCGGAGCCGTCGAAAGGGGCATCACCTACAGTGCGGTCCTGAAAGAGGCCAAAGAAAAAGTCGCGCTCCCCGACCTTGGGATATCGTCGGGCCTCAAGGTGAGGCCGGCGATTACGGGGGCGCGGCTTTTCGAGGTGTCCGGTGACGCCAGCGGGGAGAAGGCGGACGTGTTGGCCGCCAAATTGAGGGAGGTCCTCAACCCGGAGGACGTTCGGGTGTCCAGGCCCATGAAGACCGCTGAACTGCGTGTCGATGGCCTGGACGACTCGACGACCCCGGCTGAGGTCGTGGCGGCCGTCGCCCGCACCGGTGGTTGTCCGCCGGAAGACGTGCGGACGGGCGAGATCCGCGTCGGGCGGTCAGGGCTCGGCGCGATATGGGTGCGGTGCCCGGTGGCGGCGGCGAATAAAGTCGCCGACGCCGGGCGCCTATTGGTGGGATGGGCTGCAGCCCGAGTGAAGCGGCTGCAGCCCAGGGCCTTGCGGTGTTTCCGCTGCCTGGACATGGGGCATGTCCGGGCACGGTGCACCGCCGAAGTCGACCGCAGCGACCAATGTTATCGCTGCGGTCAGACCGGCCACAAGGCGGCGGAGTGCTCGGCGGCGCCGAACTGCAGCCTATGTACGGCTGCAGGGAAGCCCGCGGGGCACAGGGCGGGCGGGAAGGCGTGCGCTGCGCCCGCCCCGAAGAGGAGGAGAGGGGCTGCCAAAGCTGCCGGGGGCTCTTTACCCCCCCCGCAGTCCGGCGGCCCTCCGGCCGACCCCCGGCCTAGGGATGGTGCGGAGGGGATGGATTGCGCATAACGGCGCAATACCATTTCCTCCAGGGCAATATCAACCACTCTGCCAGAGCTCAGGATCTCTTGCTCCAGAGCATGGCAGAGTGGTCGATTCGTGCGGCGGTGGTCGCCGAGCCGTACTTTGTCCCCCCCAGGGACAACTGGGTGGGAGACCTTGACGGTTTGGTGGCCATCATCGGTGGGGCTCTGGTCGGTCCGTCCCGAGGTCACGGCTGGGTGGCCGCCCTCGTGGATGGGATCGGCACAGTTGGGGCGTATTTCTCGCCCAACAAGAGCCTCGCCGACTTCGAGGTGTTCCTTGTCGAGTTGGGTGCCGTCGTGGGCCGGCTCCACCCTCGCCCTGTGCTGTTGCTGGGTGACCTCAACGCCAAATCTTCGGCGTGGGGATCCCCAGCGACCGATGCTAGGGGTGAGGCGCTGGAGGAGTGGGCGGTCACGACTGGCTTGATCGTCCTCAACCGGGGTTCGGTACACACGTGTGTGCGACAGCGGGGCGGGTCTATAGTGGACGTTTCGTTCGCTAGCCCCGCTGTCGCGAGCCGTGTCTCGGGCTGGCGTGTCGCCGTGGAGGTGGAGACGTTGTCGGATCACAGATATATCCGCTTCGACGTCTCCGCCCAGACCGCGGGCGACCGCCGTCCGCCGACCCGGTTATCGGACGGTCCGCGCTGGTCGCGCAAGCGAATTGACAAGGAACTACTCGAGGAGGCCGCCATTGTCCAGGCCTGGGTCCGGGGGTCGAACGGACCCGTCGACGTCGAGCGGGAGGCGCTGTGGTTTCGCGGGGCGATGACGCAAATTAGCGACGCGTCCATGCCCCGCGTCCACGCTCAGTCCGCAAAGCGCCAGGTGTACTGGTGGACCGCCGAGATCGCGCAGTTGCGCGTCGAGTGCGTGGCGGTCAGGCGCCAGTACACCCGATACCGGAGGAGACGTCGACGGGTCCCGGAGGAAGAGGCCGCGCTGTATGAGGTGTACAGCGCGGCGAAGGGGACTCTGTGGCTGGCCATCTGCGAGTCGAAGACGCGTGCCAGGGAGGAGATGTTGGAGACTCTAGACGGAGATCCGTGGGGGCGGCCCTATCGCACGGTCCGAAATCAACTTCGGGCCGCGGCGCCCCCGCTCACCGAGAGTCTCCAACCCGAGCTGCTGGAGGAGGTGGTAGCAGCCCTCTTCCCGGCACGAGGGGAGCATACTCCGCCGCAGATGGCATTGCCCTCGGCCGCAGAGTCCACGGAGGAGAACGCCATCAGCGTCCCTGAGGTGACACACCCAGAGTTGGGGGCTGCCGTGATCCGGCTCCGGGCCAAGAATGTGGCTCCGGGGCCCGATGGGATCCACGGCTGCGTGTTAGCCCTCGCTCTGAAGGAGCTAGAGCCCCAACTGAGAGGGCTCTTCACAGCGTGCCTCGAGCGGGGCCAGTTTCCCAGTTTGTGGAAGTCTGGTCGACTGGTCCTGCTCGGAAAGGCGGGGCGCCCTGCGGACTCACCGTCCGCGTACCGGCCCATAGTGCTGCTGGACGAGGTGGGCAAGTTGTTTGAGAGAGTTCTCTCAGCCCGCCTCGTCAGCCACTTGTGCCGAGAGGGGCCGGACCTGGACGGTAGTCAGTTCGGGTTTCGACAGGGGCGCTCCACCGTGCACGCTGTGTCACGGGTAAGAGCCCTGGCGGAGGAAGCGGTGTCCCGGGGCGGGGTGATGTTGGCGGTGTCTTTAGACATCGCCAACGCGTTTAACACCCTGCCCTGGAGTTGTATCCGGGAGGCACTGCGATATCATAGAGTGCCTCCTTACCTCCGCCGCATAGTTGGGGCTTATCTGTCCGAGAGGTGTGTCACCTACGTGGGACGTGATGGCGTTCACCAGCGCCCGATGTCGTGCGGTGTTCCACAGGGTTCGGTTCTTGGGCCGCTCCTGTGGAACATCGGCTACGACTGGGTGCTTAGGGGCGAGCTCGGCCCGGGGGTGGACCTGACGTGTTACGCGGACGACACGCTGGTCACCGCCCGGGGGAGCTCGCACAGGGAAGCAGCGTTGCTGGCGACGGCTGCGGTGTCACAGGTGGTGAGCCGCATCCGTCGCCTGGGCCTGGAGGTGGCCCTCAGCAAGTCGGAGGCCATGACGTTCCATGGCCCCCGGCGGGCGCCGCCGCCCGACTCACACATCGTGGTCGGGGGGGTCCGAATCGCTGTCGAGTCCACCATGAAGTATCTGGGATTGGTGCTCGACAGCCGGTGGACATTCGGACCCCACTTTCGACGGCTGGCGCCCAAGCTGTTGGGCGCGGCGGGAGCGCTCGCAACGCTGCTTCCCAATCTGGGGGGCCCGAGCTCCGTCTGTAGACGGCTCTATACGGGTATCGTGCGATCCATGGCCCTGTACGGGGCCCCGATCTGGGCCCACGACCTGACGGCCGGTTCGATCGCTCTGCTGCGGAGGCCGCAGAGAGCGATGGCCGTCAGAGTCATACGGGGGTATCGCACGATCTCGTATGAGGGGGCTTGTGCACTGGCCGGATCCCCGCCCTGGGACCTGGAGGCCAAAGTACTCGCGTCGCTGTATCAGTGGCGCGAGGAAGAGGCGGAGCGGGGCGAACGACCGATGCAGCGTCAAGTCGAGCTGCGTCGGTCTCAGCTCCGCGAGGTCCTAGTGGCGGAATGGCGGGACAGGCTTTCGCGCCCTACCGCCGGCCTCGACATAGTCGGGGCGATCCGGCCGGTGCTCGAGCGCTGGCTCGGGAGGAGGCACGGCTCCCTGTCGTTTCGGGCGACGCAGGTACTCTCGGGGCACGGTTGCTTCGGGAAGTACCTGTGTCGCATAAACAGGGAGCCGGACGCCCGGTGTCACCACTGCGTCCATTGCCGGGAGGACACGGCGCGGCACACGCTGGCAGAGTGTGCCGCTTGGGAGGAGCCGCGCCGTGCCCTCATCGCCGGAGTAGGCCCGGACCTCTCGCTGCCGGCCGTGATCGAGTCTATGGTCGGCGGCGAAGAGGCCTGGGACGCAGTGGTAACCTTCTGCGAGACGGTTATCTCGCAGAAGGAGGCTGCGGAAAGGGAGAGGGAGATTTCAACCCCTCACCCGATCCGCAGCAGACGCACCGGGCGTCGGCGGAGGGCTGATAACGCCCTCCTCCAGCCCCCCTAAATGGGTCCAGGGGCGACAGACACGGGGATCCGTCTGTCGCCCCCCATCATCATCAGGACCCGAGGTGGCGGCGCGCGTGCGGTGTTCCACGCGCGCCCCTCAGAGATGTCGGGGGGGGAGGAGTTAACACCTCACTCCCCCCCCTCGACCAGATGGGGCCCGCGATGGCGGGCCAGCACCAGCCGGGGGTTGCGGAAGCTGAATTCGTGCCCGCGACCCCCGGCGCTTAGGTGTGTGAAGGAACACCGGAGGGGTTTTAGTGGGTATACCCTCGGGCCCCTTCTCATTTTTGATATGGGAAGGGGAGTTTGCGAGTGGGAGTCCCACATAACCACCGCGTCTCTCCCCGGGCGCGGTGGTATGCGTAATGCATTTCCCCTCCGAGAAAAAAAAAAAAAAAAAAAAAAAAAAGGTTAGGTTAGGTTAGGTTAGGTTAGGTTAGGTTAGGTTAGGTTAGGTTAGGTTAGGTTAGGTTAGGTTAGGTTAGGTTAGGTTAGGTTAGGTTAGGTTAGGTTAGGTTAGGTTAGGTTAGGTTAGGTTAGGTTAGGTTAGGTTAGGTTAGGTTAGGTTAGGTTAGGTTAGGTTAGGTTAGGTTAGGTTAGGTTAGGTTAGGTTAGGTTAGGTTAGGTTAGGTTAGGTTAGGTTAGGTTAGGTTAGGTTAGGTTAGGTTAGGTTAGGTTAGGTTAGGTTAGGTTAGGTTAGGTTAGGTTAGGTTAGGTTAGGTTAGGTTAGGTTAGGTTAG